>BTHU01000003.1:19962500-21162500 GCA_036184795.1 Tokudaia tokunoshimensis
AACACTCATCATTTCTACTTCTAATATGAGCCCCACCCTCTTCATCCTTATACATGCTGTGCCATTTTGTGATCCCTAGCATCTCCTCTATTCACTTTAAATATTTCACATATGAAAGAGAAGATGCAATATTTGTTGATGTGAGTGTTATTTATTTAACATGATGATATACAGCTCCAGTTGTTCCCCTCAAATAACATAATGCTATTCTCTATGGACAAATTATTTATGCATATTTTCACATTTTCTGTAGACATTTATCTTTTTGCAGATGCATTGGTTGATTCTATAGCATTTCTACTGGGAATAGTGCCACAGTAACATGATATAAGTGTGATTATATCAGTAATATATGCCATATTTTATAGCTTGACAAGAACAGCTAGGTTATAAGGTGTTTCTGTTTCAGTGTTCTGGGAATCCTCCAAATTGCTAACCATATATAATTAAACTTTTTCTCATATATATTTAGGTTTATTGTTAAGATATGGCCCATATCTAAACACAATAAAAGCAATATACAGCAAACCAACAGTCTATATCCAATTAAATGGAGAGATACTTGAAGTAATCCCACTAAAATCAGGGTCAAGACAAGGATGCTCACTCTCCCCTTGTCTATTCAATTGTACTCAAGTGCTACCTAGAGGAATAACACAACAAAAGGAGATCAAGGGAATAGAAATTTGCAAAGAAGTCAAAGTATCTCTATTTGCAGATGATAGTATACATAAGCAACCACAAAAACTCTACCAGAGAACTTCTACAGCTGATAAACAACTTCAGCAAAATGCCAGATTATAAAATTAACTCAGCCGGGCGGTGGTGGCGCACGCCTTTAATCCCAGCACTTGGGAGGCAGAGGCAGGAGGATTTCTGAGTTCGAGGCCAGCCTGGTCTACAGAGTGAGTTCCAGGACAGCCAAGGCTACACAGAGAAACCCTGTCTCGAAAAACCACAAAAAAAAATTAACTCAAACAAATCCGTATACAATTACACAACAATTGTAACAATTATACAAATGATAAACAGGCTGAAAAAGAAAATAGGGAAATAATACCCTTCACGAATAATATAAAATATCTTGGGGGTAATTCTAACCAAATAAGTTAAAGATTTGTATGACAAGAAGCTCAAGTTTCTGACGAAAGAAATTGAAGACCTCAGAAAATGGAGAGATCTCCCATGCTCATGGGATTGGGAAAAATAATATAGTAAAAATGGCCATCCTACTAAAAGCAATCTATTAGTTCAATGCAATCCCCATAAAAATTCCAACACAATTCTTCAAAGATGTAGAAAGAGCTATTCTCAATTTCATATGGAAAAACAAGAAACTCAGGACAGTGAAAACAATTCTTAACAAAAGAACTTCTGAAGGAATCACCATCCTTGACCTCCAACTCTACTACAGAGCAATGATAAAAACTGCATGGTATTGGTACAGAGACAGACACGTTGATCAATGGAATAGAACTGAAGGCCCATAAATAAAACCACACACCTTTGAACACCTGATATTTGGCAAGGAAGTCAAAAATGTACAGTGGACTTTTTGAGCATCTTCAATAAATGGTGCTGGTCTAACTGGCTATTGGTATGTAGAAAAATGATAATAGTTCCATATTTGTCACCTAGCACAAAACGCAAGTCCAAGTGGATCAAGGACCTCCTCATAAAACCAGATACACTAAATCTAATAGAAGAGAAAGTGGTAAAGAGCCTTGAACTCACTGGCAAGGTGGAAAATTTCCTAAACAGAATGCCAATAGCTCAGGTCCTAAGGTCAAGAATTGATAAATGGGAACTTATGAAACTGAAAAGCTTCTGTAAGGCAAAGGACAAAGTTAATAAGACAAATTGACAAACCTACAGATTAGGAAAAAGTCTTCACCAATCCCACATCCAATAGAGGGCTAATATCCAATATATATAAAGAATTCAAGAAGCTAACCACCAAAACACACAATTTTTTTAAAAAATAAAAATGAGGTATAGAACTAAACAGAGAATTCACTACAGAGTAATCTTGAGTGGCTGGGAAGCACTTAAAGAAATGTTCAAAGCCCTTAGTCATCAGGTAAATGAAAATGAAAATAACCCTGAGATTCTACCTTACACAAATCAGAATGGCTAAGATCAAAACCTCAGGTGACAGCCCATGCTGGCATGGATTTGGAGAAAGAGGAACACTTTTCCATTGCAGGTGGGATTGCTAACTGGTATAACCACTCTAGAAACCAATCTGGAGGTTCCTCAGAAAATTGGAAATAGATCTACCTGAACACCCAGCACTACCACTCTTGGGTATAGCTTGTCCCCACCATAGGAACACAAGTACCACTATGTTCATAGTGGCTTTTTTTGAGAGCCAGAAGCTGGAAACAGCCCAGATGTCCCACAAAGGAAGAATCGATACAGAAAATGTGGTTCATTTACTCAATGGGATACTATTCATCTATTAAGAATGAGGACATCATAAGTTTTGCAGGCAAATGGATGGAACTAGAAAATGTTATCCTCAGTAAGGCAACTCATATCCATGCATGGTATGTAGTCACTAATAAGTGGATATAAGAAAAAAAAAAAGGACTGAATATCCAGGATGCAATCCACAGAACTCAATGTTAACAAGCTGAAGGGCTCAAGTGACGATGCCTCAATAACACTTGGGAGAGAAAAGAAAGCAATCATGCAGGGCAGAGGGAGGGAGGAACATGAATGGGAGAGGAGACGGGAGGGGAAACATGATCAGGTATTGGTGGTGGTGGGCAACAGGAGTGAATCCCTGAGGGCCAGCAGAAAGAATTAGAAACAGACAACCTCAGGAGGTAGGAGGTAGGGGTATCCTCTAGAATATACCAGAGATCTGGGAGGTGAGAGACTCTCAGAACTCAATGGTAAGGACCTTAATGAAATGGCAATATGTGGGAAGAGAGAAGTTGTAGAGTCCACCTCCAATAGAAAGACAGGATTTCAAGTCCAGGGATGGTGTTTCCATCCTGCAGTCAAAACTCTGACTCAGAATTGTTCCTGCCTAAAAGTACTGCAGGGACAAAAATGGAGAAGACTCTGAAGGAAAAGAGTTCAGAGACCGGCCCAAGTTGGGATCCATTTCAAGGGGAGGCTCCAAGGCCTGACACTATTACTGATGCTACGATGTGCTTACAGACAGGATCCTAGCATTGCTTCCCTCTTAGAGGTCCAACAAGCAGCTGACCAAGACAGAAGCAGGTATTTACATTCAAGCAATGGTCTAAAATCAGTGTCCTCATTAGTTCAATTAGGGAAAGGCTGAAAGAAGTTGTGGTGGAAGTCAACCCCATAAGAAGATCAGCAGTCTCAACTAACCTGGACCCTTGAGATTCTCAGACACTGAGCCATCAACTAGGCAGCATACAGGAGCTGGTACGAGGCCCCTGATACATACTCTGCAGAGACTGGCAGGTCTGGCCTCAGTGAAAAAAGAGGCACCGAACCCTCCAGAGACTTGAGACCTCAGAGAGTGCAGAGGCCTGGTGGGGAGGGAGGGTGGAGTAGGGACATCCTGTTGGAGACATGGAAGGAGGAAGAATGTGATGAAGAAATATAGGAAGGTAGACTGGGAAAAGGATAACAACTGGACAAAAGGATTAAAGATAATTTTTAAAATTAGCTGGAAGAGGCTGAGAAAGAAGGCAACTCTGTAGGAGAAACAGCAGTTCCAATTAACCCGAACCCCAAGATCTCTCAAATGCCACCAACCAGGCAGCATACACAAGCTGATATAAGACCCCCAACACATATACAGCAGAGGACTGCCAGGTCTAGGTTCAGTCAGAGAAGATGAACTTAACGCTCAAGAGACTGTAGGTCCAAGGGAGTTTAGAGGTACTGGGGAGGGGGAAGTGGGGGCATCCTCCTGGAAACAGGGGCAGGAAGGAGATATGGGTTGTAGAACAGTCTGAGAGTGGGCCAGGAGGAGAAAGAAATCTGAAGTGTAAAATAAACAAACAAACAAATAAATAAATAAAAGATAAAAATAAATTGAAAAAAGATGTTAATAAAACAATATTAATGGTTTATAGACAGTTCAACTGTAAATATCATTTCTCAAATTATTTCTATTAAAGATTAAAATAAAAATTGCTTGAGGAGGTAGCTATTTCCTGGGTTCTCTCAAATATGTATATATATGTATGTGTGTATTTAAATGAATCATATATATGAATTTATGTGGATGTGCATATGTATATGTAGATATAAATTGCCTAATCAAAAGTATTAATCTATTATTTTTATTCAAACATAATGAAACTTGTTATTAAACTTTAAAAACAAATAAGATAATTTTAGTTTAAAATTTTGTACACCTTTTTTTGATTTTTGTGAATTAATTATGAAACAGTTGAAAAAATGTTTTGAGGTACATTACTATCAGTTACTTTTTTGAAACTGTAAAAAGAAAATACTCTTTTCTCCAAATGCAAATATAATCACGTTAATTCTTTAAGGATTCACTATAGTTACAAGCTCGTTATTCCCTCCTTTATGACGAACATTCTCAAGGCAGTTATCTTGGGCTTATTGAGTGAGAGTCATTTCAAATATCTGGTAAATGTTAGATTGAGTGTCTTAGGGACATTATTTAAAGCTTTCCTTATTACCCACTTCTCAGGAAAAATTTCTGAAGAGTAGAGACATTTGAAAATTACTCTAGGGCTGGAACGATAGCTCAGCAGTTAAGAGCACTGACTGCTTCTTCCAGACGTCCTGAGTTCAATTCCTAGCAACCACATGGTAGCTCACAACCTTCAGTAATGGGGATCCTGTACCTTCTTCTGGTGTGTCTGAAGACAGTGACAGTGTAATCACATACATAAAATAAATAAATAAATCTTTTAAAAACAGAAAGAAAAGAAAAAAAGAAAGAAAGAGGAAAATTACTCTGTACATCTAAATGATTGTTTCCTTCTTTTATTGACATTCATTTCATTGTTTGCTGTTCTATATAAGTTTTCCTGCTCAATTTATGGTTGTCAATGGAATGAACTTGTCACTTTACCTCATATCTTCTTTGCTAATGCACATATTTTTGATACCCCTCTCTTCACTTTAGATGGGTAGCATAATCTATACAATACACCAATTCAACTCCGCTGCACAATTTAATACTCATATCTTCCTTGGCCTGAAATTGTCTTCACGTTGGCCAGTGGAATGTTTTATATTATTTTGTTTTGTTTTATATCAGATCAGTGCCTTAAGATGATTAATGTTCATCTCTTGCAATGTTTTGAGTAGAAACCCCAAAACAAATAATTTAATCATTTTTGGTAACAGAGGAATTTTTTCAAAGAAAATAGAAAAATGTTTGTTAATTTGAAGAGAATGATTCCTGGAGGAAGACTCTATAAGTTCCCTTACCCTACTGTCAGGTATTTCATCTAATGTCCCTCCCTTTTAGTCCTGTGAATCTCTCATCTCCCAGGTCTCTGGTGCATCCTATCTCCAGTGGTTGCCTGTTCCCATTCTTTCTGGGGGCCCCCAGGGCTTCAGTCCTTTACCTTCCCTGAATGTCAAATCAGGTTCCCCTCCCCCACTCCCCACTTTCCCTGCCAGGTCCCTCCCTCCCTCCCCACCTGTGATTGCTTTCTTCTCCCTCCCATGTGGGACTGAAGTGTCCTCACTTGGGCACTTCAGCTTGTTGACCTTCTTGAGTTCTGTGGACTGTATCTTGGATATTCTGTACCATTTTTTGAGGGGTGCTAATATCCACTTATTAGTGAATATATACCATTCCTGGGTCTGAGTTACCTCACTCAGGATGGTATTTTCTAGTTGCACCCATATGCCTGAAAAACTCAGGATGTCCTTATTCTTAATAGCTGAGTAGTATTTCATTGTGTAAATGAACCATATTTTCTGTATCCATTCTTCTGTCATGGGACATCCAGATTATTTCCAGCTTCTGGCTATCACAAATAAGACTGCTATGAACATAGTGGAACATGTGCCCCTGTGACATGGTGGGGCATCTTTTGGGTATATTCCCAAGAGTGGAATAGCTGGGTCTTTAGGGAGATCTATTTCCAATTTTCTGAGGAACCACCAAAATGATTTCCAGAGTGTTTGTACCATTTTGCAATCCTACTAGGAGTGGAGGAGTGTTCCTTTCTCCACATCCTCTCCAACATGTGTTGTTACCTGAGGTTTTTTTTTTATTTTATTTTATTTTATTTTTTATTTTACATTTATTTTATTTTTTTTATTTATTTTATTTTATTTTTTAATTTACATTCCAAATCACTTCCCCTTTCCCGTTTCCTCCCTCCCCGAAAGTCCCATAAGCCCCCTTCCCTCCCTCTTTTCTCCATTCAACCCCCTCTCGTTACCCTGTCCTGGTGTTCCCCTACATCCAGTCTTTCCAGGACCAGGGGTCTCTCCTACCATCTTTTTAGAAATCTATTGATATGCGGATTGTGTCTAGGGTATTCCGAGATTCTGGGTCAATATCCCCTTATCAGTGACTGCATACCATGTGTGTTCTTTTGTGATTGGGTTACCTCACTAAGGATGATATTTTCAAGATCTGACCATTTGCCTAGGAATTTCGTGAATTCATTGTTTTTAATTGCAGAGTAGTATTCCACCTACTTCAACAAGACCACACTTCCTAATAGTGCCAATCCCTGTGGAGCTCAAGATTGGAATCTTGAGAAAAATGCTGACATTCCACAATCTCTTCCCATCATTGATGTTTAGTATTAGTTGCATACATATCTTCTCACGTGAAATTGTTATTCATGAGCTTTTATAGTGAAATATTTTCATGTAGTACAGGTATTACATGCTTAAGTAGACAGAGGCTGGCAGAATAATAGAATGATATGGCTACCTTAAATTTGATATATGTTATTTTGGCTTGTTTTATAAATTTTAACACAGTTAACATGAGATGTTTATCTTCCTTGACATTATCCTTTCTACTCATGATTTTCTTTGTTCAAAATTTTTGAATTTATATACAGAAAAATAATTTGATTTTTTTTCTACAAATGCTGAGTGATTTGAAAATAATTCTTAGTGATAGATAAGAGCCTAGGTGCAATTAAAAATGGAACTGATATAAAGAAACCTGAAGCTTAAAGTATTTTAGTTCACAATGTATTCAGATCTATGCTTGATCAATAGGAATTGCCAGTAGACAACTGCTCTAGCCTGTAATTTTTTAATGGAATGCTGTTGTAGCAATGGTACTGATTGAGGAAAATCAATACAATTGAATACATGGAGTTGAAATGCCTACTGTTTCATAAATGTTAAAGTCAATAAAGTCCCTATAAAAAACTTAATGTTACATAAGTGTATATAAATTTATGATGATGAATTTGCTATGCCTCTCAAGGAAATGTAAATGTACTACTTAAATACAATGACTCATGTGCACTCTAGACTGTCATGCCTATGTTTCTTTGATTTGTTATTATAGTAGAAACCTTAATTGAGACCCATAACAAACTATGGCAATAAGATGGAAGATTTGTGTGTCTGAATGATTTTAAATTCATGAGTAATCCTTTTCCCATGGCTGAAAGGAACTTTCTTGCACAGAGATAACTGTTTATCACAGTCATGTTACCTGTAGCTGAAATGAAGGACCTAATGTAGAAGCTAATCTTTTATAAGAGCTATTTCAAAAATGGCAAATAACATCTCTAAAAAGCCAGATACTACTGCTAATGCATAATTCTGCTGAATTGCCCTGTGTGTACTGTGTGCATCAACAGTTACAGCAATATTACCTTCTGTAATTAGTCAAACTCTTCATCTTCATATCACTATAAGAGATACCACCTCCTCCCTCTTTCTACGTTCTGTTCTGTATTATAATGGTTAATATTTAATAAAAATTTATAAATGTTTATAAATTATAAAACTATGTATTACATATTATAAAATGATAATTATTTCATATTCACTTCTTTACATAAATATGCCTTGCTAATTAGAATATAAACAACATCAGAGGAAAGTTTTGGTGCTATTGTTACTATATACACTGTATAGGAACAGTGCCTGGCATATTGTAATAAGTCTATTAAAATTCTGAATAAAATAAATAACTGAATTTATACTCTAATTAATCACTCTTAAAGAATGTCAAAATGTCACATGAAAAGAGAATTCTAGGTAGATATTTCTTATGTCTGTTTTGATATGGATAGAACTTTACTGTTCATGAAAGGAAAACAAATACTGGATTCAGGCCTTAGACACTGACACAGACATTTACTCACTTGTTGGGTCAGAGGATATGTCTATGGCTCCCTCACTTTTAAAGATAGCACTTTCTAGAATAACATGAGTGAATGTAAAATATAATGTTTACAAATGCATGTTCTTTGTTAGGTTTTGATAACTATGAAAATCTATATCTTTTATCTATGTCTAACATATAATATAGATATGCCCCTTTACAACATTCCAGTAACTGATCACCCCATTTAATAACAAAGATCATGCACACTGTTTTTCTCTCAAGGTTTTTTTTTAATTATTAATACAATTGATATACATGATATAATCGAAAAAGGTACTTTGAACCACTTTTGACGATGTAAGTAAATGAATTCCTTTCTAGTACTTCAAATATTGAGAAAGATATAATATTTCTGTGAACCCCAAAAGATAAGAGACCACAAGGCAAGAGGCAGTGAGAAAGGGAACAGAGGAAGCAAAAGTTCACATTTGACAGAAAACAGAAAGGGAGTTTCTGAGAGTGGGGCTTTCTAGGGACAGATATATGAAAAAGAAGAAAGGAATAATAAATATAGGTAAAAGAAATTTTATTTAAAAAAATCCATAACAAAAATAAAGCAACACACAATAAGATAGCAGCACAAAATATAAGCAACTAACAAAAATCCTCTGCCATCAAGATGTTAAAATCTCAAAGCCAAAACTAACGAGTATGTATCTACATACTCAAACCTGCTCCAACTACAGCAGAAAATGTTCCTCATCTGCCAAACTTTGGTTCAGAATATTTCAGCATTGAAATCAGCAATAGTGTGAGGGATTGGTGTCTGTGTATGGGATGGACACCCAAGTGGACTGCCAGAGAAAGGCAGTCTCTGGATGGCCTTTCCTTTAGTCTCTGTTTCATTTTTTGTCCCTGTCTTTCCTTTGGATTGGAACATTTCTGGGTTAAAATTTTTGAGATGTGTGAGTGGCCACATCCTTCAACTGGGGACTATGCCTCACTACTGAAGCTGGTCTCTACAGGTTGTATCTCCTTGGTTGGGTATTTCAGCTAAAGTCATCCCCATTGGCTCCTGGGAGTCTCTTGTTTCCCTGGAACCTGGGACTTTCTATTGGCTACCCCCAGTTCCCCATCCCCCTCTGCTGCATGTCTCTATTCAATTTCCTGTACTTCTCTCCTGTCCCTTCCAATATCCTACTTTTACTTTTAATGAGGATTGATCCTAAGCCCCAGAATTACAGGAAACAGCACCAATCTGACAAGGTGACTGTGCAAATTAAAAGCTAACCTGAAAGGGAACACATGCAAGAATGCTTGAGCCTCATGTGTAAGAGGTGATGGAATGGTCATTGAAGGGAGATGAAGGAACTAGGTGGGAGATAGGATCAGTAGGGGATTGGAGGGGTTCAGGGTCAGGTATGGGAAGGGGTAGTGGAGACGACTGGATAGCCATGAGAATGAATGGAAATCTGCAACCAATGTGGTAGGATGGAGCAACTCCAGAAAGAGACAGAGACCTGGGAGAGGAGAGGCACCCAAGAATCAATGTGAATACCCTTAGCTGTGACTCATAATATTGGGGATATGGAGCCTGGGGAAACTGTCTCCTGTGGCTAGACAGGAACCCCAGTGGAGCAATAGGGACTCCAATGATCCTCATAACTTTTGACCCTGTCTACAAGACATTCAGGGGTTGGGGATAGAGCAGAGACTGAGGGAATGGCCAGTCCAAGTTCAGACCAATCACTGTAGCAAGCACCAAACCCTGACACTATTAATGATCCTCTATTATGCTTGCAGACAGGAGTCTAGCATGGCTGTCATCTGAGAGGTCCAGCCCACTATCTACCTCAGCCAAACAGTGTATAGAGCTTGGGAGCTCTTATGGAAGAATAGGAGGAATGATTGCAGCCCCCAGGAGATAGGAACTCCACAGGAAGACCAACAGATTCAACTATCCTGGACTCTTGCGGCTCTGAGAAACGGAACCACAAACCAAAGAAAATACACTGGCTGGACCTAGGCCTCCTAATTTAGATGTACAGCTTGGTCTTTATGTGGGTCTTGAACAACTGGAGCTGGGACTATCTCAAAAGCTGTTGCCTACAATGTGGGATATGTTCTAGCTAGACTGACTTGCCCGGCCTCAGTGGCAGTGGAAGTGCCTAGCCTCCCAGAGACTTGAAGTGCCAGGGCAGGGGGCATATTCAGAAGGGCACTCACCACCTCAGAGGAGAAGGGGAGGGGCTGTCGAGGAAGGATTTTGGGAGGGGTTGACTGGGAGGGGGCAGTGAATGGAATGTAAAGTGGATAAATAAAAATAAAGAAAATTTAAAAATCAAAGTCAAAAATAACAACTATGCATCTGCGTACTCGGAACTGTTCGAACTGTGGCAGAAAATGTTCATCAACTGCCAGCCGAGCCACAGGTTCAGAGTATTTCAGCATCAGAGGTTGTGCTACCTTTACTCTTAATGAGGATGGGTCAAGCCCCAGAATTACAGGGAACAGCACCCATCTGACAAGGTGACTGTGCAAACTAAAACCTATCCTAAGTAAATTCAAACACACATGCACTGCCAGGAGAGATGAGTCAGCCTAAATGAGGCAAGTGTGAGATTCACTGTGCTAGGAATTTGTAAAGTCCAATGATATATAAAAAAAGTTTTCCAAAGAAAACTAAAATACACCAACACATACATACACGCACAGACAAACAAACACCCAGATACAAACACGTATACCCACACTCATGTTGGCATATTTAATTTCCAACATGTACATATATATATATATATATATATATATATGTTTATATATATATCATATATAATACTAAATATATTAACATATTAGTTAATGTAAACTTATATTTATAGAATATTATGTGATATATATTTGTACATAATATATAGCATATACATTAAAATATTTAATATATAATATATAATTATAGATTAATATACAATTGTATATTAATATATACTATATTGATAATATATATTAAAGGTATTAGAATTAAAATATTTATACAGTCCCACAAATTATGGTTTGCTCTCAAATGTCTATGGTAAAGATACTGTGTCAGCTTCAAAATCTGTTGAATTATAACAATTACAAGCTCTCATCTAGTAAGCCTCAGGACATAACCATGGTTAACCTGAGGATCTGACTAAATTAAAGCATAGTCCTTTCTCTAGGGAGGTAATCAATATAAAGCATAGGGAAAGTAGGTACCCCTCACCTCAGCTAACACATTACCCAAATTTCCCTGAGTAACTGCACTCGGTGTGCTAAATATGCTTCATATTGGGCCAGGTTTCCCTGACTTAATGATTAATAAATTAAAAATTGAATTGAACCTTTGGCACTTACAAATTAGCCTGCCAAAATGGAATCCCATTGAATATTCTTTCTCTCCCTGTTAAAATGCATAATATAATTCAATGTAAGCTAAAACAAGGCGTTTAAAAATTGAAAGTTATTATGTAAGCTTAATAAGTACAAAGATAATTGTTCTTCCCAGATTAAGAGTTGAATTGGCCTGCTCTTAAACTTAAGAATAGGTTGCAACCTAGAGTGAATGAATAAACTCCTCATTCTAATATGTTAAATGCCCTCACTTAAATAGTCAATATTATTGACAATTTGATTTCATCTACTTAGCAAATGATGGAGTTTACTTTTAGGAATTTTGCTAATTTTCTATGCAGTATAGAATTTAGGATGCCCATCCACAGCATTTCTTCCCTTGTGAAATTGTTACAAGGCTTGGCATGGACAGCACCAGCAGGCTTGCATTGCATGCAATCATTCTAAATCTTATTCTTTTCAGTGTCTACTTGTTCCTAGGAATACAGATATGTTGTGACATTGATGGCAAAATTTGAGATTATTTAGAAAACTCAGTAAAGGCATGATATACAGCTTTATAGTTCTTTCTCTGTACTGGAAGCAGCATACATAGTTCATTACAGTAAAGTGTCATTTGGCTTTACCTAACTCAGTACAGCCTTTGATGTAGACCTTTGCTAGCACATGGAACAGAGTTATGGTAAGCACCTCATTGTTTCTACAGTTTTTATCATGAAATTAACTCTATAGTTTATTATCAATTTCTGGCAGTGGATTTTCAGTATTTTAACTTCAAGTTCCTTTGACTATACTCTTTCTCTGAACAATGGATTAAAATTTGTAAAAAAAAATAATTTCCTTATCTAGCCTCACTTGATGGGAACTCCTTGGTCCTGTGGAAGCTTGATGACACAGAATAGGGGAATGTTAGGCTGCAGAGGCAGGAGTGGGGGAGGAGCACCTCATAGAGGCAGGGAGGGAAGGAGGAGGGGATAGGTGGCTTGTGAAGGGGAAACTGGGAATCAGGATAAAATCTGAAACATTAAATAAGCAATAATAAATAAAATAAATAAATAAATAAATAAATAAATAAATAAATAAATAAATAAATACAAGCCATTCTCATTTAATTTCACTAAATGGGGTACAAAATATTTATGCACCAAAGACTGATTTTGAGTCAGTGATAGTACAACTGCATATGAGATAATATGCTTAATAAATGTGTAAGTAGAGAGTTTGGAACATGAATATAGGAAGCAGGTTCTATAATATTCTGAGTTGCTTAACCTTGTTTTTGTACCCCTTTCTGGCTTCATGAATTGATTCTCTTCTAACTGAATGCATCAGAGACAGTCAATCCAATAATAATAAGATAGAAAATAATGTCACTGCACATTTTTACCTAGACAGACAACATTGCCTTTTAATGACCTTCAAGAAAAAGTTGTGGTACAGAGGAAGCAGATATGAGAAGTTAAGTCTATTCAGTCTCTAGCCAAAAGCTAAACTATGCTGATCCTAATAGCCCACATGTCACTGAATCACAGCATCTCCATTTCTTTTCCTATTGCTGAATTCCTTTTCTCACATTTGATAAAATACAATGGGAAAAGCACCTAGAGGGGAAAGTTTTATTTTATCTCACTGTTGCAAGTTGCAGGGAAGTCACAACTACAGGTTCTTTGGGTAGATGGTTGTATTACATTGATAATGAAGCAGAGAGCCATAAACATCTGTGATCACCTTAATATTTAAAGTTTACAGTCCTCCACCCTAGTCTCTGAGGTAGAACTGGCTACAGAGAGTTAGTCTTCCCATTTCAAGTAACCTAAGCAATAATCCCCAATAGGTATTACCAAGGGGCCTTTCAGGTGACACTACATCTCAAGTCATCCATTGAAACTCACCATCACATGCACCAACAATGACTTTTCTGAAGTTGAAAACATGGCCTTCCATGGTGACACTTTCTTGAAAACTACATCCTTTTCAGTACTTCAATCACAGATGTATGGAGACCCATTAAAGTTGAACTGAATTCTTAGCACACAGAAGCCATTATAGAATAAATGTAAGTGAATTTAAGCTAGTGAGTTTCTGAGTAATTTGTTAATTCATTTACAAATATTTATAACTTCACTTGAATTCTAGGAACTTTGTTTCTTATCCATGGAATTCAGTAGCTGCTATTATTTTAGTATTCCAGCAATGTGCAGTTAAGAGTGTTTATTTAATATGAATAATTAAGGGCTTTATAGAGTAGCAAAGGTGTGTGATAGGATTTAGGGATTATTCAGTAACAGATAATGAAATGATATTGGAGAAAGGAAAAGACAGGAACAAATATGAATTAGCTTGATAAAATAAATTTTAAAAACCATGGCTATACCTAAGGGAGGATGTGCTGAGTGTGTGCTTTAATGTTCGTTTGAACTCCTTTACTTGTTGTACTTAAACATCTTACAAGACACAATAGAAAGATAAGAATTTTGGCTCACAGTAGTAGGGAAACATTACTGCAGGCAAACCTAGTTGAAGGCAGCTGCACATCTTCATGTATATAAGGCAGTCTGCTCAAATATCAAAGGACGAGGAAGCAAAGGGAAATAATGTGGCAATAGAGGTGACTGAACAATTGTTCTCAAAAGCACTGCTCCCAGAAATGACTTGTCTTTTCTTAGTCACTATCTTTAGTTAAATGACATCCTACGTAAAGTGAATCTATTAGACATTTAGAGAACATTCCAACAAAACACTTGAAAGTATAACTTTTTCCAAAGACTGACTATACATAAGGGCCCAAAGAAAGTATTCACCAATATAAATGATTGAAACAATATCTTACCTTCTATCTAACCACAAAAGCTGATAAAAACAAAAATAGAAATGGCAGAAAGTATGCAACACTATAGAAACAAACACTACACAACTGAATGATTATTGAGTCGAGGCAAAAATCAAGAAAGAAATGTTTGAAATCCTGAACTTTAAAGAAAATGAAATATAACATTCCAAGATTCATAAGAACCAAAGAAGGCAGTCCTAAGAGGAAAGTCTATAGCACTTCATGCTTGCATCCAAAACGCAGTCAGTCCTGCAACAAATAGTAATAATCATATGTTGCCATTGAGAAAATCTTAGCTAGTCCTCTGAATATCCATTTCCTGTTTATTTTCTAGACTTTATTAGATTAAATAAAAACCTTCATGGGAAACCAGAGATTTATCTTTCTAATTTCAGCTTTGCAGTATAGCTTTGCAGTATTCTTCGTGTTTCTGCTTAAAGCACTTCCCATGTCATTAAACTTTCATTCTCTAATTTTTAAAATGATAATTCCTCATTTGCTAATGTGATCTTATGATAGGTATTCATCCCCAATGATAAATTTCATCTGAAGTGTGAATTCTCAGTTGCAGTAAGAATAAGGAAACCTTTCAGTAAGGACAATGTTACTGTAAAAGTAAGGACATAATTCTAATTTGATCTATCATTTATGGTTATTATTGTATGTGATGTCCATGGTAGGTCCATCATATCCCAAAATCATGAATGATAATAGGTCAAAGACTAGATGTTTTCATGTTGTTATGAATTACACATATTCAATGTTATGATTCAATCACAGACATGATGATAGTTAATAGAGGTATGCTAGTTCATTCTGTTCTATTAAAAAGTGAATTCTCCTGAGCTTCAAATGCCACATTCTCTGTATCTGTGTCAAACCACTCCTCTGGCACATGGCTCTGAGAGATAAGTAATCCTAGAATTGTTCTCCACTGGAAAAAGTCATTTACACATAGAATACTTATGTAACACAACCAACCATTGCAAAGACAAACAAAAACCAGAAGAAAAAGGAACACACACTTGAAAATCAAGGGATAGGTAATATGTTAGACTAAATTTTATGAAGCACCCATTTTCAGGTTAAAAATTTTTAAAGAACAACAGCTGCATGTTTCAATTTAATATTCTATTGTTCCTTAGCATCTAACACAAATAGAAATTTACTAAAAAAAATAGAAATTTACTTAATTATCAACAAAGCAATAGAGAAAAACAATTCCCATAGATTCTAAATTTTGCTTTGAGAAACAATTTTAAAAGTAGAAACTGGAAATTTTAAGATGTGCATAAGCTTATTAATATAGTCCATATTTTCCCTTTTCCCTATACATTGGGAAAAATATGATGTTAATTCTATTGTGTATATTCAAGGTTGCCTACTTTCACCCGTTTGAGTGGTCAGAAAAAAATGGCACCAATAAATGTAATTAGGCTTATTAGGTTCATTCAATTTTTCATTGCAATGTACTTAAAATTTTTTACTTCTTTCATCATTGTTAAATTCAATCTACCAATTACACAAATGAAAGCAAGAGAATCAAATTACACTGCAGTAAAAGAAAAACACATTTGTGCCCACTGTCTTGATTTCCTATTGTTAAATGATGCAGTTTAGTTGACTACTAAGTAATGCTTTATGGAGTCACAATTGAGACACTTTCTGCTATATTCTTCCTTTCAAAGTGATAATGCTGTGTTTTACTTAATTTCTTTGCTTATAATTAAAACACAAGCTTCATGTACTTAATTACTTTTGTTCAGTTCTCAGATTTCCCCTCTTAAGTGACTGTGTAATCAGTGATCAAGTATGTCCCAGGCTTTCAGAACAGCCTGATGTTTATAGGGTATTTGTACCGCCTCATTTGGTAAGTTGGTCTGAATAAAGATAATAAGGTTGTATTAGTCGAATGCAGATCTGGAACAATGCATTCAATTTATTTTAAGGACCACAACTCTTGCTATTATGAATAATCCCCTACCCTGTGGAAGAAAATGCATCCTCCATTTCAAAGCACAGAGTGGGATCCATTTGTGTCTGAACAATACTTTTCAGGTAGCATCATATCCAGAAGCCTTAAGAGGATTACTTCATTTTTTTTTAATTAGTGGTCATATAAAAATGCATTTGGCAGCCAGGGAATACTCTTCTTCATAGAATATGTCTCTCAGATCAAAGTTGCTTCAAACTAGACTGTTCTCAGCCACAGAATGTAGAGGAAAGTGACTTCTTATGGATGACAAATGTGTGGCTGCACACATGAAACGTGTTTCATGGTGATATTATCAGTGATATGTTTACTGATCCATTTACTGTAATTTATGATGAGTCTTAAATTCTTTGTGTTAAATTAATAATACTTTAAATTGTTTAAAATTGAAGAAGTAAGGGACTTGAAAAGAATGATGGGAGAGGAGAGAACAATGGATCTGCATGCCTAATGAAGCTTATTTACCAACAATGGAGATGGGTTGTGGAAACAGTGCCATGAATTGGAGTTTTCACTATGTGCAAGCTCCTTAGCTTTGATCTCAGAAGCCAAAGGTAACATCTCTACCCATAACATGGGAAGTCTGATCTGAAACATTGCCTGAATTGCTGGTTCTGTGCTTGTAGCCACTGGCTTTTCCCTTTAGCTCTAGCTGGCACTATCAATTCTAAAAATGATTTTAGTACTTAAAAAAGAAGAAAAGAAAACTGCATTTCTAATTTTGCAAGTTTTGTCGGCAAAATACATGGTAGGCAGAGACAGAATCATTTCTTTTAAAAGTTCCAGCAGAAAAGAAGAAAGAAAGGAACCTACTGAGGATAGTGAAAGCCAATCCAGTGTTGTTTACAATGCTTTTCTGGTGAATTTATTTTCAAAGCATTTGTATTATTAAAGAAACCTTTCAGTCTTTAAAGAATCTAATTCTTTTCAGTTGCTTAACAAAACACACACACACACACACACACACACACACACACAAACACACATACATACACAAGCAAGTAAGAAACCAGCAGGATATGTAAAACCACTTTCTAATATTGCGCCACATTCTATTAAGTTTCACTAATTGCAGTGGGAATGAAAATTAATTGAGAAGCCCTTACTATCTTTGCACAGTTGCTGAACTTACACATTATCTTCAGAGTTCATTCCCAGTGAACAATTTCTTTATACTGACTTCAGATTCCATGACCTAATAGGAACAAATGTGTGTGTAATTTGCCAGTGCATTGATGCTGAATGCTGTGATTCAATGTAGCCAAAGTACATAAAAATGACAATATAGTTACTTTCCAATTATCCCACAGCAGCAGAGTAACTAGTGTTTCAACTCAAAGTATAATTGACTCCTAATTACTGTACGTTTGCAAAAAGGCCACAGTGTATAACTCCATCACATAGTGAAAACACAAATATCTATTCATAAGGAAAGAATTAGCATATACTATAACCTTACTTATTGTCTGATCTGTAAATATTTTGGTTTCTGGGATGCAAAAGGCTACAATATGTCTCAGATGCCCCAGGGGGGAAAATGTGTCATTTAGGAAAGGAAAAGAAACATTGTTCATTTAGGTAGGAAAATTAAACATGGGCTATTTGATATTTGGTATACTCTATACAGCTCAGTCCAGCTCTTGAACCATTCCTTAAAGAGGAGTAAATAAGAACAAACAACATGAAAGTTGAGGTCTTTTCATTGTCATACACAGCAAGAATTATTATGGCTTATGGAAATGGATAGAACACATAACAATGGAATAGAACAGTGGAAAATGAGAACTGTCATTGCTGAATTTAAAAAAAAATCAAACTGATTTCAAATGTAAACAATTCTCAAGTAATTTTTCTTTTAGTGAAGTGCTTGAAGGAATGAGATAAAGGAAGTAAACATGTTTTAGTTACAAAGAAATGTGTAATATAAAAGACACAGAGAAACACAAACACAAAGAGGGGGCAGGGAAGGAAGAGAAAGAGGGACAGGGAAGAAGGGAGGGAGGGAGGGAGAGAGGGAGAGAGAGAGAGAGAGAGAGAGAGAGAGAGAGAGAGAGAGAGAGAGAGAGAGAGAGAGAGAGAGAGAGAAAGAGAGAGAGAGAGAACAGAACCATGGTGTCACAAGATACCTACTTTAAACGCATACCAGAATTGAAACTTTTCCAAAGGTGCTTCTCCCCATTAAGGAGTTTTGTAAATATTTTCTATAACCTACAACTTGAGATAGCATCTGGATGCTCACCAACATATTGCGTAAAATATAATTTAGAATCTTTATATTGGAATTGCTTCAAAACTGTAAATTAAATGAAGCATTTATTAGAAACCACTATTATTTTATAGTATGTTGAGGTTTACACAGCATGTACTGGTGTTTTCGGGGGGAAGGGGGAAGGCAGGGCAGTTCTAGAACCTTTATACATATTTATAAACACATAAACGTGTGTGTGTGTGTGTGTTAGAGAGAGAGAAAAGGAGAGACAGACAGACAGACAGACAGAAAAACAGACAGTCAGACAGAGAATAGTTAACAAAAGTTGAACAGCTCTAGAGAGTAGAAGTGAAAGTTCAGATATGAGCAAAATTTATACAGAGTAGTCAGGAGATTTCATTTTTCAGGAAACTTGATTTGACATTTACAGCTCTCAGGTGATTCAGCAATACCTACCTATATTTTCCTTTAGATGAACTGATATTATTCTACTTGCTTTAAATAAATTGATATTAGTTGCTAACCACAAGTAGTAAATACATGTGGTTCACATCAACAGCAAGTTTCATATCTGATTAAATAAACATTCAATAAATGTTTCTACAGCCTAAAAGTAGACACATAGGATTAATTATTCCTGTCATGGAGATAACACGATATGATCTAATCTGTCATAAACTCTTAAAGAAAACATTCTATAATCCTTATAAATATGATTAAGCTATCTATAATATGTATAAGCTTATTTTTTCTTTTAAAAAAATTGTGTACTAAAAATCAAACAGATATCCACATGTTAAATATACATTGCAACATTGAAACATATATCCAGCAAATAATTTATGTTCACTATTGTAAAACCAAATGCACTTATTGATATTCATATAAGAATAGTTAAAATATAAGTAAATTAAATTATTATAGAGTCTCACTATATTTGCCAAAATTACTGATTCTTATAGTTGTTATAAAAGATTCTGACTTGATCACTGATATGCAATGTGCAAATGCTGGAAAATAATATCTCTTTAAGATAAATTTCTGTAAAACATGAATATTCAATACTATATACTTTAGACACAAAAGTATAGGCAAATATTGTCTTTGTTCTATTGTTTTTTATTTATTTTGCATGTAATAGCAATCAAATGTAATAGTGAGTCAGTGATCTAATATGTGTCTACTGTTATCATTTAGAGATTTATGATGCTATCTTTAAAACTTAATAATAAAATATATATTTTTATATTTTCATTGAAATTGGGACTATTTTAAATGAAAACTGTTCTCAGAAATACAGGGCATATAATTTCATAGATGGAAATGTATATAACTTATATGAATGATATGCATAATTTTATCACTGCTATCATTGTTCATATAACTAAATAGATCAACATAAAGTATTTTATTAATGAAAACTAATGAATGCTTTAAATATAAAATATGTCATCAAAAGAAAAAATTAATGAACAAAATCATAGCATAATATTGTATACAACAATTAGGCACATTCCTTTTTATTAACTTTTTAAATAGTATAAGAATCAGAGTATGCACTCTAATGTAGCAAGCACACCTAGTTAATAAAAAGCAAAATCTAAATATAGAAGAAAGAAAATGAGACTGTTGGAATATGAAAATATAGAGATAAACTAAGATCAAATATTTATTATAATTTTCCAGAACATCTGACATCATATTTGAATAACATCAACAAAGATTCTAACAATTGGAGAGTTACATTCTATACTTTCCCTTATTTTTTTCTTTTATTTTTCAATGACAGAGGACCCCTTTAAAGAATTGCACTAAATGTTCTAAGATATATTTCAATAAATTTTAGAAAATGATCTCCTAAAATCAGAATGTATTCTAAATAGATAAGATAACTTCCAAAACAAACATGAAAAGTGGCAAATTTCTTCTTATCTTTACTGTGAAGTTGTATGTACATTCTTCTTTCTTTAAGCGCAGGATAGCATTAAAAAATAGTCACATGTTGAATCAGCCAGTGATTCCTATGGGAAATCATTTCTCCTCATGACCTGAGTAGCTTCTACATATCATACAGATTAAGAAACGTGTCTTCAGTATGTAAACTTTAGGTTCACAAAAGCATGGAAGAGGAGTTGTTATGTTTACTGCTCTTTTTGCCAACACTAGAAAGTTCTGTCACCAAATACTATATACAATTAGAAATTAGGACACTTAATATATAGTCACTCATATATTTTAGTAGGAAAGTAAAAATAATTACATAAAACAGATTATTTTCTATGTTTTCAAAGTTTTGTGAAATATTTGAGAAGACATATATAAAATATTGGTTAAATTTTTGACAATGAAATGAAGCAGGAGTATACATAGAACACTTAGGAATATTATTCAAATTAAATTCTTGAACCCAGAAATTGTACCCCAAACTCTGTGCTTCATCTCCACCCCTGCTAGTAGGTCCCCAGAAGCAACATTAGCACCAAAACTCCAGAGGCAAGCAGGCCAAAAAAGCCACAGTGGAGACAACCTACTAGACCTTTATACTGTCTGATCACTGGAACACTAGACCACTCGGGTCAGAAGGCAAAGAAGAAACAGAAGCCAAGGGGGAAAAATCATCTCAAAACATACAGAACTAACAAAGATAAGCTCAGGATTCAGGACCTAAACCTGTAATAATTATAAAACCCAGATGCCCAGAGGCCAGCATAAGAACATAAACAACAACAACTAGGATGATATGGTGCCACCAGAGTCCAGCTATCCTACTACAACAAACACAGTTTCTGAGAGCTCCCAACTGGATAGGAGAGGGGGCATGGAGGGGAACCAGGATGTAGCCCTGATGTGGGGAGAGGGGAGGGAGAGGGTTGAGAAAGAGAAAGGAAGTCTGTTGTAGTCATCTCTGGTGACTAGAGGAGGCCTGGGTGAATATGGAGAGACTGTGGGGGTGACCCTGGCTGAGATTCCTCCCAGACGGGGCTATAAACAACTGAAGAAGCCCCCTTCTATTGCCAGGCAAACTGTCCAGAGGAGTGAAGCATACATCAATCTATGCACAAACAAAATGTGTCTTCCCTACAAGATGTGAAGAGCTAAAGATGGAGCAGAAATTGAGGAAATAGTCAATGACTGTACCAACTTGAGACCCATCCCATGTGAGAGAACTAACCCCTAATACTATTAATGATATTCTGCTATGCTTCCAGACATGTACCTAGCATAAATGCCCCCTAAGAGGCCTCGTTCAGCAGTGGACAGAGGCATATGTAGAGACCAACAGCCAAATATCTGCGGAGTTTATGAAGTCTCCTGGAGGACTGAGGGATAGAATTGGGCAAGCTGGAGGTGTCAAGGTAACCATGAGAAGATATAAAGAGACAAGTAATATATTATTAAAACAATCCTATTTAATGAAAGAACTTCTGGAGGTACTATAGTTCTTAATTTGAACCTGTACTACCAAGCAATAGTAATAAAAACTTCATGGGATTGGCATAGAAACACATAGATGGTTAAAGGGAATTGAAGACACAGAAGAAAATCCATACACCTATGGAAACCTAATTTTGACAAAGAAGCCAACATTATACAATAGAAAAAAATGCAACAAATGATACTAATCTAACCAGATGTCTGCAAGTACAAGAATGCAAATAGATCCAAAATTATTGCCCTGTACAAATTCAAGTCCAAGTAAATAAGAGAACTCAATGTAAAAATATACACTAAATCTGATTGTGTAGGGTTAGAGGGCTGTGGGTCCGGCTTCTGCTCCTCCACTGTGGTCTGCTGGCCGCTCAGGAAGGCAGAAAGCTGTAAGTGACAGGACTTACCCCACTCTGCGGGGAAGTTCCTGGGGTGGGGAAGCACAGTCTGATGTCTCAGAGACAGCCTAAGCTGGCTCAGGAGTTTCTGGGCCTGCATGGAGGCCAGGGACACCTGGTTCTCAGTCTCTCTCTGGCACCCAGGCACCACTGAATGCTGCAGAAGAGTTGAGAAAGGAGTTGGGTCTGAATCTAGCCTGGGTCTGAGGGGGAAAAGAGGAAGATCCTGCTGAACCTAAGGGGATGAGTCTTTGGCTGTGGGTGGTGGCAGGTTTGAGCTTGGGTTGGGTTGGGTGGCAGTCATGGCAGGGAGTGTAGAGAGGTCTTCTACGAGAGATTCGAAGGCAGCTCTATAGGCAAAATCCTCTATGGCTCCCCACATTGGATCCTGGTGAAAAGAGGCAGTCCATGGTTTTAAGGCATTTATTGTCATAGTGGATGAGTAAAACCATACCCCAATTCTCAGAACAAGTCTGAGGTTAAATACCTTTTGTAGGGAAGAGTGTCTGGGAAGGAGAGTTTATTGGCTAAGCCTCTAGTTCCTTTAGGTACCTCATTAAAATGGAGATCTTTCTTGAGGCTATGTGAGCACATGTCACATCCTCTACCTGTGCACGGGCTTGGGGCATTGCCTTTACCTGACTGAAGGGCACAAATCTATGGAGAGCTGTGGCCAGTGACAGGAGCATGGTGCCCAGGAATCAGGTGAAATGCCTACTGTCCCTTTAGTGTCACCAGTGTTTCTAGCCTTAGCTCAACCAGGAACCAGACTGACTTTCATAGTCCTACATGATTGAAGAGAAAATACTTCCTTGAACAAATTGGCATCATGAAATAACTTTCTAAACAGAACGCCAATACCTCAGGCACTAAGATTGACAATCAATAAAATGAACCTCCTGAAACTAAAAAGCTTCGGTAAGGCAAAGAGGACCATTAATAGGACAAAATGACAGCACACGGAATCGGAAAAGATCTTTACTAACCCTTTTCTGACAGAGGGCTGATACCAAAATATATAAAGAACTCAAGAAACTAGCCATCAACAAACCAAATAAACCCTGATTTAAAAATGGGGTACAAGTCTAAACAGAAAATTCTCACCAGAGGAATCTCTAATGGCATTGGGAGCCCTGTTATTGGACCGGAGAAGGGAGGCAGAGCTAAGAGTTAGGGAGACAGAAAAAGGTCACAGGAGGAGAGGGAACAAGAATGGAGGCCATCATGGTATTATCAAAAGTTTAGAATATTTGGGGTAAAGCTTTATCATTATCAATTGGCTCTGAGATTATTTATTGGCATCTTGTAAATTGTGATTTTATTGACACATAAATCTAATTGGTTAACTATTAAGCTTTAAGATACTTTATTCTACTGGGTAATTAGGTGTTGGGATGGCTGATCATAGGGTGTGTGGGGTATTGCATGGTAGGGAGATAAACTCAGGGCCCCCTCTGGAGAGATGGCTAGCAGAGGGACAGCTGAGTGAGATCACCTGGGGGAGCCCTGTGGTCCATTGATTTCCAGTGCTGGTGCGGAAATGTGCCAGCATGTTTTTTTAATGTTTCCCGAAACAACTTAGAAGCACCTCAAGAAATGTTAAACATTCTTAGTCATCAGGGAAATGAAAATCCAAATGATTCTGAGCATCTGTTTTACACCTGTTGGAATGGCTATGATTAGAAACTCAAATTACAGCTCATGCTGGTGAGGATGGAGTGCAAATAAAAACTCCTCCATTGCTGGTGTAAGTGCAACCGTGTATGACCACTTTGAAAATCAATTGGACATTTCTCAGAATACTGAAAATAATTCTACCACAAGATTTAGCCCTATCATTTTTTGGCGTATACTAAAAAAAAATGTCACCATACAATACGGACACTTGCTCAACTCTGTTCACAGAAGCTTTATTAATAATAGCTGGAAATTGGAAACAACCTAGTTGTCCCTCAATGGGAGAATGGATAAAGAAAATGTGGTACATTTACGTAATTGAATATTACTCAGCTATTAAAAAGAACAATACCATGAAATTTTTAGGCAAATGGATGGAACTAGTAAAGATCATCCTGAGTGAGGTAACTCAGACACAGAAAAACAAACATGCTATGTACTCACTTATAAGTGCATACTACCCATACATTACAGGATGACCATGGTACAATCCATAGACCTAAAGAACCTAAGAAACATGGAAGGCCCAAGATGGGGGCTGGGGTGGGGTGGTACTGATTCTCACTCAAAAAGAGAAAATAAAGTATGCATCAGGAGTGAATGGAGAGAGGGTACTGGATAGGATAAGGAGTAGGGATGAGAACAGGAGGGACATGTAAGGGGAGGACAGAGAGAGAGAATATTGGTAGAGATAACTGGAATGGTGGGCATCTCTGTGATGAACTAGTAACCTAGGACATTGAGAACTCCAGGAATGTATGAGGGCAACCCTAGCTAAGACTCCTAGCAATGAGGGATATGGAGCCTCCACTGGCCATCTCCTGTAACCAGGTATGATTTCCAATGGAGGGACTGGGACATAAACACAGTCACAAAATCTTTGACCCACAATTAATCCTGCCTACAAGATACGCATGGGGAAAGATAGAGCAGAAATTTATGGAATGGTCAATCAATGACTGGCCCAGCTGGAGACCCACACTGTGAGTGGGAGACCACCCACGGCAGTACTAATGATATTATGCTATGCTTGCAGACAGAGCCTAGCAAAACTTTTATCTGAGAAGCTTCTCCCAGGAAATGATGGAAAGTGAGCCAGAGACCTTATGTGGAGCATGAGGAATACCAATGTAAGAGAGGAAGAAAAAAAATTGAAGAAGCCAGAGGGGTCAAGGACACCATGAGAAAACCTACGGAGTCAACTAGCTTGGCCCATAGAGCCTCACAGAGACTGAACCACCAACCAGATAGCATGCAAGGGACAGACCTAGGTCCTCTGCACATGTGGAATAGTTGTGCAGCTGGGTCTTCATATGAGACTCCTAAAGTGGGAGCAGAGGTGCTCTCTTACAAAATTGCCTGCCTTTGGAACTCTTTCTCCTAACTAGTCTTCCTTGTTTAGCATCAATAGGAGAAGATGTGCCTAGTCTTACTGCAACTTGATATACCAAGGCAGATCAATTTCCATGAAAGATTTCCCCTTTGGTAAGGAGAAAAGGAGGGAGTGGGGTGGAGGGAAGGGAGGTGAGAGGGAGGCATTGGAATGAGAAAAGGGAAAGGAAGCCCAAGTTAGGATTATAATTTGGCTAGGTCCTTTGCCATCAATCACTAATTAAGTAAATGTCTTACAAACTTGCCTACAGCCTGAATTATTATTATTATTATTATCATTATTAATTTACTTTACATCCCAATGATGATTCTGAATGAAGCTCTCCATTCATGTTGACAATAACTGGTCAACATTACACTAAAGCAAATGGATCTTTAGCTTATTAATATAAAAGTTCATAAAGTGTGATTCAGATACTATGATTGAAATAAGAATTTATATACAATATATATGGTTTGTTGTGCTTTAAAAATAGTCTCATTCATATATAGGTTGAATTTGAACACATCATATATCTAATACTGACTTTGAATTTTTCAACCTCCTGCCTCCATCCTTACAGTACCGGGATAACAGATGTGCACTATAATACCAGTTCTTATTAGATGTTCTTTACTGTATTTTACATATGCCCATCTGAAAAATCTCAAAATAAAAGCCTGCAGTAAAAAAGTAACTTGAAATGTGACGCAAGTATACTATCATATCATCTGCAAACCTGGAATATGAAAAAGAGTGTTGAATTTGACCTTATCAACATTTAAAACACCTTGCTCTGAGAAAGCACTCAGAAGAAATAAAAGACAAGCCAGAAACTTATGGGAACTTTGGAAAATTCACATGTGCTATAGAACTCATGTGTAAAATACATGAAATGGCAAACAGTGAGGATGTATAGAAAAAAGGGAGCTGGTTGAACAAAAAAATCTGCCTGACACTGTGTTCCTAGCTGTGAGCTTTCAGTGATACTATCTGGGCTAAACAACTGTTCTTTCTACACCTCAGTAGAATCTTCTTTATTCCTCACTGTCTTTGGGAAAGAATCCAACATAGCAGGATAACACACTTTATATTGCAAGGTGTCATTGGCCATCTGATAACTCCTTTCCAAGTGATTATAGAGTTCTGATCAGAAACCCTGGACTTTCTCCTCACCTCACAGCTCTTAGAGGAAATATGTGAAGCTAAACCAAATGAGAGCATGCGGAAGCTATTCATTCAGAAGCTGGCAAAACAAGGGACTCAGTCATGATATTCCACAAACTGGAGAATACTTTATAAAGGAAAATAAAGGGACTTAAGGATGGCCCTGTTCAACACAGACAAGATGGATATATGGCTAACAAAAGCAGTGAATTATATACCATTCCATACCTGCCTTTTCTTGCCATGTGATTGGTTCTGAGTTTGAGGTATATATAGAAAACAGCAAAGCTGGCCTTCAATGACCAAGTTCAGAGCTTGCTTCAGAGGAAACTGTGAGTTCAGAATATTATTATAGTACAGGGTTTGGTTTTGTGTATTCATTCTCTCACATTAAAACTTTCGTCTTTTAAATTTCATCATATTAGAATCAGAATGATTGTCTAAATCTTTTTCTCATAGATCAATAACTATGAATTTACTCTATTGCATCCCAATGGTCTGTCTTTATGTTCATAAAGGGGTTTACTGAGTAAGACTGGACAAACAGGAACAGTGTAGGATCCCCCTAGATAAATTTGTGTTCCAGTACCTGACCAACTGGAAGCTCTACTTAAACAGGGCATGATGGGAAGCTACCCCTGGATATTTATAGTGTAATTCTCTGGGACAAGACTTTTACCTTCCAAGCATTCAAGTGTCTGGTTGTCTGAATTAGGATTCCCACAAGGAAGCTTGTTTATAATGAGCAATATCTCTGTGACTCTTGTTCTGTCAGCATACAGTTATGCCTATCTGATTTTCACTCACCCCTGAAACTCAATGCTTTCAGAAGGAAGATGTGAATTCAATATACTATCCACTAGTGAACTCTCTTGAAGAGAGTTCGAGGATTGTGTATATTGGGGAAAGGACAACTAGAGGTGGATATTTGTTCATTGAAATACACATAAGGACCCTACATTCCTTGATTTAACCAATGGTATATGGATTTTTCCAATTTATATATTGAATGCACATGTCTGCATTAATTATAGACATCTGTATTCATTATGGATACATATGGATGTATACATACATAGAGGAAATTTTGTTTACCGTAATCTCTAAATAATGTGGCATTTATGTTAGACATTAGAAGTAATCTAGATATTTCAATTGTATAAGAAAATAAGCATAGATCATGGCCAAATGCAGTTTTTACAAAAGAATTGAGAATTGGTGAATCGAGATATTGGCTTGAGTCCCTAAATCAATTTCTTATGGATACTGAGAAAAAAACTTCCATAATAGGAAAGAATAGAGATCATTAATTGTCTTCAATCTTGGTGGCAAGCACAGTAACATGCTCAGCAGTTTCACTGACTGCTAAAACTTACATGCTTAACAACCTAACATATTTTAATATCATTACACCTTAATTTAGCATTCTAATATAATATAAAAATAACAGATGACAATTATATTAAAGTAACAAATATAATGGGTTCCATCACACAATTAAATATTCATGCCCATCGCTGTCTGTATAACAATAGCGATTTAGGTCATTTTTCTTCTTTAATTACGTAAAGAATGAGCAAGTTTACAGTAATAAGATTGCTAAAATGTGGCATACTAAAATGTTATAAGTGTAATTTAAAGGTTGTACTAAAAGTGGTGTTTTCTGTACAGCAGATGGTGAGGTCTTAACAAGTGCAGTTCTGAGTTTAGTACAAGGTCTGCCTTATCGCTATAACTTGTCTTTTCAGCTTTATGTTTCAGTTTTTACATTTTGAAACATGGTGAGAAGCCTTTGGTATAGTAATTCAGACTTTCAGGGAGTTGATGACAAACATCTAACACAGTACCTGCGGTTTCAAAGCCCTCTGCTGAATTTCAGCTGCTTGATTCCATATCCCTTAATGTTCTCCCCAACAACCACTGTCAACCTGTAGGACCTTGTAACAGTCACAAGATTATTCCATTTAATCAATTCTCTTCTCCAAGAAGCAACAAATACTGAACATTTCAAAAATCCCCTTTTCCTGTTATTGAAATAGAATTTTGGAATGTAAATAAAAAACTTAGAGAATAAAAAAAAGGAAAAAAAAAAAGAAATAGAATTTTTTCTCATATAATATATTCTCGTTAAGGGTTCCTCCCACTCTGCTCCTTCCAGTTCCTCCTCACCTACCATGCCATCCAGATCCACTCTCTTCCTGCCTCTGATTAGAAAGCAATCAGGCTTCTAAGGGATACAAATATAATGTAATATGATTAAATATAGTATAGTTAATATAATAATATACAAAAATAAAACAAAATCTAATACATCAGAATCAGACAAAACAAACAGAAGGAAAAGAGTTCAAGAGACAGCAAAAGAATCAGAGACCTCCCTGTTTGCACAATCAGGAATTCCATAAAAACATAATGAAGTCATTATATATATATGCAGTGGACCAGATAGAGACCCCTATAAGTCCTGTGCGTACTTTCTTAGTCTTTGTGAGCTCATATGATCATTGCTCATGTTGACTTAGAATGTCAGGTTTTCTTAGTGTCCTCCATCTCTTTTGGCTCCTAGGCTCCTTTTGCCTCTTCTTTAGAGTTCATTGATCCTGGGAGGATAAATTTGATGGAGACATCCCATTTAGGGCTGAGTGTTCCAAGGTCTCTCACTCTCTGCATAATGTCTGGCTGTGGGACTCTATTTGTCCCCATCTGCTGCAGGAGGAAGTTTCTCTGATGATGACTGAGCAAGTCACTGACTTTTGGTTGCTTAAAATCCTTCTCTGATCAACATATTTCTGACAAGAAACACTAAAACTGTTAATGATGATGGGAAGGCTGCGTATAATTTATATCTAAATGTGTTTCCTAATCTTTCTTATTCCAGTAATATAGGACTCTAATGTCAAAGGTTTTCTAAATAATGTTTACTCTTTCCAGAAAATTATACTTTTGATTTTGATTATTTGAGCATTTTTCTCCCTCATGTATAATTTCTTTTTGGTTGTGAGCCTAGCCTTTAAAATCTGACCTATCTGTGTGTGTGTGTGTGTGTGTGTGTGTGTGTGTGTGTGTGTGTGTGTGCGTGCGTTTGTAATAAACATTACCAGGAATTATTGACTAGACACATTTTTAAAATTCCAAACAGTTCTAAACTATTAATAGTTTATTGAGATCTAAAGAAAATCCAAAGGCTAGTTATACTATTGAATACATATATTTTGTCAAATAACATAGTACATTTAAAGTGGTAAAATGTATTCAGTTGACAGTTGCAACTTTTGGATAATGCACAGAGCAATGTTGTAATTGACACTGAGTAATATCTCTTTTGTCTACCTTTTTATTGGCTTAAATTTAATCACAACAAATTGTGGTTGACCACACCCATCTTTTTGTCCACACACTGACCATAGTCACTTTATATTTCCCCTCTGGCCCCACTTACGACTAGTTTCTTTCCTTCCCTAAATCAGCCTTTTTTTCTTGCTTTCATGTCTTATAAACACATATATCTGATTTTACACATCTATGTAAGATATAAGATTAATTCCCAAATGACAGAAAATAAGCAATGTATGTCTTTGTAGAAGAGAAAATGCTAATATTCTCAAATTATTTCATAACATGGAAATTGAATGAGAATTTTATAGTTATTTTTAACTAAAACTCCTTGACTCCTGATACAGAAATATTCAAACACTTCCCTTTCTGAATATAACTGTGAATTTCTTGATATTGTATTTGCAAACAGAATCTATGAACACATAAAAATGAGGATCCGTAATGATCAAGTTGACTTCATTCCAAAGATGAAGGGATGGTTCAACACATGTAAATCCATAAATGTGATCCACAACTTAAACACACTGAAAGACAAAAATCATCAATTATCTCATTAGATGTGGACACAGCTCTTTGACAAATTGATCTTTCATTCATTAAAAAGAAAGTCCTGGAGAGCCTAGGTATTCAAAGGACAGCCCTCAACCTAATAAAGAATTTACAGCAAGGTCACAGCCAACGTCAACCAAATCAGAGAGAAACTCATTGCACTTCTACTAATCAGAAACAAGACAAGGATGTCTTGTCTACTTTTCATACCTATTCAGTGTGCCACTTGAGGTCTTACCTAGAGCCATACAACAACTGAAGGAACTCAAGAGCTTACAACTATACAAGGGCATACAACTTTGCAAGAGCATAAAACTAAAAAGGAAAACGACAAGTTATCTTTATTTGTAGATGAAATTATTTTAGAAAGAAAAGACCCTAAATATTTCATTGGGAAATTTCTACTGCTGATAATTTCTTCCAGCAAAGTAGCAGGTAATAAATGACACACACACACACACACACCACCACCACCACCACCACCACTACCAACAATAACAATGAAAAACAAACAAACACAAAAAATACACATTACCCTGGCCATATACAAATAAAGAACACACATAGAAACAAAACAAAGAGTCCCCTTCACAATATTATCTTTTTTTGGTTGCTAATTCTTGATTAACATTCAGAATTACATTAATTTTCCACCTTCTCTAAAAAAATAGAAGACTACTCAGACTATGTTTTAATGTTGCTGCTATACTCACATACTCCCATGTATTGCTCAACCACAAGTGACTGTTCTTCATATTATGGCTTCCTCTATATTTCTCCTTATAGTTTCCACAATTTGACACACATCAAGCATGGTCTACCGAAGCTAATAAAATCTGGAATTTTACATAATCAGCTTATAATATTTTACACTTTTTAAAGAAATGCATGCCACTGGAATGTCCAAATCAGTGATTAATAAAATTAATTTACAGTCCTCTCACAAAATAAAAAAAAAAGAAGTAAATAAAGAAGGGACAGTAGTGAGTATGATAATGTTTTCTTTCTGATCACAATGTGGAAATAGCTTGTGGAAGACTTTACTTCTACAGTGTCACAATGTAGACAATGAAAAAATGATATGAGCTCTCATTTTTCAGGCTTCTGCATAAAAGCCTTTAAGTCTATTGACAGCGGTAATATCTTTCATTTCCTCTATCAAAGAGTAAGGCACTATATTTCAGTAAACAAACCTTGAGAGAACTCATATGTCTAAATATATTTGATAGATAAATGAACATCATGAAAACTAATGCTCTGTTTAATGGATGTATGACTTTTCTAGCATCCATCCATGTGTGTGTGAATGCAGCAATAAGTGTAGGTGGTCTTCCAGTCAATTATACTTCAGCTGAACATGACAGGAGGAGTACACAAAAAACAGCCTTCTTGAGGAAGCAATAACGGAGAAAAACAGGACAAATGATCATGAGGTATTAGAACATTGCCTCATAAATCTGCACCAATGCTGACAAGACTTCAGCTTTGAGAATGACAAACTTTTCCTCTTACTCACAGTCTGTAGTGAAAGATTCCAAGCTAATGATCTCATTCTGCCAAAGCCATCATCCATACAATGCATGATTTCAAAAGCAAATGCTTCTATATCCTCATATATTGATCCATGAAATGCTAGCATTTTTCTTAATCAGATTTATTCCAACTACCTTCATTGTATTTAAATTATAATATTATGACTTCAGTTAGTAGTTCAGGAAATTGTTAGCATTACACAAAATTCATATCATTGTGAAAGTTTAGACAAATTGGAGTAATTGTTCAGTTCAGGGATGATGTCTCAGGATACCTGATGCTCACTATAAACATATAAACCACAGGATTTATGTTCTTAATAAATTTTCTCTTAAGTAAATGCAAAGAATTACAGGTCTAATCCTGAATCAGAGTTTCTGAGGTGAGAATAATTTGAAATGATGCCAGTATTTTTCCAGGCTAAGGCAAAATGCATGCATATTTTATTTGTTGATCCATGTAATTCTAATTAACTAGTATCCAGCTAAATTTTAACAATAACATATAAAAATAGTTATATACATTTTTAAATTATAAGTCAAACAATTCAATGATTTTCTTTGAAAACATTCATGGAGAATCTTATATAATAAAAACAGCAAAATTAAGAAACTAATAATTATCTTAGCACTAACTGACCAGATTCAAATTTCTAATTGTTTGAAATTGTTATTGATTTTCCAGTAACTCATTGAAATTAAAAACTTACATGTAGAAAAAGTAGAACACTGATTATATAGTACAAGTTATAAGATTAAGAAATGAACTATAAATGTGTGGAGTATTTTCCTTTTAAAGTATTAGAAATATATAAAATATGCTTTGCTTGTATTTTCACAATGCCAAAACACCAAAATCATAATCTTATATTACATTGGTAAATTATATATCAAGATGCTAATAAAATTGGATTTTAATAAAAGAATGCTTATTATAAATGGGATGGGACCTTCATGTTTCCTAATGTAAGCATTACTATGTAGTCTTAAGCTTGGTAGACACTTTGCGTATCTATAGTGATTGACAGTATATATGAGGAGAAGTTTTTTTCAGTGTACTGAAAAAACCCAATTAACATATGTATTTCTTCAGGAGATAATGGAAAAGATGTTTGGTGATATGATATTGAAAAATAATGCCAAATATTAAGATACTTTAAATCATCCTTCTAATTTTAAAATGTAGCCAGCACTAAAAAACATAAAATATTAATACTTACAATGAATATCATATTTTTAATAAAGTAAAAACATTTGCCACTATTTTCTGTGAATTCATAAAACTCTCAGTTAATAATTTAACTTAAAATCCCACATCATGATATAAGCCTGTGATCTGCTGGTTAGTCCTAATCATCAGCATGACATGAGCTAGAATCAATTGAGAAGAAAGATTTAAAAAGGCTTAGGTATATCTTGTCAGTCTGCATCCATGTCTATGGGCATTGTCTTTGCTCTTAATTGATACTGGAACAGTTAGCCAACTGTGCAAAAGGCCATTCCCTAGACAAGGCATCTTGTACAGCATAAAATCAGAGAGCAGTTAAGAGCAAATTAGGATCTATGCAATTATTCTCCCTCTCCTTGTGACAATAGACATGATGCCTTATGTTCATGCCTTGAGTTCCCTGTAGCAATGGAATCTGTAGTGCAGAACTAAAAGCAAGATGACTCCTCTCATGCCTAAGTTGCTTTTGGTAAACCCTTACTAAAATGAAAGTAGAACTGGAATGGAATGGAAGACCTGATGAACCTCAGCATGTTGATATGTGGAAGAATGTGGAAGACTTTGGAACTTTGGGCTGTAAAAGCCACCCTACTCTCTGGGAAGAGCTTAATGGACAGAACTCATAGTAATTTGAAAGCAGAGAGTACTGAAAAACATGTAAACAGCAAGGGCCTGGCCCATGAGCTGTCAAAGTGAAACAAAGGCTTTATTAAGGAACTCTGCCAAGGTTAATTTGTATGATACTTTGACTAAGAATGTGTGTATGCTGATCAGGCCGAGGTTGAAGAATGAGCAATGAAAAATAAATTGTGATAGATACACCACCACTGAAATGAAATAGTCTGTAATTCATTGGCGCTATTGAAAATCGTCTCCTCAGGGTTATCACACAGAAGCTGCCGAGGGGACCAGGATACAGCTTAAGCTTGTGGCAGAAATTAGAAATAGTAATCATCCATGTGGTTTGGAAAGCAGAAAGGAATCGTGAGGAGCTGCTAAAAAGAAACTTCAGTTGTGACTAAAGACCTTAAAAGTCTAGGGTATTGAAGATACCACTGATGCCCAACAAGGCATTCCTCTGCTACATTTTTGGCTGGAACCATGTGTACCACTTGGTTGATGGTTTAGTCCCTGGGAGACCTGGGGTGTCTGGATGACCAACATCGTTGTTCTTCCCATGGAGTTGTAAATCCCTTCAGTTCCTACAGAGTTCCATTCATTTGCCTAAGAATTTCATGAATTCATTGTTTTTAATAGCCGAATAGTACTCCATTGTGTACATATACCACAATTTCTGTATCCATTCCTCTGTTGAAGGACATCTGGGTTCTTTCCAGCTTCTAGCTATTATAAATAAGGCTGCTATGAACATAGTGGAGCACCTTATTACATGTTGGAACATCTGGGTATATGCCCAGGAGTGGTATAGTTGATTCTTTAGGTAGTACTATGTCTAATTTTCTGAGGAACCTCCAAACTGATTTCCAGAGTGGTTTTACCAGCTTGCAATCCCACCAACAATGGAGAAATGTTCCCCTTTCCCCACATCCTCTCCAGCATCTGCTGTCCCTTGAGTTTTTCATCTTCACCCTTCTGACCAATAGGAGGTGGAGTGTTTTGATTTGCATTTCCCTGATAACTAAGGATACTGAACATTTCTTTCGGTGCTTCAGAGCCATTCGAGTTTCCTCAGTTGAGAATTCCCTGTTTAGCTCTGCACCCCATTTTTAATAGGGTTATTTGGTTCTCTGGAGTCTAACTTCTTGAGTTCTTTGTATACATTGGTTTTTAGCCCTCTATTGGATGTAGGATTGGTAAAGATCCTTTCCCAATTTCTTGGTTGCCATTTTGTCTTACTGACCATGTCCTTTGCCTTACAGAAACTTTGCAGTTTTATGAGGTCCCATTTGTTGATTCTTGTTCTTTGAGCATAAGACACTGGTGTTGTATTCAGGAAATTTTCCCCTGTGCTCATGTGTTTAAGATTCTTCCCCACTTTCTCCTCTGTTAGTTTCAGTGTGTCTGGTTTTATGTGGAGGTCCTTGATCCACTTGAACTTGAGCTTTGTACAAGGAGATAAGAATGGGTCCATTTGCATTTTTCTGCATGCTGACCTCCAGTTGATCCAGCAGCATTTGTTAAACGTGTTGTCTTTTTTCCACTGGATTTTTTTTTAGCTCCTTTGCCAAATATCAAGTGACCGTAGGTGTGTGGGTTCTTTTCTGGGTCTTCGATTCAATTCCATTGCTCTTCCTGCCTGGCTCCATACCAATACCAAACAGTTTTTATCACTATTGCTCTGTAGTAGAGCTTGAGGACAGGGATGGTGATTCCCCCAGAAGATCTTTTGTTGGTCAGTGGTCCTGTGAAGGCTCAATTGATGCCCCAACAAAGGGAAATTGGAGGCAGGGGGGTTGGGAGTGGGTAGGATGGAGGGTCATATACTTGGAGGCAGTGGGTGGGAGGAGGGTTTGGGGGTATTTGGAGAGGGGAAAATCCTGGAAAGATTTTAGTATTTGAAATGTAAATGAAGATTATATTCAATTTAAAAAAAAGATGAAAAAGATACCAGGACCAAGATGAACCATGCTAACAGTGAACGTGATACAGGTGACTGAGCTTGAGACATGGTATTACCTAATCTCTGAGTCCCAAAAGGATGATTCCATCACAAGTAGTTCCAGATATTTGGCACAGTGCTACAGTATTTATTGTACTACTGTACTACTGCTGGATGTCGGTTTTCATTTGCTGTGATTCCTTTGGTGCTATAATTCTTCCTTTCTTGGATAGAAACCTTTCAGTATCTAACTTATTTCAATAAGGGCAGCCAGTATTTTTTAGGGTTTCTATTGCTTTGAAAAACCACAATGACCAAAAAGTAAGTTTCGAAGGAAAGGACTTGTTCAGTTTACACTTCCAGATCACCATCCTTCATTGCAGGAAGCCAGGACAGAAACTGAAGCGAGACTGGAACCTGGTGGCAGAACCTGATGCGGTGGCTATGGAAGGATGCTTCTTACTGGCTTGCTTCAAATGACTTTCTCAGCTTGCATTCTTCTATAACCCAGGAAGTCCAGGTCAGAAGTGGCACCATCCACAATAGTCTGGTCCTTCCTGTATTGATCACTAATTAAGAAAATGGCATAAAGCTGGATCTCATGGGAGCATTTCCTCAACTGAGGTTCTTTCCTTGTTGATGACTTGCTTATGTCAAGTTGAAACACAACAACCAGTCCGTATACCACTGATAAGGGACTTGGAACTTTTAAAAGACTAGTTGAAGTTTATGAAGACATTTTGGGTGTTTTGTACTGTGTTTTATGCTTTATATTCTGACAGTAACATGGGAATTAGGAACAAAGTGTAGGAAGTGATGAAAGTAACTGGATTCTGTGCCAAACAGTTAAGAAGTAGACTCTACTTGTTGGTTTTGACTGTCAACCTGAAATAACAGAATCATTTGCAAAGAGTCTTAATATGTAATAATCTTAATTGAATAGACCTGTGGGAATGCCTGTAGGAGATTGTCTTAAATGTTAATGGATACAGGAAGATTCAGTCCACTGTTGGCAGCACCATTCCCTTCTCAAGAGTTCTTTAACCATTTAACAGAAGAGAAATCTAGCTAAGAACAAGCCAACAAGCAACGAAGGTTGTACACATTTGTTCCACTCTGTTTTAAATTGTGGATGTGACATGACAAGCTTCTTTAAGCTTCTTCCACAGTGATTTCTCTGTTATAATGGATTTTTGCCTGGAATTATAAAATGAACTTCCTACATTCAGTTCCTTTTGTCAGGTATTGGTTTGATTGATCGTTTTTGGGTTGTTTTGTTTTGTTTTGTTTGTTGTTTTTCTTATAACACAGAGTTAAAACTAGGATATGTATTGTGCAACCATTTCCTTGATCAAACTTTAACTCCTGGAGGGAAGATGGAAATTTATAGATTTAAGAACTTAAGGAAAATTTCTTATGTCAATGCATTCCAGGCTATTTCCTGCTTTCCCTTCTATTCAGATTCAATGTATCTGGCTTGATGTGGAGGTCCTTGATTCACTTGGACTTGAGCTTTGGGAAAGTTAAGTAAACATGGATGACAAATTTTCTATATGCAGGCAACCAGTTAAACCAGCACTATTTGTTGAAGATATTTTCCCCACTGTATGATTTTTGGCTTCTGGATCAGGCTCTAATATCAACAACTGATAAATGGTAAATCTTGAAACTGAAAAGCTTCTGTAAGCCAAAAGGCACTGTCAATAGGACAAAACAGCAACCTACAGATTGGGAAAAGACTTTCTCCAACCATACATCTCTTAAAGGGCTAAAATCCAAAATATGTAAAGAACTGGAGAAGATTGACTCCAAATAACCCAATTAAAATATGTGGTAAACAGAGAATTCTCATCAGAGAAATCTCAAGTGGCCGAAAAGCACTTAAAGAAATGTTCAACATTCTTAGTCATCAGGTAAATGCAAAGGAAAATGACCCTGAGATTCCACCTTACACCAATCAGAATGGCTAAGATCAAAAACTCAAGTGACAGCGCATGTTGACAAGGATGTAGAGAAAGAGGAACACTCCTCTATTGCTGGTGGGATTGCAGACTGGTACAACCACTCTGGAGACCTATCTAGAGTTTCCTGAGAAAATTGGAAATAGATCTACCTTAAGACCCAGCTATACCACTCCTCCGAGTATATCCAAAAGATGCTCCACTATACCATAGGGACAGTTTTTCCAATATATTCATAGCAGCATTATTTGTTGTTTTATTGGTTAATTAATTTACATATCAAATGTTATCCCCTTCCTGGTTTCCCCTCTACAAAAACTATAGACCATATCCTCCCCCCTGCTTCTATGAGGGTGCTCCCTCCACCCACTCACCTACTTCTGCTTCACCACCCTAGCATTCTCCTATGCTGGGGCATCAAGCCTTCACAGGACCAAGGGTCTCCCCTCCCATTGATGCCAGATAAGTCCATCCTTTGCTACATGTGCAGCTGAAGCCATGGGACCCTCCATGTGTACTCTTTGGTTAGTGGTTTAATCCTTGGAAGTTTTGGGGGTTTTGTTGGTTGATATTGTTGTTATTCCTATGGGGCTGCATACCCTTTCAGCTCCTTCAGTCCTTCCCCTAACTCCTCCATTTGGGTCCCAGTGCTCAATCCATGGTTGGCTGCAAACATCAGCATTTGTATTGGTCAGGCTCTGGCAGAGCCTCTCAGGGTACAGTTATACCAGGCTCCTGTCAGCAAGTACTTCTTGGCATCAGCAATAGTGACTGGATTTGGTGGATGCATATGGGATGGATCCCCAGTGGGGAAGTCTCTGGATGTTCTTTCCTTCAGTCTCTGCTCCACTCTTTGTCTCTGTATTTCCTTTAGGCAGGAGTAATTTTGGGTTAAACTTTTGGAGATGGATGAGTGGCCACATCCCTCAACCAGGGACCATGCCTAACCTCTGGATATGCTCTCTACAGGTTCACTCTCCCCTTTTTTGGTTATTTCAGCTAATGTCATTCTCCCCATTGGGTCTTGGGAGTCTCTTACTTTCCAGGCATCTGGGAGTTTATGATGGTTATCCCCAGTTTCCCATTCCACACTTTTGCATACCTCTGTTCAATTTCCTGACCCTCTGTATTTCTTTGCTGTCTCCTCCCACACCTAATCCTGTCCCCCTTTTGGTTCAATATCTTTAGTCATCAGGGTAATGCAAATCAAAACAACCCTGAAATTTCACCTCACACCAGTCAGAATGACTGAGATAAAAAATTCACGTGACAGAAGATGCTGGCAAGGATGTGGAGAAAGAGGAACATTCCTCGATTACAAGCTGGTATAATCACTCAGGAAATTAAGTCTGGAGTTTCCTCAGAATATTGAACATACCTGAGGACCCAGCTATACTACTCCTGGGCATATACCCAAAAGTTTTTCCAACATATAACAAGGACACATGCTCAACTATGTTCATAGCAGTCTTATTTATAATAACCAGAAGATGGAAACACCCTAGATATCCCTCAACAGAGGAATAGACACAGAAAATGTGGTACATTTACACAATGGAGTACTACTCAGCTATTAAAAACAATGAATTCATGAAATTTGCAGGCACAAGGATGAAATTAGAAAATTCATTCTGAGTAAGATAACTCAGTCACAAAAAAACACACATGGTATATAGTCACTGCCAAGTGGATAATATTCCAAAAGCTCAGAATACCCATGATACAACTCATGGACTATATGAAGCTCAAGAAGAAAGAAGACAAAAGTGTTGATGCTTCAGTCCTACATAGATGTAGAGGGAAGAATTGCATGAGGTAGAAGGAGGAAGAGACTTTGGAGGGAGAGAGGAGGGGGGAAATGATTTTTAATAGCCAATATGTGGACACAAATCTCAGATGTTCCATGACTAAAGAATGGATATAGGAAATGTGGTTCATTTACAAAATGGAATACTCTTCAGCTATTAAAAATGAGGACATCATGAATTTTGCAGCACAGGGATGGAGCTAGAAAATATCATCCTGAGTGAGGTAACCCAGACTTAAAATGATATGCATGGTATGTACTCATTGATAAGTGGATATCAGCCAAAAAGTACAGAATACCCATGATGCAACCAACAGACATTTCTTTTGTAAAAGGAAGGCCCAAATTAGGATGGAGATAACTGGGTGGGAAAAAACAGGATTAGTTATGTGGAGAGACAGGAGAGAAGCCCAGAGGACCAGGGGAATAAATAGAAATATGCAGCTGATGGGAAGAGGTGTTGGGGGAAACTCTAGAAAGCCACAGAAACCTGGGATGTGGGAGGCTTCCACGACTCCATGGGGATGACATTAGCTGAAAGTCCTAATGGTAGAGAGATGGAATCTGAAGAGAACACCTCTGGTAGATAGACAGTGCCCCTACTGGAGGAATGTGGTTACAAACCCACCTTCAACAGTTTTAGCCCATAGTTGTTCCTGTCTAAAAATAATTCAGGCACAAAAATGAAACAGACTGAAGGAAAGTCCATCCAGTAACTGGCCTAACTTAGGATCCATCCTGTGGGAGGGCGCCAAACACTGACACTGTTACTGATGCCATTTTATGCTTGCAGAAAGGAGTCTAGCATGACTGTCCTCTGAGAGGCTCTAACAGCACCTGACTGAGACAGATGCATATACTTACAGCCACCCATTGGACTGAGGTCCTCAGGGATCCTTTTGGAAGAAGTTAGAAGAGAAGATTGAAGGATCAGAAGGGGATGGCAACCCCACAGGAAGAACCACAGTATCAACTAACCTGGACTCCTCATAGCTCCCAGATTAAGCCACTAACCAAAAAGCATGCATGGACTGGTCTGTGGCTCCTGGCACAAATGTATCAGAGGACTGCCCTGTTTGGCGTCTATGGGTGAGGATAGTCCTCATCCTGTAGAGATTTGATGCCCCAGAAAAGGGGGATTTCCTGGGAAGGGGTGAGGGAAGCATCCTCTCAGAGGCAAAGGGGAGGAGGGAGAGGGTGAAGAACTCTAGAAGGAGGGTCAGGAGGGCAAAATTTGGAATGTAAATGAATAAAAGAATTAATTAAAAGAAAAAATTGTTAGTGAAACTTACAAAACATGGGAAACTTAGAAAGTAACAAGATTTAAAGAGCCTCACCTGCAGTAGTCAAAGCAGCAAACAGCTGCTCATGAGAGATTTCTCTCTAGGGGAACTGTCTGAAAAGTAGCAGAGTCCTGCAAGTATTCAGCTATGAGGGTGTCACCCGTGCTGGAATCTTCAAAGAAGCTCCTGCCTTTGAGTCATCTTTGCTTCTCTGAGTAAGCAATAAACTCATTGGTTCACACAGTTAGACTATCATTGAATTCCTTCAGTCGGATGTCTCTGCATTATCTGAAACGAATAGGCATTTGTTGACTTCTCTAGAGGGAGAATCAATCTGCACATTTTAAAGACTTGATATCTATAAACAATGTCGACTATAACTTTTAAGACTGCTAAGGGGGTTTTAAATATTTGATTAGTACCCCCATTTTAATGTAAATGGCACATTCAGGAATATACTGTCAGTGCATAGTGAAATTATTGCTTCTAATTTTCTACTTAGAAATTTTGTGTGTCATGACTCTGTCTCTGTCTTTGTCTCTCTCTCTCTCTGTCTCTCCTTCTCTGTGTCTCCCTCACTTATTATCTGTCATAGACATACAAAGAGTTAAAAAAATCAAATAGCCCACAAGATGTAAAAGTCCCATTACCCTACTTCTTCCACTATATTAAAAACAATTTTCTGTCTTTGCTGTTCTGTTGATTACTAGTGAGTCCCATGTTATATCCTTATCACAGTACATGGTAATTCATTAACTGTGGATGCTTGTTGAATGTCACACCAATGACAAGCAAAGATTTAGCATTTTAAGCAAGCATCAGACTTGATGCTTTTTTAGCCTTGTTATTTTCATTGTTAATATTATTTTAAGTAAGATATTTTGAAGAATAATATCATCAATTTTATTATTGAAATGGAAATTGTCTTAAATGTTTGGCTGTCATTGTTTTGTTTTGCTTTCCCGTAGGCTGTTCTTAATTCATCAAGCTATAATACCCAGTGTGTCATCACTACCTGCATCTTAAAGAAATTTCTCAGGAGTGGCATGTGCCTTTTGTTTCCATGCTTATATATCATTAGTCATAAAATATATAGACATTTCCTCTTCAGACTCTTAGGTTAACTCATTTCATAAGGACCTCCTTTATCAAATTCAAGCATGTAATGACATGAAATACCAAAGTTAATTTTCCCAAACCTTAAACTTGAAAAAACACTTGAATAAAAATGCGATAAGAAGATATTTCATAATACATGTATTCATGTTTGGCTTCATTGAATAAAAGACCAAAATCACACAAGTGTAGACCATATCCACAGTATTTATAGAAACACCAAGGAGACACTGCATCTGTTATCTCGGAGGTGGATACAGTTTCTATGATTGATCATTGTTCACTTCTTAGTCCGCAAGAAATATCTCTATTACTACTATTTAATTTGCTATGATGAAATGTCCCTTCGATCTTAGGAAATGAATGACCTTTAGCTGTGTTGGGGTCTATTTGTAGGTTTATTTAATCTGCTGTAGCATTTTTCCGTATTTTCTTTTAATTTCTTGGTTTACGTATTTTTGTGTTCATGTTTGCCTGTGCACCACATGAATGTCTGGCACCAACTAAAGACAAAAGAGGTCACTAGGAGCAGTGAAAGTGAAATTACAGCCAATTGGGAGCCTCCATGTGAGTACTGGGAATTAAACCTTGGTCCTCTGATAGAGCAGCCAAATGCTTTTAGCCATTGAGCTATCTTTCCAGCCCTATAGTCTGTTCTTATACATGAGTATTTAAAGGTATCAGGATTCATGAGAATAATTTAGGGTAAAATAACTTATAGCTAACCGTGTTCAGAAAATACTGAACTTTGTCATTGATTTTCATAGAACAAAATTTTACAAAATCACATCATCCTTTTCTAGTTGAACAGATACAATTAGGTTATGAGAGCAACAGTAGACATCACTTGGTATATAAATGACAATGGGAAGTAAAAATGTAGTCAGTGAAAGTGCCATATTAGCTGAGACCTGTCTTCTTATTTCTGTTACATTTGCATACAAATCAATTCAGAAATATGTCAGCTGACTCCATTAATGAGGTCAAGAAAAACATGCAGACTTAATCAAACCCAGCTATGGCTTTTGTTGGTGCACAGTCTCTAGGGATTAAAATTCCAAAATATTAAATGCTGCATTCTATTGTATTTCCATCTTTCTTGTATCATTTCTAATCGCAGATCTAATTAAATGTCATTTAGAAGAGCCCTCACTTTCCATTTTCACTTCTAAGCGATTGATGTGCATCACTTGTGCCACTGGAATTGATGGTTGAGACATAAGTGGCAAGTGGTTAAATTTAAAATGTCATACAATGTGAATGAATTGTATAAGAAGTTGTAGAAAAATCTGAGTGTTTGAATTAAAATCCTCAGTAATGCAAAAGGGAAAATATCTGAATACATTAAACTTTTCCCTTGCTTCTGTCTTTGTTATTCCCACCAATTTAAGTCACAGATATTCTTTAAGATATTGTTTTAAATCATATTCTGTAGTATGACAATTAATCAAAGTCTTCCCCCAACAATATTTCTATTAGATTAGGTTTTAAAATACTTCATCTTACAGTGCAAATATTATTGAAGTACCTTCATAAGGATATACATACTATACAGAGGAATTGAGTGAGCAAAAAGTTATGGTGAATATTTCCATACTGCCTACACAAACATTTTCTTTCTGATCTCTAAGTCTTCTGTACTAATCTCAAACAATGTTTTGTTTTGTCTTTTATAATAAATTATGATAATGAACCTTATCTTATAACAATTTCATTCTGTTGAATATGGAATGGAATGTAGGTTTTGCAATGATGTCTTAAAATAAAGACAAGTTTGTTGAATAAGAAATGAAAACCAGATATCAATTTGATGTTAATGTGTGGATGACAGAAGTCTAGTTACTCGCTATTTTCTTATATTTGGTAAGTGTATAGCATATGCACTAGACTTTATATGGATTTATATTTTTCTTCTGTGCTATGCTGGAGATTGATCTCAGGAGTTTTCACATAAGGAACTTTACCACTTTTAGCTGAGTTAAAAGTGAAACATTGTGAATCTTTGTGAAAATCACTATTAGGATAAAGTGCATCTTTAAGGTGTATGTATTCAGGTAATGTAACATCAGCAGCCAAAGGTAACACCTCAAAGCTTCATTGAATTTTTATTTCCCTAAAATTTCTGAGGAAAGAAAAATTTAGTTACTAAAGAAAGCCATGCCCCCCTAAATAGTAATTATGATTCTATTAAAAATACTCTAAATTCAATTATAGTTTTCAAGCAGTAGTTATAAAGGTCTCAACAGTGTTTATACATATCACCTGAGTTTTCTGTTTGACACTCTCATCGCGTGCTCTACAAAAGTTCTCAAGGTTAGAGTTGCATGGAAAATTTTGTTTTGGCCTGTTTTACATAGCTATTTCACAAAATAAATGCTTATTGTTCTGGTTAATGGTTCATTAGGGAACAATGTAAAATCATGTGTGACTAGTAAGTAAACCAACAGAAAGAAAAGGCCACCTGTATGACACTACCCTACCCAACAGCTGTGTCCTAGTCAATGAAAACAAAGAGTCTATTCCAATCTGTGAAGGACTTTGCTACATAGTATAATATTATTCTATATTATAATTACTGTATTCCTTTATATCATAATGGTTCTGCATCCTTCTTTGAATGAAAGTTCAGTACTATGGGAAAAACAGTTATAATCTGGGAAAGCTCTCAAAAAGTGATCAAGCAAGCCAGGCTTTCAAGACTGTTGGAATTAGTGGACAAAAAAAATCAACATGATATTATTGTGCACAGGGACATACTTTCCTGGGGGTGCTAAATGGCGATGGGCATGACCGTTTATAACACCCCTGAATGTAAGGGTATCACCTTTCCTGGGTACAGTTTTACAGTTGGCTCTCTAAGATTACTGTCTACCTTAACATGACAGCAGCAGAAGATGAAAATTGACAATTTCAGTATCCATGTAGTCTAGATCTCAAGGAAAGGCATTAACTAGAAGGTAATTCCTCTTAGAAAACCATAGAATGCTTTCTTTCTAAATATTTTTCTGTTTCTGCCTGTGTTTTATTAGCTGTTTTGTTCTTTTCTCTGTTGGTACAGGTAGAACCAATTCCTCCAATTTTCCCTTTGCTTTGGTACTTCCTGGACATGATGACTAATAGGTCTCACCTATTCTAAATTATTTGATGTTTAATTTGATAATGGCTCTTTTGATGATATCTATCCTCTCAAATGACCTACATTTTTATGTGTTCTTGTAAAGCAAATACTCTGGTGAAATCATCTTCACTGAAACATTCTGGGAAAAATGTTTAATATTTCAAAGAAAAATAGATATTTGTTAGATGCTTTATCATAATAACTACATCCATGAAAATTGTGATTACCAGACACATTGTGATTGTGAATTAATAAACACAGTGTTATGGTCTTCATTTCCGTATATGTAACCCTGGGACATGTATCTTTTCTGTCACTCCGGTGCAGACTAGGGATATCACACCAGAACCATTATTTAACAGGTATGCCAGGTAGGCTCTGTTTGAAACTTTCAAAACTGCCTTTTACACAGCAGTGACATAAAAATTTTAGCCATAAAATCTGAGGCACATATTGATCAAAGACAACACTGAACTCTGTTTTCTTGGTCACTGCATAAATATAAATGGTTACTGCATAAAATAGAGTCAATTCTAGCCTCAGACTTCTTGTGTGTCTTCTATCTTGCATACATTATGTTACCTGTCATATACTCAGACCCTTTTCGCCATTCATCTTTCAGAATTCTACAGATACATCTGAAGTGTTTTCTACTTCTTTTTTTTAATTTGTATGGAAATTTAGAAAGACATTTCTTTTATTTATTAAATATAATCTTCATTTACATTTCAAGTGGTAAAACCTTTCCTGGTTTCCCCCCTCTCCAATACCCCCCAAACCTACCTCCCACTCCCTGCCTCCAAGTATATACCCCTCCACCCAACCCACTCCCACCTCCTCCCCTCGATTTCCCCTTGTTGGGGCATCTATTGAGCCTTCACCTGACCAAGAACAACTCCTCTCACTAATGCCCAACAAGACATTCCTCTGCCACATTTTTGGTTGATGGTTTAGTCCCTGGGAGTCCTGGGGTGTCTGAGTGACCAACATCGTAGTTCTTCCCATGGGGCTGTAAACCCCTTCAGGTCCTCCATACCACCCTCTACCTCCTCCATTGCGGACCCCACTCCCAGACCAATGGTTGATTGCTAGCATCTGCCTCTGTATGTGCAAGGCTCTGGCAGGGCTCCTCCAAAGACAACCATGGCATGCTTCTTTTGGTATGTGCTTCTTGTCGTCCATAGTAGTGTTGGGGTTTGGTGACTGTTTATAAGGTGAAGCCCCTGGTAGAGCAGTCTCTGGGTGGCCTTTACTTCAGTCCCTGCTCCACACTTTGCCTCCATTATTGCTCCTGTAAGTATATTGTTCCCTTTCTCAGAGGAACCCAAGCACCACCACTACAGTCCTCTTTCTTCTTGAGCTTCCTGTGGTCTGTGAATTGTAACTTGTTTATTTTGGGCTTTTGGGCTAATATCCACTTATCAGTGAGTGCATACCATGTGCGTTCTTTTGTGATTGGGTTACCTCGCTCAGGATGACACTTTCTAGTTCCATCCATTTGCTTAAGAATTCCATGAATTCATTGTTTTTAATAGCTGAATAGTACTCAATTGTGCATATATACCACAGTTTCTGTATACATTCCTCTGTTGAAGGACATCTGGGTTCTTTCCAGCTTCTGGCTACTATGAATAAGCCAGCTATGAACATAGTGGAGCACGTGTCCTTATTACATGTAGGAGCATCTTCTGGGTATATGCCCAGGAGTGGCACAGGGGAAAAGTTCCTGAACAGAACACCAATGACTTATACCCTAAGAACAAGAATCAACAAATGGGACCTCATGAAACTGCAAAGCTTCTGTAAGACAAAGGACACAGTCAGTAAGACAAAATGGCAACCAACAAAGTGGGAAAAGATCTTTACCAATCCTATATCTGATAGAGGGCTAATATCCAATGTATACAAAGAACTCAAGAAGTTAGACTCAAGAGAGTCAAATAACACTATTCAAAAATGGATACAGAGCTAAACAGGGAATTCTCAACTGAGAAAATTTGAATGGCTCTAAAGCACCTAAAGAAATGTTCAGCATCCTTAGTAATCAGAGAAATGCAAATCAAAACAACACTGAGATTCCACCTCACACTGGTCAGAATGGCTAAGATAAAAAACTCAGGAGACAGCAGATGCTGGAGAGGATGTGGGGAAAGAGGAACACTTCTCCATTGTTGGTGGGATTGCAAGCTGGTAAACCACTCTTGAAATCAGTTTTGTGATTCCTCAGAAAATTAGACATAGTTCTACCTGAGGACCCAGCTATACCACTCCTAGGCGTATACCCAGAAGATGCTCTTACCTGTAATTGTTTTCTTCTTAATGAATGCACTACATGCACTTTCAACCTCACTTGTGATTATTCTATGTTTTGGCTTTGGGATTTTTCAGTTCTTCCTGTTGTTACCTCAGTTGTTTCAGTTTTCCATTATGATCTTCTCCATGCGAATGCTAATTATTTGGGGTGTGCTCCTTTCAGTTGTTCATTTTTTCCAAGCTTTCTCTGTCATTACTTGGGTTCAATCCTACTCATGTGACTCAGAAGATATGACTTATGCATCCTCTTCTCCTCTTGCAGATTGTCATCTTTTATGTATTCAAGGTTGGATATATTAGTTGTAGTATTATTGAACATGCTAAGCACAAGTATAGATAACTGGCATCTGTGTTAAAGGTCTAACAAGTTATAGGTGTTTGCTAGAAGCAATTTAGATTGCTTGTAAATAGTGAGATCTTCTTGTCTGTTTCATGAACTTGACAGTTTTGATCACAGTTTTATGACAAATTACCATAGAGACAAGGACTTAGTTTTCTAGATTCTAACTAAAGAAAATTATATAATTCAATATGGATTGCATACCAGATGTGTCACATATGTTGTCTGGATAGTAAGAAGTTGTTTCTCTATATATTTACTATAATTTATTGTTTTGTAAGAGAGGAGGACAGGTGATGTTTTGAGAGAGTATAAATAGGACTCAACAGACAGTGATGCCAGGCTTGCATAGACAGCCTTGCAATGCTGAGTTGGATTCAATATTTTGTCTTTGCTGATCTTCACTTCGTTGAGAGAGGTATGGAAGAGAAGGTTTCCTGGCATCCTGGCTGATTCTGGTCACTCTTGATGACTCTTGCCAATTTGGTGGAAGCTTGGCTGTTTCTGCTGGATCATGGTACCCCTAATGATCCATGTTTGATATCCTGACTCTACTGAACTGGAAAATAAAGATGGGAATTGCTTCAAAGAACTACTTCTAAACAGATACATTCCCTTGTCCTACTTACCATCCTTTCTGTCCTACCTTCAGATGATGGGCTAGAAGGGAGTCAAAGCACTTGAGAACCCTTATTTAAAGTAGGTTTTAAAAAATCTAAGTCTACAGTCACCACTTATCCCTTTATTGCTCATCACAAACACAGCCATACAGAAAGAGCTGTTCAATGGTTGCTAAAACTCATTATATATTCTCTGGTACACTGCACATTCTTTGAAAATAAAATGCGAGATTTATTTATTAGCCTCCCACTTTATGTTTCCTAGTTACAGTCAGAGCATATAACTAAAAGCAGACATAGATTTTAACTCAGGTATGCTTAATAGATAGTAGCTCTCAATCATCTCAGAGATCTGCTGAATATGGCATTAAATGTTTAAACTTACTACGGCAGACAAAAACACCCTACCATGATCCTTCTCCCCCTCCAAGGTCTCCAAGAAGACGTAGGCACAGTGACAAGAACTCTACCTGGATTATGATGCATCAACCATTGAGTGAGACTGCCTGTTGCAAGGACTCAGCATAAACTGTGAAAAAACAAGGGTACCCTGTGAATGGAGTGTATCATATTGCCTAAGACAAGGTGAGGTCATTTCTCCCATGTTCCTTATCCATAGGGGTGAAAAAAATCTCTCATCTTTCAGGGCTGATAGTCGGACTGCCTCTGCCCACATTGTGATGGAGATCTTAGGAGCTTGGGAGAATTCTTTAGGTAGTGGACTATGGACTAACCTCTGTAATTTTAAATAATATATGACATCACCAAGAGTACGATTTATCCTTCTAATGTCTCTGATTACATTGACTACTACAATAACTATAACTTAACTGCTAGAGAACAGGCAACTAGCTCCTTACCCCAAGGAATTGTACCATTGTGTTAGCTTAGTAGTCAATTTATTAACTAGTTAAGACTACCAGATCTCTTATTAAAAAGGCAAACAAGTTTGCTTTGCTCATAGGTTTCATGGTAAGAGATATAGTTTTCAGATGTAAAATTTGCTACTCCCTTAGCTGAAAAAAATCTCAGTTTGCCATGACTGCTCCCCAATGATCAACCACTTGTGTCTCATAGTAAATAAAAGGTGTAATAGATGTAAAAAAAGGTGTAAACTTATACACAGGATCTAAGAATATGAAAGTGTTATGAAGATCTAAGAATATATTTGAGGGTCTAGGAAGGCATTTTGAGGATGGTGACTATAAGATATGAAGGTTGGAGGACATAAAAATTTTAAATGGTAATAGAAAATGATTTAAAGTACAAAATGGTTCAGTTTTCTTTCCCTCACCATACCACAGTTATCTTATGACTAAAAATTCAGAGTGCTAACATAAATCAATAGAGTTCAGATAAATTATTAGCCTAACTCTGATAAAACATTCCACTATATGATCTACTTTCATAATCACAGGATTAAGATTTTAAGTTTCCTTTGGTTATGCTTTAAATATAGACATAAATCTATTTCTTATAATAAATGTATATGATCAACTATCATAGTCATGGGGTCGAGATTTTAAGTTTCCTTTGATTGTCTTTTAAATATAGGCTTTAAAATGCTTCTCATTGTGCTACATTTATATACATTAAGTCTTGGATAAACGGAAAAAACTCCCTCTTGCCTCTTCTGCTCCATGCCAGTTTTTGTCTTCCCTGAGCTTACCTTAAGGAACATTCATGCTGTCAGCACATATATCTCTTTTGTAAACTTAAAGGGATTCTTGTAATCCTCAGAAAACCTACTCAGATTTACCTGTCCTGGGCCAAAGGGACTTCATCTAGATCAGTATCCCTGTCAATCAATAGCCTAAGTTCCCCACCTCTTACCTATTCTAGAGGTGGGATTCCTATATCATTCCCAAGTTTTGGGATTCTCTCTGCCAACCACCAAGACTATGGGCCAAAAGGTTTCAACTGTACAGCTAAGAAATACATTTTTCTCCCAAACCTACTTACCTTTATTTTCTGTCTCCAAAGCATATATGTGGTTAAGCATCCTGCGAAGTCTATGTGTTTACCTAAAACCTGCATCCAGGACAGGGCGACAGAAGCAAACTACAGGTGCTCCAGTCTACACTCAAAGGTCCTTCTTCTGGGTCTGCACTTTTCTAGCCAAAGATGTCCACAGACCATGGACAGCAAAAAAACAACTAGCTGTCCTGGAATGTGACCAACATCCCAATTATCTTAAGTTACCCAATGTCAATTCTCACCCCAAAGTCAGCTGTAATTAGTTTAAATATCAGGACAACCTTACTCTTGCCCCACCATCATTTCTTGTTCCCCATTTTAAAACGAAACAAAAATAGATGAAAGGTAGAAATTCCCCTAGAATCTGCCTAACAGCTACCTAGCAACAGTTTGTTTCTGTACTCACCTGACATCAGACAGGAGCCAAGGTTTTAAGAACTCTCTCTATCTCTCTCTCTCTCTCTCCCTCTCTCCTTCTCTCTCTCTCTACCTTCTTCTCTCTCTCTCTCTTCCCCACATGTTCCTGGTCAGCCTCTTCCTCACTTCCTTTCTTCTTCTCTTCCTCTCTCCCCTCTTTTTCTGTCCCTTTCTTTCTTTCTTTCTTTCTTTCTTTCTTTCTTTCTTTCTTTCTTTCTTTCTTTCTTTCTTTCTTTCTTTCTTCCTTTCTTTCTTTCTTTCTTTCTCTCTCTGTCTCTACCCTTTTTCAGTTCCTCACTTCCATGGTTTTCTTCCCCCAATAAACTTCCTTCTGTACTAGGCCTGTTGCATGGTCACCACATTATACCATGGCATTTCATATATCACAAGGTCAAGACTTTTAATTTTCCATTGTCTTTTAGACATAGGCTTAAAAATGTTTCTCATTATGGTAAATTTATATACATTCAGTCTTGTAGATAGAGGGAAAGAGTTCCTCTTGCACGTTTTGCCCCATGCATGTGTTGGGGTCTGAGTAAATAATGAGAGCAGTGAGGACTCATAAGCATGCATGATCATTTGAAACCAGGCTGCAAGCCGAACAAAGAATTCTGCCTTTTACTACACACAGTGCAGCACTTTGTAAAACCAGCTACATTTGAACATGAGACAAATAACGTTTATTTCTCTCTGTGTGTATGTTAAAGGAACAGTAACATCAGGATAGGAATTTCTATCCTTCATTTTCAGTTGCTACCATTTTGCCCACTAGAAGAGTCAAATTAATCTTTTATTCCTGCCTTTAATTTTTTCTTTTGTTGACAGCTGAAGGGATCTCACCATTCTTGGGTCTGTGTTTTGATTCATGTTGGCTTTCAATCTACAATCCCAGATACATCTTTAAAAGAACATTGAAACTGGCTTAATTGCTTTACAAAAGAGAAGCTCCTGCTGTCTTCTCTTTACACAGTCAGTGTTTTCTGCATTGATACTGATAGCTTGATATTTAACTCAGTCTTAGCAGTGGAAATGATCAGTTCCATATTATGTCTGTGCACAGTTTAATTTACAACTCATGTCTGGAAAGTCTCTAGTCAGACCAAAGTTCTTTGAATTACTCCAGGTCACACACACACACACACACACACACACACACACACACACACACCCTAGAACAGGCACCTAGGTTCAGCTCGCTTTTGCTCTGGTTCCTGAGGCAGACATAGGTCTCTCAACATTTTCTCGCAGCAACAACTCCCAGAGATGTTCTCACTATATCACCTTATTAGCTGAAGCTATTTTCTACCACTCTACTGTACCTTCAGAAGTACAAAACTCAAGGCTCTGTTAACATTTTACATTTGAAATTCAAGTTATATGTTTTAATAGAGTAAATCTCAAGGGAAAAATATTAAACAACAGTGATTTTTTTCCCCAATATGATATAGCCAAAAACTTACCTAGTTGGGAGGTAGAAAAAAAAACCCTTTTTATCTTTGTAGCTCAGTTATTTGTCGTTGAAGTTATTGCTAACAATATCTACAATGGACACATTTACATAAATATTAACTTTAAACTCCTAGGACTAAAACCCCAAATTTTGATGAAATTTTAATACCAGCTAATGGATTTTATAGCCGTGATTGATTCTCTAATTCTTTGGGATTTAATTTCCCCTATTGAAAATTGAATGGTATTGGATTTCACTAGTGGTTATGATTGCTATCCAATTAGCTTTCTAAAACTGCTTTAAAAAAATGTCCATGTCAGGGAGAATTGAAAGCAAAGAGCAGTGTTCCTCAGCCAGTGTCACAGTGTCAGTACCGATCTGCTGCAGCATAATCTGCTAGGCTTGTCTTCCTTCTAGGGACAGTAACACCTTGTACCAGACCCTTCTTCTTCACATCATACCAGTCTTCAAGAAAAACATCTTCAATTACTTTTTGCTATTCATTGCTCAGTCACCTTTCCTTCAGAGCCTAGTATGTTTTTTTAATCTCCTTTATAAAGATGTACATGTTGGGAAAATACTGTGCCCTTCAAGTTCCTTTATTTAATTGGGTCTATGATATTACCTTTCCCTGAAAGAGTAATATTCACACATTTTAGTGGTATTGCTGATATTCCTGATACCTAATATTGCTGTAGGAGGGTGTTTGGTCCGCTAGTCACATTGTCATTTTTTTTAACTGAAGTCATAAAGATTGCACCAATAATGTAGCAACTCTCTCTCTCTCCCCCCTCTCTTCCCTCTTCCCTTCTTCCCCCTCCCCCTCTCTATAAATGAGGTATTACACAGGATCATTATATATTATACAAATATGAAGGTAAAAGGATTCTCCTACTTTTGTTGAACAAAGTGTTGTTAAACCAAGAATGATAGTGGTCACATTTCTCTCTACTCTCTTCTCTTTGTCTCGTTCTCTTTACACCCAGATGTACAGAATTTTTCAATATGAATTTATAAATTTTGGATTAGAAAATTCTTCATATAAACTCTATAGTATGCAAATCATAGAAGGGTAGATGCTATAATTAATGCCATATAACATTAAAGATGGATGCTATATCAGATAATTTAACATGGATTTTGGGAATATGAACTCTGGCCTGCATAATTGTGTTCCCAGTCCTGTAATTACAAAGTCAAATGCCTAGATTTAATAAGGGTTTCAAAGCTCAACAGCCATTCTCAGAAATGTAAAATGGCAAATAGGTCTGAGTATATTTCTAATGTAACATGTACCAAATGCCCAAAGATTGCATATAAAGTCTTTCTACCATATATAAAAGTTGGATGAATAGTTCCTGACAACTCTCAGTTATAGATGAAAGGAAGTCAGATTAGCTATAGCCCAGAAGAGAACACTAGAAAGCCTAGATTGTGGAATTTGAACTGGGGTTGCACATATAGGTGAGATATACAGTGAAGGAACAACCAGAAATGAGTCATGCAAGCAGATAATACAGAGTAAAACTATGTTTGTATGTAAAATAAATTTTCATTATATAAAACTTTCCCCATGCATAGAGTATTATTCTAAATACATGAAATCCAACACAAATAATATTCAATGACATGGATGGCAAGCAAGTGCTCAATACTGAATTAGCATTCAGAGGGTACTAAACCACGTGGAGTTCATCAAGCATTGGGGTAAATACAATACACACATACACAAATATATATATATATAATATATATTATATATATATAATATATATATATATGGGGGCTTGTGTGCGTATGTGTTTGATCTTTATAAGGCTTAAAAATCAGCAAGAGTTTCTATCATATGACAAATAAAAGTGTAGTCCAGACAAGGTAATTATAACTGGTACCTAGTATTCAAACCTGATATGATTCCAATCTATTTTCAACTCACTATTAATAAAAACTCATGTTATATTTAATTAGCATATGAATTAATAAATCACCCTCAGGCTAAGCAATTAGAATTAATATATGTGAAGTGTTTCTGATGATACAAGTTTTAAAATGTTTGGGAGACTTACTGTTATTATGTTCTTGTTAATTCATATTTCTTGTGACTACAAAAGTGATAATAAACATTTGTTATTAGGCAAAATAATATGGAGACAAAGTGTAGAGCAGCGACTGAAGGAAAGGCCATCCAGAGACTGTCCCACCTGGGGATTCATCCCATAAACAGTCAACAAACCCTAACACTATTGTGGATGCCAAGAAATACTTGCTGAAAGGAGCCTGATATAGCTGTCTCCTGAGAGGCCCTGCCAGAAATTTATAAATACAGAGGCAGTTGCTCGCAGTCAACCATTGAACTGAGCATAGGATCTCCAAAGGAAGAGTTAGAGAAAGGACTGAAGGAACTGAAGGGGTTTGCAACCCCATAGGAAGAACAACAATATCAACCAACCAGACCCCCAGAGCTTGCAGGGACTTAGCTACCAATGAAGGAGTACACATGGCTCCAGCTGCGTATGTAGCAGAGGATGGCTTTGCCAGGCATCAACTGGAGGAGAGGTTCTTGTTCCTATAAAGGCTCAATGATGCCCCAGTGTACAGAAACTGAGGGTGGGGAGGCGGGATTGGGTGGGTAAGAGGAACACCCTCATAGAATCAGGAGGAGGGGAGATGGGATGGAGGGGTTCTGGGAGGAGGAAACCTGGAAAGGGGATAACATTTGAAATGTAAATAAAGAAAATATCCAATAATTTAAAAAGTATAAATAGTATCCCAGCATTTTGAAATATATACAGTGATTCGAGACTCTTCCTTTGTGAATAAGATCCCAGAATATGATGTTAAATTTAGTTTTATAGTTAATTTGGTATAATAGGCATCATACTACATACTCAATGAAATTCTCCTTTTCTATGTTTTTATGCACTAGAAATGCCTATATCTTGGATTCTTTGCTATAAAATAGGGCCATGTTACAAATACAAGCAATAAATGTTCAAAGTGTGTGACTTGGAGATGAGACCAGCTTGGGAATGAGACATTCAGAATAGAATAGAAATAGTTATCTAAGAGAGAATCTGACAACCAAAAACTTCATTAGAGCACCAGATATATAGAGATTGTATTACATTCAAAATTTTAGTGGATAAAACAGATAGATGAATCTGAGTTGGAAGATCAAGAGAATAACTCATAATCTGTATGTGGGGAGAATGGGCATGAGAGAGACTCTGGGAAGAGAAAGTATCTATGTATGGATGGATATATGGAAAGATATGTATGGTGCTAGAGGTAGGGTAAAGAAGAACATTCAGTATGAAAACTGGCAAAAACTTAAGAATTATCCAGTGTAAATATAAAGTAGTTCCTCTTATCTGAAGTTTATCTTTCTATGGGTCAAGGTAACTTAACCATGGTTCAAAATTAAAGTAGCAAATTATGGAAACAATCTATAAATTTAAGGTGAACATATTTTTGAGTAATATAGATGGCAGCTCGAACTGTACTCTATCCTTTCTGGGATCACCAGTTTTCCAGTTAATTACATTCAATAAATTGTTGCCCTGGTTGTTTACAATTGCCAGCTTGATGCAGACTAAAGTCTCCCAGGAAGAAGAAACTTCAATTGAGTTATTGCCTTGAAGAGGTGGACCTATGGCCAGGTCAACTTTTTAATTTCTAATTTATGTAGGAGGACCTTGCCAAACTTGTATAGGTGAAGCTGGGGGTGAAAAAAAAGGAGCCAAGGGATACAACCAATGCACTTTTTCCCCCTCTATGGATTCTGGTTCAGGTTCTTGCCCTGTATACTTCATCTGCTGATGAACCACAACCTGTAAGATAAAATAGACTCTTTCCTTCCTCACCTTTCTTTTGGCCTCTGTTTTATTGCAGCACTAAAACTGAACTGTAACTACCTACCTTCCTGTTGCTCACTCAGGAGTCCTAGAAAATATCAAGTCAACACACATCTTTTTGCAGTGCTTTTCTTAAGATGATACACTTAACAATTGCCCTCAAAGCACAGGAGTGCTTGATGGTGATATTTAATATGCTCAAAGTTGCTACAGTGCCTCCCATAAGTAGAAAAGAAAAGTCACAGTAAGATATTTTAAGAGGAAACAAACTCACCTGGCTTCTTGCAGCACATTTTTATAATGGCACAGTAGTACAGTCAGTCATTATTAATCACTTACTGTACTTACCTATGATATTGTTTAATTTGTAAGTTTTGTCTATGTGTGTGCCTGTCAGTAGGTATGTGTGCATGCATTTATGTCTAGTAAAAGCACAGTATTACAAGATTTTTTTTCCATACATTTTGAACTTAACCACACAGATAACATGGGTTACCACATGTCTCTGAAGTATAAACTTATATTCTATGTTCTGATGGCCTGAAAGTATTTAACTATAAACATGGTAAATAAATAGGTTGGGCCAGTAAGTTTCATTATTTAAAAGCAACATATTACATTTACATGAAAATATAGAATCGTCTATGTGGAGATGTATATCATTAAAAATTAATCAATCCAAAACAAATATATTTTCATTTGGATCAAATTTTAGGAACATTTGGAAATTTTTTGTCAAGAAATAAAAATATTGTTTTAGATAAAACTTAGCTATATAGGCTATGAAGAAATAAACTGTCTGGAATAAAATTAGAAGCTTCATGTGAAAGCTTCTCTCTTCCCCTTAAGTTCCCCGTCTCAATAACTCCATGACATTACTGCATCTATTATGAATATCACAGGGTTAGTCTTCACTCCTACACACTAACTGAGGCAGTAAATCAGTGACTAATTGCACTTCCATTCCTCATGGTAAGTGAAGTTGATGATGATTTACATTATTTAGAACTGTAAAAGTGAGAATGAGCTGCTGCAATGGTCACAGGAAAGGGCACACAGAGAAATGGTCACCTTCTGATGAAACGGTGGCTTCTGCTTAGAGAGAAAATATCCATTCTGTAGCTGTCTGGTGCTGCTGACATTTTACCTTTGGGATCAGAGCCATTACTGAGACTCTCTGCAACCAATATCTTGCCGCATTTTTTTTCTTCATCTCAATATAGATCCATTTCAAATGGTGCGATGTCATCCTCATTGCCAAGAAGAACGATAAGCCTTCAGGTAAAACTCATCATCATCCCACAAGTAAAATTGTATAACACTTTATGTTTGAAATTTGTCATGGTGCTTTGCAATGTCACCCTGAGATTTTTTTTCCTTTTTTTTTTTATTTTCTAAGTATTTTTATTTACATTCCAAATCATTTCTCCTTTCCCATTTCCTCCCTCCCCGAAACTCCCATGAGCCCCTTTCCCTCCCTCTTTTCCCCATTCAACACAGAGATTTAAGAAGGCAGGACAGAGGCTGTCTTAACAAATTAGGAAATAGTGTCTAATTTTCTTTTCACCAAGAAATATATTTTAAGTGTATCAGGAGTTGATTGAATTCATTAAATTTTAGTCTGTCTTCAAATAGAGTGATGCTACCCACATCTTTGCCTGGAGTAACTACAAAAAGTGAATTGTATTTTAGGCCTCTCAGTTTTATGTTGTCCTGCATACAAATTTTGTTTTATTACAAAATTTTCCAGTATATAAGCTCTTATTGAAGAAACAAATTGCAATGAACCTTAATATATGAAAGGCTTAAAATATATGCAGTTTCTCAGATGTCTAATCTGTAATCTGTAATTTATGAAAATCGCAAGAAAGCAAAGCATATTTTTGGCATCCTGCAGCAATAAACAAACAATAAATGAAAATCAAAGGCAGCAGATGCAAAATCTTTATCAGACTAAAGATATGTCTAGCCTGTCCAACTTTCTCCACCTGAGATTATCTATTCAGGAGCTGGTGGCCATGAGGAGGTGTTGGCTTTTCTGGGAACATCTAACTCTACCAAGGAAATCTTAAGATTTTTCTCAACACATGTCACCCTAGAGAAAAGGCATGGCCTATCAATCAATGTTTCTCGCTTAAATCTTAAGTCTTCATTTTACTCCTAAATTCTCTTTTAAGAAGTCTCTACATAAGAAGAATAGAAGTGAAATTATATTGGCTTAGTATTTCCCTTGTTCATTTTGCTTTACCCTTTTAAAAATAATTATGTGATTACAATCTAACTCATTCTCACCTCAGTTTCCACAGTCCTACTCTTTCCATGTAACACCCACATTATCATTCAAATTCATGATCTCTTTCCTTTTCTTTGTTGATATATACATATACATACACAAATACAACTTATCTAATCTGTATAAAGTTACATATGTGGTGTGTGTATGTGTGTGCGTGTGTGTGTGTGTGTGTGTATTTTCAAGGCTGACCATTTGATACTGGGTAATCAACTGCTGTGCTCTTTCTTGGTGAAACGTGTTGGAGGACTTTTAAAAGCCTTAAAGTTTTCAAATTCTTTTGGGATAAAAAATGAAATCTTCAAAAAATACCGGCCGGGCGGTGGTGGCGCACGCCTTTAATCCCAGCACTTGGGAGGCAGAGGCGGGAGGATTTCTGAGTTCGAGGCCAGCCTGGTCTATAAAGTGAGTTCCAGGACAGCCAGAGCCACACAGAGAGAAACCCTGTCTCGAAAAACCAAAACAAACAAACAAACAAAAAATACCACAACAACCCTGTTTTATATCTTCACAGTAGAAACCTCAACCTTTATAAAACTCAGCAAAATATCATACATTTAAAACTGCGAAATAAATCCCAAAATAATATTAATACCAGTTGAAATCCACACAAAGAATATACTTTCCCCATATATTATACAATTTTAATGCAAATACTTCAGAGAATACAGTATCAGTAAAAGGCCATATGCTCTCATTCAAGAAGATCTACTTAAATCTCAGGAGTCATTCTCAGGAACAAGGATTGTCTCACATTCCCACAACAATCCTAATAACATGACCATATATATTTCTGTAAATTTTTGTATCTCCTCTATCAATATATATTATTCAGGGAACCATCTCCACCAAACATCCAAAGATTTTGCTGCATTCTTTTCTCATGTATATCATAAAATTTTAAATGTAATCATTTTTTCCTTTCTCCAAGGGCAGAATGTCTTCAACTATTGTTAAACTTAAATCCAAAGAAGTAAATTAACTGCAACCTTACTAGAATTAGTACTTTCATAGGTACCACAAGAGATGGGAATATTTTAATGGAAAGGTGACTTCAGCATGCAAGTGTGGTCCTTGCCACTCTTCTCTGACTCCTTGTGTGGCTAGAGCTACCACTGAAACCCTCTGAAAACAAGCATTTGTTGAAATCTACCTTTTCATCCAATATCGGGGTAGCCCCTTCATTAAGGGCAAAGACTTTACTTTTATCATTGTATCTCAGACTCTAATGTCTGTCAGTATTTACTGAATGAGCTAATATGTGGAGTCATTGCCTCATTCTCCGGAGATGCTTGGTGACTAATACTGGTGACTATGAAAGATATGTTAAGGTTTGGTACTAAAACATATTCCATCTCAATATTCACACTTCTGAGTACACTTGAGCAGAACGACATGCATAAGGATTGATTCACACTTTCACTGAACTTTTACTTCTCCCTTGCAAGTTTTACACTCGGAAAAAAAATTTAAAAGATGAAAAACTTATCATTTGTTTATCTCCACAAGGTCTTTGACTTATGAAGTTCATACTTCTTAAGCTTGCATGAGGAAATTATTTTGCAAAGGAAATGAAGCATGTTTGAAATCGTAGCTGAAGGTTTTATTCCTGTTGTGTGTGGATAGGAGTTGGGTTGTCAGCTGCCCTGTATGCTGCTCTTTCCTTAGTCAAAGCACACATCGCTACCCACTGTGCTTGACTTCAGATGAATCCTTTTGATTGGAAGTTTTCTTTCACTATGGTAAGATGAATGTTTAAGGATACATAAAAGCATACTTGATCAGCTGAATATATCTTTTACCAAACTATATAGTGTGTTCTCTTTATCTTAAAGAATATGACCATGTGTTAATATTAGTGCGCTATTTTATATTCATTCATTTCATTGCCTAGTTTTGGAGGATGAGCCAAGGTCATCTTTCTTTGGGTGATAAGGGTTTAGATATCATTAATGCAAGTTAAGTAAGTTCAAACTATAAAAAAAAAATGGAGAAAGATCAATCATGTCCTTGAGTACTATTGTCAGAAAAAAATGTATATCTTATATATTGCCAACACATTTCTGGAATAGAAGAGATGCTTAGAAGTCAGAATTATTTGTGGTTTAGGTATATTTTTAATGTAATAAAGTTTTTAATTAAATTTAATTTACACAAGTTTCTCATTTAGGCCAATATCTCTGTCACTATCCAGATTTGAGAGAAGACTGAGTATAATCTTCTCTCTAAAGCATTAAAGTCATGGTAGGTGCTCCCTTTGACAATATATCTTTACTAGTTTATTTGCTTATTATTCTCTCATACAATACATCTGGAGTACAGTTTCCCCTCCCTCTACTTTCAGTTCCTCTACAGCTTTCCTTGCATCAGGATACACTCCCTTTCTGTTTCTAATTAGAAAATAACAGGCTTCTAAGAGGTAACCACAAAACACAGCAAAATAAAATATAGCAAGTTACAACAAAAATCATCACATCAAGATTGGACAAGGAAAGCCCAAGACAAGACAAAAGCATCAGAGACCCACTCATAGACACTTAGGGGTCCAATAAAAGACACAAATTTTGAAAGTATATATATATATATATATATATATATATATATATATATATATATATATATTCTATAGTAATGGTGGCATAAAGCTTGTGGGAATAAACAATCAATGTCCGCATTGACATAAGTCCCACTCCAGAAGAAGGGACCCATACTCAACAATTAATGACTGATAAGAATGAGAGACTTGATATTCCAGAGATCTAAGAGCAAAATACCACTGGTCTAACAAAAAAACAAAAAAACACTTCTACTGAGATTCTTTTATGCCTCATTCAGCAGTCATCACAAATGCTTCCTCCTACATCAGATGGGAACAAATATGTAGACTAACAGCCAGTCATTATACACAGACAGACAGACAGACACCACACACACACATACACACACACACACACACACACACACACACACACACACACATGATGCATAGAACTTAGTGTAGACCTATGTGGGCCCCATATTTGCTACTTGAGTCTCTGTGAATTCATGTGAGATTTAGAGGGCATTGTTTGAAGAATGTTCTCTCCTACCACACCTGGCTCTTAAAGTTTTTCTGCCTGCCTCCACTCCTCAGTGAGGTTCTCTGAGCTTTAAAGAGAAGGATTTGATGGAAACACTTCATTTAGGGCCAATGGTGTCTCTCACTCACTTATTCTCTCTTCTCTCTTCTCTCTCCTCTCTCCTCTCTCCTCTCTCCTCTCTCTTCTCTTCTCTTCTCTTCTCTTCTCTTCTCTTCTCTTCTCTTCTCTTCTCTTCTCTTCTCTTCTCTTCTCTTCTCTTCTCTCTCCTCTCTCCTCTCTCCTCTCTCCTCTCTCCTCTCTCTTCTCTTCTCTTCTCTTCTCTTCTCTTCTCTTCTCTTCTCTTCTCTTCTCTTCTCTTCTCTTCTCTTCTCTTCTTTCTCTCTCTCTCTCTCTCTCTCTCTCTCTCTCTCTCTCTCTCTCTCTCTCTCTGTGTGTAAGGACTGGCTGGCTGGCAGTCTACATATTTGTTCCAATCTCATGTAGAAGGAAGAAACTTTTGTGATGATGGTATTTTCTCCACTTTTCCATTGTCAATGAGTGGTGTTGTAGAAAGAATTTTTACATACTGTGTGGAAGCATTACTTGTCAATCAAAAGCCTATGGCCAATGGGCTGAGGTAGGATTAAGAGGTGGAACATCCAGCAGAGAGAGAGAGAGAGAGAGAGAGAGAGAGAGAGAGAGAGAGAGAGAGAATTCTGGAAAATAGTCAGGCATGAGACTTTTTTACCCCCGACTCTAGAGGAAGATATGAAATGGAAGGAGAGGTAATTAGCCCTGTGGCATGACTTAGATTAGTCAAAATGGGATAATTGTTTTATGAGCTAGCAGAAATAAGACAAGCTAATTTATGAGTTTAGGCATTTATTCATGAAATATTAAGTTCCAGAGTCATTACTTTGGAGAACTTTGGCATGGGTGGCAGATATTGGTTACATTGTGTGGTTGTTGTCTTCAACAGGGAGTCCTTGCTGTCAGTTTGTATAGAACTTGTTTTGGCAGCAACCTGGTTTGTTTGGAGATTTTTTTCATGTGAACTTTTTGGCTAAAAATTTTGTTGGAGGTAATCCAGTCCTAACACTGGAAACTTCATTTTGTGAGAAGAGATGGAGAGTTGAGATTTTGTTTTGCCCATTATTTGTAAACTCATTAGAATTGCCTTCACATATTTTATGAAATTTTTACTGCACTAGCTTTCCATACTATGCTTCAAATGCTCCTCAGCAGCTGCCTCTCTCTCTCTCTCTCTCTCTCTCTCTCTCTCTCTCTCTCTCTCTCTCTGGTTACCCTTCAACTCCCCATCTTAACCTCTTGTTTCAGTTTCCCCTGCCCCCAGTCCATCTACAAAATTTAATCTATTACTTCTCCCAGGAATATCCATATATCTCCCTTAGTCCCTGTCTCTGTGCCTAACCTCTCTGGATCTACAGATTGTAGCTTGGTTATCATTTAATTAATAGATAGTATCCATATCCACATATAAACAATATTCTACATTTATTTTTCTGGGTCTGTGTTATGTAATTCAGAATGATTTTTTTCCTACTTCCTTCATTTCCCTGCAAATTTCATGATGTCATTTTTTAAAGTAACATTCATACTCCATTGTGTAAATGTAGCATGTTTCTTTACCTATTCTTCTTTTGATGGACATCTAGATGTTGCATTTTAACCATTTTATTGGATATTTATTTATTTACATTTCAAATATCATCCCCTTCCCCAGTTTCCCCTCTGGAAACACCCTATGCCATCTTCTCTCTATCTGCTTCTGTGAGGGTGCTCCCCACCCACCCACCCATTCCCATCTCCCTGTCCTGGCATTCCCCTACACTGGGGCATTGAGCCTTCCCCAGGCCTCTCCTTCCATTGATGTCCAACAAAGCCATCCACTACTATATATGTGGTTGGAGTCATGGGTTTCTCCATGTGTTCTCTTTAGTTGATGGTTAGTCCCTGGGAGCTCTGGGGGGGGGGGTCTGGTTGGTTGATATTGTTGTTCTTTCTATCGGTTTCAAACTCCTTTAGCTCATTCAGTCCTTTCTCTAACTCCTCCACTGGGGACTCTGTACTCAGTCCAATGTTTGGGTATGAGCATCCACCTCGGTATTTGTCAGGCTCTGGCAAAGCCTCTCAGGAGGCAGTTATATCAGGCTCCTGTCAGCAAGTGCTTCTTGGCATCCACAATAGTGTCTGGGTTTGGTGTCTGTATATAAGATGGATCCCCAGGTGGGACAGTCTCTGCAATGCAAATGTTTGAGGAAGTGTCATTTTGGAAGACTGAAGCATCCTTTGAGTATGTGCCCAATAGTGGTATAGCTATATTTTGAGGTAGATAGAGATCCATTTTCTGAGGAATCATCATATTGATTTTCATAGTGTCTGTAAAAGAAGAAAGTTTGCTCTCCAACCAGCAGTGGATGAATCTTCCCTTTGCTCCATATTCTCACCAGCATGAGTTCTAAATTGTGTTATTGATCTTAGCCACTCTGACTGGTATAAGATGAAATCTCGAAGTATTTGCATTTCCCTGATGACTACAGATATTGATCATTTATTTAAGTGTTTGTCAATCATTATATTTTCTTCTATTGAGAATTCTTTATTTAGATCTGTACTCCATTTTTTGTTTTGATTTAATTATGTTTTGTTTATTTATTTAGGCATGGTTTCTGTGTAGTCCTAGATGTTCTGGAATTAGCTATTCAGACCAGACTGGCATAGAAATTACCAGTATCTATCTGCTTCTGCCTCTAGAGTGCTGGGATTAAAGCATGTCCCGTCACCACCACCTGCCCTGCATCCCAATTTTAATTGGATTATTTGGTTTTATTGTCTAGTTTCTTTGCTTATGTATTTTATATCTTCACTTTGGAAAGATGGTTACAGTTTAGTAAAAACTAAATCAAATCCATGGCCAATGCTAAACTTTAAGAATATAGGTAAACTGAAGAGGGTCCTCACACTAGATCATCTCAGAAGCTATTCAAGAGCATGAAACCATAACTTGTAGTATTCCAATAAAACACAGGTTCCAATAGTGATAGTAAATGCATGCTTATATGGATTGTTACACTATAGTTCAGATACACCCAGGAAGGATGTGACAGGCAGAAAATATTTTATAGGAAGTAAAACATTTTTGAATTGTGAATATGAATGTGCTGGGATAAAATATAGAAAGTAAAATCACTGACAGAGAAATACCTTTCTACAGGGGTCATAAAATCAAAGAGCAGTCAAGTTGTCCTTTGGGGTCTAAGAATATTTCAATATTATTGGAGCAAAGGGCTTTGGACAAAATAGAAGAATGAAACTGTCTACCAAATAATAGAGAGAAACTGAGAGCAAATTACATGTAAGTTTTATACCACATACCATGTTTGGAAATTTTATTTTATAATCAAGACAATGGTCAACCCACTATTAGACCTGTGTGGGAGTGGGGAGGAGGAACAGAAAAGGGAGGCAGTACTAGCTATGGGGCAGAAACAGGAGAGAAACCCAAAGGGCTGGGAGAATAAATGGAAATATTCATCGGTAGAAGATGCAGGTGAGGGGAAACCTCTTGATAGTCCCAGAGATCTGGGATGAGAGAATCTTCCAGTACTACACAGGGATGACCTTAGTCGAAATGCCTAAGAGTGGGGAGATGGAACCTGATGAGACCACCTTCAGTAGATAGACATGGTCCTTATTTGAGGGATGGGGTCACCCACCCATCTTCAAAATTTTTGACGCAGAATTTTTCCTGGTTAAAGTAAATGCAGGGGCAAAAAATGGAGCAGAGACTGAAGGAAAGTCCGTCCAGTGATCAGCTCGACTTGGGATCCATCTCATGTGCAAGCACCAAACCTTGACACTATTACTAATGCCATATTGTGCTTGCAGACAGGAGCCTCACAGGCTGTCCTCTGAAAGGTTCTAACAACATCTGATTGAGACAGATGCAGATTCTTACAGCCACCCTTTGGTTTGAGGTCCTCAGGGACCCCTTTTGTTTTTTAGGAGAAAGATTGAAGAAGCACAAGGGGATGGCAACCCAATAGGAAGAATGAAAGTATCAACTAACCTGGATTCCTCATAGTTCCCAGACTAAGCCACAAAACAAAGCATCCATGATCTGATCTCTGGCTCCAGGCACAAAAGTACTAGAGACCTGCCTTGTTTGGCCTCTGTAGGTGAGGATAGGCCTAATCTTGTAGATGTTTGATGTTCCAGGAAAGGGGATGCGTGGGAAAAAAAGAGGGCGCGGGGCCTGGTGTGCACTGACACAGGGGCACACGCCAGGCCGGACCGGCGGCACCCAGGCCTTACTCTAGGGCCAAGGTAGCATACATATGCAGGCAGACATGGAAGTTCCGTGGGGGGGGGGGGGAGCAGGCAAGATGCACACGTGCCTTGGCCTAACGGGGAGCGGGCGGTCACACCGCCGGCAGGTCCCACGCGGGGCACAGAGAGATCCCGGATCTCTCTGCGTGTTACCTGTGCTCAGACTGTCTGCTTAGCTGAATCCCAGAGTCTCAGACTGCGCGTCCCAGCTAGCTCTGTGTGGCGAGTTTAATGAGAGGCGGCCCATAGCTTTGATGTTTTATTATTAAGAAAATAGAAAGAGAAAAGAGATAAAAGGACCAAGAAAGAGGATAAAATAGATAAGAAAAGCCATGACCACATGGAAAGGGGAGAAGACAGAGAGATAGACAAAGAAGAGGGCCTGGAGAGAACAGGCGGAGAGAGAGAGAGTACACGCTGAGGGGTGTTATTTATAGTGAGTTGGGCGGTCAGGTAACCAGAAGGCAGGGACAGTGTGGCTGCAGGCAGGTGACTGTCTAGGCAGAGTCAGGCTAGAACCTGGGGCATGGCCACACATCTCATTAAGGTCCCACAGGGATGTTCTGGCAGGCGGTAGGGAGAGCATTCCTCTCAGAGGCCAAGGGGAGAGGGGAATGAGTGAAGAACTCCGGGAAGGGGACTGGGATGGAGTGCAAAATTTGGAATGTAAATAGAATAATTAATTAAAAGAAAAAGAAGTTAGTGAAATTTACAAAATGTGGGAAACTTAGAAAGTAACAAGATTCAAATAGCCACACCTGCAGTAGTCAAAGCAGCTAACAGCTGCTTATGAGAGATTTTTCTCTAGGGGAACTGTCTGGAAAGCAGCAGAGTACTTCAAGAATTCAGCTATGAGGATGTTACCTGAGCTGGAATCTTCAAATGAGAGAATTGCCTTGTCTGACCTCAGTGGGAGTAGATGCACCTAATCCTACAAAGACTTGATGTCCAGGGAAGGACAATGCTTGGGTGGTGGTGGGTTGCTGGGTAAGGAAGTGCCCTCTCAGAGGAAAGGGTATGCGGTAAAGAACTCTGGCATGGGGGAACAGGGAAGCTGGGCAACATTTAGAATGGAAACAAATAAGATAATTTAATAAATAAATCTTCGTATAATATTTTTATTGATTACCTGGGAATTTCACATCATGAACCTGGATCACACTCACTCCCCAGTCCTCCCAGCAGCACTCCTTACCTTTGTGACATCCATCTACAAGAAAACAAAACAAATCAAAAAATCATGTCAAATTTAGATTAATCATGTACTCAAGCATGGTTCAAGTCCCAGCAGTAAACCCATAGAAGAAAACAGAATTCTTCCTTACTTACACCCCTATCAGAAGTCATCAGTTATGGAGACCTACATATCAGCACTTTTGATGTCTCCTTTCTCTACTTTGTGTCTGTAGTGGTCAACAACACTGCAAAAATAGCTTCCTTACCCTTTACAGTCAGTGGGGGTGTAGACCATGACTTCCACATGGTTTCTGGTGACAGCATGAACCATTAACCTGGCCATGTGCCACTGCATGGGCCACAGACATTATCATAACCCTAAGTGGAAAAACATGGTCCCTGCCAATAAGACCCTCAGACATCAACGTGGCTTTAAGTAGCAGTACACATGATGGACATCCTCATGGCTTTCTATGGTAGCAAGGACCATGACAATCACCACAACCCCCAACTTCAATAGAACCAAGGTCTAATTCGTGGCCCTCTGCAGCAAGAACCATAGATATCAACATGGGCTCAGGAGGCAGAAAAGGCTACTCTGACTCCCAGCATCAGCATTTCCTACAGACATTACCATGGCTTCAGTTGGCAGCATATATCATGGCCATTCACATGACCATTTTTGGTAATAAGAGGTATGGGTAGCAGCCTAACACCCAATTGGAGTAGGGCCAAGGATTCAGACACTGTCCTTGGCAGCAGCACAGATGACAGACATCAACATGGCCTCATTTTTTTCAGTCAGAAAAATATATTAAGAGAGTGAGCAAAAGAGTATAGGAGAATGTATTTGTGTAGTTTTTGTGCTTATATGTACATGTTTGTGTGTTAATAACAACTACATGTGTGAATAAGTATGTGTGCACATATATTAGAAACATGTAAACTGGGCCAGTGAGATAGCTCAGGGAGAAAAGGCACCTGATCCCAAACCTGATGGCAAGAGATGAATCTTTTGTATCCACATAAAGAAAGAGAACTGAATTTCATGAGTTGAGTTTGACATCCTCACACCCAGAAAGCTACACATGTATGCATGCATGTACACACACACACACACACACACACACACACACACACACACACAGATACAGAGAGTCGGACAGAGAGATACAAAGAGACAGACAGAAAGACTAAGACAGATAGAGAAATAAAATTTTATAAATTTATATAGATAAGTTCACGTGGAGCATATTAAGGACTTTTATATAAAAAAATACAACAAAGGCAGATAAAGACAATTTTCAGTTAGGAAAACAGTTTTATGATCTTAAACAGAGTTGATTTGTTACTGGAATATGATATTTTACAATAAATCAATTAAGATTTTGGAATTTGTTGGCTTCGAGGTTCAGACAAATATTGATTTCTCAAGTGTTAGAGTGTAGGTAAAAAGATATAAGGGATGCTGCATAAATGATAAATACTGTTGTTGTAAGGATAACTTTGGGAAACTAAAATTTTATATAACATGTCATATCTTATAATTCATTTAGACTTCTTATTACAAGATTCATATCATAGACTGTGGTGTGGTAGCTATTCTGGGTTGTTAACTTGACTATATCTGGAGTGAACTACAATCCAGAATTCTAGTGCTCACCTGTGATCCAGATCTTGAGGCTGGAAGACACAAGTTTCTGACCTGGATCTTGGCATGGAGATCTTAGGCCCAGGCAAGGTAATATACGGCTTTAATCCCAGAAAATTGAGGCAAGGAGATCTCTGATTTCAAGGTCAGCCTGGGGTCAAGCAAGTCCCAGATCCAGATGTGGTTTTACACACCTTAATTTGGGCCACACCTTCTAATGAAGGCCTACATAAGAGCATTGGAAGAAGGAAGATTCTCTCTTCGATTGTTTACTCTTACTTGCCTTCACATCTGTTGGAACCTACTTCTACAGAAGCTAGCTTAAACAACTAGCCTCATGGAACTGAGCTACTGCTAGATTCTAGGACTTAACCATCCACAGCTGCCCATTGTTGGGTTAGATGGACTACAGACTAAGTAATCAAAATAAATTCCCTTAATATATAGAGGCACTCCATAAGTTCTGTAACTCTAAAGAACACTGACTAATACATGTGGTAATATATTTTGTTATTAAGAATGATTACAAAACTAGACTGTTTATCTATGTTTTATATATTTTAATAAGCCAGATATAATTTTAAATAAAATATTATTTAAATAATAATTTCCTCAAGGTGTCCCAAAATAACATTTGCTCAAATTATTGTCTTCATTGGAGAAAATTAATGTGCTTCCATATCCACAAACTTTACTATTTCTGCTTCAAATATTATTAAAGATTCAATGGACAGGACATCGTAATACATTTGAAAACCTTTATAGAATTCTACTTAGTGCCAGTGAGATGGCATAGTAAGTAATCACTTGCCACCAAAACTGATAACCTGAGCTAGGTACCAAATAGCCATCGTGGTAGAAGATCAACTCCTACATGTTGTCTTTTGAACTCCATAACCACACTTTGGCATTTACTGATATTACATAAATAAATGTTTAAAATAATAAATACAATTCTAGTCAATGAAAGGAAATCTCTAGAAAATAAAATAAATTCTAGGAATCCTATTGTATTATTTTTTTTCTACCTGGGAATAATAAGACCATGTAGAGTGACTCAGATTCTCAAAGTAAGAAATATAAAGGAGTTGTGGGGGTAAATTTGAGGTACTTGAAATTTGATATCAAGTTACCAAACTGAGATTGAATAATGTAGTTGAAGTCTGCACTTATTTTTTAGATGAGAATTATTCTACACATTTAAGTAATAATCTTAAAATTAGCCACTCTGTGTAGTGTATCCTTTGATAGTTTTTCAAGATTCCACAACTTGAGATAGACAAATATATAAGACAAATATGTTTTTTTTTAAAAATCACAAAATATAATAAATAAGGTCTCAGGTCCTTAAATGATAAAAATCAAAAGTGAACAACCATTTGATTGTCTGATCTTACTTGGAAACTTTATGTGACTACAGCAAGGACTGTATAACCATGGAAATTTATTGTTGAAACACTTCAGAGAAGCTGGTTGGAATGAATGCTGCTTTCAATGATGATAGGTTTCTAGGTAAAAATTTAAGACTAGTAATTCTGTGAAGTAGTGCTAAGAACATCTGGAGACTCCCAGACTCTAAAGCTCTGGAAAACTGTCTAACTTGTGCCTTCTATGACAAAAACTTCCATTAGAGAAGAAATTTAACTTGTATACCTAGCCTCATTCTACAGTTTAAAAGACAGCACTCATGTAAATCAAAGGGAATCTTTTTATTTCTCATTCTCATAACCCATTTCTTTCTCTTTTATTGAGTAGGTTTATTTTTCCATTTATCCAGCTTTCTCTATCATCTGTCTATCCATCTATCTATCATCTATCTATCTGTCTGTCTGTCTGCCTATCTATCTAGCTATCTATCTATCTGTCAGTCTGTCTACCTACCTACCTACTACCTACCTACCTACCTATCTATCTATTATTTTCTGGCTTTACACCCTTATTGCTGCTCCCCTCCTACACTTCTCATCTGAGAGGTTGGCAAGGCATCCTCAACTTGGCATATCAAGTCTTTGCAGGGCTAGGTGCAACCTGAGACCAGACAAGGCCCTGTGAGGGGAATGGATTCCACAGACAACAGTAGCTTTAGTGTCAGCCCCTTCTACACTTTTGAGGGGACTCACGTGAAGAATGAATTGCACATCTGCTACACATGTGCAGGAGCCTAGGTCTAGCCCATGTATGCTTCTTGTTTGGTGTTTCTGTCTCTGAGAGCCACCAAGAGTCCAGGTTAGTTGACTCTGTTGATCTTCCTATGGAATTTCAATCTGATCCTTCAGGGCCCTCAATTATTTTCCCAAATCTTTTGTTAGAGTCCTCAAACTCTGACCAATGTTTGTGGATATCTGCATCTATTTCAGTCAGATGTTGGGGAGAGTCTCTCAGAAGACAGTTACACTAGACTCCTGTTTCCAACCAAAATAGACTATCATTAATAGTGTCAAAGATTGGTTCTTGCCCAAGGGATAGGTTGCAAATTGGTCTAGTTATTGTTTGGCTATTCTCTCAGTCTTTGTTCTATCTTTGACCATGCATTTGACAGCCAGGCAGATACTTTGAAAAACAGATTCTGTTTTGCTACTGGTGAGTGATGGTATGATGACGCTTGGCCTAATAGGTGATTGGTCACCAAAAGTGGCAATATAAGCCATACTTCTTCTCATCCATTTGACTGGGAAGGGAAGCACAGTAACTCCACAATAACAGGCATTCAGGGCACCTGTGAAGGAGGCAGAGCCATGGCACAGGAACTGCATCCATCATGTTGCAATTGTACTATTTCTTGCAAGTTACCCATGCATTCTACTTTCATGCTGCCAACAATTTGATTCAGGGTAGGGTCTCAGATCAATTAACAAAGAAATAGGAAATCTCTTGTACAAATAACCAACAGCTTAAAAGATGCAGAGCACAGCAATAAATGGGCAATTGGAATATTATAGCATCATTAATACCAAGTCCCTAAGAGCAAAAAAAAAATTCTCTGATTAGGCAAAAATTTCAACCATTACATTTTCCTTTTGCTTCTGCTTAAAAGGAATGATGGCCCCAGGTCAGGATTTACACTAATTCATAAGTTGTGGCTAATGGACTATAAAATTAGTTTCTTGGAAGGATTCAGATTGGCAGACTGGACAAGCCTTCCTTCTTTGTTTCCACCACACATGGTTTTGTGGAGTGATTTTGTTTTAACCCTGAGTCCTCATAAATTCATGATACCCTGAAGACACTGCACTTCAAGAAGCCTCATGACAGCACTTTGTCTCAGATTACTACTTTTTGACAAGTCACTATGGATTTTTTCAACTAGAACTCAGTCATTTTTATGAACAAGAATACTTTGAAAAGTGAATATACATGGGGAAATTTATTGGTGTATATATCAATGAAAGGGCACAAAACAAATGATAAGAATCAATTATGTACAATTATTTGTTTAGGCTCATTTATCTTGAAATTATAAGTACTCCATTTTATTCTGACAGTCAACAATCACAGAATTCTAGCTTCAGTGTAAGGCATGAAAAGGTTTATTTCTAAGACCTGTAATGGAGAGCCTGAGAAACATAAGACCTTTTTATTCATGATTTTAAAAGGCTTTTAAAAAAATTATTATAGTTTCTGAAATTAATGCCTTTACATAGGAGAGTATGTATACTAAGAATCAGCATACAAACAACTTGGGTTGAAAACTCATTAAAATGCATATTTCTAAATAAATGAACTCATAATGAAAAGGATGATGTTAATCATCATTCTGAGTTATAAACAATGGGATATTCAGATGTATTTACATACTGTAAAATGCAGGGTATGACAACAGGTGCTAGAGAAGGCATGTTGTCACCACTCAGTTTGTATCCTCATAATGCAGTAGCACTCAGAGAATGAGGAGTCAAAATTTTCTATGCCCAATGCTTATTATATGTGAAATTCAGCTTGATAATTAACATAGCCCTCTCTGTTTACTGAATAGTTACCTTAAGCATTTACCTCTACTTACTAAAATATAACTGAGATAGTAGAAGAGCACACAGAAGAATGAAATATAAAGAAATTTAAACAAAATTTCTCTCATCAGTTCTATCAGGGTAGGGCACAATCCAATTTCCCGAGCTATCCCCAGATACCCAAAACTAATTTATCTGGAAGTCAAGTTCTTTAGGTTAGAGTGAACTGAAGTGGCAGAGTGACTCACCTTATCCTCAAATATCAACCCATATATGAAGCCTATTCCTAAAACTTATAGCCCCTGGCTTAACCTGGCATTGAAGTCAGTACATACAACAAGGTTTCTGACAATCATTAACTGGACAATATAGAAAAAGACCTGCAAGTACTGATGTCCTCAAATAACAAAACTACTTGACTGTTACCATAGTAGCATGAAGAAAATGTTAGAGATGAAAACACACACTTGTGATACACATTTATCTTTTCTTATTAATGCTAAAAAATTCTTTAATTTAAAATATTAAAACATTAAATACAAGAAATATGAAACTACATTAAAATAATTTCCAATCTGCATTTGAAAAATCAAATATACATTATATTTCCTGTACTCCTATAATAACTGAACTAAATCACTTCTGTAAAGGAAGGAATTGAATATATTATAATACATAAAATTGTGAGTTGGAGAGTGTATTAGATTAATAATCATAAAAGAATCCAAAAATTAAATATTAATATTTTTACATTTGTTCTAGAATGTATGATGGTGATGAATTTAGGTTTATTCTTTGAGCATAAAATAATTACATTAAACTAGTGTAAAATAATCTTATTCTTGAAGAAGTAATAGTAATTGCAAATTATTAATTATAATAAAGTATTAGATTTTAATGTAAGAAAATTTGCAACACAGAATTATAAACATATTGATCCATAAGCTTACTTTTTTCATAAACTGGTTAAAGAAATATAGAGCTTAAAGTATCTTTGAAATTTGATCCTTTAACTATTTATACATCAGAGATTTCTATGACTTCAATATTGAAACTTTTGATAGTTATATTGGCACTAAACCCAGTTTCTTTAGGTGTGCATCTTAATAAAAAATGTTTCTTGTTGCCCAGAATTTACTATCTACCATTCTTTGAATTTTGTCTTAACTAGTACATAAGATAAAGGGTTCTTCTATTATGTTTTATTTCCTGTTCTCCTACAATTGCACAATGAAATGTGTACTTTCCTACACTTGTCTGCCCACCCCACAGACACAGAAGCAACTTTCCTGTGAAGAAAACACTTCTATGACTAGGCTCCATTACACGCTCATCTTCTTTCTTTAACTTGTAGCTTTGTGGAAACATAATTTTTATGTAGAATAGTCAAGAGAAATATATACTTCCTCCTCATTGAGCCATTATAGAAGTCTCTAGAAGGATTGGCAATTTGTGATTCCTTAACGTCTATCCCAAGTAATAATAGGCAACTGCTCATACCAAAGTCAGCCCAGGGTTCTTTGGAATTATGTAGTTAGTTCTTAAACAGCCACTTCTTGTCATGTTTTCACTAATTCTTCATGTCACTTTTTCTTTTTAATTTTTTTATTATGTATATTCTTTATTTACATTTCAAATGATTTCTCTCTTACTGGTTTCCCCCTCCCCAAAAGTCCCATACACCCTCTTCCCTCCCCTGCTCCCCAACCAACCCACTCCTGCCTCCCCTTCCTGGTATCCCCTACACTGCCACGTTGAGCTCTTCCAGGACCAGGCGCCTCTCCTTCCTTCTTCTTGGTATCCTTTGATATGTGAATTGTTCCTTGGGTATTCCAAGCTTCTGGACTAATACCTGCTTATGAGTGAGTGCATATCATGTGTGACTTTTTGTAAATGAATCATCTCACACAGGATGACATTCTCCAGTTCCACCCATTTGCCTAAGAATTTCATGAATTCATTGTTTCTAATAGCTGAGTAGTATCCCATAGTGTAAATATACCACATTTTCTGTATCCATTCCTCTGTTGAGGGACATCTGGGTTCTTTCCAGCTTCTGGCTATCATAAATAAGGCTGCTATGAACATAGTGGCCTTGCACTAAGTTAAAGTCCAAGTGGATCAAGGAACTCCACATAAAACCAGAAACACTGAAACTAATAGAAAAGAAACTGGGGAAGTGCCTTGAGCAAATGAGCACAGGGGAAAATTTCCTGAACAGAACTCCAATAGCTCATGCTCTAAGATTAAGAATTGACAAATGGGACCTCATAAAATTTCAAAGTTTCTGTAAAACAAAGGACACTGTCAAAAGGACAAAACAGCAACCAACTAATTGGGAAAAGATCTTTACCAACCCTACATCTGACAGAGGGCTAATATCCAATATATACAAAGAACTCAAGAAGTTAGACTCCAGAGAGCCAAATAGCCCTATTAAAAAAATGGTGCACAGAGCTAAACAAAGAATTTTCATCTGAAGAATATCGAATGACTGAGAAACACCTAAAGAAGTGTTCAACATCCTTAGTCATCAGGGAAATTCAAATCAAAACAACCCTGAGATTTCACCTCACACCAGTCAGAATGGCTAAGATCAAAATCTCAAGAGACAGCTGGTGCTGGCGAGAATGTAGAGAAAGAGGAACACTCCTGCACTCCTGGTGGGATTGCAAGCTGGTAAAACCACTCTGGAATTCAGTTTGGCGGTTCCTCAGAAAACTCGGCATAATACTACTGGAGGACCCAGCTCTACCACTACTGGGCATATACCCAGACGACTCTCCATGTCACTTTTATGTCTGATTATATCATTTTCCTTGTCTTTTTTTCAAAGTCATAAGCATCTTCATAAAAACAGTACACCGTATTATATTCTTGAACCTAGATTTACTAATGACTAACTTGATACTTGAGATAGCCATCTCTGGTCACCTCCAGAACTTGGTTATTAATAAAGCTGTCAAAACCTTTAAAAATAATAACAATAACATCACATCTCTTCATTTTATGAATTTATTCTCTCTTCTATCTGATGATATTCAGATCAGTATTATGTTGATGAATAAGAAAGAAAATTCTATGTTAAAAACACACCTATGTCACCATTGTTATTACTTGAACCTGTGATGTGATTTATACATTGAATAGTCAATAGTTTCATATAAACAAATTAACAGGGGATAGTAAGTGAGCTGTGTGTTGACTAGCCAATGATCATTGCCTGCCAGGTTCTTGGCTCACCTGTTTTTGTTTGTTTGGTTTGGTTTGGTTTAATTTCAAATTGTTATGTACAGTCAAGAAAATTGAATGATCTTACCACTAATATGGCAAAACAACTTAAAGTTAGGTTTTTTTTATTTTATTTTAAGCTGATCACCTGTATAGCTTTTGGTCACAGGAAGCTCTTTGTTTCTGTTCTTCTTTTTCATTGAAATACCCTAATTTATCTCTAGTATCATTTCAAATGTCTTTGGAGTTTGACCCTACTAGACATACCAGATCATTTTTTCCCCCCTTGACTCAGGACATATCCAACTTTCCTAAAACTCCATTTCTCCACTAGTTTTTTAAATTTGTAATAAAGAAACAATTAATATGTATTTCTTCCTTCATTTTGCTGATTTCCATCTATCAGTTCTTCCTGTGCCACATCATCTTTCAAATAAGCCTTAAAGTCACTTGAGTTTTTTCAACTTCCTTCTTTTCTTCCCTAATAATGGTCTTACTTGTTTACTAGTCCCTTTGTTGTAATCTAAAGTTTAGAATGAGCTTTTTTTCTCTGCTAGTCTCTAGGTAAATTCTAATTTTTTGTTTCATTTTATGTAGAGACTTGGTAGTAGCACATGCTGGTCTTGATCTTGTTAGCTTTGCTTTGCTTCACATTCATGAGTGCCAGGGACTACAGGAATGCATCATCATGAATGATTTTTTAATACTTCAAAATCTCTGTGAAAATTAAGACATGAAAATCCATATTTTTCAATATCAACCAGGAGTACTGAAATCAAGTGTATCCATTTTTCTTAATGCATAGTAATGAAAACAAAGCAATAATTAATAGTTGTTCTCTCAAGGAGACAGGGTGAATGATTACTCCTTATCTAAAATGTTATAGATATAAATATAGATGTGAGTTTATTGACTTAGAAAACAAATAGATTGAAATCAACTGAAAGACTGGCATTCCTAATAAGTCAACTTAATACAGCTCAATAGTGAAATGTAAACAGAGAAGGAAAACAGGAACTTTGTGCCTGGTTTGTACCTGGTTATTAGTATGGTTTGTGTCACAAAATGCTTGCTATTTTACAAAAAAAACCCTCAAAAACAACAACAAAATCTGTAGTAATGTTTAATAAGTATATTGCTAGTTGTATTTTTTGACCTTTGAAATGAAGAGAGGAGATAAAATTAGGTAGTCTTTCGTGGTTTCCAGTTTTGTTTATGGAGATAGTCTCATTGTGTAGCACTGGCAAGCCTAAAACTTATTATGTAACAAGATTAGCATCAAACTCAAAGAGACCTACTGGCCTTTGCCTCTCAGTACTGAGATTACAGTTATGTGCCACAATGGCCAACAAAAAATTATGTTACAGGAAATATTAAAAAAAATAATTAAAATCTCTGCCCAGGGGAAACTGGCTAGCCGTGAGCTGTCGAACAATGGCCAACCCATTTTTATCTCATGGAGATTCTATCTAAGTGCTCCAAAATCTTTCCACCCAGCTCTCTAAGTTCCCACTGGTGGATTGTTACCATACTACCATCTTGCTTTAAATCCCCCATGGCCTTTGTGGTGCACATCTGACAAACCCACACTTTGCCAACATATCATTCTCTTTTGAATTCAGACTAGCATCTGCATGAAGGACATCGCAACACAAGCTTAGTTCAGAAACAAGGGTAACTCAATCTCTGGGGACAACAACTAAAATCCTAATCTGTAAGCCTTATTAAATTTACATCCTCCAGTGGAGAATCCTGATGGATCTGCCATTGAAACCAAGAGACACTAATAATTACATCTTGTCCTCATGCTATCCCCATCCAAAAAGACCTAATTCTCTCCTGCTTCCTCTCTTCCTTTGTCCAACTCAGAAGTACCTCCTACTCACTCAGGGATTATTAGCGCCTTTATTCATTAGAGGTTTGGTTCCCAAGAATATCTCCAGGCCTATCCACAACATTTCCCCCTTTCTGTTCTAATAAAAAACAAAACTTTTCACTCAAATATAAATAGAGCACAACTATTACCATTTTGTAATCTATAAGGTATAAGATAGACCTAATACCCAGCCCATCATTTATGCTATTATGATAGAACATTGCCATCTATCCTAAATTAAGAGACTTATGATTCTACCTTGGCTTATGTCCTGGCTTTAGATAGTATGCCATCTGAAAACCATCCTCTCAAATCTATTCTCTCAAAGTAAATAGCCTGGGTTGGCTATGAGACTGTAAGTAGTTTTTCAACCCTGTCAGAAATCTGAGAATGACCACCTTTAACTGAAAACATATAAGAAGCTTAACACAGCTTCCAGAACTGAGACAAACTGTAGAAACAGCCTACCTATACAGTCCTAGTAAGTCAGTAAGTTGGAGCATCCATCTTTCTTCAGCCTTCTGTCCCAGAATCATCTGACAGACCTAGAGAAACAGGAAATTAAGGACTAGCCTATCCTGTCTCAGCACAGCTAAGCTGTCCTTACCTGTAAATTGTGTCCTTTTTCTGGACAGTATTTTCTGTAGATGAAATGAAGCAATCCTTGCCTGGTGGCTGTCTCACCACAACGGGAGCAACTCCACTGATGCTCAGCTTCTTCTTTGAACCCAAGAAAGGCAAACTATTAGGAGGAGATTTGTCTTAACAACAAGTGAATAAATAACATTAAATGTCACATTCTGTGGATTTCTGACATTTTTGAAAACTAACTATCTATGTAAAGCAATCTGGACTATTCTCCATTAACTATTCTCAGCTATTTCTAATTAAATATCTTGAAAACACCCTAACAATAAACTCAGAGCCATGAATTTGCTATTTGGTCCTTAACTCACAGGCTTAAACATCTCAGATCAGTTTATAATGGCATTTATAAAAGGACTGGGTCTAAGTCCTGTACTTTTAATTTTTTTGTATCAATGAAAGAAATTTATACCAATGAAAACCTTGATTTGGAATCAAGATAAATTCTGGACCAAAATAAGAACTTATGACTTCAACTTAGTAACAATTATAAGTATTCTACCAAATGAGATTATGGCTATACAATCAATTCTAGCTATTTCCTCTGTGTTCCAAATATGACCATTTCTACATTCCCTAGTAAAAAAATCTATAATAACCACCTACAGCCCCAAAGCCTAGGGAACTAGGGTGATTATTTTTCAAAACATCTTCAAGCTGAATGGATTCTTGCCCAGAACAAACAACCTGTGCATTCCCATGCTTGTGCCAGCAACCCTCTGTCCCGGCAGCCTGGGCAGCCAGGCACTGGTAGGCAATGGCTGACCTGTTTTTATCCTGACTCAGAACTCCACAATCTTTCCACTCAGTACACTAGTTTCCCACTGGTGGGTCCCTACCATGCCAACCCTGTGTTTCAAAACCACCACGATCTTTGTGGAGCACCTCAGGAAAACCCAGGCTATAACACCATACCTTTCTCTCTCAAACCCAGATGAGCAGCAGTGTGAAGGAAAACACAACACAAACTTAGTGCAGAAAAAACAGTAACTCACTCACTGGGTGCAATCTAAAATCCTAATTTATATGCCTTATTAAATCTAAATTCTCCCGTAAAGAATCCTGACAGATCTGCCATGGAAACTGGGAGACACTTGCAGCTACATCCTGTCCTCACATTATCCCAGTTCAAAAAGGGCCTAACTCTCTCCTGCTTCATCTCTTCCTCTGTCCAACCTGGAAGTCCCTCCTACTTACCCAGTGATTGGCTCCTTTATTCATTAGGGGATTGGTTCACAAGAACAGCACCAGGCTCATCCACAACAAAATGATCATTTTAATTAGAGTTATTACTACAGGCTTATATTTATTTAGTTATTTTCATGTTGTATTATTTTGCTTTTGAGATAGTATCTCTTACTACAGCTCAGGCTGGCCTGAAACATACTATATACTCAGAGCAGCCGGAAATTTCAGGGAGTCCTCCTTTCTTGGGCTCCTAAGAGCTGAAATTGCACCATTATAGTACCGCAATCAGTTTAATATAGCTTTTTGTTTTTACAATAATTTTTCAACTCTTTAGTAACATAATACATGAATATTGAATGATAGACAAAAATATTGCATAATGTGTTCACATACTGTGTGTATTTGAAATTAAATCAAATGGGCTTTTTGTACGTATGTATATTTGTTTTCTTAATATTGGCAGAAGTTTCTACCAGAAAACATTTCTCTAATGTGAATAAACTAACATAAAAATCTATTCCAGAAATATAATATTTCTTTAGTTTTCATATATTAATCATAGAAATTATATCCACTGTGTAGTATACTATATACCACTCCCATTTTGTAAAATCAATACTTTTACATCCACTTTTTTTCTTTTTGAATAGTACATTTCTTTAAGCATTGTAATCAAGGGCACATAAGATATATGAAGACAGGCATTCTACTTAATAGTACTCAAAAATGGATTGTGAGTTCAAATTGATTTTCGCACATTAGTTTTTTAAATGGCTTTCCTAAGTAGGTACAAAATGGCATGATTGTCCTCTGCCAAACTACCACACACACACAAAAAAGACATTGGAAAGTGAAACCCCCATTTATCTCATTCTATGACTTTTGGGAGTGTTTTTATTTTCTTTTTTCTTTTTTTTCTTTTTCTTTTTTTTTTGGTTCAAAAATGTCAATGAATTTCATGATCTTGATTTATAGAGATTTTAATGTTATCCCTTTAAGTTGTCAGGTCTTGGTAAGCTAATTGTATGCCCTTCCACGCTGGCAGAACATAAATGCTGCCTGTGATACTCGTCAGCTTAGAAACAACAGAATGAGTAGGAATTGAACTTCTTAGTAGGGTTTGATCTGAAACAGAAAAGACAAAAAAACATAAATTTGAGTAAAGTCTTCGCTAACATCAATAAACACTCACACACACACACACACACACACACACACACACACACACACACACACTCAAAGATATCAACTCAAATCAGAAGGAAATAAATTGCTAAAACCATATTAGCCAGGAAGAATGATACAGGTCCCAGCAACAAGAAGAACACAGACCCTTGTGAAACATCTAGTGTGGCTTCGGTTGGTTCTGTGGAGTCAATCCCACTCCACTATCCCTCTAGAAGTAGGGAGACAGCTTGAACTCTTAGACATAAACCCAAACACAAAAGAGTGACTTAAAAATACATCCTTTGTAAATGTCAGTAATAATGATTTATAGACCATCTCCTTGGAATGCATTGTAACAAACCCTCAGTAAACAACAAAAATAAGTTTTAAATCAAATAAGCTGAATTTAAGATGAGGATGATCTCCAAATTAAAAAAAGTGATTCTGAGATAACATACCTTATCAAATCTTAAAATTAGTTTCTAGTATTTGTATAAATTCTTTCCCTTTTAGAAAACTGTAAGTGTTGTTATTTTATTTCTGAAAGTAGAAATATAATTGAATTACTGAAAATATCCATCACACTTCTCCATATACAAATACCACTGCTGAGAGCTGGTCACCCAGGAGTGTGGACATGCCTATGAGTACAGAAAAGTGCACCACTTCTGCTCAGAGGGACCTGCCCAGAGCCCTTAGGAAAAAAAGAAACAAAGGAGAAGCCTGAGGATACTTCTGGGTTTCATCTGAACCCTGGAGCTGATCCTGTGCCACAGCTCTCCATTCCCAAATTCCTCCAGGAAAGAACTGGTCTCCCAGGGGTACTGACAAATAAGATTGCAGGAGGGACAAGCCACAGTTAGAGACAGCAAGACCAGCTAACACCAGAGATAAGCAGATAGCGAGAGGCAAGGGCAAGAACATAAGCACCAGAAACCAAGTCTACTTGGCATCATCAGAACCCAGTTCTCCCACCATAGTGAGTCCTGGATACCCCAACACACCAGAGAGGCAAGACTGATTTAAAATCATGTTTCATGATGATGATAGAGGACTTTAAGAAGGACATACATAACTTTCTTAAAAAAAATATAGGAGAACAAATGTTAACAGCTTGAAGCCCTTAAAGAATAAATACATAAATCACCTAAAGAATTACAGGGAAAAACAACCAAACGAGTGAAGGAATTGAACAAAACCATCCAGGATCTAAAAATGGAAATAGAAACAATAAACAAATCACAAAGGGAGATAACACTGGAGATAGAAACCCTAGGAAAGAGAATGGGAGTCATAGATGCAAGCATCACCAACAGAATAAAAGAGATAGAAGAGAGAATTTCAGGTGCAGAAGATACAATAGTAAACATTGTCACAACAGTCAAATAAAATGCAAAATGCAAAAAGCTCCTTTCCCAAAATATCCAGGAAATCTAGCACAAAATGAGAAGAGCAAACCTAAGGATAATAAGTAAAGCAGACAGTGAAGATTCCCAAATGAAAAGGTCAGTAAATGTCTTCAACAAAAGTGTAGAAGAAAATTTCCTTAACCTGAACAAAAAGATGCCCATAAACATATAAGAAGCCTACAGAACTCCAAATAGATTGAACCAGAAAAGAAATTCCTCCTGTCACATAATAGTCAAAACACCAAATGCACAAAACAAAAAAAGAATATTAAAAGCAGTAAGGGGAAAAAGTCAAATAACATATAAAGGTAGACTTATCAGAATTACACCAGACTTCTCAACAGAAACTATGAAAGCTAGAAGATTCTGGGCAGATGTCATAAAAACCCTAAGAGAACACATGTGCCAACAAAGGTTACTATACCCAGTTAAACTCTCAATTACAATAGATGGAGAACCAAGATATTCTATGACAAAAAAAAATTTACACAATATCTCTCCACAAATACAGCCCTACTAAGGATAATAGATGGAAAACATCAATACAAGGAAGGAAACTACTCCCTAGAGAAAGCAAGAAAATAATCTTCTTTCAACAAACCCAAAAGAAGATAGCCACACAAGCATAAAAATATCATCAAAAATAACAAGAAGCAACAATCACTATTCCTTAATATCTCTTAAATCAATAGACTCAATTCCCCCCAAAAAGACATAGAATAACAGACTGAATAAGTAAACAGGACCCAGCATTCTGCTGCATACAGGAAATACACCTCAGAGTAAATGGCTGGAAAATAATTTTGTAAGAAAATTGTCCTAAGAAACAAGCTGGAATAGCCATTCAAATATCAAAATAAAATTGACTTTCAACCAAAATTATCAAAAAAGATAAGGAAGGACAGTTCATACTTATCAAAGGAAATATCTACCAAGAAGAATTATCAGTTCTGAACATCTATGTTCCAAATGCAAGTGCATGCACATTAATAAAAGAAACTTTACTAAAGCTCAAAGCCCACATTGCACCTAACACAATATTGGGAGACTTCAACACCCCATTCTCATCAATGAATAGATCATGGAAACACAAACTAAACAGAGCCACATTGAAACTAACAGAAGTTATGGACCAAATAGACTTAACAGATATTTATAGAACATTTTATCGTAAAACAAAAGAAGATAACTTCTTCTCAGCACCTCATTGTACCTTCTCCAAAATTGACAACATATTTGGTCACAAAAGAGACCTCAACAGATACAGGAATACTGAAATAATCCCGTGCATCCTATCAGATCATCATGGACTAAGATTGGTCTTCAAAAGCAACAAAAACAACAGAAAGCCCACATACACAGGCATGCTAAACAATGCCCCACTCAATGATAACTTGGTAAAGGAAGAAATAAAGAAAGATATTAAAGACTTTAGAATTTAATGAAAATGAAGGCACAACATATCCAAGCTTATGGGACACAATGATAGCAGTGCTAAGAGGAATACTCATACCTCTGAGTGCTTCTAAATAGAAACTGGAAAAAGCATACACTATCAGCTTGATAGCACACCTAAAAGCTCTAGATCAAAAAGAATCTAATACACCTAAGAGGAATCAAAGGCAGGAAATAATCAAACTCAGAGTGAGACAACCAAATAGAAACAAAAAGAACTATACAGATAATCAACAAAACCAGGAGCTGGTTCTTTGAGAAAATCAACAAGATAGATAAACCCTTATCCAAACTAACCAGTGGGCACAGAAACAGTATCCAAATTAACAACATCAGAAATGAAAAGGGAGATATAACAACAGAAACTGAGGAAATTAAAAAAAAATCATCAGACCCTACTACAAAAGCCTATATTCAACACAACTGGATAATCTGAATGAAATGGACAATTTTCTAGACAGATACCAAATATCAAATTTAAATTAGGATCAGATAAACCATCTAAACAGTCTCATAGCTCCTAAAGAAATAGAAACAGCCACTAAAAATTTCCCAACCAAAGAATGCCCAGGACCAGATTGGCTTAGTGCAAAATTCTATCAGACCTTCAAAGAAGACCTAACACCAATACTCTTCAAACTATTCCACAAAATAGAAACAGAAGGAACACTACCCAATTCACTCTATGAAGCCACAATTATTGCATATTCTCCCTTGAAGATGGAATGGTTTCTGTCTAATCAGGAACTTGTCACAATTTCCTTTCATAGAGCACTTCATATGAGATTTTTTTCTACTTCTATCATGTTTAACGTTCCAAATAGATTTTAAAAACTGATTAAATGTATATTACTTTTAATCTCAGAAGACATCACGTATATTTAAGAGGCATTTAACTATTATAAATTATTTTGATGACTTAAAAACTGTCGATATTGAGTTGTACATTTTAAAATAAATTTTATTATTTAAATAAAAAAGATAATCTGAAAGAATAAAAGAAATAATTGTAAGAAAATCAAATTAAAGAGATCAGAAAGTAAACACATTAGCCTCTATGGTGTTTGCTCTATTAGTGATTGGCATGAGAGTGTCCTGTCTATTGCAGGTGGGACTATTCCTGGACAGTGATACTAGGTTCTGTAAGAAAGTGGCCTGAGCAAACTATGGAGCAAGATAGTAAGCAGCACCCCTCCATGGCCTCTGCATTAGCTTTTGCTTTGTGACTCCTATCCTGTTTGATCTCTTGACATGACTTCTTTCAATGATGGTCTACAATGTGGAAGTTTAAACTAAATAGAATGTTTCCTCTTCATAAAAAAGAAAGAATGGGGAGAGAGAGAGAGAGAGAGAGAGAGAGAGAGAGAGAGAGAGAGAGAGAGAGAGAGAGAGAGGAGAGAGGAGAGAGAAGAGAGAAGAAAATATCAAGAAATGAAACAAGAGCTAGAGGTTAAAAGCACTTGATACTCCCCCAAAGGATACAAGATCATTTGTCAGTATCCATGGTAGACAGCTCACAACTGCCTAAATCTTCAACTTCAGGATCCCAAAGTTCTCTTCTAGCTTCCAAGAGCTCCCACAGCTATATTGCATACATGCACACACACACACACACACACACACACACACACACACACATACACACATACACACACACATATACACACACAAACACACAGAGAGAATATTAGTTATAAAAAATTGAAATGAATATCATAAAATCTTTAAAATGTATTAGAAGAATCATGAGACTACATAGTGCACTAGTAGAAAAATTTTAAGTGATTTGATTAGGCTCAAATGATGAATAAAAATTCTAACATAATATACTGTATCATATGAAAAATATTATTTGGGAAAGAATAACATGCAAAAAGATAAAAAGGATAATCATAACTCATACTTTGCTATCATTCTCATATTAATAACTACAATAAAAATGTATCCTGGGTGCTCCTAAGTCTTCTTTAGCCTGTTCTTAGCTCCCCTTTAATATTAATTCTGTACAGCATTATTGTTAATTTCTTTATAATTAAATGCAAGGCATCTGCTTTTGAAGAACATTTCCCAAAAGCACAAATCTCACCAAATAAGGTTAATAATGGGCACCACACAATTCATCAACAATAAACAACAGCTATGAATTTTTAAGCACACTTTTAATCTGTAATATAGTATTTAATGGCAGCATGCCAGATGACTAGGTACCCTTTCATATTATCTTGAGCAGTATTATTACCAAAGTGAAATCCTAGTTATCATCTTGCAAGATATTTTAAAGTATGAATCTTTATTTCGCTATTATAAGTTTGTATCTTGATCTTAGAAATATTAGGGGTATATCCAACCATAATTGACCTCATTTCCTCAGAGGTTACGCTATCCATTTTGAATTCTCATTTGTCTTCTTCAGTTTATTTTCTATTCCTTCACTGAAGCATTCTATCTTTCTACTTGTTATACATCCAACCTTTGTGAGTGGAACAGGACAGAGGATACCAATGCATCAACAATTCAAGCAAAACAAAATATATGACATGAAAAAAAGTTGGTAATTTACCAAAGGATGTTTTACAACTATAAGGATATCTGTACAGGAGGGAAATAAATAAGCATTTGTACTATGGCCATGGATGGTGGCACTATCTCTCCAGGAACAAAACATGGCAGAATGAGCATCAAGGGTGTATTGACTTAACACCTGTATCTTGGGGCTACAGTGGAGAGCCAGCCATGGTGATTCTCTGAGGCTAGAGGATGGTCAAGCTGGAATGTGAATGCACTAATAAATTCTTATCATACTTGCAAACCCCTTCTTGAAGTTTTCATGGAAGAACAGAATGTAAGGTATGAAGGGGACTTAGTGACACAGCACAGGAAACCAAATATTGGGGAAGAGTGAATGGTAAAGAATGGTAGGGAAGCAATCTCCAGACCCAGGACAAAATTGACATAGAGGGTAGAGTAATGAAAGGAACAAATTAAGCTCATCTGAACATGAGGGATTAGGATGATTTGCTAGGAAAAGGATATGAGCCTAAAAGAAATTTTACATTAAAAAGAGATTGCATTCAAGACCTGAAAAGAGGTCCGAACTATGACAGAGGGTTGAATTTGTGTAATCCTATCAATATAAGTAGACTCTGAATTGCATGTGGAGTGAAAACAGCAGTATAAAAGATGGCATGACAGGTATCAAAATATAGAATATGCAGTTTTACTTTTAATGAAGAAAATATTGCTCACAATGAAGTGACAGAATAAAATCAAGTATAATTAACATAGCATGATATGGTAATTGACACTGAAAAGGTGTTTAATTCAGAAACAGGATGTTGAAAACTTTGGGAAGATTGATGGGATATTTTACAGAGATAAATCTCTTGTGGGGAAGAGAATATTTAGTGTGAAATACTGAGTATGTGTCATTTTCTTTCAGGATTTGTCTAAGTATAACACTTTTCTCATTTGCATAAACAAGCTGCAAGAAAATGAGCCTTCTCCTGAAATATGCCTTCCAATGACAGACCATAACTACATAATCACCCCTCTTTCTCTCCCAATACAATGAGGGTCATCAAAACTGTTTCCTCCTAAGACAGACACACATGCCCCACACCATCTTAGCAGGTGCAGCATAATTGTCTTGTATGGATTTATGGAGATAAAAGGAAAGTACTTGCTTGCATAGCTGAACATATCTTCCTGAGTTGTTTTCCTACAGATGTTATCCTGGGAATAGGAAAAAAAATGTTCATTCATGAGAAGCTTTCAAGAATCACTGTGATCTGGGGCAGCAATGTGCCAGCAGTAAAAGACAGAGGCTTCTGGGTGAAAATACTGAGATAGAAAATATGTCAGATGGCTATTTACTTTTCAAGACTGCATGAATTATTATTTTCGTGTACTCATTTTCTAAAAACAGTGTCTCAAATGACTGCAGGGAGACATATGTGCTGACTTGCAGACACTTAGTACTGCTAAATGCAGGTCTTTGCCAATATTTTATATGTGGTCTGTTTTCATTTAATGTTTGAAAAATTCAATGCAAAAATAATATTTGGTAGATCTATTTACTCATCTCTCACATATGTATTTGTTTGCCATCTACTTATCTATATATCTACCTACCTGTATGATACTCCTTAGATCCACCTTACTTTTGCCAAAGTAAGACAGAGCTAATATGCAATTTGGGTGAATGAAGGTGAACTATAGTTACACTAGCAATGCTCCATCCAGTTTCACACAGCAACAATACACTTCAGCTTGAATCTCTTCCATTGAGTCAAATCTTGGGATCATGACCTTTGGGAGTGCTATCCTTTAAGATACACTCTCAGCGAAGGATAACTGATCATCGAGATAGAACATCATTATTGTCTTGAGTTTAGAAATAGATATTCTATTTATTTTTTTAAAATGTATTTATTTTCATTCTTTAATCCATTTTTACAGTCCAGACTTCATACCTATCCCTGTACACCTGCCAACCCATTCCTCCCCCCATTTCCAAGAGGATGTCTTTGAGACCCCAGGGAGTGGGGAGGCCTAGATATTTCATTTATATATGCTTAACTAAGTATATTAAATGAAATATTAGTGTTTTCTAGTGAATCTATATGCTATAATTTACTAAATCAACTCTTGACTATTCAATGACTATGTTCATAATGACCAAAATATTTTAACTATTCATAAAGTATCCATATACTATCATTATCATCACGGTGTGTCCTTATATCTTGACTTTGGAACTTTTCACTCATTATAAGATTACAACCTGTGTACATGACCCTAGGGTTCCATATCCTTGAAGCACTGACAAAACAAACAAGATTTGTATATTATGACTGTAATTCTAGCATTATAGAGGTGTTGTCAGAATGATTAAGAGTTCAAGGTTATTTTCAATTGTATAGCAACCAGAAGTCCAACTTGGTCTACTAGGCTACAAAAGGTCAGAGAGAGAGTGAGAGAGAGAAAGAGAGAGAGAGAGAGAGAGAGAGAGAGAGAGAGAGAGAGAGAGAGAGAGAGAGAGAGAGAGAGAGAGAGGAGGGAGGGGGAGAGCAAGAGGGAGAGGAATAAGAAGATGGAGAGGGAGAGGGAAAGAGTCAACATCTAAATGGCAATTTCTGTTTCCCTTTTGCTGCTGCTATAGCCATGCATACATTCACGATTATGTTTATAAATATTAAGAAGCAGTAACAACTCCATTTGTTATGTTTCTATTTATTACTCTGTTAAGTCAACTTGCAGATGTGTATCGTCAAATAAATGAATGATTCATGACTGAATATGTTGAGTTTGAAGAACTTATGATCAATGCTTTTTATGGTATTCAAATGGATGTGTTCTCTTAGATTCCACTTTGATGCTTATTTCAAAGAATCCAATGGAAATGCTGACTCAAGATGCAGTCAGATTAAGGTACACATGTATTCCTTGACTGTATGAAGCCATGTTATTTCCAGTACTAGCAACATTTTAAAGATGCTTCCAGGTTTAGAAAAGAATATTTGGTGTAATTTATTTTTACTAATAAGGATTTCACATGCACAATCCAGGACTGAAGTTGAGTCTCAAGACTACTGGGCAATGATTGCAGCATTTAAGAATCCAAATAACTTGTATTTCCTTAAATCATTTTTAAAACTTAATTTTAAGTGCTGGGGACATTACTCAGGGGTAAATATATATGTGTGAAGCTTGGTTTTGATGCCTTGTCCTGAAAGCAAACAAGCAAGGAAGGAAGAAAAGAACACCACAAGAAAATTGTGCCTTTGTTAAAGTGCCCCTGCCCCATGGCAGGTGAGAAGCAACCAACTGTAACCCAGGCTCAGTTTATGCTTGAAATTTCCTCCCTAGTCCTCTTTGTCCCTTGGATTTTGGTGCTTTATCAGCAATAGTTGAGACATGTAGTCTCAGTCCTAGTAGCAAAGGTGGAATAATACGCTGTATAACAGCCTGCGAAAAAACTAGGATGGCAAGTTTCCTTACATTCCATGTGCATCTCACACTCATTTTAGCATTCTTTATTGAGTCTCAGTTGCTTTTTAGAACAATATTAAAGCAACATTCTCACCTATACTTTGCATATTTATACATATAACTTGTTTCCCTTTGTGATTCCATTCCAATACATTGCTCAATTTGTGTCTAGTCTATTTTTCTTCAAGTTATTTTCATTTTTCATCATGCTCCAGATAAACCTCCCATGCACTCAACAGATTATTTTATTTTCCTATATCGATACTCCTCATAATATGCATGATTCTTTTTTTCTTTTATTTTATTTTCTATTTTTTTTATTTACATTCCCAATGATTTCCTCTTTCCTGGTTCCTCCCTCCCCAAAAGTCCCATAAGCCCTCTTCCCTCCCCTTGTTTCTCATTCAACCTCCTCTCACTTCTCTGTCCTGGTATTCCCCTACATCCAGTCTTTCCAGGACCAGGGGTCTCTCTTTCCATCTTCTTGGAAATCAATTGATATGTGAATTGTGTCTTGGGTATTCCGAGTTTCTGGGTTAAGGTCCCCTTATCAGTAACTGCATACCATGTGTGTTCTTTTGTGTTTGGGTTACCTCACTAAGGATGATATTTTCCAGTTCTGACCATTTGCCTAAGAATTTCATGAATTCATTGTTTTTAATTGCAGAGTAGTATTCCATTGGGTAAATATACCACATCTTGAAGATATGGCATTTGTTGATTGTTATTTCCAGTTATTTTAGGCTCTTCTAAGATATAAAAGTAGTTAATACGATGCTAAGATATTTTAATTTTTTACTCCATGCCTGGAGATCTGGTGAATTCCTTCTATCATACTGAAAGCAGGTGCAATCACTGTCTATCTCAGTTCATGTTCTGCTGTGTACCCTGTGTAATTTTTATGTGAATTATGAGAATAACAATGATTTTCTATGGGCCTGTTTCTATTTCATTAAATGGTGTCTTTTTCCTTTATAAATATACCATCTAGAAAAGTAAAGTTCATGAGTTTGCACACAAATAACTCTGTCAGAAGGGAAAATAAGGTAAGTGTCTCACAATGCTCACAGTAACATGAGAAGAGAAATTGAACTTAATGGGTTACCCTTTCTTTGGCTGTCTTAGCACAGATAGGGTTTTTAAATATAGGTATTTGGAATTTGTATCTCATGATCTCTAAGAAACATTATCTGTTATTGTTTTGTACATAATTACCAGTTAAATCCCATCTATGTATTTAAGAACATCAACCACAAAATATACAATGCAGGAGGGAAATTTTACAAAAATTTTCCACAAATAGTAAACACATAAACTTTTTGGGATAGGTATGATAGGCCAGACATCTAACTTTTCTTAAACTCAGTTACTCAAGCAAAGAGTTGGTGTTGCTGTTTTCTATAATCATAGTCAGCTACAAGCATGGTAATGTTCCGTTAGCCACAGTTACAGCATCTTGTACAACTTTATTTCACTCTCACAGAGTAGGATAACAAAAGTTGACTGACCCTAGACTTGTTTAGAAGAATGTAAAAGAAGTGTATAGTCTTGTGACATGTTACTTTATTTAGAAAAGAATGCTTATTGTGATCTAGAATGATAATTAATCATAAAGTTCTAGAATTCAAAATGTATTGAAAAGTATCTTGGGTTCATTTTAGTTGATGAACTCAAATTATCTGTTCCTTGGGAACTTGTGGTTAATGACTTCCATAAACTTAAAGTAGATATTTTTTCTATTTTTTCTTTCCTCTACTCAGTAATATTATGTTTTTTCCTCTTATTATCATCTCTCTGAATAGTTCTCATTTATGGTTCTCTGAAAAACTGTTAAAATCATTTCATTTGTCCTTTCTTGCTCCTTTTTATTGTATTAGAAAGTTTATGAACTAATCCTATATCTATTACATTTAGATTCAATGGTCCTATTTACAGTAGACAGTTCATTTGTATGCTGTTTTTCTCTGAAGGCTGAAAACACAGATGAAACTGGCTATGGCCAGTTTGTCAACAGTTTTTTTTTTCATGCCTACTTTCTCCATCGTTCCACAAATTATGAGGACACTATGTGATGATTACATGTCTTCCTGGTTGGAGAAGGAAATTTTTTCAAGTGGTTCTCCCCAACTTGTGCAATTATATTTAAATGTGAAATCGCACATTAGAAATGATTTATATCAAACTTATAAATAATTAATGGTTGCCTAGAGAATTTGGAACCTTTCAAATTGTCTAACGCCTAAGTAATGGCAAACTGCGGAAGCCAAGTTCAATATTGGTAGTAGATCAGCCCAATTCTTACTGCGAACCAGTGATCCAATACCATTCAACCAATTTAAAGTTATAAATGACTTCAGAACTTCCATTAAGATAACTCAGGAGAGTTTCTCAGGTAAGAGAATAAAACATTCATTTTATAATGAAAATGACAGCCAGTAATAATTTGAAAATTAAGGTAATATTGAAGAAGAATCCCATAAAACATTCAAAACACTCTTTAAACCCATAATAGAGAATAGTATAAAGAAAATTTTATCCATTTTATAAAAATAATTAATTTTTTCTAAGTGGTATTATAACATCTTAAAGTGATTTAATTAGGCAATGTACCACATTTTTCCACGGTTAATTCTAAACCGATAGATACAACTATAGTGTCAAATTAAACAGATAAAGATTAAATAGGGGATTCCTAATCTATTCTCTAGAAATTTCTTATTTAGTACTTTTTCAATAGGAACTAGAAATTGTTACTTTTAAATAATGTGCACATAATTTTAAAATGGAGGTTATGAGAGTATTTACTATTTCTAATTTGTCCTAGATTTGGTAAAATGTGATTTTTGTAAGAAGTCAGTTTATTGAACTTTATGACAATAATCAATTCTTGTCTTTTGTCATTTATTAATCATGTTCTTAAACTACCCTTTCTTATTACTCAGAAAAGGAGTAAATGATTGAAAACACCTATTTCTGTCACCTCTTTGGTTATCAAGTCCACAGTAAATATGCATATGGAATCAATAGTAGGAGTGGGGAGGAGGTAAGAATTAAACCTTAATGAAAGTTAATCAAAGAGAGGTGCTTCCTTCAGGCTGGTCATGCATGTCCGTGGTTTGTCTGTCATTTATAACATTGGAGCCTCTGGTTCATAGTCAAGCTGTAATTCTGCCAGTTAATGTATCCAATTAACCCCACTAATGAGCTAATCAACAGTGTAAAATCTGTGTAAAATCACGGAGGGTGCATGATGAATGGGGAATGCTCTGAACTCTCCCAGTATAAAAAGTGCTTTATTGCACTTGTTAAAGTGGTACTGTCTTATCCCTCTCAAAAGGGTAATTTATCACCATGGTCCATAAGAATGTCATGCCCTGATAAGGCCGAAGTGGCAATAAACCCATCAGAAAATGATTACTCAGGAATGAGGACCAATTACAAAGTCTCTAGTACCCAAATCACAGGATAGAAAGCAAATGTGCATTCTTATGAAATCCTCCGTAGTAGAAGTTTCTTCCATCCCAAACTTCTAACACCACTCTTCTGTACTATATTAAGTCATTGTACTGTTCCATTTAGAACAGTAATCTTTTCTAGAAAGTTTTTTACCATAAGAAATGTCATCACCAAGTTGGTTATGGTATAGGAGCTAAACATTTACTTCAAAATCAGAAATCTTTTTATATAAAAAAAATCAGCACCTTCTAATCTTGTTTTTATTCATATGGTAACATTCTAGAAAAGTTAATTCTCTGTGGGAAATAAAGGCTTTCTGAATGAAGAGTCAGGGTTGATCTCTTCAGAACATAAATACTATAACAAGACTTAGTATCTTTTATCTAAATGCTCTATTTAATAGGACAACCCTGGGTTTCATGTAAATTCATTTTTATCTCCTTGTACAAAGTTCAAGTCCAAGTGAATCAAGGATCTCCACATAAAACCAGATACACTGAAACTAATAGAAGAGAAAGTGGGGAAGAGCTTCAAACACTTGGGCATAGGGGAAATTTTCCTGAACAGAACACCAATGGCTTATGCTCTAAGATCAACAATCGACAAATAGGACCTCATAAATTGCAAAGAAAATTTGTAAGGAAAAGGACACTGTCAGTAGGACATGTGGGACTGTGGTGTGAGACAGGCCAACTCCATAATCCTGTGGCCATCAGTCACGTGTAACCATACCCCAGGCCTCTAGCGTTCTGGCTGGACTCCACCTCTGCAGTCATCTGGCTACAGCCAGGCTTTCCCCATCCCTTAGGCCATTATTTAAGGAGGTTTCCTGCCCCTCCATGCACTATTTTATCCCTCTAATCCCTCTCCTGTGCTCTCTCTCCTGCCCCTTCCCCCCCCTCTCTTTTGTTTCTTTTGACACTCACTTATAAGTAGATATTAGCCCAAAAGCTTGGAATACCCAAGATACCATTCACAGACCACATGATGCTCAAGAAGAAGGAAGAACAAAGTTTGGATGCTTCGGTACTTCTTCGAAGGGGGAACAAAATACTCATGGGAGGAAATATGGAGACAAAGTGTGGAACAGAGACTGAAGGAAAGGTCATTCAGAAACTGTTCCACCTGAGGTTCCATCCCATATACAGTCACTAAACACAGACACTATTGTGGATGCCAAGAAGGGCTTGCTGACAGGAGCCTGATATAGCTGTCTACTGAGAGGTTTTGCCAGAGCCTGAAAAATACAGAGGTGGATGATTGCAGCCAACCCATTGGACTGAGCTTGGGGTACTCAAAAGAAGGTTTAGACAAAGGACTTAAGGAGCTTAAGGGGTTTGCAACCCTATAGGAAGAACAACAATATCAACCAACTAGACCCCCTAGAGCTCCCAGGGACTAAACCAACAGAAGAGTTCACATTGAGGGAACCATGACCCCAGTCATGTATGTTGCAGAAGACGGCATTGACGGGCATCAATGGGAGAAGAAGCCCTTGGTCCTGTGAATGCTCGATGTCTCAGTGTAGGGGAATGCCAGGGCAGGGAGGAATGAGTGAGTGAGTGAGGGAGTGAGTGAGTGAGTGAGTGAGTGAGAGAGTGAGTGGGTGAGTGGGTGAGTGGGTGGGCAAGGCCCTCATTGAAGCAGGTAGAAGGGGATGGTATAGGAGGTTTCTGGGGGGGGGTAAGATAAACTTGCAAAGGGGATAACATTTGAAATATAAAGAAAATATCGAATTAAAAAATAAAAATAAATAAATTTAAAAAAGAATACAAACGAAACAGATATCTAAAACATAATACTAAAGTTAAAAATGATAAAATGTATCCCATCAAATCAGAATAAGACAAAACAAGTGGCAAATAAAGACTGCAAGAACACGTTTTCACACACAGATTTCCAATCCTATTAAAACATAACAATAGAAACCTTAAATAAAATTTAAAATAAGAATTTAATATATTACATATTATTACTTAAAAATACTGGATTGATTATAAACAGTGGTGTTTGCTCCAATAGGAATAAAGTGTTCTGTGGATACACTGTATAAATGGGTGAGGTAATATCAGGGATGCTATAAGAGATGTAAGGTCATGTGATCTTTGAAGTCCTGAGTACTACATGTATACTGTAATAGTAACAAAGTTACAATTAAGAACAAAGTCATATGGATGAATTAGATTTGTTAAAATACTGCATTGTAGTTATTTAAATTTGAAAATAAATGTCACTTGACATCAGAATGTAAAAAAAATGCTAAGTAGGACAGGAAAGCAACATATAATTTTATTGACTAGGAAAGGTTTTAAAATATGGCCTTTATTAATCCAACTATGGTAAGATATGTTTGAGGAATTTCTGAATAAATAATTAAAAGGCAACCATAAAGGATTGATGAACTATTGTACTTATTCAAAAGTAAAAGATGTATCATGTATGTTCTTAAATTGTAATGGAATAAGACCTAACAATGTAATTGCATTGAATCCATATTTAAGAAAGTAAAGTAACGTGTTTGATCCAGGAAGAGAGCTCATGTTTAAGTTACAATCAGTGTAAATGTTAGCATCATGGTTTAGATCCCCAGGATAAAAATAAAAATTCATTAAAATGATCTGACAAATCAATACGAGACAAAAAACAAAAATACTGCCAATGAGTTACTATATTTGTTAGTCATCTACTGCTCGTAGGGGGCCTGACATTAAGAGTGGCTTGTGCCCCAAATGAAGTTATTGCAGAAAACTAGTTTTTTGAACAGTGATCTATTGAAGATGGCTTATGGGTTAAGGATGGGGAATTGTGTCCACTTCTCTTGGTGTTGGGACCACATCTACTGAATATCAGTGAAGGTTATGCTCATGCTGTCATAGTAACTGTTGACTGCTTTAAGATATAGAAATTACAGAAAAACTTAACATATTCTTTTTAGACTTTGCATTTAATAGTACATCCCCTGGGTACCTTGAATATTTTTCCTTTTTTTATTGGTTATTTTATTTATTTACGTTTCAAATGTTGCCCCCCTCCTGATCTCCCCTCTGCAAACACCCCATCCCAACTCCCCTTTGTTTCTTAGAGGGTACTCCTCCACCCACTCACTCATTCCTGTCTCACTGCTCTAAACCCCTATGCTGGTGCATCAAAATTTGAAAAGAGAATTGAAGTAATAGTGTTATCTACTGTATCTTTCTGGGAAATTTTCTAACATATTTGCTACTTGGCTGTTCTAAAACTCAGGTATATCTGTTCCTCCATTTCAGTTGTGGTTTTCAGAACAGGGAAATCCCCTAGTTTTCTTAAAAGCACAAAATATAAAAAAAAGAGGCTGATGGGGTCCATCATGCTCTCCCATGATAATATGCTATGGAAACTGGTCAATCTGTTATGGAGGTCAATGCAGACAATGGGGCTCTGCTGACTGTCCATCAGGTGGACCTACATGGCAGCTTCCTTCAAAAAATTAACCTTAATTTCATTTTTAGAAATTAAAGTTGTATAATAAGTGCATGTCTTTATTCTAGCTAGATCATACTGTATCCCAGGGAATGTCCACATTCCTGCCTGATCACATATACCTTTGGATGTGATTCCTAGTCAAAGCAGCCATCTTATGGCAAAAAAAGCAGTTTAGAATTTGTCATGATGGAATATTCAGGTGACTGCTAAGATAAGACCTAAGCTTTAATATGTTAATAAGCCTCTGTGCCATTATTTATATCTCTGGGAGGTCCATGAAAGTCCTCCTATATTTTTTTTGTATATTTTGTAAAATTGTCTTCAGTCATAGAGCCAAATTACTTATTCAGCTCTTCATAATCAATATTAGAAACCTATTTATCACTGTCTGAAGTTTGGTAATTCTTTCAGGGTTTCATAAGTCTGATGGTTACCTTATTGTTTTCATGATTGTTGCGAGTTCCTTAACCCTTCAGCTTTGGCCATTTGTATGTTGCCTGGCCATTTGACATCAACAGGATGGAATAAAGCTGTTACTGTGGCCATTCATTATCATAGACAACCATTACTACTTACCTTCTGAGTTTTCTTTCTTAAACATGGCATCAAAGGCATGACCCATACTGAATCCCAAGGTTCATCTCCACTATTGTTCTTCAGAGTCCCAGATAGTCTATCTTTTCATATCTTTCTTTGATTTTAATTCCTGGTATTGCAGCTCTTGTAGATCATGTGACATACATTTCTGACTTCAATATTAAATATTATTAGTCTACTCTTCTTGGTATAGACTAATGTGAAATATATTCTACCCCATGCACTTGCCATAATCTCTCTCCTTTCTGTTTCTAACAATGTCCATTAATTTTAGAATAAAAAACTGTAACACAGCTATGCACACACATACATACACACACCACACAAACACACACCACACACACAGGCATACACACACACACATACACACACACAATATCATTCTTGGCTTGGCAATATTCCCTGCTTTCAATTAGCTAACTCTTTTATCCCTGGCAGTGGTGGGAATGGTGATCAATTAAAACATCTTTCTAAGTCACCAATGATACCCTTTATGTTAAATTCAATATATGTTATCTATATGTCTCCTTGTTTCTCAACCTTTTGCAGAATTTGATATATTGATACATTTCTACTCTTGGTTTAGTCAATAAGACAAATCAGCAACCTACAGATTGGGAAAAAATCTTAACTAACACAACATCCAATTTACAAATAAATGGATACATTATCCTTCTATTTACAAAATCTTTTCTATCACATTTTCCCACAGCTTCTCTTTTTTTAAAATCATGTCTTTTTAATGCAATTAAAATACTTTGTTAAAATATGTTTCTCAAACAGGGAACCTTTGATTTTTTTTAATCTAAATTTTCTTCATTCATTAAGTTTCAGTGTTTTCATGTAAATTTCCACATTTGGCCAATGCGTGGTATTATTCATCCATCACTAATGAATCCCAGGGAATAGTTTGATATTTAAAAAATAAGATTCTCTTTTTTAATCTAGTAAAATTTAAGAATGAGACAAAGAAATCATTGGAAAAGTAAATCTTGTTTCTATCAAAATCCATACAATGTTATTGTATTATAGAAAAAATATATAGGAAGAAAAAGAGTATTTAGAGAAATATGGGGAGAAATGATGGGTTTATAGACCCTTCCCATGTAACTCACTGCCCTCTGGTCTCATGGTAGTCCCTCTCCTCTATTCCTGTCTTCCTTTCAGTAAAGACTTGTAAAAGCAAGGGATGCAGTATAAACTTGTATGAAAACTTCTCCTGAGCCCTTCCTGCTCACTGAAGAAACTACTGCATGCCAGCACAGTATAGAGTTAACCATTTGTAGTATATATTGTATTTAAGGGTATTGCACAGAAACATCAGGGATTTTTCAATTAAAGCTTTCTTATTAAAAACGGTAAAATTTGACATGCTCTATATTAGCTTGCAGTATAAAGAGTTTAAAATTGTGTAGCTTAACTATTTAAATCAAATTTCCCAAACTAGAGACATCAAACTCAAATTGTTGAAAGAGAAAAGTCCTCAAAACAACAAAAGAAAAAGCATGCCTCCAGCAAAAAGAACTATATCTGTGCAGAAAAGCAAAAATAAATTTTACTGGGGTCTTGGAGGTCAGATGCCAGAGTAACTGAATTTTATTTCATAAATACCTGAGTCACAGTACCTCTAGTTTTCTGCTTCTGTGAAAGTGTGGTCCATTTCCTCATCCTTTTACTTCTGTCTTCTGCTATCAGTGGAAATGGTTTTCCTCTCTCAAATGTATTACTCATCATGTCGATATTGTCTGCATGTTCATATATTTCAGATATATAATTTGAATTTTAATAACATTCATTTACTTTAAAGGAATGTGATAAATAGTTCAACAATGCAGTGTTTTCTTTACTACAGAAAATAATGGTTTCACGTGTCAACATGAACTGAGAAAAAGGTCACTTTTTAAAAGTGTTGAGATTTAAAGATTAATGTATATGCAGTTTGATTTGAATGAACCTATATTTCAAGATTGTGTGATATAAATTGAATTTCTAAAAAACAAACAAATAAAAACAAAGTGAAAACCAACTTTGTTGAGATGTACTACCCTCATACACTCCAGCATTATCCAAGTAAAATATAATCTTACATAATAACACTTCTCACTATCTCCTTTATCAAAGGCACCACCTTGTTGTATGTTTCATTCATATAACACCAGTTTCAATCTTGGTTTTAACCTCATTTGCATGCGTGGTGATATCTATACATTGACTATGGATTTGATATTTTGCAATTCTGTCCTGGCAATGTTTGTAAAACTGTTGATAATAAAGAGAAAATGGGTTTTCTCTTGTCTAAGCAGTAGGTGTCATGCTTAAGGATTTCTCAGGAGAGTGATCTGGCTCTTTCTATGCTCCTCTGACACTCAGTAACCCATGGCACCCCAGCTTTTAGGAACTTCTGCTGGTCCTGAAACTGAGAGTAGACTGAGCACTGAGTCAGTAAATCTCTACTTCATTTCCATGAGATAACCTGTACTCACTGAGGAGGAAGAAAGGCTTGTCAGACTTCTACACCTTGACATGTAATATCTAGACACAAGGAAGGTAGAATACTTTTTGATTCTTATCTTTTAATAACAGCACCTTTGTTCAGTCAGTATTGTGTGAAGGAGGAGAAATCAAACAAGGTAACATTATGGTGATTTTGAAATATGTATCTTAACCTACATGGCAATTTAATGGCTACTTAGAAGCAAATCCTGACTTTTCAGAATAGGGTTAGCCTGTACCTTTTCAAACTAAGTTTCAAATCATTGATTCATGGCTGCTATGATAGAAGGGCTGCTGAAAGAACAGTTTGCACCATTAAGAAATCCTTAACAATAAAGATTTTGAAGGGAAAGCCTTTAAGAGAACAGCTTCCTCTATCACAAACTGAAAAAGACTACTATGAACTTAGAAAAGTATAAGCTTTGCTTAGATATGAAAAGGGAAGTCATGCTGTTAAAATGATTACTTCACTATCTTTAGTAAAAAACATTTCAGCACTTTGTTGCCTCAAGTCAGCTGGCAATATTTTTCTAAACAATATAATAGGCTCTCAAAGATAGTAAGATGTGGGTCCTAGTGATATCGCTCTATAAAGTCAATAAATGCAACATTACTTTGGCTCTATATTGGTCAGGGTTCTCTAAAGTAACATAACTAATAGAATGAAGAATGAATCTATCATTTATCTATCATCTCTCTATATATCTCTCTATATATCTCTATCTCTTTCTATCTAATCTATATCTATGTATCTATATCTCTATTTATATATCTACCTCTCTATCTCTCTCTATATATATATCTATATACCTCTCTATATATCTCTATTTCTCTCTATATATCTCTCTATATATCTATATCTCTCTATATATCTATATCTTATCATATCTATTTATCTATCTCTATCTCTATCTTTATCTATATATAATGTGTGTGTGTAAATTTGTTGCATTGTCTTACAAATAAAGTCGACGTAGACCAATAATAGCTGTCACACACTGAAGAGGTCAAGAATGTGAATCTGTAGTTGTTCAGTACAGGATGCTAAATGCCTCGGAATTCCCAAATGGGCATTGAAATTCTGCATAACTCCTTGGAGTCTTCAGTATACTAGTCTTCAGTATATATAGAAGCCAGAAGTAGGGGATGTCCCATCTTGACAAGGGATAGTGCAATAACAAATTAGGTGAATTTGACAGCAAGAAAAAGGCAAACAGGCAAAAAGAAGTTTACTTCTTCCATATCCTTTCACCCAAACTGTCACCAAAAGGTACTGCCCATATTTAGAGCAGATCTTTCCAAATCAAGTATTATGATCATGGAGGTCCATCTTTGGAGTGCTCCCATCTTGTGTTTCAGTTGACTTGAGGCAGATCCAATTTAACTGATAACCAAGGTTAGCTATTACATGCCCAGTCTCTCTCATGTATTTTCTTCTCTGAACCGAATTACAGGTATAGCTGTTCAACATGGGATGTCATAAAATTCCTAGATGTGTGGTAAATTATCACGTAGAATAAAATGATACCTTGTATCTGAAGTTTCACAAAATGTTTTCAGCTTTCCTACAGTGTAAGGTCACTCAATATTTATTTTTATGCCTTTCCTGGTATTCTAAAAAATTTTTCATTGTCTCTTTTGTTTGTTTATGTGTAAACCCAGAAAAAAAGTTTATACAAACTTATAATTAGAGATGAATCAGTTTAGTGATGCATAGTCATATAATTATTAATTTTTAAAAATATTTTATATTTATGTATTGTTTATTTAATTACATCCCAAACTCTGCCCTCCTCCTGGTCCCCCTCACTGTTCCTCTCACTGGTCACCCTTGCATTCTCCTCTGACAGGGTGGGGCCCCCTGGGTATCCTCCCACCCTATTGTATCATGTCTCTGCCAGATTAAGCCCATCTTCTCCCACTGAGACCAGACAAGGTAGCCCATTGGGGAATGGAAAACACAGTCAGGTTAGAACTTTAGGTAGACCTTCTGTTCCAGTTGTTGGGGGACTTGCATGGAGTCTGAGCTGTATGTTGGTTACATATGTGCCCGGGGCCTCATTCGAGTCCAGTGTGTACTTTGCTTGGTGACTCAGTCTCAGACAGCTCCCAAAGGTCCAGGTTAGTTGATTCTGTTGGTCCATCTGTGAGGTTACCATACCCCTCAGGGCCTTCAGTCTGTCCCCCAATGCTTCCCTAAGAGTCCTGAAAATTCATCCAATGTTTGGTTGTGGGAACTGAGTCTGTTTCAGTCAACTACTGGATAAAGCTTCTCAAAGGACAATTGTACTATGGTCCTGTATTGCAAGCAAAACAGAGTTTGTCATTAAGAATGTCAGGGATTGGTTTCTATCTCTGGGATGAGTTTCAAATAGGGTAAGTTATTGGTTGGCCCTTCCTCAGTCTCTGCCCCATCTTTATCACTGCATTTCCTTTAGGCAGGACAAATTTTAGGCTGAAAGTTTTGTGGGTTCGTTGGTGTATTAATCACTTCACTGAAGGTCCTGCTTGGATACAAGAGGTGGCCTCTTCAGGCTTTATATCCCCAATGTTAGTCATCTCCACTAAGGTTACCTACATTGAATCCTAGGAGCATCCACAATCCCAGATCTCCGGGACTTACTAAAGATTCCCACACCCCATTCCCCCATCCCTTGTAGCTGCAGATTTCTATTCATTTTCCTGTACCTTTGAACCTCTCTCGTGTATCTCTCCACACCTGCTCCTGCTTCCCCTCACAGCCCTTCTTCTTCACTCTCCCACTTACTACCCACATTCCCTCTGCCTCCTATGACTATTTTGTTCCCCCTTCTAAGTGTGATTTAAACATCCTCACTTGGGCCCTCCTTCTTTCATGTTTAACTTCTTTTGATCTGTGTGATATATCATTGGTATTCTGTACTTTATAGGTCATATCCATTATCAGTAAGTACATACCATGGATGTGTTTTCGGGTGTGGGTTATCTTACTGAGGATATATTTTCTAGTCCCATATATTTGACTGCAAAATTCACGATGTCCTTATTTTTAATAGCTGAATAGTATTCAATTGTGTAGATATACCATATTTTCTTCATCTATACTTCAGCTAATGGACATCTAAGTTGTTTGTAATTTCTGGATATTAAGAATAAAGTTTCTATGAACATAGTGGAACATGAGATCTTGTGGTATGGTGGAGTATTTTTAAGTATAATCTCAAGAGCGGTATTGTTGTGTCTTCAGGTAGAACTATTTCCAATTATCTAATAAAATACCAGATTGATTTTCAGAGTGGTTGTACAAGTTTTCAATCCCACCAGCAATGGAGGAGTGTTCCCCTACCTCCATATCTTTGCCATCATATGCTGTCACTTCAATTCTAGATCTTAACCATTCTGTTTGGACAAGGTGTAATGTCAGGTATAGGAAATTATCTCCTGTACCAATGTATTCAAAGCTATTTCCCACTTTCTCTTCTATTGGATTTAATGTGTCTGCCTTTATGTTGATGTCTTTGATCCATTTTGACTTGAGTTTTGTGCAGGGTGATAGATATTGACCCATTTGCATTCTTCTACATGCAGGCATCCAGTTAGGCCACCACCAATTGCTGAAAATGCTTCTTTTTCTCCATTGTATAGTTTTCATTTCTTTGTCAACAATATACTGTCCATAGTTGTATGTATTTATGTCTGTGACTTTGATTCTATTCCACTGATCAACCTGCCTGTTTCTGTACCAATATTATGCAGTCATTGCAATCGTTTTGTAGTACAGCTTGAGGTTAGGAATGGTGGTTCTTCCAGCAGGACTACTATTGTTCAGGATTGTTTTGGCTGTTCTGGATTTTCAGCTTTTCAGTAAAAAGTTGAGAATTGCTCTTTCAAGATCTATAAAAATTGCATTGGAATTTTGGAGGAGATTGCATTGAATCTGTAGATTATTTTGGGTTAGATGGCTATTTTACTATGTTAATTCTACCTATCCATGAGCAAGGGAGATCTTTACACCTTGTGATATCTCGTTCAATTTCTTTTTTTCGGGTACATGAAGGTCTTGTCATACAGAATTTTCACATACTTGTTTAGTTACATCAAGATATGTTTCATTATTTGTGGCTATTGTGAAGATTATTGTTTCCCTAATTTTCCTTCTAGTTGGTTTAGAAAAGGATGTTGACTGTGTTTTGTTTATAAAATTTCAGACTAAATCTAATGTTCAATCAAATTTGTGAATCATGAAGTGCCCAAAGAACCATGAGACAGTAAATATGCTGTTTCTTTGTCTTTGAAAGGTTGTGTATTTTTGTCTATCTTATCAGAGGATAATGCACTCATCATCTGCTTGAGATTCTTATCCTAGCACTGTAAGATATGTAGGTGACTTGGCATTTTACAGGGGAAAACAAGTTAATTGAATGAATGTGATTTTAGGGCTAGCTATGGAAATGGTGCGAAATTGAAATTCATTTTAGTACTGTAGAGGGTTCATGCAGAGTTCTTGCTAATGCAGCAAGCTTTCCTAGATAGACTTGTTTGAGAAATTGTCCTGATTCTGTCATTTAATAGAGATTGCTAAAATTAGTTTGAAAAGTGCTTCAGATCTTCATGCATTTTAAAAATTGGGTATTTTAAGCGTTCTTGTTTGTTCTACATTTAAAAAAAATATTTTCCTAGATAAATTAATAGGGTTATATGTTGTAGTTAATAACATCAAGCAAAATTTTGTTCTGTTTCATAGTATTCTGTATAGACACACACATAATATAAACTATTAAATCTATATAAAACATGAAAAACAACCATTTCTTGAAATATAGATTGCCAGACCAGTTCTTTCTTACTATATGATCAGTTACTGTGATCTATGCAACAACACCATAATTACTTTTATGTTTTATTCATTATTTATTTGAGCACATGTGCATGCACACAAGTGTGTATATGCTATAGTGCACACACGTGCAGGTAAGAGAACAACCTCTAGTCTCTAGAGGTCAGAAAATTAGTAATGAGTCATGGAGGAGCATCTCAAGGAAAGGAGATTGAACACAGTAGTATTAAGAGTTAAAGAGTAATAAAGAAAAAGGAAAGGTTAAATTCTAAGAGGTATAGGTGAATAGGATAAAATATTTTCAGAAAATCCATCCTCACAGTGCTATTAAGGAACTATGCATGCTAAAAGACTTCAAATTAACTGAAAACATACCCTATTAATAAATTTATTTAAATTAAAATTTCAATAGAAAGAATAAATTGGTATTTGTATTATATGAATAATCAAGTATTTATTTTACATGGAAAACCATATTTAGTTTTAACTCTATTTAGTATTTAGGTTTGCATGAAAAACTCTATTTTAAGCCAATTTCTCTAAGAGAATTTAAAGTTTGTTTAGATTGTCTGAAATTTTAGGTTTTTTTTTTCTTTTGCATCACCAGGTACTTATCTTCAAAGAAATCATTAAAGTAGACAGTTAGTAGGTTTGTTTTCACTTTTCAGTGACATCATTATAGATATGAGTCTATTATTTTTCATGTGTTAACACAATCCAGAGTGAATTAATTTCAGAACACAAAATTATGATTCTATGTGAGAACTGGTGTTTCCTATTTGCTTTCTAAAGATGGTATATTTACCCATAGGTGTGCTCACACACACATGGTGGCTGTGTTATATGTAAAAGAAGTAAATTATTATACACACTGTGATTTTAAATCCAAATCATTTAACTTTAAAGTTTTTCTTTTTCCATTTTAGTGTTTTGGTTTTAATCCCATAGTTAATACTTGATCCAGGTCATTACACATGATAAAATCTACATTTGATATACTATTTATACAAAATCTACATAAGATCTACTATTTGTAAAGTCCTCGTGAGACTGGAGATGTGGTTTAGAGGTTTAGTGTGAATACTGCTCTTCCAGATGACACATGTAAAATGATCAGTATCTACATCAGAAGGTTTACAACCCCTTGAGGATCCAGGTCCAGACACATTTGATACCCCTAGCTTTCATGTGCATTTGCACTCATGTAAACATACCCTAAAAGACACATATATATCATTACAAATATTAAAAATAATCAACATAATTTTTTTAAATTTAAAATCACAGCAAATTGACTTTCTACAATACTTTGTGTGTCTGGTCCATATCAGTTCTGTTTAATTCAATGATCTTACTTTTATGTGCAAACTAGATGGAAGTTGCATCACATCATTAAAACATATTGCTCAAAGAAAATTAAAACCTGTGGGTAACAGTATACCGATAATCTATAATTTTCAAAAGTTATCATAAACAGATTAAATGGTAGACTGTATGCTTACTTATGCCACAGTTGTTTGTTTTCAATATGAATTATATCAAAGTTTTATTATGTAATCTGTAATCGGTTAGAAATAGGACAAAAAGAAAGTTTACAAATATATAAGAAATAAATAATATATAAAGTTATATTCAATTCTCATCATACTGTCTCATATTTTTAAGATCCTGAAGTAAACTTATTGAAGTGGAACAGTGAGATAAAATGTCATGTTTCTTTTCCTTGGACATTTTAAGCAGCAGGAGGTATCCAGAGGCTGTCAAACGACTATGCAGCTGCTGAATATCAAAAAAGTTGAGGATTACCACTTAAGGAGAATTTGGCTTATCAAAACTTAGCATAAAATTCTGAAGCAACTTACATCTTTTCTGTATACATTGAATTAGTTGCCTGGAAGTTTTTATGTTTTTCTTTATCAGCTGGCAGATATTATACTGCTGAGTAGGATCTGGCTCTATGCTAGAGGTCTTTTTGGTCCCATCATAACCACTTCTAAATTGCAGCATTAGACCTAAGAAGATTGTCATGAACTCAAGAGAAAATACCATTGTCCTCATTAATTAAGTCAAAATCCACATACTGATTTTTTTAAGTGAAATTCAGCTATAATTCTGAAAGTTTCAAACATGTCAATTAAAGCATAGAATATTTAAATATAGCAATATATAGTCTTTTGGTCACTTAGGATTTTGCTGATATAAACTTACCTAATGAAGCATTCAGGGAGTACTTTTGTATAAAACTTCATTCTGGATTTTTAGAATTGAATCTTTTAACACTTATTTGCAACTGAAATAATCATTTTAATTTTTATGGAATTATTTCCTCTGCATGGTGATGGCAATTGTTTGAATGATCAGTAGAGTTCCTTAATAAAAGGTAGTCAGCTTAGAAGGCAAGAAAATGCATTTTAGAATTAATTAATTAGTATTTCATCAAGATGCTACTGTTCTTAAAATACCTAATTTATATTTATTAGTTAACTTTAGCAAAATATAAGCTGGTGATTTTGTTCTATATATAGAATGATTATGCTTTTACAATATTCATGTTACAAAGAGTAAAACTTACATATATGAATACTGCAAATGTATCTATAATGAATAAAATTATTAGGTGTGTGTATTAAAGTTTTCTTAAGCTTCTACATGGAAATCTTGGGTTTCTTTTTAGATGTTGTATGCATGCTAGAAACTGTGTCATACATATTTATTTTTTATGGTAGTGAATTATTTTAAATCCTGGTGGAAGTTTGTTTTATAGGATAAATTTAAATGAATAATGACTTTATCATACATTTAGTAATTTAATGATTATTTAGTAAAAGTGTTCTTCTGGTTGGAAGTTAAAAGCATTTACAGATTATAAACTATCAGAAAGTGGAAATAACCGGGTGGTGGTGGCGCACGCCTTTAATCCCAGCACTTGAGAGGCAGAGGCAGGAGGATTTCGGAGTTCGAGGCCAGCCTGGTCTACAAAGTGAGTTCCAGGACAGCCAGGGCTACACAGAGAAACCCTGTCTCAAAAAACCAAAAAAAAAAAAAAAAAAAAAACACAAGAAAGTGGAAATAGATATTTACAGTCATCTTTAGATTTACACATCTGACCAATATTGTCCATTGTTAACTCTACAGAGATAATTTCACAAAACAATTGTTTTTGGCAATATGTATATATGAAAGAAATTAATCCCTGTGATGTTTTGTGCTTTGATCCCCATGGAATGAGTCCTGTCGGCAAGGCATTCCATTTGTTGGCTCCTCAGACAAGAATTGAAAATGAACACAATGGGCATCATTTGCTTATTCTGGATTTCCCAACAACATTTCAAGACATTCATTGAATGGGGATCAAGAATTTAGCATAATTACAGATTAAATACCTTTTTCCTCCTCTAAAGATTCACTCAATAATAAGTTTCTGTCTTTTGAATATACTAGAATCTTAAAAGGCTTATCAAAGAGAAATTGTTAATTCAACAATTTGAAAATTCCCCATATCTAGGAGCCATTTATCAGTATTGGTCTTAATTTTATATTGATGTTAGCTTCTGTATTTCTAACATACATGTATGTGTGTTTGTGTGCATGTCCACAAGTTGATGGGTATGTATGTGTTTACAGATGCACATGAACACACATGAAGACTATGGATTGTTGTTCAGAATCTTCTTTACTCTCTTTTCTCTTTATCTACTGATGTAAAGTCTCTGATTGAATGCAGGTCTCACAGATATGATTCATCTAGCCAAGCAACCTGCTGCAGAAATCCTATCTCTGCCTCTTAAGCACCTGAATTACAAATGGGTTACTATGCCCACCAAGCAGTTTGCATGAATGCTGTAAATCTGCTTTATCCGCTGAATCCCACAAACCATTTTTATGAAAAATTATTTTTAAGAAAAATATTAAGATAGTATATACATTAGTGAAAACAAATTCTCTCGGTTGTAGGTATATATAAAAATAACTGTATAAGCTTGATTGTTATCATGGGGTGATTATTGCTTATATTTGAGAAGTAAATGAGTTTTCGTGATTATATGCATTTTTTTGCATATTGTCAACTAATTTATCTTTAATTACATTTTTATTAGTGTAAAATCACTTTTCTCACTAATTCCAGTATCTAAAATAAACCACAAATTATAAGAAATGGCAACCTTACAAACCCTGGGGATTGGCAAGAAGTATTTTTAAAGTTATGCTTCAGAAGTATTTCAGAGGTTTCAAATTTCTGAAACCAATTGATTAGTCAACTAATAATTAAAAGAAGCAAGTCACAATATTCTGACCAACCAAAAAAATCTCTGAGTATTATATTTCAATTATTTTTTTCTCCCCTAGGACAATAAATTCCTTACCAAAACAAATCTCTATTAAACCATGAAAGCCTTTATGTCTAATCTTACTGCTAACTTTACTAACCTTGCCCTAACAGTCAATCATTAGAAGACAAACTAAACTCATTATCTCTTAGTTCATTAACTTTTTACCTGTTAGCTTTATTATCTCTTAGTTTCACTTTCTTTTATTGTCTTGAATTATTTCTTCATTTTTTTTCTGTTTCTCTTGTTATTTCCTGCTCCATTCTTAAAGTGTTTGGTTCAGATACAGCTTAAGCAAAATTATGTTAGAGGACAAAGAGATCATTCATTATTTACTGTCTTTCCTTTGGTGGAAGAAGTGTTTATATGTGACTAAGGATGGAAGTCCCACAGTATGACTGGAGTTAAGGCTATCTCTGTGCAGCTGTTCATTGAAATATTACAGAGTGGCTAGAAAGCTATATAAGCCAATCAGCTAACTTAATTTTTACATTTAATTTTAATAAACCCTAATGGACTTTAGAAGCTAATATATATCAAATAAAATGAAAAATAACTTTGAAACATGGTAGACACTTTCTTTCCCTGGCTCACACATATCTAAAGATGTGATTCATGATTCTAATTAAAAAGTGGCAGCCAGTTAATTATAGTGATGCTCAGAATATTTGCATATTAATGTTTGCTTTATTAGCTGCTTTATAAGTAGCTTAATGTTAAAAAGCTGAAGACAAAAGCATGAAGAATAAAAATGTTGAAGGTTGGAAAGTTGTTAAAAGTTATAAAAATATGAAAGCATCCTCACAAAATAAATCATATGATCTTACTAACTGGATTTTAAATTTTTAAAATGATGTTTTTACAAATTGTAGGTTAATATGCAATTATAGTTACTTGCATAAATTTAGATGTACAGTCTCCATTAAAAGATTAAGCTAAAATTGTGACTTGAATAATACTGTGCAATAGAAAATAAAAGGAGGCAAAAATAAACAGACAAATACAAAGAATAAATTATTAGGAAATCCAGAATTATTACAAATTGTTCCATCTCATGGCAATAAATAATCTGTGTGACACATATTTTCTAAACTATAAGGCTTGTTGTAATTTGACGAGTAAATATTGGACTAATTCAGATCTTCATGGTTTATGTCTGGCATTCAAACTGTTTTTTCCTTTTCTCTTTTAAAATCTTTGATTTATTTATTTACTTACTTACTTACACTCCAGATTTTATCCCTCTCCCAGTCTACCCTCCAACTGTTCCACATCCCATACCCCTTCCCTGACCCTGTCTCCAGGAGGATGTCACCTAAAGAGATGTTCATCATCCGTAGTCAACATGCAGAAGAATGCAAATCAATCCATTCTTATCTCCTTGCACTAAGCTCAATTCCAAGTGGATCAAGGATCTCCACATAAAACCAGACACACTGAAACTAATAGAAAGGAAACTAGAGAAGAACCTCGAACATATGGGCACAGGAGAAAATTTCCTGAACAGAACACCAATAGCTTATGCTCTAAGATCAAGAATTGACAAATGGGACCTCATAAAATTACAAAGTTTCTGTAAGGCAAAAGACACTGTCAAAAGGACAAAGTGGCAACCAACTAACTGGGAAATGATCTTTACCAACCCTACATCCGACAGAGGGCTAATATCCAATATATACAAAGAACTCAAGAAGTTAGACTCCAGAGAGCCAAGTAACCATTTATCAATTCTTGATCCTAGCCATTGGAGTTCTATTTAGGAAATTTCCCCCTGTGCCAATGACTTCAAAGCTCTTTTCCACTTTCTCTTCTATTAGATTTAGTGTATCTGGTTTTATGTTGAGTTCTTTGATCCACTTGCACTTGAGCTTTGTGTAAGGTGACAAATATGGGTCTATTTTCATTTTGCTACATACGGACAGCCAGTTAGACCAGCACCATTTGTTGAAGATGCTTTCTTTTTTCAAGTAGAAGATTCTGATTGTGTCATGGCAGGCAGACTTACATGGCGTCTTGGTAAAGCAAGACCCATTGGAGGACACATGATGTTTAGAGAGAGTATAAGTAGGATTCAAAGGACAATGACAGGTGCATTCATACCTAGCTTTGCAACACTTTGTTGGTCTCACATCTTAGCTGATCTTTGTTTTGTTGAGAGGCATTGCAGAGAACTTCTTCTGGTGTCCTGGCTGGACCTAGTCACTCCAGCTGACTTGTGTCCTGGCAGTTTCTGCTGGATAGTGCCATGACTGCTGAAATCATGTTTGCTATCCTAACACTACTGAACTGGACTGCTGGTATCCTGACAAACTGAAAGTGGAATCCCTCCCCCCAAAGAACTACTTCTAAACAGGTCCACATCCCCTTGTTACTATTTTTTCTCCCTTACCTTTGGACAGTAGGCTAGAAGGAGAGGGGGATTGAAGCATTTGAGAACCCTTATCAAAAGTAGGTTTTGGAAAATATAAGCCTACAGGTTTTGAATGATGTGGTACTAAAATGAACAGATTTACCCTTCTATTTCTTATAACCATTGGTACCTTTAAGCATTATAGTGTGAATAACACATTTTATTGGCAGAAACAATGTACTAAGCCCATACAAGTATTTTTGCATATCTCCAAGGAATTCATATTCTGTTACTTCATTAGTTCAGAACATTGGATTGTACTGCCCATGTTTATAGTTCTTGTTGAGATTTTCAAATTATAATTGATTTTAAAATCTCCATCATATCAAGTGTGTGGGATTTTTCCCATTGGTATTGAAAACTGTCTTGGGCTGGAGAGATGACTCAGTGGTTAAGAATTCTTGCTGCTTTTCCAGAGGATCTGGATTCAATTCCCAGAACCCATATGGCAGCTCACATCTGTCTCTAACTTCTGTTCCAGGAGATCCAACACTCTTACACACACATATGTGCTGTCAAACACCAATGCACATAAAATAAAAATAAATTATTTTTTAAAAAGGAAAGAAAATGATCGTAAAGATGTTTGACTACAGATTATTAACTTAATATTTTATTTTTGTATTTTGTGCTCTACCTGAGTTGCATGAAAGCAAACTAATTACTCCAATAATTTTTATAGTATTTCATCCAACATAAAAGGTATTAAAAATTACTATTTGATAGTATACAAGCGAATTTAACTTTTCAAAAAATAAAAAAATTGAGCAGAATTCTTAGGGTAGCATGGGACATCTTTTATGTGTATGGTCAATAGTGGTATAGGTGGCTCTTGGGGTACATCAATTTCCGATCAATGTTCTAGGGAAACCACCACATTGCTTTCCCTGGGGCAGAACAAGTTTGTACTCCCAACAGCAATGGAAGAGTGTTCCCCTTATTCCATATCCTCTGTGGAAGGAATTGCCATTTGTGTTGATGATTTTAGCCATTCTGACAGGTGTCAGATGAAGTTTCAAAACAGTTTTGATTTGCATTTCCCTGATGCCTAAGAGTGACAAATATTTCTTTAAGTGTTTCTTGGCCTTTTCCTCTAATGAGAATTCTCTGTTTTGATTCAATTTTAATTGAATTTTTGATTCTTTGTTGCCTAGTCTCTCTCTCTCTCTCTCTCTCTCTCTCTCTCTCTCTCTCTCTCTCTCTCTCTCTCTCTCCCTCTCTAATTAATTAATTTATTTACTATTTTACACTCCATTTTTAATTCCCCCCATCCACCCTCCAATTGGTCCACATCCCATACGTCCTCCCCACTTAACTTGGGGAAATTGATGTACCCCAAGAGCCACCTATACCACTATTGTCTCTATGTGGATGTCCCCACTCCTCACCCTACCTGACCTCTAAATTGCCTAGTGCCTCCAGTCTCTTAAGGGTTAGGTGCATCATCTCTGAATTGATACAGACTAGCAGTCCTCTTCTCTATGTGTGTTGGGGGCCTCAGGTTGTGTGCTTTAGATATTTTGGATATGAATCTTATATTAGATGTGGAGTTGTTAAATATGATTACCCATTCTGTGGGCTACACTTTTGTCCAACTGACAGTATCCATTGCCTTAGCCAAACATTGCAGTTTCATTATTAATTACCAATCCTAGCGTTTGCACTATTAGTGTTCTGTTTGGGAAACTTGTCTCCAGTGCTGATGCATTCAAGGCTATTCACTAATTTCTCCACTAGTAGGTTCAATGTATGTGGTTTTATGCTGAAAGTTCGATCCATTTGGACTTGAGTGTGGTAAAACATGATAAATATAAATCATGTGCATTCTTCTACATGCAGCCATCCAGATAGAACAGCTCCATTTGTTGAAAATGCTTTCTCTTTTTCATTACATATTTCTGTCTGGATTCTTTATCCAAAATATGGTGTCCATAGTTGTGTAGATTTATGTCTGAGTCTTCGGTTCAATTCTACTGTTCAACTTGTCTGTATATATGCCAATGCCATGCAGTTTTTGTTATTACATTTCTATAAAATAAGCTTGAAATCAGAGATAGTGATACCTCATGAAGTTCTTTTATTATTCAGGATGACTTTAGCTATGTATTGTTTTGGTTTTCCATATGAAATTGAGTATTGTCCTTCCAAGGTCTGTAAAGAATTTGTTAGAATTTTGAAAAGGATTGTATTGAATCTGTAGATTGCTTTTGGTAGAATGCCCATGTTTACTATGTTAAATCTACTGATCCATAAGAATGAGGGATCTTTCCATTTTTTGATATCTTCTTTAATTTCTTTCTTCAAAGCCTTGGCTTTTTAATCATGCAAATCTTTCACTTGTTTCATTAGGATACCTCAAGATATTTTATATTATTCAACGTTTTGTGAAAGCTTTTGTTTCCCTGATTTTTTCCTCCTCCTCAGCTTCTTTCACCTTTTCCCTAATTCAACCACAGGAAATACAAAGTGTGGAGTAGAGATTGAAGGAAAGGCCATCCAGAGACTGCCTTACCTAGGGATCTTTCCCATATACAGTCACTAAACTCAGACACTATTTTGAATGCCAGGAAGTGCTTGCTGACAGGAGCCTGATATGACTGTCTCCTGAGAGGCTCTGCCAGAGCCTGACAAGTACAGAGATGGATCCTCATAACCAACTATTGGACTGAGCATGGGGTCCCTAATGGAGGAGTCAGAGAAAGGACTGAAAGAGCTGAAGGGGTTTGTGACCCGATAGGAAGAACAATATCAACCAACCAGAACCCCCTGTGCTTCCTGGGACTAAACTACCAACCAAAGAGTACACATGGACAGAACCACGACTCTAGTCACATATTTAGCAGATTATGGCCTGGTTGGTTATCAATCGGAAGAGAGTCCTGTGACAGCTCGATACCCCCAGTGTAGGGGAATGCCAGGGAGGGTAGGTAGGAGTAGGTAGGTGGGTGGGGGAATACCCTCATAGAAGCATGGGGAGGGCATTGGGATGGGGTTTTCTGGGGGGGGGACCGGGAAAAGGGATAACATTTGAAATGTAAATAAAGAAAATATCCAATAAAAAAAGGTTAAAAAAAAAGAATAGCATCATGAGATTTGCAGGCAAATGGTTAGAACTAGGAAATATTCACTTTGAGAGTCCCAGAAAGAGAAACATGATATGTCCTTAATTATAAGTGTATATCAGTTATTAAGTAAAAGAGAATCACACAAGAATCCACAAATCTAGAGAAGTTAGAAAAGGAGAAAAGGTCTAGGGGAGAGATATATCAATCTCCCGGGGAAAGGGGAAATAGAATAGATTTTGTGGGTCAACTAGAGGAAGGTGGGGATGTACAGGAGGAAATCAGGTAGAGGAGGGAAAGATGGAGTGATAGAATATGGAGATAGATGAATAAACAGATATACATTTAGGGGGCAATGTGGAAACATAGTGCAGTGGAAACTTCCTGGAACCTATGAGGTTGACCCAAAGGAAGAGTCCTAATAATAAAGAATATGGAACCTAAATCAGCCATCTTCTGTAATCAAGCTAGGCTCCCACTAACAGGAATGGATACCAACTCAGCCTCAAAATTATAACCCACAACCTGCCCTGCCTGCAAGAAAAGCTTGGGAAATGGTGACTCAGAACTTGTGGTAGTGGTCAACAAATGTCTTGTCTAAACTGAGTCCCACACCATGAGAGGGAGCTCAGACCAACATTACCTAGATGGCCAGGATCCTGAAGCTGGATGGTGTAGAGATTTAAAAAACCAATGAAATGAACCCTATAATTGGTCTGACCTATGTACTCTGCATATATGTAATGGTTCTTTAACTTAGGGTTTTGTTGAACTCCTAAAAATGGGAATGAACTGTCTCTGACTCTTTTGTCTGCTTGCTTAACAGTTTTCCTCCTACTGGTTTGCCTACTTCAGCCTATATATGAGGGTATATGCCTATTCTTACTGCATCTTGTTATGCCAAGTTTGTTTGATATCACCGAGAGACCTTCTCTTTTCTGAAAGGTAATGGAGGGAGTAGATCTGGGGGAAAGGAAGGTAAGGAATCATTGAGAGGAGGATAAGGAGGGAAAGCATCAGTTAGGATGTGCTTCATGGGAGAAGCATAGATAGATAGATAGATAGATAGATAGATAGATAGATAGATAGATAGATAGATAGATAGATAGATAGATAGACAGACAGACAGACAGATAGATGATAGACAGATAAACAGATAGCCAAAGATTCAGTGACAGCTCATGTTGGTAAAGATGTGAGGAAAGAGACATTTTGTTTATTTTTGATGGGAATAAAAACTGGGACAACAACCTTGGAAATCAGTGTGGTGGTTCCTCCAGAAACTGCTAATCCAGCTTTGCCATTCCTGAATAGGTACCCATAGACCTCTACATTTTATAATATAGATATTTGCGTATCTATGGTTATTGTTCTATTTATAATACCTATAAATTGGAAGCAGGCTGATAGCAATAAATAAAATAAAAGATTACATACTAAAAGTTGGTACAATCATACAATGGAATATTATTCAGATTCTAAGAACAACGCAATTTTGAAATTCGCTGGTAAGGGAGAGATCATTCTCAGTGAGGTAACATTAACTCAAACCACAAATGCATGTTTTTTAGATATAAATGTTAACAAAAATAAAATGAAATAAAATAATTAAAATAAAGCACATATATAGTGTCATATTTTACCTCTGATTATTATTAGAAATAATATGAGAACCCATAAATCAAAAGGAAGCCAACCTGATGTATCAATGATACGTTTCCTTTCCGGATATATGAGAAGCAAGAACAACTGGCCAGAGGAACAAATCATTGGACACATTTTAGAGTGTTTTATATACTGTAAAAAGGATTGTATTTTTTAAATAAGAGGTCCAGTTACTTGGTCAATGCATTGAATTTATTGTTTCTGCTATTATTATTGAAATTCACTTTTATCCAGTAGAAAGAGTCTTTGACAATCCCATGTTCAGATTGCTTGTGGTTGGGATACTATTAGTGGTATGTAATCTTGAGAAGAGATGAACTGGTTCTGTCCAAAGGGAAATGTAAAATCAAAGCTTTATGATTAAAACATATATTCAAGGGTACTGTAGTGATGTGAACATGCTTGGCTCTGGGACTGGCATTATTAGGCAGTGTAGTTTTGCTGGAGTGTGTCTTGTGAAGGTAGGATTTAAGACCTTCCTCCTAGTTCCTGAGGAGAGTTTGCTCCTGGAATACTTTGGATCAAGATGTAGAACTCTCAGCTTCTTTAGCACCAGACCTGCCTGGATGCTACCATGCTTTCTACCTTGATGATAATGGACTGAATCTCTGAACATGTGAGCCATCCCTAACTAAATGTTATCGTTTATAAGAGTTGCTTTGGTCATGATGCTCTTCAAGGCACTGGAAACCCTAAGACAGTTATATAACTCATAGCTTAATAATGTTATCTTTAAAAGAGAAATAGGGAAGTTATATAGTATTTGTAAACTTATTGTAGCAAAAATACTAAGAAAAACTCTATGGAAAGATTTGTTACACAAAGAACTAACACATATTTCTACAGTTGTTTAATTAGAACCAAAGTAATGTGGTGTGAACACATTCTGTTACATTAAAAAAAATGACAATGAGGTGATTATTCCAGTGATGGGAAGATGATGATGTGCTAAACAATGATTAGTAAAACCCTCTCTCTGCCAAAGGAGAGAGGGAGACAAAAGGAGAAAGAATCCCATTAGTTTTATAATTAATATAAAGTAAAGCAAACTATGGATAGACAATTTTAACTTAAGTAACTATTAGTTTCAGCAAGTAGAACATATTAGAATATCCACAGTGTCACAAAGGTACAAAAAATGCAAAGAAAGAAAAATGTAGTATGTGCTAAAACCAGTATTTTAGGTTATGATAAATTTTTTGTATTATTTATTTTATTTTATTTTTTAATTTACATTCCAAATCACTTCCCTTTCCCGTTTCCTCCCTCCCCGAAAGTCCCATAAGCCCCCTTCCCTCCCTCTTTTCTCCATTCAACCCCCTCTCTTACTCTGTCCTGGCGTTCCCCTACATCCAGTCTTTCCAGGACCAGGGGTCTCTCCTTCCATCTTTTTAGAAATCTATTGATATGCGGATTGTGTCTAGGGTATTCTGGGATTCTGGGTCAATATCCCCTTATCAGTGACTGCATACCATGTGTGTTCTTTTGTGATTGGATTACCTCACTAAGGATGATATTTTCAAGATCTGACCATTTGCCTAGGAATTTCGTGAATTCATTGTTTTTAATTGCAGAGTAGTATTCCATTGTGTAGATATACCACATCTTCTGAATCCATTCCTCCGTTGAGGGATATCTGGGTTCTTTGCAGCTTCTGGCTATTATAAATAAGGCTGCTATGAACATAGTGGAGCATGTGTCCTTATTGCATGCAGGTAAAGTCTCTGGGTATATGCCCAGGAGTGGTATAGCCGGATCCTCCGGGAGTGTCATGCCCAGTTTTCTGAGGAACCACCAGACTGCTTTCCAGAGTGGTTGTACCAGCTTGCAATTCCACCAGCAGTGGAGGAGCGTTCCTCTTTCTCCACATCCTCGCCAACAACTGCTGTCTCCTGTGTTTTTGATCTTAGCCATCCTGACTGGTGAGAGATGGAATCTCAGGGTTGTTTTGATTTGCATTTCCCTAATGACTAAGGATGATGAACATCTCTTTAGGTGCTTCTCAGCCATTAGATATTCTTCAGGTGAGAACTCTTTGTGTAGCTCTGTACCCCATTTTTTAATAGGGTTACTTGCCTCTCTGGAGTTTAACTTCTTGAGTTCTTTGTATATATTGGATATTAGCTCTCTGTCAGATGTAAGGTTGGTAAAGATCATTTCCCAGTTAGTTGGTTGCCGCTTAGTCTTTTTGACAGTGTCTTTTGCCTTGCAAAAACTTTGTAATTTAATGAGGTCCCATTTGCCTATTCTTGATCTTAGAGCATAAGCTATCGGAGTTCTGTTCAGGAAATTCTCCCCTGTGCCCATATGTTCAAGGTTCTTCCCTAGTTTCCCTTCTATTAGTTTCAGTGTGTCTGGTTTTATGTGGAGATCTTTGATCCACTTAGAATTGAGCTTAGTGCAAGGAGATAAGGATGGGTCAATTTGCATTCTTCTGCATGTTGACCTCCAGCTGAGCCAGCACCATTTGTTGAAAAGGCTATCTTTTTTCCACTGGATGGTTTTAGCTCCTTTGTCAAAGATCAAGTGACCATAGGAGTGTGGATTCATTTCTGGGTCTTCAATTCTGTTCCATTGATCTACATGTCTGTTACTGTACCAATACCATGCAGTTTTTAACACTATTGCTCTGTAGTACAGCTTGAGGTCCGGGATACTGATTCCCCCAGAGGTTCTTTTACTCTTGAGAATAGTTTTAGCTATTCTGGGTTTTCTGTTATTCCAGATGAATTTTTGAATTGCTCTTTCTAACTCTATGAAGAATTGAAGACCTAACACCAATACTCTTCAAACTGTTCCACAAAATAGAAACAGAAGGAACACTACCCAACTCGTTCTATGAAGCCACAATTACACTAATACCAAAAGCACACAAAGATCCGACAAAGAAAGAGAATCTCAGTCCCATCTCTCTTATGAATATCGATGCAAAAATACTCAATAAATTTCTTGCCAACCGAATCCAAGAACACATCAAAACGATCATCCACCACGATCAAGTAGGCTTCATCCCAGGGATGCAGGGATGGTTCAATATAAGGAAATCCATCAATGTAATCTACTATATAAAAAATCTCAAAGAAAAAAACCACATGGTCATCTCATTAGATGCTGAGAAAGCATTTGACAAAATTCAGCATCCTTTCATGCTAAAGGTCTTGGAAAGATCAGGAATTCGAGGCCCATATCTAAACATAGTAAAAGCAATTTACAGCAAACCGGTAGCCAGCATCAATCTAAATGGAGAGAAACTTGAAGCAATCCCACTAAAATCAGGGACTAGACAAGGCTGCCCTCTCTCTCCATATCTTTTCAATATAGTACTTGAAGTTCTAGCTAGAGCAATTAGACAACAAAAAGAGGTCAAAGGGATACAAATTGGAAAGGAAGAAGTCAAACTATCACTATTTGCAGACGATATGATAGCATACTTAAGCGACCCAAAGAACTCCACCAGAGAACTCCTACAGCTGATAAACGACTTCAGCAAAGTGGCCGCATATAAAATCAACTCAAGCAAGTCAGAAGCCTTCCTATACTCAAAGGATAAGCAGGCTGAGAAAGAAGTAAGAGAAATAATACCCTTCACAATAACCACAAACCATATTAAGTATCTTGGCGTGACTCTAACCAAACAAGTGAAAGATCTGTATGACAAGAACTTCAAGTCTCTGAAGAAAGAAATTGAAGAAGACCTCAGAAGATGGAGAAATCTGCCATGCTCGTGGATTGGCAGGATTAATATAGTAAAAATGAGCATCTTACCAAAAGTAATACACAGATTCAATGCAATCCCCATCAAAATCCCAACTCAATTCTTCATAGAGTTAGAATGATAAATTTTTAAACTAATGAAATACATAAAAAAAATATAGAACAAGACTAAACATCACAACTCTTATACTAGTGAAATACATAAAAACTCTTATACTAGTTTATGTATTTCACACATTTTATTTCCTCTAACTTCTCTTTTTACTGTCTTCCAAATTTTAAATATATATTATTTGTCATTTTAAAGCAACATTATATAGAGAAAAATTTATGAAATAGTGCAAAGAGCTCATAAAGTTTCAATGCAATCCCCATCATACATTTGGTAAGATGCTCATTTTTACTATATTAATCCTGCCAATCCACGAGCATGGCAGATTTTTCCATCTTCTGAGGTCTTCTTCAATTTCTTTCTTCAGAGACTTGAAGTTCTTGTCATACAGATCTTTCACTTGTTTGGTTAGAGTCACGCCAAGATACTTAATATGGTTTGTGGCTATCGTGAAGGGTATTATTTCTCTTACTTCTTTCTCAGCCTGCTTATCCTTTGAGTTTAAACTAGTGAAATACATAAAACTAGAGTTTAAACTAGTGAAATACATAAAACTAGAGTTTAAACTAGTGAAATACATAAAAAAATTATAGAACAAGACTAAACATCACAACTCTTATACTAAGAATTTCAGTGGATTCAGATATCTAAATAATTTTAAAATCTAGAATCAAATGGAAATATAGGTATTATCTTTAGTATAAAATATCTTATAACAGAAGGAAAGGAAAATAACTTGAAATTCTTTATCAGTAAGCACAATGGTACTATGAAATACCCAAATCAAAAGGACAAGTAGTTTCTTTACAGAATATATAAGTAGTTAATGTCTCTCAATAAAAAAACAAATAAAATAGCACATTAGGAAAATGAACAAAATTGAATGTTTCACAAAAATGATTTAAATTTGTAAATACATATTTATGTGATTTTTTGCAAGTAGAAAACATACTACAAAATGTGTCCATGGGGTATTCAACACCAATTTCATTTTTGCAAACATCAGTGAATGTTTCATTTGCAGCATCAAAAACACACCCATGGACCATTATTCCCTAAAATACTGGTATTGGACTTTCCAAAGAATTCTGTCATCAGTTTTAAAATGGAAGGTATCTCAAGTTATTTATATACAATGACTGATTGACTGACACACACACACACACACACACACACATATATATATATATATAGCATATATGATATATCATATATGTGGGATATATACATATATGTACATACAATTTTATACAAAATTTTCAGGATTATACTTAAAATATAGTAGGCCTACAGAATATAAAAATACTATTTTAAAATTGTGTGTGCATTACATTTCAAAATTTCAAGACTTATACATCTGGCTTATATACATGGGTATGAAGCAGAATTTGAGGGGATTAGTTTAATGAATCCTTAACAGGAAATATACGGTTTTTTCTACATATGAATTTTCTATGATCAAGTAATTCTCTCTCTGTTGCTTAATCCCTCAGGTCAGAAGAGTACTTAAAATGGGACTTGTGCTCATCTATGTTTCAATGGAAAATATAAATAAATCATGAGCATGGAAAAAGAATAAGAAATAAAAATACATAGAAGAGTATCATTTCTCCTTCATAAGTTAGCAGATTTTGTCATCTGTCTTTTCAGTCTCTCGAGGATCCAGTCAAGTCTGGAACTGAAAAGCAGATGCACAGTGTGTGGAAGGAAGCCACACCCAGGAACATGAGCAGCATACTGGCTACATCGATGACAACAGGTCAGCATTGTCCATGTTAGGAAAAGATGCACTGGTGTGGCAAAAAAACAAGAGAGGCTCTGCTTTTAGATAGAAAATGAATTTACTCACTGTTGTCAAGTTATCATCATACATTCCTAAGAAATTAATATAATGATATAGAATTATTCCAACTCTCTCTCTCCTCCACTCTCTCTCCTTCATGTACATAGAAGAAAAGATGAGATTTTAAGTGTCAGAACTTGATTTATAAGTATCATTTTCTGTTTTCTTTAGTAATCCTTGATGTTATTATCAAAATATTAAACAAATAAATCAGAAGTCATTGGAAAAAGAATGGACATTCAGTTGTAGAAAAGCCAAAATAACATGCCATATCTTATTAGGCCAGATAATAAAGAAGCTATGAGCATGTAACAAGACACCTGAACCTTTCATAATGGGTTTCTCCTTAGAGAAATTGAAGCAAATATGACTATAAAATAAAAATTGGCAATCAGGTAACATTCAATGTATAAAATATATTTTATTTAGGATTACAGACTGATGCAACTAAGTCAGTATATGCATAAATAAGGGGTAAGAAAACCAAAGTGGTTGGTGATATATAATGCTCTGCTTTAAATTTTAAACTTGTAGTTAGGTAGAAGACTGTCTACTTCACACTGACAGCAGTGATGGCGGATTGTTCCTAAGTATGAGATACAAGGTTGATAGAGAAAACTTAATAAATCACAGTGTCTGACTGAAAGACAATATGAAACTTTATGAGCTCTTTGCACTATTTCATAAATTTTTCTATATATAATGTTGCTTTAAAATGACAAATAATATATATTTAAAATTTGGAAGACAGTAAAAAGAGAAGTTAGAGGAAATAAAATGTATGAGCATATTAAAAATAACTCAGATGACCATATAATAACATGAATTATGTTGGAGTCTATAGGGTAGAAGAAAAAATGCACAACTTGATAAAATTTGTATACTTATTTTAGATACTTTTCTCATTTTCATAATGAAATACTTCTCAGAAGCGATGTAAAGAAGAGTTTATTGTGGTTTGTAAATTAAGAAAATCCTCTTGTCACATAATATTTAAAACACAAAATGCACAGAACAAAAAAGAATATTAAAAGCTGCAAGGGAAAAGGGTTAAGTAATATACAAAGGTAGACCTATCAGAATATTAAAGCCAGAAGCGCCTGGTCAGAGTTCATGCAGACACTAAGAGAACACAAATGCCAACCCAAGTTACTATACCCGCAAAACTCTCAATCAACATAGATGGAGAAAACAAAAATCCAGGACAAAACCAAATTCAAACAGTGTCTATCTATCAATCCAGTACTACAGAGAATCCTAGAAGGAAAACTCCAACACAAGGAAGGTACCAAAGAAAAGATAAGATATTAAGTAGCTCACAAAATAGCCAAAAGGAGATAACCACAAGCATATAAAGCCACCTACAAAAACAAACAAATCACGAAACAATAGTCAACTATCTTTAATATCTCTCAATATTAATGGACTCAACTCACCCATAAAATGACATACGCTAACAGACTTGATATGCAAACAAGATCCAGCATTTTGCTGCATACAAGAAACACATCTCAATAAGAAAGTCACTATCTCAGAGTAAAATGATGATCCCGGGAAACAAGCTGGAGTCATCATCCTAATATCTAATAAAATAAACTCTCAACCAAAAGTTATCAAGAGTGATGATTAAGGACACTTCATATTCATCAAAGGAAAGATCGACCAAAAGAGTCTCAATACAGAACATCTATGCCCCAAATGCAAGGGTACCCACATTCATAAAAGGAACTTTGCTAAAGTTCAAAACACACAATGAACCCCACACAGTAATAGTGGGAGACTTCAACATCACACTCTCATAAATGGACAGGTCATTGAAACAGAAACTGAACATAGACACAGTGAAACTAATAGAGGTTGTGAACCAAATGGATTTAACAGATAGCTACACAACTTTTCACCCTCAAACAAAAGAATATACCTTCTTCTGAGCACCACATAGTACCTTCTCCAAAATCAACCGTATAACTAGTCACAAAACAACCCTCAACCAATACAAGAAGATTGAAATACACCCATCCATCCTATCAGATTACCATGACCTAAGACAGGTCTTCAATAACAGCAAAAGCAACAGAAATTTGAAAACTTCCTGGAATTTAATGAAAATGTTGACACATCATACTCAAACTTATGGGATACAATAAAAGCAGTGTTAAGAGAAAAATTTACAGCACTAAGCGCCCTGGTAAAGAAACTGGAGAAATCATATACTTGCAACTTAACAACACAACTGAGAGCTCTAGAACAAAAGAAGCAATCAAATAGAAACAAAGAGAATAGTATAAAGAATCAAAATCACCAAAAACTTGTTCTTTGAGAGAATCAACAAGATAGATAAACCCTAGCCAAACTAACTACAGGACCCAAAGGAAGTATCCAAATTAACAAAATCAGAAATGAAATGGGAGGTGTAACCACAGAAACTGAGGAAATTTCTCAAAAGCCTATACTCAAAAAAAAAAAAAAAACAACTGGAAAATCTAGATGAAATGGATGGTTTTCTAGACAGATACCACATACCAAAGTTAAATCAAGAGCAGACAAACTATCTAAACAGGCCCATATCCCATATGGAAATAGAAAAAGTCATTAAAAACCTCCCAACCAAAAAGAGTCCAGGGCCAGATGGATTTAGTGCCGAATATCATGCTTCTTATACTTGCTTATGAATATCAATTCAAAAATACTCAATAAAATTCTTGCAAACTAAATTCAAGAACACATAAAAATCATCATTCACCATGATTCATTAGGCTTCATCACAGGAATGCAAGGTTGCTTCAATATATGAAACTCCATTAATGTAATCCACTATATAAACAAACACAAAGAAAATAAAACACATATTTATCTCCTTAGATGGAGAAAAGGCATTAACAAAATTCAAAACCCTACATGTTAAAAGTATTGGAGAGATCAGGAATTCAAGATCCATACCTAAACATAATAAAAGCAATATACAGCAAACCAACAGCCAATTTCAAATTAAATGGAGAGATACTTGAAGCACTCCCACTAAAATCAGGGACAAGACAAGGATGATCACTCTCCCCATATCAATTCAATATAGTATTCAAAGTGCTAGCTAGAACAATCAGACAACAAGAAAGAGATGAGGGGATACAAATTGGCAAAAAAGAAATAAAGGTATCACTATTTGCAGATGATATGATAGTATACATAAGTGACCCCAAAAACTCTACCAGAGAATTTCTCCAGCTGAAAAACAGCTTCATCCAAGTGGCAGGATATTAAATTAACTCAAATAAATCAGTAGCCTTCCTTTATACAAATGATAAACAGGCTGAGAAAGAAATTAGGGAAAGAACTCCATTCACAATAGCCCCAAATGATATTACATACCTTGGTGTGACTCTAACCAAACAAGTTAAAGATCTGTATGACAACAACTTCAAGTCTCTCAAGAAAGAAATTGAAGAAGATCTCAGAAAATGGAGAAATCTCCCGTGCATTGATTGGTAAAATTAACATAGATAATGGCCATCCTACCAAAGGCAATCTACAGATTCAATGTAATTTCCATCAAAATTCCAACACAATTTTTCAAAATCATCTGGAAAGGGAAAAATCCCAGAATAGCAAAAACAATTCTTAACCATAAAAGAATGGCTATGGGAATCACCATCCCTGACCTCAAGCTTTAACTGCATGGTATTTGTACAGAGACAGACACATTGATCAATGGAATAGAATTGAAGACCCAGAAATAAAACCACACAATTATGGGTACTTGATCTTTGATAGGGAAGTCAAACATATACAATGGAAAAAAGAAAGCATTTTCAACAAATGGTGCTGGTTTAATTGTCTGTCAGTATGCAGAAAAGCAAAAATAGACCCATATTTGTAACCTTGCACAAAGCTCAAGTGGATCAAGGACCTTAACGTGAAACTTGATACACTGAATCTAATAGAACAGAAATTGGGATAGAGCCTTAAACAGATTGGCACAGGGGGAAATTTTCTAAACAGAACTCCAATGGCTCAAGCTCTAAGATTAAGAATTGCTATATGGGACCTCATGAAACTAGAAAGTTTCTGTAAGGTAAAGCCAATAAGACAAATTAGCAACCTACAGATTGGTAAAAAATCTTCACTAACCCCACATACCATAGAGGACTAATATACAAAATATATAAAGAACTCAAGAAGCTAACAACCATAAAACCAAACAACACTATCAAAACAAAAAAAAGAAAAAACTTGATATGGTATTGGGTGAGGGAAAACGACTGAAGCCCTGAAGATTAGCAGAAAGAATGAAAACAGGCAACCTCGAGAGGTAGGAGGTTGGGGGACCCTCCAGAATGCACCAGAGGCCTTGGAGGTAAGAGACTCCCAGGACTCAAAAGGAGGGACCTCAGATGAAATGCCTGACAGTAGGGAGAGGAAACTTATAGAGCCCATCTCCAGCAGGAAGACAGGGCATCAAGTGAGGGAGGGTGTTGCCATCCCACAGTCAAAACTCTGACCCATAATTGTTCCTGTCTGAAAGAACTGCAGGGATGGAAATGGAGAGTAACCTGAGGAAAAGAAGGTCGAACAACTGGTTCAAAGTGGAATCCAGCTCAAAGGGAAGCCCCAAGGCTTGCCACTATTACTGAGACTATGGAGTGCTCACAAAAAGGGACCTAACATGACTGTCCCCTGAAAGATCCAACAAGCAGCTGAGTCAGATGCAGTTATTTACACCCAATCTATAGACAGAAGCTGCTGACACCCTTGTTTGAAATACGGAAAAGCTGGAAGAACCTGAGGAGGAGGGCGACCCTGTAGGAGGACCACAGTCTCAATTAATCTGGACCTCCAAGATCTCTCAAACACTGGACCACCAACCAGGCAGTATCCACCACTGATATGAGGTCCCTAACACATATGAAGCAGAGGACTGCTGCATCTGGGTTTAATCAGAGAAGATGCACCTAACCCTCAAGGACTGGAGGCCCCAGGGAATTTAGGGGTCTGTGGGAATTGGGATAAGGAGTTGCGGATCTTCGTGGAGAAAGGTGTTATGAGGAGGAGGTATGGGATGTGGAACAGTCAGTCAGAGGGTGGACCAGGAGGGGAATAAAATCTGTAGTAAATAAATAAATGAATAAATGATAAAAAATTTAAAAAAGAAAGCTTAAACTGGAAAAAAAGGGCAAGTAGTAAAAACTCAACTCTAATTATTAAAGAAATGCATAAAATTATAGAGTATTTTTTGTTGCTATTACAAACTATTTGATAAAGATCTTTTCAACTCTCGGTTTAAGAAAGAAAATAGTTCTTTACAGCAGGGAAGACATCCTATGAGAGCGTGAGGCAGCTGGTCACACTGAATCTGCAGCTAGGAAGCAGAGCATGAACAGGAAGTAACACCTAGTCATAAACCCTAAGGCCATCCTCTGGTGATTTATGTTCTCCAGTGAGACTCAAACTTCCAAAGGTTTCATAAATTTATAAAGCAATGACATCATCAGCTGGAGACTTCATGACCAAGCACATAAACAAATAGAAGTCATTTAACACTCATTCAATACCGTCACCATATGGAAAAATAGCTTTGATCTGAATTGATAGATTGTGAATACTAAACTTAGTTTTGCCCTGTCTCTTCCTCTTGGAAATGGATAATTTGTAACAATATGTGTGATTAGAATAATATAAAAAAGTGAGACAAATATTGAACAGCAAGATATTTGCATAATTACATTACTACATTAATTGGAAATTTAAATAGGATTCTGAGTGAAAACTAAGTAAAGTTCATACAAATGATGGTTTTGTTCATCCTATGGTTATATAACTACATAACTTAAGATAAGCCTGTGGTACAATTCACAGTTAAACATAAATGGACTGAAATTTTATTGTTCTATTTAAATATCTTAATATTTAAATTAGTTCCAAGTAAAGTAAATTACTGGAAAATGTTTGGAAGGAAATATGTTGGAAATTTCCAGGCTTCAGCCATACCAATAAATGAGATTTGAGATAAAAGAAATAGATGTCACAATAACTCAGAAATACACAAACACAAGTTAGAGGCCTAAAATGGTTGCCATGGAAGCAAGGATCCTGCACTCTATGCTTTAGGTCCTTCTAGAATAATCTTTTATGTTTTGTTCTCAGATCATGTTTGGGTGTTTTCCCTCCCATATCTCACTGAAAAAAGTTAATGAGAATATGCGGTAGGCATACAGTTTTAGATCCTCATTTATTAACAAATGTATTTTCCTCAAATTTTGTGTCTTATTGCATCAATGTAGGTAGGTTCAATCTTACAACCATTTCTTTGCTCCTGTGAAGTTATTTTTCTGCATCTTCTAATCACCTCATCAGCTCCAGGCAAAAGTAAGAAAAGAGGGGACAGACTTTCCTATTGTAAGGGCTGCTCCTGTGACTAGTGCTTAAATCAGTACGTGTAGAAAAAGCATGTGTGTTTATTATACTCAATGCCCTTTCTGAGTCCCTAAAAGACTGGAATTGTAGCATGCATCCCCCCTGTCGCTTACATCTTAATTTTATGTGTTCTTGCTTTTACGGGGTATTAAATTGCTTAATTAAATTTTACTGGTTTATTCTGCTTGCTCATTCATATCCTACTTAATCCAGCCTACATTTTCCTTCTTTAAATGAACACATGAAATCTTATGATGTAATTTTAGAGGTGCTTTTTACCTGTGAAATGGATATGTGGTTAAATGTATATGGTGCCATTGGTTAAAAAAAGAGAATTGTTTGCTATGAGAGTATAAAGGTCATAAACAATGTTAGCTATGTAGGCATTTAGCAAAGCTCTTGTAGAGGAATATATGACATTATAGTTTATTTATAAGCTTTGTCTCAGCCTACATAAAAAAAAATGTGCATGCACTGCTCCTAAAAGAATGTACCTATTTAAGGTGTGGATGAAGGCAATACACTGTTTTCTTCATTAGAATTCTATTTTAATTGAGAGTGACTGGTAGAGAAGGATGGAGTTGTTGTATTCACCCACCATTTATTTTAGTACTGTTTTCATCCGTCTCAATGGATTAATGTCCTTACTACTCTACTGAGACAAATGCATACCTTTAGATTACTTAAGATAGCATCATTGCTTCTTCTTCAGGTGTTACAAACTGACTACAACTTTGCCAAACCTTTATGCCAATCATCACTGACTATTTTATGGTACTGAACTATGCCTCAGTTTGATCAATTTATAAACCTTTCAATGACTCACACGTTTACTTACACTTAGGTCTACTGTTTGCATTAGTAATATACTTAAAAATAAGAAAGATATATGACACTTTTCTTTCCAGGTACCTCACTAACTACAATGTTTTTTTTTATTTCCAATTATTATCTATGAATTTCATATTATTCTTTCCAGTTGAAGAGTATCCATTAGAATACATGAGCCATAATTCCATAGTATACTTGTACCATCCATTCATCAGCTGAAGCATGTTTTGGTTGTATCTATTTCCTAGCTACAGCAACTAGAGAGGCAATAAACATAAGCAATTATCTGTGGATCAGAATGTTCAATCCTTGGGGAAAATGATAAGGAGTAATTTATCTGGATCATACAGAAGATCTATGCTTAGCTTTTTAAGAAGTCTCCACTGGTCTCCCATGGCTGTACTGGTTTGAAATCTTAACAATAGTAAATGAGGGTTTCCCTTGCTCTACATCCTCACCAGTAATTTTTTTGTGATTTGTTTCTTGAATTCTGAAGATGCATAACTTCAAATATTACATTCTGACTGGGGTGAGATAAAATGTTAATTTGTATTTCTCTAATTGTTACAGATATCAAATGCATTTAAAGGTATTCATTAACCATTTTTGTTTCTTCTTTTAAGAATTCTCTGTTCATTTGTTGGCACCCAACCTGTGAACAGAAGCTGCAGACCCCTCTGGTTGAATTAGAGGAAAGCTGGAAGAAGCTGAAGAGAGGAGCAATCCTGTAGGAGGACCAACAGTCTCAATTAACGTGGACCCCCTGATATCTCTCAGACACTGAGCTACCAACCAGGCAGCATGCACCAGCTGATATGAGGCCCCCAACACACATACAGTAGAGAACTGCTGGGTCTGGGTTCAAGCAGAGAAGATGCACCTAACCCTCAAGAGACTGGAGGCCCCAGAGAGTTTAGCGGTCTGGTGGGGTTGGGGTGGGGGATGGGCACATCCTTGCAGAGACAGAGGTGGGGAAGAAGTATGAGATGAAGAACAGTTGGAGGGTGGACCCAGAGGGGAATAGAATCTGGAGTGTAAAACAAACAAACAAACAAATAAAAGATTTTTAAAAAAGAATTCTCTGTTCAGATCTAAAGCCTATTTGTTAAATTGGTCACCTTTTTAACTATCCTTTTTCAGTTCTTTATGCATTCCATATAATAATTCTTTATAAGATATGGCAAATATTTATAAGATATGGAAAAACATAACAAAATTTCTCACACTCTCTGGACTCCTTGTCACTTAATTGATTGCTTCTTTTGCTATGCAGATTTTTTTATTTTTATTTTATAATGTCACTGTTAATTGCTGAAATTCCAGAGGAACTGGAATCCTTGTTAGAACATTCTTTCCTATACCTATATCTTGTAGTATACTGTTCATATTTTCTTTCAATAGCTTCAATATTTTACATTTTACATAGAGGTCTTTCAGGCACATTCAGTCTTTGGAATTGATTTTTAGGCTTAGTGATAGATGCCTACAACTGCCACCATCCCAAACCAATATAATTTCTAATTGCATTCTAAATACTTATCCTTATATGCATGGATAGGTGTAACTTTTACCACTCATCAAAGAAGATTATTTGAGTAACAGAGTTCAAGGACATCCATAAGTGGTCATACAACTTACTGTGAGATGCATAACTTGAAATATTACATCTACAAGACAACCAAAGCTTTGAGAACATCTGAAAGAAATAGAAGAAGATTGTAAGTGCCAGAGACCTGGGGCATCCTCTACAACATAGCTTCTCTTAGGAATAGCAGAGAGACCACACCCATTAGCATTTAACAATATGGTTTCCTAAAGAAGACCAGCAAAACGATAATATCAGCTGACATGCCGCCATGGAAAGAAGAATCTCATAAGAACCCATGGATATAATGTCTTATAAGCTATGGATAATGAATTACAGGCAGAGGCTACCAGGGTACCCTGCCTTTGCAACAGAAGCAGCAGAAGTCAGTACGAGGCACAAATCTGTGATGGAGAAGTGAAAAATATAGAAAGACAGTACATACACACTGTGGAGAGAGGATGAACTGGAAAAGCAAAGAGATGCAATCACTGCGAGGACGAAGCAGGTGTGAGTGGCCTACCATGACATGGAGATGTCTGGATCCTTTCTGACACTGAGGGTCATGTCTGGATACAACTGCAGCTAGACTCTGTGCTGATATCTGTGGCCCATATTACCACCAAAGACCATGCAGATGCCCCTGGTCTGCATTGCAACCTGAAGGCATGTTGAGTCCACAGGATTTCTTACTGCCATGGGTCATCTTAATATGAGGAGGCTGCCCAGCCACCTGAGTCTGTGGTGATGTCCACAGTGGATGCTGCCTCTGAGGGTCTTGTTTGTCTCTGCAGCAGGTGGCTATGTTCATGGTGTGTGCAGTTGCTGGAAACCATGTGGAAGTCCATGACTGGTGCTCCTGCTGACTCTAAAGAGCAAGGAAGCCATTTTCACAGTGAATATTGATGATTACAGACACAAGGTTAAGAAATAAGGACGTTGAAGGCTTCCGTGACAACTCCTACCTTCATCCCATCTCACATCCCCTCAAAAAATGTAGCAGCCTAAAGAGGAAGTCATGGAAGAGAAATCTTTAAAAGTGTGAAAAGTATCCTGAAGTTACCTCTCCATAGTTTATGCCTTCTAGTGAAGATGGAAGAGGGGAAAGACTCAGATCTATTTAAAAGGCCATTGAGACATTGACCACGCAACAGCGACTATAGAGACAACACAAATTGCACTTTTTAAAGATTATTTTCCTACAGGCGAGGAGGTCACAGGGACTTGGAAGGACTGGGAAATGAATATGATCGAGAGGCATGATATGAAATTTCCCAAGAATCAACAAAAATATTATTTTTAACAAGAATTACAGACAATATCTGTTGAGGGAAAGATATTCCGTCTTCAGAGATTAGCTTCACCTTAAAAACTTATCCCGCCCCAAAAGGCCAGACCTAAACACACAGACTTAAGAGTAACACTGAATTAACTCAACAAGATCTATATGTTTTCATAGATATAAAGAGTACACTAGGGGTGAGACACACAGGAGGTATTGAAATGGAAGTGGGAGGGGTAGAAAGGGTTAAATAGAGTATACATGTAAGATATTCTCTCAAATAATTAAAAACTACTTATCCTTTCTATTATTGAGCATGCATGTAACTCATGAATTGGAGAACATTGATAAAGGTGTTCAAACTTTTTCTCCAAGATGTTATTAAGGAAAATGATAATTATATATTCTTATAAGTAAAATAAAATATAAGAAAAATATTAGCAGGGGTTGTTTCTAGTTGCAAGGTTCAAACTGAAGCTGTATTTAATGTTCATACATATAAGTAAAATATAAACACTTATAAGAAAATACACTTATAGGTAGGTTTGTTTCTAGTTGCAAGGTTAAAATGAAAGTGCATTTAATTTTTAAATTAAATGAAGTTTTAAATTAAGTAGACCTCATTTGCATCCATGTGCATTAGTCTCTAATCTGTAAAATTACAATCCTCAGTATAGCAGTATACTTATAATACCCATATGCGCTAAAATGTGTTTAAGGCATGCTCTAATGTTGATTGAATCTCATTTTACTCATGCATTTAATGTTTTATAGCCTTAAATGTTGGATGGTCCATAGGTGATCGTTTAATTTAGTACTTTTCTGTTGCGACTGTTGTCTCATTCCTACTAGATCTGCTGTTTCTTTGTGTGAGAATCAGAACAGACAAAAAAAAAGGGGGGGGTTGACATTTTGTTTTCCACGAGCATCTGTTAATATGGACGGGTATGGTAACTGAGAGTCAGAATACAGATAATCTATTACTGATTCTGCTAAATTGTTAGCTGCTCTATTCTGGGCAGCTGGAAGATGATTAGAGTTATCTAGGGCAAGAATCTGTGTAGTGTGAAAGTAGCTATGAGGGCTCACAGAAGAATAAATGACCAGAATATAAGAATAAAATTTAACATATTAATTGGTTATACTCCAGGTTTCCTTAAGAATACTGACCTTATTTTTCTAATTGTTATAATCACATGGCTATAATCCAGCAATCTTTTGTACAGAATTAGGGTCATGCCATATTAATGATTATTATTCTTTTCCATATAATTTCAATATATCCCATTGTATCAAATCACTCTTTTCTCCATCAAAATAGAAGCTACTTTTTGTTTAACGATAATAAAGAAAATTTCTAGCCATTTAAATTAACATCTCACTCTTTTCTCCAGGTTTTGTTTGTTTTCTAAGAATATATTCCTGGGCCTGCTGCCAGTAAAGCAGTATTTAGTGAGTGCTGTGAGGTAAAATATTGACTTATAAAAACACTTTGCATTTATTAGAGTAGAACTAAACAGAGCATGTGAAAACTGGAGCTGGATATTCATCACTCAATTAGTTTCTTCACACACAGGATGTTTCATTTTCAACAACATAGTAAAATCTACTTATAAACAGCACAATGGACACCTAGCATGGACAACGCTACTTTTTCTCATGGACATTCAGTTTGAAATTTTCTCTAGATCATACTGAGTGTATTGTAACACACAAAGTGAAAATTTTGAATAATTTCTGATCACTTTTTCAAACCCTTTTCATTCGGTTTAATGATTTTTTTCATTTTCCTTAATTGATTCTTAATTCTTGAGGTTTCAATTTCATAAACATAACAATATTATGGATTCTGTTATTATTTTCTTGTGGTGTTAATGTAATAATTTTCTAATTTCTCTTCTCTATTATTCCAGTTACCTATTTTCTAGAGTTATAGACTTTCAAATCACCTCTGTGAGATTTCTAAACCATAGGAATTGTAATTCAGATATATAGTACATGTACACAGATCTCTACTGTTCTATCAAATAAACAGCAAATGAAACACACACACACACACACACACACACACACACATATCTTGTGTATGCACACATTCTTACAAACACCCTCGGTGAAGCATGCTTTTCCTATAGTATTCTGTGGGTGAATAAATGTCTCATTTATTGGCAAGGCACATAATTTTGAAATTAACCTTGATTCATCACCACTGGTATGTTCTTTCTATGGCTGATTGAAGTCTGGAACTGAGATGTGTTTCATACTGGGGGACTTATAAAATTATAGACCTTTATTAAATTTGTTTCACTAAGTATTGAAGCTTCAGGTTTTAATGAAGAGTTAGCAGGGTTCATGGATTGAGTACTACATTTAGAAAAACAAATATCTATATAGCTCAGCCACTAAGCCATCTCTCAGAATTCATCAGTTCGCACTTTCCATTTCACTGGTTCATCTCCAGGCACCTTAACTCTTTCATTCCTGTATTATTTAAGTTATGTCATTGGCACATCCTTTTACATGTAAGGTTTTATTTATTTACAATTTATTCAAAAAACTTATCCCCTATTCTCTTCTTACATGTTATAGTTATCCATTTGAAATATATGTCTGGAAGTTTTTCAGAACATGCTCATCAGTGTTCATTACTATGGAATTAGTCTTATTGAGGGAAGGATATATTGTCATGGTTTCCTGTATTACCTTTGCTTCTGCACTGGGCCTTGCAGATTCTAAACTGGTAGTGGAGTCTTGTTTGTTTCCTTTTGTTCAAATCACATTACATTTTTCAGTGGTAGCATGTTCAAAGGTTAAGAGAGGCCTAAGTTAAAAACTGTTGCAAATTCTTTCTTTTATGGACCTGGTAGGAAGTGCTGCAGAAGTAAGCGCCACAAGCCACAAGACAAGGGTGAGGTGCTGGGGGAGCTGGATGACTCATGATGTTAGGAACAGTGAAGCTTGTCTGTGGTCACCGGGAAGCAAATTCCTAGAGTAGCTAGGCAATCTACCAATTCTTACATCCCTTAAGTCACGACATCTATTAATCACCTTCAAAACCTTTTTGATCATACTGGACCATATTGAAACAGATCGCTGAAGTGGAAACTTAAGGGTTCTTTGGAAAGTCAGTTGTGTTGGATGGTGTTTTGCTGAAGCAAAGACAGGAAGAATGTTTCGCTGACACGGGTAAAAGGATGTTCTGCTAAAACAAGCACGTAAAAAGATACGTGATGAAGGGTTCTTCATTAATAACACACATGTATTGGTCTGCCTTACACTGTGAAATTGAACTCCATTTGTTGGAACTCCATAAAGAGAAATGCACCACAAAACTTTTGGTGATGTCCTACAGTTTCTTGCTGCTTCGCCAGACTTGGATTGATTGGCGGAGTGATGCCAGCTGAGGCAAGACACCGTGTTGAGACAAGACACGTAGTGATGCAAGACCAGTGAAGAACAGATGATGCTTACAAGGAGTCTAATCAGAACTCAGAGGACACTGACAGAGGCTTGAGCTTGGGCTTCCTGGTAGAGCTAGCTGCATTGTGTGTTTGATGTTCACTTCACTGTTCGCGTCCCTGAGAGAGGCACAGCCGAGTTTTCCTGGTATTCCTGTTGGCCCTGGTCCCTACTGCTGACGCGTGCCAAGGCTCAGGCCTAGATGTCTCTGCTAATTAGTGCCTCTGGTGCTGATTCATGTTTGCTATCCTGATTCTACTGAACTGGACCGCTGGTATATCCATGAAGTGCTTGCTCGTGGGTCAAGCTCCCGCTGCTGACCTGTGTACTGAACATGCAGCCTTTCTGTTTTAATATCCTTTAATCAGCTCAATGGCTGGGCCACTTCCTAACCTCCACGTAGCTAATGTACACTCCTCCGGTATTCCCAAGTTACTAATTATTAAAATCTATAACCCATCTTTGTTGCCCCAGATCCAGACCTGCACACCCTCACCCTCAGCTGCGTTCCTTGCATCTAGATGATGACTATCTGTCTGTTTTCTGCACCTCTCAAGCCTGGTGTCTCTCTTCCTTCCTTGGCAGGATGACTGTATTCTCACTCTTCCTTGGTTCAATGCCCATGAATCCTAAAAGCCCTTTCCTTGTCTCCCTGCCCAGCCATTGGCTTCCAGCAACATTATTTACTAATCAAAACCAAATGGGGGCAGGGTTCCTTCAGTTACGTCCCTGTGGATGTATAGATTCTCATGCAGTTTGGGGGACCAGATTAATACAAGTGACATTAAACGAACTCTACAACACTATCCAGCTGATTTACAGACAAACCTAATGGGATTTGCTTCAAAGATCCATTTCTAAACAGGACCATTTCCCCCATATCCTTTCTTTTCCATTACTTCTGGTGAGTGGTGGGCTAGAAAGGAGGTTAAAGCATTTAAGAGTCATTATTAAAAATAGAATTTGAAAAAATTAAAGTCACAGATATCTACCCTGAAAAAGATAATAAACACAACTTTGTCCTATCTCGTTCATCATAATGAGCTGTACTAGATTGAATGTTATCCAACAAGACAAGCAATGAGAAAACAAAACTAACCATGATAGCACAATTTTACGATTATCATTTTGTAAAAGAAAATTCACTAAATGAGCTAGTTGACTATCCCGTGATGATTCCAACTCCCAGACAGGAGAGCTATCTGTATTCTGTGTGTGTGTGTGTGTGTGTGTGTGTGTGTGTGTGTGTGTGTGTGTGTGTGCTTTACCTAGGCAAATGGTCATGATGTTTTTGAGTAGAGGAGGAAGACACTAGATTCTAGACATGTGGAAGAGTACGAATGCAGAGTTCTGTAAATCTAAGAGGAACACCTGGGTAAAAATGGCTCTGAAAATCACTGCTATGAATCACATAGGAAAGAGTGGGGAGCAGCCTCTCTAGACTGAGATCTCTAAACACACTGAGCATTTGTGTAAAACTCTAGACAATACCACAGCGAATGGGTAAGAAGCATCACTGTTGGTATCATGTTCTAAATGCTAAGTGCAAATCCAAGTGGAATCACATTAATGTAGATAAAATTAAACCCCAAAGGAACAAAGAATAAACAAGGAATTGAAATGCAAACCATAATAATTTTAATATAAACATAAAAGATAATCTGATTACTCCACAATATTGTTCACTGTCATGAATAAAGTTAAGAAAATAGAAAGTTAAGCAGGATAAAAAATAAAGTTCTCTCAAAAGCCAAAAAGGTCAAATGATAAAAAGAAAGAACAACAAAACATGCCACTTTAAATAAGCAGTTTGTCAAATGGATGGACCCACATAAGCATAGTTTCTTTCTTGTTTTAATGCAGAAAGGGAAAATGATGTTGGTCAAGGAAAGATGTGTTCATGAACAGACATAATTTAGATGAGTGAACACAGACACATACACACCCCAATCACACATACACACACACACACACACACACACACACACATGAATATTTTGTGGGTATAAATTTAAATCACTGAATTTTTCCACCTTGTTTGGAAGTAATGATTCCTGATTACAGTTTCACTTTAATAAATTTAATTGAAATTTAAATATGAATAATCTGAAAGGTTTTTAATTTATTGGTTACAAAATAAATTTTGAGTGACATTCTTGACTTTGAGTACAATGAAGGAAGTGAAGAATTTACCCTTGTGGATTCGTTGCTATCATTTGAGTCAAAAAAGTAGAGCTTATTCTTTAGTCTCTTCTCCATACTTTGTCTCTGTATCTCCTCCCATGGGTATTTTGTTCCCCATTCTAAGAAGGACTGAAGCATCCACACTTTGATCTTCCTTGTTCTTGAGCTTCATGTGGTCTGTGAATTGTATCTTGGGTATTCCGAGCTTTTTGGCTAATAATCACTTATCAGTGAGTGCATACCATGTGTGTTCTTTTGTGATTGGGTTATATCACTCAGGATGATATTTTCTAGTTCCAAACATTTGCCTAAGAATTTCATGATGTCGTTGTTTTTAATAGCTGAGTAGCACACCATTGTGTAAATATACCACATTTTACCCATATACAGTTACCAAACCCAGACACTATTGTGGTTGCCAAGAAGTGATTGCTAACAGAAGCCTGATATAGCTATCTTCTGAGAGGCTCTGTCAGAATCTGACAAATACAGAGGTGAATGCTTGAAGTCAACCATTGGACTGAACATGGTGCCCCAAAGGAGGAGTTAAAGAAAGGACTAAAGGAGCTGAAGGAGTTTGCACCCCCATTGGAAGAACAACAGTATCAACCAACCAGACCTACCAGAGTTCCCAGGGACTAAAGCACCAACCAAAGAGTACACATGGAGGGACACATGACTCCAGCTGCAAATGTAACAGGGGATGGCCTTGTCAAACATCAATGGGAGGAGAGGCCCTTGGTCCTGTAAACGCTCAATGCCCCAGTGTAGGGGAATGCCAGAACTGGGGAAATGGGGTGAGTGGGTGTGTGGGAGAACACTATCATAGAAGCAGGGGGAGGGAGAATATGATAGGGGGTTTTGGGAGGGGAAACTAGGAAAGGAGATAACATTTGAAATGTAAATAAAATATCTAAAAAAATTCAAGATATGTAGAGCTTAAGAGAAATGATTTATTAAATAATTTTTATTCATTTGTTAAGAATTTGGAATTTCCTGCAATTTCATTTCTTTGCCTGTAATCTAACAGTAATAACCCCAACTTGCACAGGAAGCTCTTTCCTCTCTAGTGTGCAAGATGAGCTGTTTCTACCACTCTACAGGGGAGGGGTAATCCCAGTCTGATATAGTTTTCAAAATACAGATATAGGAATACTCTGAAAAGTTCCAATCTGCTATTTTTATTTACACAGGAAGACTTTATAATTACATGTGACATCACTAAATTTAGACTTGAGCTCCTGATCATCTTGTTTTTCTGACCTCCTTTTTTTTTCTAGGTCACTTAATCATTTTGGATAGAGTTCTTGGAACACAAACCATTTTTTCTCATGATAGAATTTTGACTCTAATTTTAGAAATTTGATACTCAGTAATAAAAATCAGACTTTTTCTTCAATACTTCCATTTCATCATCACTCAGAAAATCTCAAAAACCTCAACACTGTAGCTAGTAGTTTAAGTTTGTGATAGATAGACACAGCCAGTGTGATGGTTCAGTAGGTACAGGTACCTGCTACCAAAATTGATAACCCAACTTCAATTTTTGGCACTTACATTGTGACAGAACTCACTCATTTTCCTCCACCCTTTACATATGTATTGGGGCACAAGAGCATCCTCACACCTATACTCAAGATAAAGAAAGGACTTTTGACCCCTGAGTGTTTGAGTTTTAAATGACAATTTTCAAAGGTATGCTGTTTCTTTAATACTGAAGCTATGCTAAGATGTAATTCAGGTGACTCAGATCCTACCTGATTATTTGATTACTAGGTGCTGAGCAAAACTGATGCAACATTTAGTCTTGAGTATGCTATTTTCTTTCACTGAAGCAGTGTTGTTCTTTCAGCTTTATTCTTAGAGACATGGTAAAAATCAAAATAATTTATCATGGTACAAAAAAGAATACTAAAATAATATATTTTGTCTCTTCTTATAAATCATGCCTCTAATAAGTTATACTTTTATATTAAAGTAGCAATAAGATTGTTTTCACCAATTTTGAAGCCATACATTTTTTACACTATCAAAAGCTGCTCTTGAATAGTTTCTGAAATTGTCTGAGTCAATTTATAGTATTTGGTTCTTAGAAAATTTCTTTCAGACATTTTACTTTCTCTACCCATATTAACTATAATGTGCAAGCATGGAGAAACCACAACCCATACCTTTAGGGGGATTAATTTATTCATTAAATATTAGTTCACTCTCCACTATATAACAAACATTATGATATCTTTTAAATATTCAGGAAACACCCAAAGCTGAAAAGAAAGAACAAAGTCAAAATTGAGTTTAACCTGAGTATGCATTCTAATGAAGAGCATCCCAAAGTCATGTTAGCTAAAGCTACAATGCTTCTATAATCAGTGGTTTCTATAGAAATTATTCACTTTGTAAATTCTACTTTTTGCCTCAGATTTTCACTATCATGTAAGAAATAGAGAACATTTAGTGAGGTAATTGTGACTCTATAATGAAGAGATGTCTGCAGTAGTGACTAATGCAGGAAACTATATTGAACTTTTATTTTCTAACAAGACAGATTCTTGTTTTGTGATATTTGGAATCAATATTATGTTTATAATAGACAATATTTGCTTCTCAACAACAATGTCATGACTACATTAACACGTGACACTAACTGTTGGATTTTAGGAAACCATTCCTAAATCCCAGTACTTTGGCTTGCCAAAAACTTAGGGCCCAACTCAGGATCAATGTCCTGAGACAGCCACCAGTATCTCTTCTTCCCATCACAAGATGAAGTCATATGTAGAATCCCTTAGTGTACCTCAGTGGATCTGACAAAGGAGTAACCCAACTTCCAGCAGAGTCTTTACTGAAACTTCATTGAGAAGAGAAGGTGAAGAGAAGAGATGGGAGGGAGTGGAGGTGAATGAATAAGATCCACTTCACAAGAAGAAACATTAAGTACTATAAACACACCTAAAAGCAATTTTGTCACTCATCAGTGTGTCCCATGTTGGTCCAACTTAGTGTTAAAAAGAGAATTGTTTCCGTGTCACTGTTTGTGTCTTTCTTTTTTTTTTTAATTTATTTATTTTATATTTATTTTTTTATTTTCTAAGTTTTTTTATTTACATTCCAAATCATTTCCCCTTTCCCGTTTCCTCCCTCACCAAAAGTCCCATAAGGACCCTTTCCTCCCTTTTTTCCCCATTCAACCACCTCTCCCTTCTCTGTCCTGGCATTCTCCTACATCCAGTCTTTCCAGGACCAGGGGTCTCTCCTTCTATCTTCTTGGAAATCTATTGATATGTGAATTGTGTCTTGGGTATTCTGAGATTCTGGGTTAATATCCCCTTATCAGTGACTGCATACCATGTGTGTTCTTTTGTGATTGGGATACCTCACTAAGGATGATATTTTCCAGTTCTGACCATTTGCCTAGGAATTTTGTGAATTCATTGTTTTTAATAGCAGAGTAGTATTCCATTGTGTAGATATACCACATCTTCTGAATCCATTCCTCCGTTGAGGGACATCTGGGTTCTTTCCAGCTTCTGGCTATTATAAATAAAGCTGCTATGAACATAGTGGAGAATGTGTCCTTATTGCATGCAGTGGAAGCCTCTGGGTATATGCCCAGGAGTGGTATAGCAGGATCCTCTGGGAGTGTCATGCCCAGTATTCTGAGGAACCACCAGACTGCTTTCCAGAGTGGTTGTACCAGCCTGCAATTCCACCAGCAGTGGAGGAGTGTTCCTCTTTCTCCACATCCTTGCCAACAACTGCTGTCTCCTGTGTTTTTGATCTTAGTCATTCTGACTTGTGTGAGATTTGCATTTCTCAAATGACTAAATATGATGAACATCTCTTTACGTGCTTGTTAGCCATTAGATATTCGTCAGGTGAGAACTCTTTGTTTAACTCTGTACCCCATTTTTTTAATAGGGTTACTTGGCTCTCTGGAGTCTAACTTCTTGAGTTCTTTGTATATATTGGATATTAGCCCTCTGTCGGATGTAGGGTTAGTAAAGATCATTTCTCAGTTTGTTGGTTGCCACTTTGTCCTTTTGACAGTGTCTTTTGCCTTACAGAAACTTTGTAATTTTATTAGGTCCCATTTGTCAATTCTTGATCTTAGAGCATAAGCTATTGGAGTTCTGTTCAGGAAATTCTCTCCTGTGCCCATTTGTTCAAGGTTCTTCCCTAGTTTCCTTTCTATTAGTTTTAGTGTGTCTGGTTTTATGTGGAGGTCCTTGATCCACTTGGAATTGAGCTTAGTGCAAGGAGATAAGAATGGATCAATTTGCATTCTTCTGCATGTTGACCTCCAGTTGAACCAGCACCATTTGTTGAAAAGGTTATCTTTTTTCCACTGGATGGTTTTAGCTCCTTTGTCAAAGATCAAGTGACCATAGGAGTGTGGATTCATTTCTGGGTCTTCAATTCTGTTCCATTGATCTACATGCCTGTCACTGTACCAATAACATGCAAGGCTGCCCTCTCTCTCCATATCTTTTCAATATAGTACTTGAAGTTCTAGCTAGAGCAATTAGACAACAAAAGGAGGTCAAAGGGATACAAATTGGAAAGGAAGAAATCAAACTATCACTATTTGCAGACGATATGATAGTATACTTAAGCGACCCAAAGAACACCAGAAAACTCCTACAGCTGATAAACAACTTCAGCAAAGTGGCCGGATATAAAATCAACTCAAGCAAGTCAGTAGCCTTCCTATACTCAAAGGATAAGCAGGCTGAGAAAGAAATAAGGGAAATGATATCCTTCACAATAACCACAAACAATATAAAGTATCTTGGTGTGACTCTAACCAAACAAGTGAAAGATATGCATGACAGGAACTTCAAGTCTCTGAAGAAAGAAATTGAAGAAGTCCTCAGAAAATAGAAAAATCTTCCATGCTCTTGGATTGGCAAGATTAATATAGTAAAAATGACCATCTTGGTTGTGCCTTTCATGGTGAAGTGCAGATAAGTCTGAAGTAAATTTGTATTATTTATATGAGCATGGTCAAGACAAGGATGCCAATGCCTCTGGCCAATGAAAAAGCAAGGGCTTTTCATGCTCTGAGTACAGATGTTTGCTAATGATGAATTTTATTTAAAATCAGTGAATGCAGAAACCATCAAGACAACTTCCTCTGTCAGGTGACAGCATTTACTTTTCTACTACACATAACACCATTGAGATTAGCTAATTCTCATTCTCATCCATGTTCTATGTGATAAACTCACCAAGTTCCTGAGCGCAGCTATTATGTCTCTATCAGCACATATGAAACACCCAATACTAGCTTTACTGGAATTATGTCTGTCTTTTTTCATTATCCCATTCATTGCCAGTCAGATCAATCCCAATGTCATTCAGGTAACAACATTTGGCCAAACATATTTTGTACCAAGTCATGCTCTCCAAGCTCAGTGAAATCATATAACACAATCACAGTCCTGTTATTTGGTCAATGCCTTCTTTTCCTTCCACTCCTGTAGGAAAGGAGACTGTTACTAAACCAAATTGGGCTTATAAATAGTGACACTCAATCACTAACTTTTAAAATTTGATACATTTTTATGTCTCTACTTCTATATTCATTTTCTTTGACAGCTCCTTTCAAAGACACATAAGATAAGGAAAGAAAATTTCCCCTTGACTGGAAAAATAACATTAAATGCTTATGAAATGTACTCAGACTTCTTTCCATTTTCTAAGAATGAAAATTCACATAGTTAAAAAGGGAATATATCATGAATGATAATGATTGTTATTATTGTCATTGTTATTATTATTATTATTGTTATTATTATCATTATTATTATTACATAGGCATTGCAGGATTTTTCCCTGTCTAATAGCATTGGGGCAGTGTGGGACCTGTGATTGGACAGGAGAGGGGAGGCAGAGGTAGGGGTGAGGGAGAAGAGAGAGTTCATAGGTGGAGAGGGACGGAGAAAAGAGTCCCATGTGGTGTTATCAAAAGGTTAGAATAATTGGGTTAAGGCTTTATCATTATCAATTGGTTCTAAAATTATTGTATTAACATTTTGTAAATTGTAATATTATTTATACATAAATCTAATTGGCTAATTATTAAGCTTTAAGATTCATGCTTCTACTGGGGAAATTGGGTGGTGAGGTGCGGTGCGTGGGCGATGCATGGGAGTGAAAGAAACTCGAAACTCGGGGTCCATCCACCAGAGAGATGGACAGAGGGACTGCCAAGAGAGACTGTACCAGGCAGGAGCCCTGAGGCCCAGCATAAGCTCTGTGGACCTCCAGGCAGTAGGCAGGTTGGCAAGGTCACAGGAGCGTGGTCTGAACCCACAGAGAGTTCGCAGGTCCTCTCCTTTTTAAACATTTCTTGCAACACAAAGGCAGAGAAATTCAATTTGATATCAAGTTCGCCTTTTAAAGGAATGAATACTTCTTTAAACAAAAATATTCAAAATCTAAATGTTTGCTTTATTATAACCATTTTATTGAAATTTTCAGAATTGTGCATCAAATAACTAATATATTTTGCCATTATACTTTAGAAAAACCAGTTTTGAAGCTCATTCATGGAAGAAATTGATTCATTCTCTCTCTCTCTCTCTCTCTCTCTCTCTCTCTCTCTCTCTCTGAGTGTGTAATTGTTACCTATAGTTCTTGTTTTGTCTAGAGATGGGACATCATGAGATTTCCTCCATTCGCAGTAGCTAAAGCATTTATTAGTTTCATTGTTTAGGTCTTGTTTAGGCAGCCATATTGTTGAAGTTTCTTGGGTAAAGGTCTTTTATCATTTCCAGGATATGCAGTCTTGTAGCAGACTTTCTGGTCCTCTGGCTCTTTCAAGATTTTCTATAAGTTTTAGTTGAAGAAAAATAATAATAAAAATAAATCCATCAATTTTATGGAGTATCGAGGATATGGTGGGTGATTTATTGAAGGAAGTGAGCATAGGAAGGGTTGGATGAAGGACAGGAAGTGGTAAAGTTCTATAATTATATTTTCTCTAAAATAATTTCAATAAACATAATGTAATACACATAAAATATTTTAAACACATTACTAACTGTAGAACTAGAAAAATTATGAAATTGTACATAGCAATTTAATTTCTGTTTTTGTTACAATTAAACAATCACTATAAATGGAAAGACTGAGATGGTTCAATAGCTGAGACTACTTGCTTCTCTTGCAGAAGGCCTAGTAGAGTTCACAGCACTCACTTAGGGACTCCAATTCTTTGTAAATGTTGTTACAGGAGATCTGATGCTTTTCTCTGGCCTCTGTGAGCACCACACTCATACATGATATGCAAACATACACACAGGCAAAAGTGCACATACAAATTTCAAAAGTAGATAAGTATTTTCAAATGTTTAAATTGGTAAAATGAGGGCCTTGATCTCTGAGGAGGATTATTGTGTAGCTATCTTTAAGTGGTCTTCATCACAGTTCACTGTTTATCAAGAAAGGAGAAAATATTTAGCAGTGAATGTTCTAGGTTGAGAAATCTTTCATATTTAAATCATATTAAATTATTAAAATTAGCTGCAGGTTTGCCATCTAGTATATAGAAACAAATTGTGTATAATATTCTCAAGACAAGAGATAAAGGCTTTATGTACCTATTTTTAAAATTTTCAATAGTCTAAGTAAAATACCCTTGGATTTTGCTTCCTTCTTTATACTTAAAAATGAAGACAAACTTAATAAATATTTATATGCTGAGCTCTGAACTGGTCACTGGAAAATTTTGTTTATCTACGTATACATTGGCCAAAATATGTAGGTTCATTATGAAGGTCTTTCTTTATTCACTCCTGGAATCATCTGGGAAGGGAGGCAGTATTTTTTTCTATTTTGACAGAGGATTTGAGTAAGGTCGCTAAACAGGAGACAATCCCTTAGTTAAATTTTAGATTTTATGTCTGTATACATTTGGCTTGAATTTTCTTCAGAAACATCACATCAGCTGTCAAAAAATATTTATCAGATGGAAGCTATAATGCTTCTGAAAATATGGGAACAGATTGTGTAATAGCAATATTCCCTATGCAGAAGAATATGGCATTAGGTAATAAAACAGTCTTCCCGTCTGTGACTCCTCACCATGTGGTCTCAGTATGCCTGAGAATGAAGCAGGCATTTATTACTTCATATGTCCTCTGATACTTTGGGATTATCACTTAATTAACTTGGTATAAATAGATTGAACAAGTGGTGTGAATCCCAGTGGAGACAACACTTAGGATTCTATGGTGGATCCTCAAAAGAAATCCGAGAAAATGAACTAACGAGATACGGAGACTTGACACCTGCTTCAGATTGGGGTTTCAGCTGACGATAAAAACATTTATTATTTTTCTGCACATTTTGTCAGTACTGACTGGCACATTTAGAAGTTATAAATAGAAAGGCAAATATCTATTGAACTATTTAGTCCTCTTTTGTATCTTTCTTTGCTCTGAGAAAATGTAAATGGCAAATTGAAACTTTAAATCCCACAGTCAAACCTTAAACATTTTATAGTGTTAAGATTTAGTGTTTCAACAAAATGTGTTACTTGGTGGTTAGGACATAGTTTTGTATTGCAGGCAGTAAAGAGCATATGTGTATCATTTGTGGTAAAAATGTAAGAAATCAGCATGAGATCTACCCTGGCTGGAGTTTTGTTATTTTTAAAATGCTACACAAAGTGAATTTAAAACTTTTTATCAAATCTCCATAGTATCATTTGAGATCCTGATCTGATACTTTTTGAGAGTGCTCAATGTAGTATATCTTAGGATTTGATTAGCTATACCAAAGAATAATACCTAAATGTTTCACTCAAATCACCTATAAAAGGAAGCTTCAAAACAGGATACTATAGCACACATTTAGGAAAATATATTGCAGATACATGTTATGGGATCCATTTTCCAGGATACATTGTCTACAGTATATCCTAAATATAAATATTCATAATAGTTTATATCAAGATTTTGGTAAATACTTTATAGTTATTGTATTTTAAACTATATTAATAAGAAGTCATGATTTCATTGTAACTGCCTACAAATATTCTAGAGTTTAAATTAACAAGCACATTTGTGTTTGTTTCTACAGCCAAAAAGATAATGGATAAAACCAGGCTTTACTGAGGGGCACCTTTATTCTATGAAAGTCTTTTCGGGATTCTTTTTTTTTTTTTTCTTTTCAGGAATTTTCTTTCTTTCTTTTTTATTTTGTTCTTCTAAGTTTTTTTTTTATTTACATTCCAAATCATTTCCCCTTTCCTGTTTCCTCCCTCCCCGAAAGTCCCATAAGTCCCCTTCCCTCCCTCTTTTCCCCATTCAACCCCCTCTCCCTTCTCTGTCCTGGCATTCCCCTACATCCAGTCTTTCCAGGACCAGGGGTCTCTCCTTCCATCTTCTTGGAAATCTATTGATATGTGAATTGTGTCTAGGGTATTCCAAGATTCTGGGTTAATATCCCCTTATCAGATACTGCATACCATGTGTGTTCTTTTGTGATTGGGTTACCTCACTAAGGATATTTTCAAGTTCTGACCATTTGGCTAGGAATTTCGTGAATTCATTGTTTTTAATTGCAGAATAGTATTCCATTGTGTCAATATACCACATCTTCTGAATCCATTCCTCGGTTGAGGGACATCTGGGTTCTTTCCAGCTTCTGGCTATTATAAATAAGGCTGCTATGAACATAGTGGAGCATGTGTCCTTATTGCGTGCAAGTAAACCCTCTGGGTATATGCCCAGGTGTGGTATAGCCGGATCCTCCAGGAGTGTCATGCCCAGTTTTCTGAGGAACCACCAGACTGCTTTCCAGAGTGGTTGCACCAGCTTGCAATCCCACCAGCAGTGGAGGAGTGTTCCTCTTTCTCCACATCCTCGCCAACAACTGCTGTCTCCTGTGTTTTTGATCTTAGCCATTCTGACTGGTGTGAGATGAAATCTCAGGGCTGTTTTGATTTGCATTTCCTTAATAACTAGGGATGATGAACATCTCTTTAGGTGCTTCTCAGCCATTAGATATTCTTCAGGTGAGAACTCTTCGTTTAGCTCTGTACCCTATTTTTTAATAGGGTTACTTGGCTCTCTGGAGTTTAACTTCTTGCGTTCTTTGTATATATTGGATATTAGCCCTCTGTCGGATGTAAGGTTGGTAAAGATCATGTCCCAGTTAGTTGGTTGCCGCTTTGTCTTTTTGACAGTGTCTTTTGCCTTGCAAAAACTTTGTAATTTAATGAGGTCCCATTTGTCTATTCTTGATCTTAGAGCATAAGCTATTGGAGTTCTATTCCAGAAATTCTCCCCTACGCCCATATGTTCAAGGTTCTTCTCTAGTTTCCTTTCTATTAGTTTCAGTGTGTCTGGTTTTATGTGGAGGTCCTTGATCCACTTGGAATTGAGCTTAGTGCAAGGAGATAAGAATGGGTCAATTTGCATTCTTCTGCATGTTGAACTCCAGTTGAGCCAGCACCATTTGTTGAAAAGGCTATCTTTTTTCCACTGGATGGTTTTAGCTCCTTTGTTAAAGATCAAGTGACCATAGGAGTGTGGATTCATTTCTGGGTCTTCAATTCTGTTCCATTGATCTACATGCCTGTCACTGTACCAATACCATGCGGTTTTTAACACTATTGCTCTGTAGTACAGCTTGAGGTCCGGGATACTGATTCCCCCAGAGGTTCTTTTACTCTTGAGAATAGTTTTAGGTATCCTGGGTTTTCTGTTATTCCAGATGAATTTTTGAATTGCTCTTTCTAACTCTATGAAGAATTGAGTTGGGATTTTAATGGGGATTGCATTGAATCTGTATATTACTTTTGGCAAGATGGTCATTTTAACTATATTAATCCTGCCAATCCATGAGCATGGCAGATTTTTCCATCTTCTGAGGTCTTCTTCAATTTCTTTCTTCAGAGACTTGAAGTTCTTGTCATATAGATTTTTCACTTGTTTGGTTAGAGTCACACCAAGATACTTTTTATTGTTTGTGGCTATCGTGAAGGGTATCATTTCTCTTACTTCTTTCTCAGTCTGCTTATCCTTTGAGTATAGGAAGGCTACTGACTTGCTTGAGTTGATTTTATATCTGGCCACTTTGCTGAAGTAGTTTATCAGCTGTAGGAGTTCTCTGGTGGAGCTCTTTGGGTCGCTTAAGTATGCTATCATATCGTCTGCAAATAGTGATAGTTTGACTTCTTCCTTTCCAATTTGCATCCCTTTGACCTTCTTTTGTTGTCTAATTGCTCTAGCTAGAACTTCAAGTACTATATTGAAAAGATATGGAGAGAGAGGGCAGCCTTGTCTAGTTCCTGGTTTTAGTGGGATTGCTTCAAGTTTCTCTCCATTTAGATTGATGTTGGCTACCGGTTTGCTGTAAATTGCTTTTACTATGTTTAGATATGGGCCTCGAATTCCTGATCTTTCCAAGACCTTTAGCAGGAAAGGATGCTGAATTTTGTCAAATGCTTTCTCAGCATCTAATGAGATGACCATGTGGTTTTTTTTCTTTGAGATTTTTTATATAGTAGATTACATTGATGGATTTCCTTATATTGAACCATCCCTGCATCCCTGGGATGAAGCCTACTTGATCGGGATTCTCGGCTACAGATCAACTGAACATATCAATAAGGTACTATTGTTATGCCCAGATCCCAAGGTCCCTACAGATGACAGGAGACCACCAGTAATCCAACATTTATGCAAAAGTAAAGTGTCTTTGTTGGAGCTCAAGCTCAGACCCTCCAACTTCTCCAACGCAGCAGATAGATGAAGTTTTGCCTTTTTGACACAGTTCCAGCATTTGGAAAGTTTTCCAACTTGGCAGTGACATGATTGGTCAATATTTGACAATTCCAATGTGGCACATTTCTATTGACTAGCAATGATTTCAGCATTATTGTTATGAACAACAGTGGTTAGCTTAATGAATCTATTTTAAAATATCTCATATGTTTCTTTTAAGGGGTGATTGACTGTTACTAAGGGTGGAGTGACTGTAGCTAGGGGTGTCTTTTTTCCTGGAACAAGTTGTGTTTTTTTCCAGTTACTAAGCTCAAACTATGGATAAGCTTAACATAAGGTGGAGTCTAAATACAAAATGGAGTTTGTAATGTTATGTAAGCTGGACCCTTCAATTCTGCTGTCTTGTTTCCTAATCAAAAGCCTTGATTACAGACAGGTATGGTATTTGGAGAGCCTTCCAATTGTTCCCCATTCCCATGACAATGGGATTTCTTTCAATGTGACTTTAAGATCATATACATTGCTTCAGTTAGAAAAATAAAGGACAGGGCAGAATCTGCTAGGTTCTTGAAATTTAATTAAAGTTACCTTCATATTCATGGAAGTCTCTGTCTTTCATTTACTAATAACCCTATTTACTTATATAAACTATTTAATATACTTGCTTTTGTTTTTATTTATTTTTGTTAATACTTATTATTTTTACTTTATATATTTCTTTATATAAACTACTTATATGAACTATTTCTTTGTTTATATAAGCTATGAATCAGATGAACTTCATGTGATAAAAATCCTCACACAGTGAAACTATAATATTAATCTATATTCTTCTCAAATGAACAATAGAAGGCATCTTTGGCATGCTGTCTACAGAAAAGAACACATTGGTTAAGAAATTCCTCATGAGAAATGATTTATGAATGCTCAGAAGATTAGAGAATATTAAGTTTAAAATTCTTGTTTTGAATTCATGTCTCCAGAAAATGTGTCTACTCTTAATATCTGGTGGTCAATACGGTCTCTTGAATATTGGGAACTTACACAGGCTCTAGTCTATCACCTGATATATATAAAGCTTATTACGAATAGCAAATTCAATAGTGCTTCCTATAGTTTTGTGAGCTCTTTATATAGTATTTCACTTCAAGACATAAAACTTTAACTACCACATACATGTTTTGATTTACCACCAGACATGAGTTTTGATTATACAAAGACATTTGGTAATCTTCATAGAATTCAAATCTTCTCTGAAATGTTAATAGAAACCTACATTCTTACTATTTTATTTATTTTCCTGATTATACCTAATCTTTTGGTAGCTTCCCTACTTCTAAAATTGAACCTGTATAACAAACATTTAGCCAACTGTCTGAACTTGAATTTTGAATACAGGTTTAGATTATTAATAATGAATGTTTCTCATTGATAATATGGTAATAGTGTCATGAGAATAACACCAAGTATACTATATAGTCTATCATATTAAATAGTATTATATTTAATACTATGCAAGGCTGTTTTAATCTACTACCCTGGGAATGACTGATGTATGGAATAATTCTAATATTTCACTCATGGGTTCTACACTGAAAAAACTAGGTTGGTTTTCCTTCTTTTCTTTTATAACGTGTGTGTATGTGTGTGTGTATGTATGTGTGTGTGTGTGTGTGTGTGTGTGTGTGTGTGTGTATGTGTGTGCACACATGCAAATTCATAGGTATCTAATGACAGACAAAATAGTTACCTGCTTTTAGTGAGACCTTCTGGCTGTTTATAGACAGGATCAATAACATGCTTAGCATTTAATGTCAGAAGGCTTCTTTCAATAATAATTAAATAATTATTGTAACTTGGAGAAAATAATGGATTTTTTTACTTATTTTTTAACTTCACCATTACCTCAAAGTAATATTTAGAAAAAATAAAAGATGCCAGATGTAAATATTTATCTAGGAATGATAATTCAGACCTGTAATTCTAGTACTTGACTATCTAATGATCGGGCTAGCCTAAGTGGCAGAGTGAGACACTGACTCAAAAAAAAAAAACCAAATTAAAATTAATTCCTCTTGTGTTTTATGTCCAATATAATATATTATAAAACATATATATCTACATAACTAGCAGTTAATCAAAATATCATTCACTTATTCACTTATTAAGTAATATGTAGGAAAATTTCATAAACCAAAAGATATAAATCTAGTAAAATTTATATAGAGCATCGGACTTCAAAACTTGTATGACAAAGAGAACAATTTCCATTTGGTTTTAAAAAACTTGCAAAAATTTGTGGCAAGGAGCTAATGGGATCTATAATATCTAGTCTATTTTAGAAAGTATGGTTTGACTAAGAAACCACAATCTTAAAACAGAAAGTACATAAATGATAGTAATAAGTTTATACAGAACTACATAGTTAGTCTTAGGTTATATATAACAAACATACTCTTAAATTAAATCATTATCATTTTATAAAATACAATTAAAATAAATTAATGATTTTTTTGAAGTTTTGCAAGTTTTGAGACATTCTAGGCAATTATAATCATTTCATATTTTGAACAAATCACAAATTATAGGTAAACTGAACAATGAATTGGTATATGGATTTTGGCTGCTGTTGAAAGATGAAAGTAAAAAAAGCCTGGGTTGTTTAAAAACTAAAATGTCTATATTTAATCTGTGAACTGTACATAATTTTTAAACTGGAGATAGAACAACTGCTGAGTGAGCCTGGAGAATGATGGAGTTGAAGAGTGAGTTAGGGGAGGTGTTCTGACTTCTTTCTTCCAAAGCCACACTACTCAGTAACACAGGTATAACTCTGTGGACTGCCCATATCTCATCCCTTCTACAGCCATTCCTCTAAACTAATATTTGGACTCAATGTTCCTTCTCCAAGTAAGTACACAGTGTGAACCATCTCCTGTGTAAAGAAATGGGAGGACAAAAGCACATACAAATCACAGCACTTGGATTGTGTTAAAGTCACATGTAAATGTCAGAGAAGTAACACTGGCAGCCAGCAGTCCCAGGAAGAAAATAGGCAAATTCATGCCTAAATCAATCGCCCAATTGAGTTATTGTTTGGGATACTTGAGAATGACAGAATCCAGGGGAATAAAAAACAAAACAAATCCTGTCTAGTTGTAAATGCAAATCATGGAGGTATTTAACATAAAGGAAAGAAAAAACAATCATATGTGCTTTAGCTGGGAAAGTTTATAACATGACCTTAAGAAACTTCATTCTGGGCAAGGAAATGCCAGTCCCTGAAGACAGCAGGAGCCAGTGAGGCCATTACACACTCAGCCCTATCGAGTAAGAATATTTGCACTCATGATCACAAAGAGTCCTAGGCTATAAATCCTGTATGTCTTGTAGGTACTGCCTGTTAACGTATCCAGAGAATGGAAGACATAGCTGCTAAGATAACTAATCACTTCAAAAAAACAAAATCTATACTGTTCATTTCATAGAGTTTAAGGAAAGACTAATGAACCAAATTAAGTCTTCTGAATTTGAGGAGCTATTTGCTGACATACTATTTTTGTTGGTGCTGTATTATTTTGAATTAGAGACATTTAAATAATATTTTAAGGACTATTTAATCAAATATAATCTATGAGTATACTTTCTTTTGTTTGTTCAATTTTGATATAAATATGAAACTTAATATATTTTTTGAGTTTTGCAAGTACACAATCTTTAATCTTTACAACCACTTTAAATATTTGAGGTATTTTAGATTTTTAGACTATATATATATATATATAGTCTCTATATATATATTCCATATATATTCCATATTTATATATATGAGCACTGTATTAAATATTGAAACAATATATATCGAGTTTTAAAATTTTATACAGTACAATTACAACTTTGACCATTACTGGTGCCTGTTTATTCTGTGCATTAAACAAATTAAGGTCTGCCAATATTCATTTATGTTAGGGCTTTCTTCAATATCTATATTCTGATTAGAAAGTAAAGACAGTATTTGAAGTGTTTTGGATGAGTCAAAAAAAGACTACTGAATTTTATTTCAAATATAATTTTTAAAAATGTTTTTAAAGAAAACCATAAAGGTGAAACAAAAGATTATATCAAATACCTGTATCATTGTTCTCAGAGAAATTGCCATTGTTTGCAAATAAATCAACCTGTCCTTTAAACAGACACTTATCTATCAGAGAAAGTCAAAGCACAGTGGTGTTTTTTCCCGCAGATTCATTGCTTAGTAGAGCAGAAGCTTAGGTTACAATTCATTTTGGTTTTTTTGTTTTATTTTTTAATTTTGTTATTATGTTTGCAAATAAATCTGGAGGTGAAAACAATATCTCTACATCCCCCAATATCAACTTTATGGTCTCACCCCTCTGCCTTCATCTGGTATTGGATTCTCAGGATATCTACTATACATAAACATCCATGTAAGGATTCAAACACATAGACCTGGCCAGAACCTCACTTTGCTTGTGGTCTTGCTGCAATAGATACAGCAATACATTTAAACCAGGTAGTCTTCCTTCAAACCAGGTCAAGGCCAGTGGACAATAAAATGGAATAAACAAAGATTTTCATGGGTCATGCTATTTCAATTTGAGTTGTGTTTTTGCGTGTGTTTTTATACAAAAAGAACTCAAAGATCGTCATCAAAGGACCCATGTCAGGCAGCAAGGCAAAAGGGGGGAACTGACACCCTAGGCCACAAGGTGAGCTGTGAGGCATGGTGCTTCTAGAGTTGCAAGTACAGACAGGAATAAGGGGATACTAATCCAGAAGCTCAGAATACCCAAGACACAATTCACTTATCAATTGATTCCCAAGAAGAAGGAAGGAGAGACCCCTGGTCCTAGAAAGAATGGATGTAGCAGTATAGGAGAATACCAGGATAGAGAAGTGGGAGGGGGTTGAATGGGGAACAGGGGGAGGGAAGAGGGCTTATGGGACTTTCGGGGAGGGGGGAACCGGGAAAGGGGAAGTCATTGAGAATATAAATAAAAAATATAGAAAAAAGAAGAAAGAAAGAAAGAAAGAAAGAAAGAAAGAAAGAAAGAAAGAAAGAAAGAAAGAAAGAAAGAAAGAAAGAAAGAAAGAAAGAAAGAAAGAAAACAAGACCTTTTCTAGGGAACGTCATCAGTGAGTCAGTGAGGTCCAGACCCTACTTCCTAAGGACTATAGAGCTCTATAAACACAGTGTCTTCATATATACCCTGAAGATGAGTACACCTGAGTATACCTCTGATTTTTGGAAGTTCACAACCAATGGAAGGACAGAACAAGTCTTATGTAAATGGTACATGAATTTCTTCCTTTCTGATCTCACCAGTCAATACGTAGCTTAGGATTTTCTACAATCATAAGTGTTTCAGAAAGTACTCCAAATACTGGATTCTTGCAAGAACATTAACACAGACATTAAAATAGAAATAAAATCAGAACAAGTCTTATGTAAATGGTACACGTATATAGAATGTGTATCTGTATATGTGCATATATGTATATATGTTCATGTATATTATATCTCTAAAGGGGACACATTGCTTTACAATTTCAAGAATGCTTTGTTCAACTAAATACTTTTCACAAAGATTAAATGTTGAGGCAACTGGTGTGGAGACTGGTCGTTTTGGAATGGAGGCAGTGATAGTTAAATAGAACCATTGTTGAAGAAAGCAATGGGGTGTCTAATTCATTTTATCAAAATATTTTTATTCATTCATCATCTACTATGCCAATCACTATCTGGTTAATTATTACCAAGACAGCTAGGTGAACATTATGATGATATAATATGTAATACATACATACAACTAAAGAAAAATTGCTATATTCCATAGCAACAATGAAATTTATTAGTCAAGATGCTTGTAACAGGTCATTGAATTAACAAGCCCTTAACTTGAAGACCTTATCACACATCTTAAACAACCTCAGGTTAACCCAGGGGTTCAACACTGTTAGCTAGTATTTGTATTTTGTTTTTTTTTTAATGGTCTGTTAATGGTAGTTTGCTAATATGAACAAAAGTTAATCTATACCTAAAATGTGTGCTAGAAACAGAAGAATTTATTGGCCTAGCCCTGTCAGTTGGATGGGTGCAAGAGAGAATTTTGCTCCATGATTTCTGAATGAAATCCAGTACCTGTGGGCCAGAAAGAAAAGGTTTTGAGACCCTCAAAATTATCTATTGAAAATGCTTAGGCAGAATACTATGTGGATATTTGTTTAATTCAGGTATGACTAGTCCATTATGTATAATGTGTTCAATGTTTTCCATCTGAGATACATGTGTAACCAATACCTGCTTTTGTTAAAATCATGATGAAACTAAATTTAGGTCAATAAAATATTTTAATGTAGGAAATGCATATTTATACTTATAGTGGTAAAATTATGAGCCACAATTCTGTAGTATTTCTATGAAAGTAGGCTTAATAGAGCTTCTACTCTGATATCTGAATGAATCTAGTATGCCAGAAGCTCAAGAGGAATAAAAATTGCAGCTTAAAAGAGACTCTTGGGCATCTCTTGGAAGAGGAGAACCATCTAACCTATTCATTCCATTTCAGAAACATGGACATTCTACCTGTCTAATTCTTTAGTCATGCTACAATTACCACATTTATGATCTGCCTTCTTCATTGAGAATACCCAAGTTCACTTAAATCCATTTCTAATTAAACTGGTCATAATCAGTGGTAGGCCCAGGGGTAGAAATCAATTCAACCAAATGATTTGTAACAGTTTGCCTTCTTATTTTTCAACGTGATACACAAGTGTTTCCAAAACATAGATATGTCTTTTGTAAGATCAACTCACTGACCCATAAACACTGAGGCATACATGTGTGCCTACAAAACACATGCACACTCATACACAAACAATACACACACACACACACACACACACACACACACACACACATACGTACTATGTACACACACACACACACACACACACATCTTTGTATTTTTGCATATTTTCCAAACTGGTGTATTTGATAAGTAGCAATCTCTATATTTTTGCTGTCAGGGTCCTTTACTGTCAGCTGGTTAGAAAAGGAGGAGGCAAAGGTCGATTTGCTTTTCCCCAAAAAACAAATCTGTCATATCAGTGATGTTCCACTCCAGTAGCCTGTGGGACTGATGGATGCCTGTTCTCTTCCTTCAGGGCACTTCTTGAGCAAATACACCCACAGAAGATTTTGTTCTAGATGAAGTGGATCTGATGACAGAATGGCAAACAAGGCTATTATGCCAGGAAAGAATTGAAGTCACAAAAGAGCTTTTCCTAGTCACGTACCACAATCAGAATACTTTAAAAGCTTCTTATGATGTAGCTGAACACATCAAGGCTTTCTGGCTTTTGTATTTGGAAGTCTTATTTTAAGCCCTCAAAAGAATCAGAGCATCTCTGGCAGAAATAAATGCCATTGAAACATCAGGAAATATGTTCACTGTAATAAAAATATCTTTTTTTTTAACAATACATTTCCCTTCTCTCAGCTGCAAATTTTCATGGGAATTATTTCCAAAGACAAGCTGCAGGGAAAGCATCAATTAATCTGCTGAATGAATTTTTGAATCTCGTCTCAATGCTGAGACCCCCTCCTGGTGCTTGGTAATTACCCCAATATTTTCTGCACGCTTGTTTAAACGGCTTCCTCTTGGGCATCCTGTGAGGAGAGCCTAGCTCTCTGGTGAGCTGAAAGGCAGCATGCCTTATCGCTCTGCCTCATTCCATCTGTGGCTCCTAGGGGGTCCCGCTAATCATTGTCATTGGAACATTGGATGAGCAGTCTGGGGACATAGATAGATGTGACACCAAAGGAGACCAGAGCCTTTCCAACAGAGTACTCATTTTCGGAAACACATCATCTTTCGCTAACTCAAACCTAGAAATGAACTCCTTTAAAGCCAGGCCTTGCACCTTAATTATACAAATACAATGATCAAAGTTATTAACACTCTTTCAGAGACCAGGGATTTAATATAATGGTGTTTAGTTACCTTTGGCAGAAAATATCAGTCTTCCTGAAATGTCTAAGTGACAGAAAAAAAACACAATGGGGAGTGAAATGAAGCAAGAAGAAGGGATGGTGGCTTTAAATGCAAATGTTATTTACAGAGAAATACAATTTAAAAAGCAGCTGATGTGAGAGAAGATAAAAATTGTGAAGTGCAGGATGTGTGGGAACTTCAAAGGGTATTAAAATGTCACATTGATTTTCCCTACACTCTTAAGTAGTAAGTTTCAAAAGATAAATGTGATCTACAATTTATTCACACATGATTTATCTATACACAGAGAAAATAGAGATTATTTTCCTTATAAGAAACCCGACATTAGAAATATCTACCCCTTACTTTTCTTAAACAAAGATGACTTTCATACTTTTGGGGAAGTGGCATATCTGAATATTACTTTCTGAATAGTTTAGATCAGCAGCTTCTTGGCTGTGAAGTGTCTAAGCAAGGATACAGAACATTCTTTGCATGTGATAACTGGGGATGTATAATCTGACTTTAAAAAAAAAACTAAAAGACATAATCTGAAAACTGAACAGTGACTTTTTTTTAACTGACAAATATTCAAGTAAAAGGTAAATAAAATGTAAAGGAAATAGCTTATTTCTTTCCACCTTAGATTATCAATTCTAATAGTTTATCCTCTGACTCTCAATATTAAAAAAGACTAGCTAGCTTGTGTGGAATGGCAATGGATTCTAGAGAATATATTGATCATTAGATTGGTTTTCTACTTATTACCTGGGTACATGCAAGTATTTAGATAATCTATAGTTAAAGTCATTATTTGTCGTATCTATTCCATTAGCTTATTCAGTATGTGCCAACCTAGATGGTGAGATTGCAGTTGCCACAGGTTTTAAGAAAAGATATTTAATCTGGACAGTGTGGAGTAAGAGAGCCCTGAACTGGGTCACATTTATGTTGAGGTGTGACAAAGGATCAGTGAGCATGAATTGCTTTGCAAGGATAAGATACTGCAGAGAAGAACTAAGAATTGTTTAGTGTGTGAGGAACATGAAGGAACTTCACAGTTTTGATCAGGATATGGACTCCTAGAATGACACTGTCTTAAGAGCAACCAAGAGTCTGGTGAGTAAAATGAGGAAAGTAACTGCTTGGAACATCAAGACGAGCCTGTGAAAGCATACTGTGGCAGCATCTAGAAAAGCTCAAATGGTAAACGTCATGCTGGAACCTCTTTAGCCCCTAAAAGGAAAGATGAAAGATTTACTTAGACTTCCCGAAAATTCAAGTAATCAAGGGGGAATTCATAGCAATCTATTCAAGGAGTTTATTTCAACAAAACCTGAAAAGTGTATGCTCTATTAAAAAAACAACAAAGGTAAAAGGAAATTCTTTGGAGCAATTATCTGAGCACAATTCTTATTACTGCACAATGCTCATCAAACCTTTCTGGTTTGAGAACCAATATTATATGCAGCCATTACCATACACTCTCAAGAAGTGACATTTCAGACACAGGACAATGGCACAGACTTCTATGCTTTAACATTTTGACCCATATCTATGCTCTTCTACTTCTTAGGTCAGAGTAATAGATTCAGGGTGGAGAAGCAACTCAAACACTCCAGTTCCTTAACACCATTTTGCTTAGAATTAAGAATTATAAAGTGTGTTTCATGGGGCTACATACTATAATTTGAGGATTAAACAATCCATGACATATCCTCAAAGCTCTGTCTAGTCCATATTAATGGAAATTGGTTATTAGTAGAAGTAATATAAAACCATGTGCCTCCTGGAGCTTTGCATGAAGACTCCTGCAGTTGCATAGATTATATCATCTACAAAAATAAAATCTAGTGTAACTGGAAGGCATTCTCTGAGATAAACTGTCCCAAATATGTTTTTTAAAGTGTTCATCATTCCATTGCACCAGATTACTATGTGGAGAAGATACTCTGCTGATGCTCATCATGCCTCCCTTAGTCTGCTGTGGTCTAAGTGTCTCAAGGATGGGCAGAGAGAATGAGAATTAAAAATGTAATGGAAGAATAAATAGATGGATCAGTAATCAGGAACACTTGCTGCTTCCTTAGAGAAAAAGGAACCCCTACCTCCTGGAGGGCAGTTGTAAATGCTCCAACAGTCACATTCTCTATTCATTGACCATATATTGGAACAAATCAAGATTTCAATTACTTTGAGATCATATTTTATATCAAGTCTTACCTAAAAGGCAAATGATGAGTTATTTCCTTTTCTCATTGTTCCCACAGTTTACTGCACCCTGATTTAGTAGTCAGGTTTTTGATTGGTCTTATGTCACCATGTTCATGTATGAGTGTGCATGCAAAGTATTTGTAGACATGTAAGGCATTGCTGTGTTAGCATACATGTGAACCACTTTCTGTTTTCATCCTGACAGAACTGGACATTTTGTTATGATTTATATTTTTCAACTGATTTTCTTTAAGTGTTTTATTGCAGTGCCTTTTGAAAATTAATAAGCACAAAATCAAAATAACATATTTTTAAATACTAAAAGTATTTACATTCTCATGTCAATATATTCTCAACCCCATTTCTAACCACTGTAATGTTAAAACTGAGCATGGTACAGTATTGATACCATGTAGACAACTCCAGATATTTGAATGGTCTAGAATAACTGTAAAATGGTCAATTTAAATGTATTGTCACTTATGTTTCCTAAGCTTCAATTAATTGTGTCTTAAGAAAACTTCCTATTTCAAAATGTCCCTGTAGTTCTCATATCAATGTACTCTTATGACATATTGTAAAGTTGTATCATCTTAGGCACTCTAAACATTAAATAAGGCCTCCATTTGCACATGAATGTAAGCAATTGATTTCTAATAATGTCAACCAATACCTGTAAACTGTGACCTTCAAGCTATAATTCCACACCCAAAGTTTTCCTAAAATTTAAAAATGGCAAACAACACAGGCTGTTGGTAAGAAGCAAAAAATGATCTTCTCCATAAACTGATAGTGGGGCTTCATTGCTAAGGACAATATCCACACAACTCATTGAACATGGGGAACTTAAGCTGGTGCTTAAATAGAGCCTTCACCCCTACATTTTGGTACTTAGCAAGATATCAAAAGAGAAAGTAGAAAGCAACCTAGACACAAATCCTTTCATGTACAAGCTATCCTCCCTACAAAATATTCTAGGGCAATAATGGGAACATAGTAACCAACCAATGTATTATTTGAATTAAAATCCATTCCATGAGAAGGAATGCATACCTAATATTGCTTGAGCAACCAAGATTCAAAGGAATAGATGGTCCAGAGATATAGGATAAAATCAAACAAAACAAGTTAAAAAAATAGACAGATAAAGAGATGATAGATACCTGATAGATATAGATAGATAGATAGATAGATAGATAGATAGATAGATAGATAGATAGATAGATAGATAGATAGATAGATTCATAATGATATTACTATACTGTGCCTTATCCAGTTATCATCAGAAAGGTTTCTTCGGGCAGCAGAGGGGAACAGATTAAGAGTCCCAAAGTCAGACATCATATGGAGCACAAGTCTCAACACCATCAAATCCTCCCCGCCCCCCAACTCCCAGAGCTCAGGTAATCTGCAGAAGAGGTATCAGAAATTTTGTTAGAGTCAGGGGACAAAGAACACTAGGAGGACATGTTCCTGTGAATCAACTAAGCAAGGCACATGTGAGCTCACAGAGACTAAAGCAACAAGGACAGGGACCACATGCATCTGCACCTCATACTGTGTATATATAAATAGTATTCGGCTTACTAATTTTATGGGACTCCTAAGAGAATGAGTGGGTCTTGGACATGTTTGCCTGCTTTCTGGATTCCTGTTCAGTTGTCTAACTGCAATATGGAATTTATTTTTGCTTCATCACATTGTATTTTGTTTTGTTAGGTTTTATTGTTATCACGGAGAAGCCTGGTTTTTTTCTAATGAGACACAGAATCAGAATGGATTAAGGAAAGAAAATGGGGGGGGGCACTAGGATGAATGGAGGCTGGAGAAACTACAATCAAGATATAATGTATGGTCAGAGAATCTATTTTCAATCAAAAATAAAGAATATAGAAACATTGAAATAAATATATTAGATTAAATTTATGCTGTAAAATGTGTGTTCTTGGTAGCAGGCTTTGAAATTAAAACCCTTATATAACTTACGGGCTCCACATTCTGCTTCTCATCATTGGAGAGGCAAGTTTACAGCTTCCTGGTGTAGCTATCATGCCAATTATTTGTTGCCATGTTTTGTAGCCATCATAGACTTGCATTCCCAAAAACCATTAGCCCAAATACTTTCTTTTATAAATTTCTTTGGTCATGGTACTTTATCACATCAACAGTAATGATGATAGATAGATAGATAAATAGATGATAGATAGATAGATAGATAGATAGATAGATAGATAGATAGATAGATAGATAGATAGGGTGGGTGGGTGGGTGGGTGGATGGATGGATGGATGGAAGGGTGGGTGGATAGATAGATAGATAGATAGATAGATAGATAGATAGATAGATAGATAGATAGATAGATAGATAGATAGATAGATAGATAGATAATAGAGAGACAGAGAGATAGATTATAGAGATGTAGATGTAGCTATTAGGCACATATAAACACTCATAGTTACACACACTCTCACATACAAATTCTCACATATACCCTTATTCACAGATAGGGATATTCTCATATATATACTCATAGACCAATAGATAATTTCTTGCTATCTACAATGCTAGACCCTGCTAAATTCCACTTATAAAATTTTTAGCAATCCATATCAACATAGCCAATGGGAAAAATGACAGTTATATAACCAGAAAAATCATATGGAGCTATGAAAAATGAATGGATTGCAAAGTCAAAGAACAAGTATCCAATCACATCAGCCATTTTGATCTCCGCTGTAAATACTGCAAATGACCCAATATCACATTATAGTGTGCATGGTATTTAAGTGCATCAGCCTCATCTCATATTTAGATAACCCCTTGTGCTCTGTTAAGACATACACAGATATATTTTGAAAGTGTTTTATATTTGTTTTTCCCACGGTGTGAAATAGTTTAAAGCAACAATTGTGGGAGAATATTTCCCTAAATTTTAAATATGACTTGTTTTACCTTAAATGTTTTATTTTTGACATTATTATACTGTTACATCATTTTCCCCTTCTTTTTCTTCCCTCTGAGTTGTTCCATGGTCTGAACCTTGCTGTCTTTTTAATCAATGGCTTCCGCATGGCCTCTTCTTTTAATTTTGTTACACACACACACACACACACACACACACAGAGAGAGAGAGAGAGAGAGAGAGAGAGAGAAATAGAGAGAGAGAATCTTTCTTCCATAAGTTACTTTGGTCATGGTGTTTTTATTACATCAACAGAAAACTAACTAATTATAGATATTCATATACAAATACTCATTCATATTCACACATACACAGTCTATACACATACGTACAAACAAATAAGTACATACTCATACATACATTAATACACATATTGTTGTTCTTCCTGTGGTGCTGAAAACCTCTTCAGTTCCTTGGGTTCTTTCTCTAGCTCCCCCACTGGGGACCCTGTGCTCAGTTCAATGGCTGGCTGAGAGTGTCCCCCTCTGTATTTGTCATGCACTAGCAGAGACTTCCAAGTGATATCTATATCCGGCTTCAGTCAGCCAGCACTTGTGGGCATCCACAATAGTGTCTGGGTTTTGTAACTGTATATAGGATGGATCCCTGTATGAGATAGTCTCTGGATGATCTTTCTCTCAGTCTCTGCTCCACCTTTTGTCTCTGTATCTCCTTCTGTGGGTATTTTTTCTGTGGGTTATTTGGTTCTCTAGAGTCTAACTTCTTGAGTTCTTTGTATATATATATACTCCCAGAGCTCCCAGGGACAAAACCATCAACCAAAGAGTACACATGGAGTTACCCATGGCTCCAGACACATAAGCAGCGGAGGATGGTCTTGTTAGACACCAAAGGATAGAGAGGCCCTTGGTCCTGGAAAGACTTGATACAGTAGTGTAGTGGAATACCAGGACAGGGGGGTGGGAGATGGTTGATTGGGGAAGGGAAGATGGCTTATGGGATTTTCGGGAGAGGGAGGAACCAGGAAGGGGGACAGCAATTGAATAATGGATGGAACTGGAAAATAACTAGTAAATAAAGAGTATATCATATATATATATATATATATATATATATATATATATATATATAGTTATTCAGAAAGAAAAAAACACATATAAGTAAAGAAAAGCATACACTTGCTGCTTTGAAACACATTCGTAGACATGACATAGAATAAGATTCTCTTAAAGTGTGATTTTCTCTGTCCAAAGTATAAACTGTTTCTTACAAAATAGATTAAGTATGTGTGTGTATGTATGAGTGTGTGTGTGTGTGTGTGTGTGTGTGTGTGTGTGTACACTCATGAATACATAAATGCCTACTATAATCAGTTAACTAAAACAGTATATATTTTCCTTATACCCACAAATATATATAGTCTTCAACACTCCTTGAAGAAACTTGTAATTTCAACCATTGAAGTCTATTAGAGAAAACAAATGATAAGAATGCACAGTTGTGAAGCCCGGTCCTAGTGGATACATCTATAATACAACCCCTATATAAATGATTCATGGATACATCTATAATACAACCCCATACATATGACTCAGGGATACATGTATAATACAACACCTATACATATGACTCAGGGGTCATTGCAGAGGTGGATAAACATGGTTACAAGCCTGAAGTACTGGGTCATTTCTTGTGAGGATACTGTGAGATTGTGTCTCCTAGAATTGTCTGAAATGTGGCTGCCTAAGCATTAACTCAAAACACGTCAAAAGTGAATGGGAGAAGGCCTACAAGGCCTCGAGTCTACACAAAGCTCTACTGACTAGTAAAGAATGCTGAAACCAAAAGCTGACTACCATTTAAGCTAATTGAAAGTGAACACAATATCAATGGTCTCAATTCCCCAATTAAAAGACATAGACTAGCAGACTGGATACGTAAACAGGACCCAGCATTTTGCTGCATGCAGGAAACGCACCTCAGTGTCAAAGACAAACACTACCTCAGAGTAAAAGGCTGGAAAACAATTTTACAAGCAAATGGCCCCAAGAAACGAGGTGGAGTAGCCATCCTAATATCAGATAAAATTGATTTTCAGCCTAAAGTCATCAAAAAAGACACAGAAGGACACTACATACTGATCAAGGGAAAAATCCACCATCAAGAAATCTCAATTCTGAATATCTATGCTCCAAATGCAAGGGCACCCTCATTCGGAAAAGAAACTTTACTAAAACTCAAAGCACACATCGCACCGCACACAATAATAGTGGGTGACTTCAACACCCCGCTCTCTGAAATGGATCGTTCAGGAAAGCAGAAACTAAATAGGGACACAGTGAATCTAATTGAAGTCTTGGACCAAATGGAACTAACAGATATATATAGAACATTTCATCCTAGAGCTAAAGAATACACCTTCTTCTCAGCTCCTCATGGTACCTTCTCCAAAATTGACCATATAATTGGTCACAAATCAGACCTCAACAGATATAAGAAGATAGAAATAATCCCATGCCTCCTATCAGATCACTATGGAATAAGGGTGGTCTTCAATGGCAACAAAAACAAAAGAAAACCCACATACACATGGAGGCTGAACAATGCTCTACTCAATGATAACTTGGTCAAGGTGGAAATAAAGAAAGAAATCAAAGACTTTTTGAAAGTTAATGAAAATGAAGGCACAATATACCCTAATTTATGGGACACAATGAAAGCAGTGCTAAGAGGAAAATTCATAGCCCTGAGTGCTGCCAAAAAGAAACGGGAGACAGCATACACTAACAGCTTAATGGCACACCTGAAAGCCCTGGAACAAAAAGAAGCAAATACACCAAAGAGGAGTAGAAGGCAGGAAATCATCAAACTCAGGGCTGAAATCAATCAAGTAGAAACAAATAAAACCATACAAAGAATCAACAAAACAAGGAGTTGGTTCTTTGAGAAAATCAACAAGATAGATAAGCCCTTAGCCAGACTAACCAGAGGGCACAGATATAGTATCCAAATTAATAAAATCAGAAAAGAAAAGGGAGAGATAACAACAGAAACTGAGGAAATTCAAAAAATCATCAGATCCTACTACAAAAACCTGTATTCAACACAACTAGAAAATCTTGAGGAAATGGACAATTTCCTTGACAGATACCAAGTACCAAAATTAAATCAGGATCAAATAGGCCATCTAAACCATCCTATAACCCCTGAAGAAATAGAAGTTGTCATTGGAAGTCTTCCAAACAAAAAAAGCACAGGTCCAGATGGTTTTAGTACAGAATTCTATCAGACCTTCAAAGAAGACCTAACACCAATACTCTTCAAACTGTTCCACAAAATAGAAACAGAAGGAACACTACCCTACTCGTTCTATGAAGCCACAATTACATTAATACCAAAAGCACACAAAGATGCGACAAAGAAAGAGAATCTCAGGCCAATCTCTCTTATGAATATCGATGCAAAAATACTCAATAAAATTCTTGCCAACCGAATCCAAGAACACATCAAAACGATCATTCACCACGATCAAGTACGCTTCATCCTAGGGATGCAGGGATGGTTCAATATAAGGAAATCCATCAATGTAATCCACTACATAAACAATCTCAAAGAAAAAAACCACATGGTCATCTGATTAGATGCTGAGAAAGCATTTGACAAAATTCAGCATCCTTTCATGCTAAAGGTCTTGGAAAGATCAGGAATTCAAGGCCCATATCTAAACATAGTAAAAGCAATTTACAGCAAACCGGTAGCCAGCATCAATCTAAATGGAGAGAAACTTGAAGCAATCCCACTAAAATCAGGGACTAGACAAGGCTGCCCTCTCTCTCCATATCTTTTCAATATAGTACTTGAAGTTCTAGCTAGAGCAATTAGACAACAAAAAGAGGTCAAAGGGATACAAATTGGAAAGGAAGAAGTCAAACTATCACTATTTGCAGACGATATGATAGTATAATTAAGCGACCCAAAGAACTCCACCAGAGAACTCCTACAGCTGATAAACGACTTCAGCAAAGTGGCCGGATATAAAATCAACTCAAGCAAGTCAGAAGCCTTCCTATACTCAAAGGATAAGAAGGCTGAGAAAGAAGTAAGAGAAATAATACCTTTCACGACAGCCACAAACCATATTAAGTATCTTGGCGTGACTCTAACCAAACAAGTGAAAGATCTGTATGACAAGAACTTCAAGTCTCTGAAGAAAGAAATTGAAGAAGACCTCAGAAGATGGAAAAATCTGCCATACTCATGGATTGGCAGGATTAATATAATAAAAATGAGCATCTTACCAAAAGTAATACACAGATTCAATGCAATCCCCATCAAAATCCCAACTCAATTCTTCATAGAGTTAGAAAGAGCAATTCAAAAATTCATCTGGAATAACAGAAAACCCAGAATAGCTAAAATTATTCTCAAGAGTAAAAGAACCTCTGGGGGAATCAGTATCCCGGACCTCAAGCTGTACTACAGAGCAATAGTGTTAAAAACCGCATGGTATTGGTACAGTAACAGACATGTAGATCAATGGAACAGAATTGAAGACCCAGAAATGAATCCACACTCCTATGGTCACTTGATCTTTGACAAAGGAGCTAAAACCATCCAGTGGAAAAAAGCTAGCCTTTTCAACAAATGGTGCTGGCTCAACTGGAGGTCAACATGCAGAAGAATGCAAATTGACCCATTCTTATCTCCTTGCACTAAGCTCAATTCTAAGTGGATCAAAGATCTCCACATAAAACCAGAAACACTGAAACTAATAGAAGGGAAACTAGGGAAGAACCTTGAACATATGGGCACAGGGGAGAATTTCCTGAACAGAACTCCAATAGCTTATGCTCTAAGATCAAGAATAGGCAAATGGGACCTCATTAAATTACAAAGTTTTTGCAAGGCAAAAGACACTGTCAAAAAGACAAAGCGGCAACCAACTAACTGGGAAATGATCTTTACCAACCTTACATCCGACAGAGGGCTAATATCCAATATATACAAAGAACTCAAGAAGTTAAACTCCAGAGAGGCAAGTAACCCTATTAAAAAATGGGGTACAGAGCTAAACAAAGAGTTCTCACCTGAAGAATATCTAATGGCTGAGAAGCACCTAAAGAGATGTTCATCATCCTTAGTCATTAGGGAAATGCAAATCAAAACAACCCTGAGATTCCATCTCACACCAGTCAGGATGGCTAAGATCAAAAACACAGGAGACAGCAGTTGTTGGCAAGGATGTGGAGAAAGAGGAACACTCCTCCACTGCTGGTGGAATTGCAAGCTGGTACAACCACTCTGGAAAGCAGTCTGGCGGTTCCTCAGAAAACTGGGCATGACACTCCCGGAGGATCCGGCTATACCACTCCTGGGCATATACCCAGAGGCTTTACCTGCATGCAATAAGGACACATGCTCCACTATGTTCATAGCAGCCTTATATATAATAGCCAGAAGCTGGAAAGAACCCAGATGTCCCTCAATGGAGGAATGGATTCAGAAGATGTGTTATATCTACACAATGGAATACTACTCTGCAATTAAAAACAATGAATTCACGAAATTCCTAGGCAAATGGTCAGATCTTGAAAATATCATCCTTAGTGAGGTAACCCAATCACAAAAGAACACACATGGTATGCGGTCACTGATAAGGGGATATTGACCCAGAATCTCGGAATACCCTAGACACAATCCGCATATCAATAGATTTCTAAGAAGATGGAAGGAGAGACCCCTGGTCCTGGAAAGCCTGGATGTAGGGGAACGCCAGGACAGAGAAACGAGAGGGGGTTGAATGGAGAAGAGAGGGAGGGAGGGGGCTTATGGGACTTTCGGGGAGGGAGGAAACGGGAAAGGGGAAATGATTTGGAATGTAAATTAAAAAAAATAAAATAAAAAAATATCAATAAAAACATAAAAGAAAAAAAAAGAAGTGAAAGACAGTTGATTGGGGAAGGGGAGATGGCTTATGGAAAAAAAAAAAGAAAGTGAACACCGGCTATAGAGGCTCATGTGTGTTTCTTTCCTATTCATTCTTTAAGCACTATTCAATATCTGTTATACATAAATTGGGCCTTTATGAAAATTAGATGATAAAAATTGCTAAAGAATTTTTCTTCGGCCTGGAGAGATGACTCAGTGGTTAAGAGCACGGGCTGCTCTTCCTTAGGTCCTGAGTTCAATTCCCAGCTACCACATGGTGTGGCTCACAAGCACCTCTAATCAGATCTGGTGCCCTCTTCTGGCCCGTATTCATAATAAATAAATAAATAAATAAATACATCTTTTTAATAAAGAATTTTTCTTTATAAATTTTGGCAGGATAGTAACTAATTGGAGATGCTCAAGCTAAGGTTTCAGGGCTCTCATTGTTTGGCAATCTGCTGTAATCATACCAAAAGAACACTACCTCCTATCCCTAATACAATTCAAGGGTCCTATTAGTTTATGCATACAATGTGATTACAGTATCTTTTGAAATGTACATATATGTGCCAATATGTACATTCTTTATTTCCATTGGGTTTTTGATCATGGTTGTTGCTGTTATTTAAGCCTATCTTCAGAAAGGAATACTTACTTGACTCATAACTAGGAAACTAGTAAAATGGCCAGAATAAAGTCCATCATTCCAAAGTTTTCTTGTCCGGAAAGGCTGGACTTAACACCATGCTTTTCAGTTTTCATTTATTGTTCAATGAGGAACTTTTAATATTCATTTTATTAATTACCTGATTATATAACCTTTGAACTGTTTTCTCTTGTGGTTTTTTTTGTTTGTTTGTTTTTTTTTTTTTTTTTTTTTTGGCTGACACTGATGATCAAGGAAAAAAGAAACCTCACAAATGAAGCACTATGAAGGAAGGTAGCTCATAAACTGCAAACGCCTAACCATGAACTATTGACTTAGAATCATATATGAGAGAATATCCTTACATATCCAAGACACAGTACCATTCTTGTCCTCACCCTACTTTAGATTCTGGACTTAGACCAGACAGTCTCATTGCTCATTCTTCTAAAGCCACAGTGTTTAGCTTAATATTAAATGTCTCATATTTAAGAAAAATACACTGCCAGAGGAATGAAATAATATTTGCATTCCTATAAATGCGGTAGCAATTATTACAAAAGCATCATACCATTTGGAATTGAGAAAAGAAGCACTTTATTAGAACAATGGAGAAATTGAATGTGTGCTCATGTGGAAACATTTAGAAGAAGAACTTTTTAAATTCCTTTAGTCTTCTTTAAGGACTCTCAAAAAAAGTTTGCTTTGGGAACAGCATGGCCGTTACATAATGGCCGGTGGCCCGTGACAAAACCAGAAACAGAGATCACTGGGCTGGGAAAACTCCAGAGTGCTCAGATTCAATGATGTTTATCCATGCCTGCTCTGCTTACCCTCAATAGCTATAGAGCTGAGGAGGAAATGTAACTGTGTTCAGTTTGATGTTCCTATAGTAAATCTCTAAAATTATTGAATTTCAAAATGAAAGTCCCCTTGTAGTTTACAACACTGAGGATTCTGACTATGTCCATTTGGTGCCATTCTCTGGCTTGTGACAAAAGTAACCTAATGGTGTTCCAGTCTGTTGGACTCAGACTTTTTTTGTGGTGATGAGAAATGAATTATAATGCATTATGTTATTACGATTTACTATATCTGGGGAAAAAGCAACTTAAGGGACAAAATATTTATACAACAATTTACTGTCCATCATAGTGATGAAGCCATACAGGCAGCAGCTTGAAAAAACTTGCCATATTACATGTAAGTCAGGACGAAGTGATTTAGGAATACATATGTGCTATACTCAGCCTGTCCTTGTCCTTGGGTGCAGGTAAGGATTTCCTACTCAGGAGATGATCCTGTCAAAAATAATGATCTTCCCAAACATTCCATATTATCAAAATAGTCTTTCACAACATTCGCTCAAAGGTCATTTATAATTTAAACAGTCTTTCACAGGTATTCCTGGAGGCCTACCTCCAGAGGTGAAGTTCACAAACAACCTTACCATTAAACAGAAATAAATTGTACAGAAAATATCAGGGTTTCAGTCTTTCTTACAACAATTCTTATTCTTTGTGGACTTATTGAGATATCAGTAATCAACACTAAAAGGCTATGATTTTCAGGAGTCCTGGAGACACTGGAGATGTTGGTGAAAGGAGACAGAAGGAAATGATGTAGCTTCAATACTCATATATGAAATTTTCAAAAACTAAAATATAAAAAACAGCATGTTTATCAAATTTGCATTAATTTTAGACTGCCCAAGATTGGGATATATTTGTTAATATGATCTGATGTAAACCAGATCAGTTAAAAGCTTTAGATTTTCCTAGTAATTGTAAGTAGACAAAAAGTTGCATCAAGAAGAACAACTTATTCCATATTCTTAGTATATATCAATTATACAGTGAGTAGGTACATTTTAAAATTTTAAGACATGACTATATGATAATTATGTTTTTACATTCTTCATGGTTCCTACTTGTGACTTACTCCCTTGTCTTATCCATGTTTTTCTTTTTATAATTTTAACCTTCACCTTTTCTACTTCTCCTGTAGTATTATTTCTAATTTTCACTCCAAAATCCACATATGAAACAAAAAGTAAACAAACAAACAAAAAATCTATAGGAAACTTGCCCTAAATTTGGCTAATTTTACCTAACAAGACGATCGCCAATTGCATCCATGTGGTTCAAGTGTCAAGGTTGGACAAATTTTTAAATTGACTAGGCAATTTTTAAATTAATTTGGCAAGTTTTTATTTTTTTTTCATTGCCAAGTAGAGCCTTTTTTTTATTTTCTAAGTTTTTTTTATTTACATTCCAAATCATTTCCCCTTTCCCGTTAACTCCTTCCCCGAAAGTCCCATAAGCTCCCTTCCCTCCCTCTTTTCTCCATTCAACCCCCTCTCGCTTCTCTGTCCTGGCGTTCCCCTACATCCAGTCTTTCCAGGACCAGGGGTCTCTCCTTCCATCGTCTTAGAAATCTATTGATAAATGAATTGTGTCTAGGGTATTCCGAGATTCTGGGTTAATATCCCCTTATCAGTGACTGCAAACCATGTGTGTTCTTTTGTGATTGGGTTACCTCACTAAGAATGATATTTTCTGACCATTTGCCTAGGAATTTCGTGAATTCATAGTTTTTAATTGAAGAGTAGTATTCCATTGTGTAGATATAACACATCTTCTGAATCCATTCCTCTGTTGAGGGACATCTGGGTTCTTTCCAGCTTCTGGCTATTATAAATAAGGCTGCTATGAACATAGTGGAGCATGTGTCCTTATTGCATGCTCTGGGTATATGCCCAGGAGTGGTATAGCCGGATCCTCCGGGGGTGCCATGCCCAGTTTTTTGAGGAACCGCCAGACTGCTTTCCAGAGTGGTTGTACCAGCTTGCAATTTCACCAGCAGTGGAGGAGTGTTCCTCTTTCTCCACATCCTTGCCAACAACTTCTGTCTCCTGTGTTTTTGATCTTAGCCATCCTGACTGGTGTGAGATGGCATCTCAGGGTTGTTTTGATTTGCATTTCCCTAATGACTAAGGATGATGAACATCTCTTTAGGTGCTTCTCAGCCATTAGATATTCTTCAGGTGAGAACTCTTTGTTTAGCTCTGTACCCCATTTTTTAATAGGGTTACTTGCCTCTCTGGAGTTTAACTTCTTGAGTTCTTTGTATATATTGGATATTAGCCCTCTGTCGGATGTAGGGTTGGTAAAGATCATTTCCCAGTTAGTTGGTTGCCGCTTTGTCTTTTTGACAGTGTCTTTTGCCTTGCAAAAACTTTGTACTTTAATGAGGTTCCATTTTTCAATTCTTTTTTTTTTAAAGATTTATTTATTATTATATGTAAGTACACTGTGACTGTCTTCAGACGCACCAGAAGAGGGCATCAGATCTCCTTACAGATGGTTGTGAGCCACCATGTGGGTGCTGGGATTTGAACTCAGGACCTTTGGAAGAGCAGTCGTTGCTCTTACCCGCTGAGCCATCTCTCCAGCCCCCCATTTTTCAATTCTTGATCTTAGAGCATAAGTTCATTTATTTTTCTTTCTTTCTAATTTTTGATATTATACTTTAATTACAGCAATTTTTCCTTTTTTCTTTGTCTCTCAACTTTTCCCTCTTTTCTCCAAATTTATGGCCTCTTCTGCACTAGTTGTTATTGCATTAATTTATATATATTTCTAAATATAACCTGTTGAGTCCATAAATCTACTTGTATGTGTGTTTTCAGGGCTGACTACTTGGTGTTGACCATACAATTTTGTTTTTAATCTCTCTATTCTATTTATCTCTCAAGTTGTGTCTGATAATATTTTCTATTTTAAAGTTGATTTAAAATTAGGTACTATTCATTTTTGTCTTTTCTCAGTGGGAGAGTTGACCTTATATAATCCAATCAGCCATAATGAACAGCAAAAATTACGTCTACTCATCCTTAAGTGAGTCACAGTGCATTTGCATATTTATTCAGCCTGAGTCTCATTTTTGTGTAGTATAAGTTTCATCTTTTGGGTTAACTTACAGATTTATTCTTTGTCAGGCCAATAAAACATCACAAAGCTTAACACTAAAAAATTAGTAATCATTTTAATTCTGATCATATGGATTTTGTTTGCATTTTAATTATAAAGTCTTTATAATTAATTAATTAATTTTTACACTATATTTTATTCCCCCCAAACCCCGTCCACTCTCTGACTGTTCCACATCCTGTACCTACTCCCCACACTCCTGTCTCCACGTGGATGTCCCCACTCCTCACTCCACCTGACCTCTAAACTCCCTGGGGCCTCCAGTCTCTTGAGGGTTAGGTACATCATCTCTGAATGAACACAGACCCGGCAGTCCTCTACTGTACATGTGTTGGGGACTTCATATCACTACCAGCTGTATGTTGCCTGTTTGGTGGTCTAGTGTTTGAGAGATCTTGGGGGTCTTGCTTAAAGGAAACTACTGGTCCTCCTACAGGTCACCCTCCTCCTCAGCTTCTTTCAGTCTTTCCCTAATCCAACAACAGGGGTCAGCTGCTTCTGTTCATTGGTTGGGTACAAATATCTGTATCTGGCTCTTTCAGGTGCTTGTTGGGTCTTCTGAAGTGCAGTCATGCTCTGTCCCTTTTTGTGAGCACTCCATAGCCTCAGTAATAGTGTCAGAACTTGGAACCTCCCCTTGAGCTTGATCCCATTTTGGGTCTGTCTCTGGACCTTTTTTTTCCTCAGGCTCCTCTCCATTTCCATCCCTGTAATTCTTTCAGAGAGACACAATTATGGGTCAGAGTTGTGAATGTGGGATGGCATCCCTCTCCCTCATTTGATACTCACAATCTGTTTTCCTGCTTGAGGTGTCCTCTATAAGTTCCCTCTCTCTACTGGTGGTCATTTCATCTAAGGTCCCTCCCTGTGAGTCCTGAGACTCTCTCACCTTCCAGGTCGCTGGTGTGTTCTGGAGGGTTCTCCCAACTGCCTATCTCCTGAGGTTTCCTGTCTCCATTCAGGGTTTTAGTCCTTTTCCCTCCCCAAATACCAGATCATGTTCCCCTCTCCTCCAATCCCCTTCCATATCCACTTTCCCTCTCAGGTCCCTTCCTCTCTCCCCATTTGCGATTGCTTTGTTTTCCCTCCCAAGTAGGACTAAGAAGTCCTCACTATAAAGTCTTTATTGAGGTAAATTATTAAAGAAATATGGAAGAGATTTTTGATTGAAGGAATGTTGTGCAAACATACTTCAGACCTTCCCTATAGCTATCAGAAAGAGACATTACTTCTGAAGAATTTGGGACTTTTTTTCCCTCATGAATATCATGGTAGAAGAAGCTGGATGGCGGTGGTGCCATAAAAGGAACTTGACTTTCAAGAAGAAATGCCACATACTTGATAATTAGTTAAACCATCTTTCCTGGCAGTCTGGAGCTGTGGATCAGACAATAACTTCTCAGTGACTGATAAAGCCACACAGTAGCCAGGACTGCTCATGTGAATATCCATTTCATTCTCAATTTAAACCTAAGTTCCAGGTGGACTGGACATACCACTAAACTGCTTTTCTTATCCATCTTCCACATGTAGCCACACTGAACATATTTGTTTTCATAGATTTTAACTATTATTTGTCCATTTAATTAGCCTATCGAAGCCTGATGGTCAAGAGTAGCTTACTAACATTATCAGTTCCCAGGTCCTGACCTTAACTATTCTTGCAACATGAATAGAAATTTGAACATAATATATTTTTAATCCAAATTAATTCTCTGGTTGAAGAGTGAGGTTGGAGCTTTGCACAAAGTTTGCAAGACCTCTATCCCCTTGCTGGGCCCAAACCCTTACATACAGTACATTTGAATATTTATTTAGAAACTTTCTCAAAATTCTCTTTTTCATATTAGCTGGAAAAACATGAGAACAAATATTTTTACACAATTTAAGAACACATGAAGCCGGGCGGTGGTGGCACACGCCTTTAATCCTAGCACTTGGGAAGCAGAGGCAGGCGGATTTCTGAGTTCGAGGCCAGCCTGGTCTACAGAGCGAGTTCCAGGACAGCCAGGGCTATACAGAGAAACCCTGTCTCGAAAAACCAAAAAAAAGAACACATGAGTATTTCTAATGAAAATACGATACAGGATGCCAGAAATTCAATCCAAAAATTGTAAAATAGAGACGATAAGCTCATAAATTGGAATGCATTTATTGAAATACATACATATTGATGTATACTTCAACAAGTAACTTTTCAGTCATTTTCTGCTAGCTAAAAAAAATGGAATAATATTTAACATTCAAATTATATCATTTTGTTTAAAATAATGTTACATTAATTGAATACCAGAATCTGTCCTGCCTCTTGACCTCAATCATCTCTAGAGAACAAGGTTGAGACATTCATCTAATGGTCTTTTTGGAAATACAAAAATTACCATGCATTATGTATTGTTATATATTTTACCCTTTCCCTTTCTCTACAAAACTTCTATAGACTTTTTGCACCCTCTTTCAAATTCATGACCTTTTTCTTTAATTGTTATTACATGTATATTACATGTGATTACATGGATCACCAGCTGGTGTGCTCATCCCTGGAGCAGACTGCCCCTCCCCACTCTCAGCATACCTTTGTTGCCTGTAGTTATTTGTTTAGGATTGTGACAAAGAGGTTTAGTGAGTCCTGACCTGGCATTAATCTGAAAACCTCCTCCAGGAAGACTACTTTTATTGGTACTAGAAGTCACCATGCAAGCCTGAAATGAAAGCAAACAACCAACAGGTCTACATAGCTATGACGTCTATGAGCTATAGCCAAGGCAGCATAGCTCAATGATCCTAAAGGCATATGGCATGCATATGTTAATGGTAACAAACAACTCTGAAAATGGATTTAATAATTGCTCCCTGAAAGAAAATCATGTCTAGTGATGGAAGCTATCTACCTACTCAATATAAATGAAATAATTTATACAACTTTTATACTAAACTAGCACAAACCCTAACTACATTATAAATATTTGTCCTCCTAGCCACAGGTAAGTATAGTATTCAGCCCTCAAGGAAATATCTCTTTGTAGCAAACAGAATCACAACTATTCAGAATACAGAGTTGTGGAGTCTATCCCCAATGGATTCATTGGCAAAAATCTCCCTCTACCTAGAGCTTCTTAGGGGATATTCTGGAAAAGGGAGAAGAAAGATTGTAAGAGTCAGAGAATCAGAAAGTTTGCTCTTAGAATCTGTGCCCTAAGGATGTCAGAAGCTACACCTTTACAGTCTCACCAATAGGGCTGCCTAAACAGGAATTAACCAAGGAGAACAATAGACCTTACAATGTGATATTGGAAAGTATAAAGAGCTCAGCCCTACATAGGCAGCCTAGTTCATGAAGTAACAAAGCTGATAACCAAAATTTGAAGTTTAGAGTTAACCTAAGTTAATATTTATTTTATTTATTTTGTCTAAAGCAAACACATAGTATCTCTTAAACTCAGCATTTTTGTATAGGAAGCTTACAATAATTTTTAAAAAGATCTTCACATTTTCAAACTTTACTCTTTGAACATTTGATTAACACTGAATTACCCTAATATTTTTACATATGATAATTAAAACAACACAAATTAAGCGTCCTGAAATATTTGGATGATCAAGTTGAAAAATAGATGTTTTCCACCTATAGATTATGGTTAAACAGAAAGTTTGCTAATACCAATCAGAGAAAATTTCAAGCATTTAACACATCTTCAATGAGGTCACTCAAGCAATTCCAGACTCGTGAAACAAGTAAATAGTCTATGAACACAGAAACTTTCTCAGCCAAAACACAGGATGGTCTGTTTTCTATTAAGCCTTACAAAAACCATCTTAAAATAAATATTTTAAAAACACCATTTACAAAACCTGTTACATTTCTTCTAAAAGAAAATGGGAAATTACATACTTGGAGGTGGGTTTGAGATTTAAATGAATCATTTGGGAAAACTTCCAACACAGAAACTTCTTAAGAGTGCTTCACTGTCACAATAGCAATGATGAGTTTAATTCCTCCGGGTGCATAAAAATCGCATAAGGATGGTATTGTAATTTCAGATGAATGAAAGTATTGTGAAGTGGTGCAAATTGGTTCATGCACACATATCCATAGCCCACGGGAGAAAAGATGAGCTGGAAGCAAAATCCTTCCTGAGGTTATAATACGCAGTTTATGAGTTTATATTTCACAGCACAGGCAAAATACACCTACCAGAAAAATCTTTTGTTAACCTTCTGTTGCAACTCTGCCTCACACTAGTAAGCAGTGAGATGTAGCCACTCACACAGGGAGTGTTTATCTTTGAATAGAAATTGAACATTCCCAAAGGGTGAGAATTTGGCCATTTGCACCTTTAAAATAGAATTGCAAGCTTGAGGCTGAAAACATTGCTTTATATGATATAAATTTGACACATTGGATCTCCTCTGTTTTTTTTTTCAAACTCCTCCATATATTGAAGATAATACTGTAGTTTAGTATTCCTACAGGCTTAATTATTCTTCCTGTCTTTAACTGGCAATAGAGTCTTTTCATTTAGAATGTTGCCAGCTCAAATTGGAAGATCAAAATCTTTCTTAACCTGCTCATCCTTCCAGATTTCACTGTTACTAAAATCAACCGCAGCATTATCTTTCCTGCTATATAAATTTATACCTTCAGAAATATTTTCAATTTTTTTCATTGCTTTAACTTCCATATTGTGCTACGCCGTTCCCCACTGGCAGCTGACATGCTGAGCACTAGTGTCCCTTCTTTGGAATCACCTCTTTTTTCGGTGTCATTTACATTATCAGTTGGCAGTGCTAGTAGGTCACAGTCCTCTCCCTTCATCGGAGCCTCTCACACTGCACTTCACACTAAGGTCATTCCTTGGCCTCATCTCTTTAGGCTACTCTTTTTCTTTTTACTCTAAAAACAAATGTTCAAAATTAACATCAGAAAACAATCGCTGTGATGCCCAATACATGCCATTGTGTAATATTTAGAATTCTTAATCCCTAGTTTTGTATGTGCACTTAATATTTCGTGACTTGATCCACAATACCTCCTTCGTTTTCTATCCAGAGTCCACCTAAACTTTGCAAAACAATATAATCTGTAGCACATATTCGTTGTCAATCACTGCACTCTTGAATTCATACATTGTCTACAACAGAATTTAATATGTTAGATGCATTCATTCCTTTACCTCTTTTGTATTTCCTGAAAGCTAAAATGTTTTTAAATGTATTTTGTTTGATGTTTCTTTATAGTTGTTATATTTAAGAGCCAACATACAAAGACACATAGTGTTTTTTGTGGCAATCTTAAATCAATTCTGCTCTTTTATCTCATTTTCTAAAAGAAACGATATTTCTATAATTGTTCCCCATGACTGAGCACTATTGTAGCCGCAATGCTGTGTTCAGTTCCTAAACTAAATGTTGGTTTTGAGTTTTAAGCATTTTGTTGTTGTTTGGTTGTTTGGTTGGTTGGCTTTATTTGTTTTGTTTGTTTGTTTTGTTTTGTTTGTAGGTGCTCCTGCAGTAGGAGAGGTAACCTTTATTGTTATTATCAAAATCATTTCATGATTTTGTTTGTCAAACCTTCATCAATATGAAAAAATACCTGAAAAATGAGAAATTCATATGGCCACATTTTCTGAGCCTTAAGTCCACTTGGTTTTGATGATTCTGGGTATATAAGGAGAAAGAACAACATAAAAGTGGGATTGTATAGACACAGATACCCTCATGTCCTGGAGGACAAGAAGAAACAAGGGTGATACAGAGGTGTAAAATATAATAAACTGTCTTTTATGTCACATGTCCACTAAATTATTCCTCCACCAAGTCTCAGACACTAAAGTTTCCAGCTGAGGACCATGTATTCAATCTGTGAGCCCTTAGAGGGCATATTTCATATGAAGGCCATAATCAATATTATAAAATAAATTTATAAGTTTTTTCTCTTATTAAAAATTGATGCTCTCATACAATATATTCTGATTACAGTTTCCTCTCTCCCTACTTCACCCATTTCTGTCTCACTCAACCCCCAATCCAAATCCACACACATTCAGTTTCCCTCTAGAAAACAAACTCACACCTAAGGATCAGTAATAGTATAAAACAAAACAAAAATCAGAAAGTGATTAAAAAAAAGAGTGAACAAACAAAAAATAACTAAATAAAGGGCACAAGAAATGCATATATATTTAGAGACACACATGTTCACCTCTCAGTAATTCCACAGAACAACAAAACTATAAGCTTTTGTATATATCCAAAGGACCTATAAGGAAAAAAAATGCCCTGACTAAACATTATGAGACAAAGAACCACTAAAGATGACTTTGAGTTTGTTTTGTGTTGGCATCTACTTCTTGATATGAGGCCTACACATATGCTACACATATGAGTATTTTGTTTCCTCAATGAGACACTCTTCAAAACAATTAATTTTCACTTTCAAGTGCTTATCAACTGGAGATATCTTCTTGGTTAAGGTTAGGAACAAGTGCCCACCTCTCCATTTAACTCTAGGACTTTAACTGGTACAGATTTGTGCAGCCCCTGTCCATGTTACAACAGGTTCTGTAAGCTCATACCTGCATCAGCCTGATACCCCATATGACTAGGAGGCCTTGATTCTTTCATGCCCACCATTGCATTTGACTATTATTCTCTTTTAGGTTCCTCTTCTGCAGATTTCCCTGAGTTCTAAGAGAACAAAAGTTCCCATCTATAAAGAAGTATATATACCTTAGACAATAACTTTAGTAAAAGAATTTCAAAGATTATATGATGACATTTCAGCAAAGCATAGATATATGAGTACAGCAGAATGATATGAAGTCATTTCATTATAATATCCCTTTAGCAGAACTGTAAAATTTGGTTTTCTTCTGGGTCCACTGCTTATTTAGTCTCAGATTCTTGGCTATCCAAACATCATAGGGGATAGAATTCACCTCATAAGGGGAGCCTTAACTCAAATCAGATATTGCATAGTTACTCTCAAAAGCTTTGTGCCACTATTATACCACCATATCATGCAAGCAGATCACCACTGTAGATAGAAGAGTTTGTGGTTGTGTTGGTTTTTACTTTTCTCCATTGGCAGTGCATAGAGAACGTTCCTGTAGCATGAACACTAGTCTATGGAAAGGAAGGTTCTACATAGGTACCAGTGCAACTTTTGCATTTACAATGAGTTGTGTAGGTGTCGTCTTCATAATAGAGCCTTGCTGACAGTGTGCACATAAACATCAGTAGCCCTGAAAACAGTCTGGAATTTTTGGGGTTTCCTATAGGACACATTTTGCCAAGAACTCAATTTAATGCAACCCATTCCCAGTACTGAAAACTTCATTTGGTCATAAGCCACATTCAGTTGGGGGCTCTGTCTCCCTCATTATTTGGTGATTTTACTTAGCTTGAGTAGAGGAAGGCTACTGATTTGTTTGAGTTAATTTTATATCCAGTCACTTTGCTGAAGTTGTTTATCTGGTTCAGGGAGGAAATTTTTGTGGTCACCTAAGTATACTATCATATCATCTGCAAATAGTGATATTTTGACTTCTTCCTTTCCAATTTATATCCTTTGACCTCCTATTGTTGCCTAATTGCTCTGGCTAGGAGTTCAAGTACTATATTGAATAGGTAAGGAGAGAGTGGGCAGCCTTGTTCAAGTTTCTCTCCATTTAGTTTGATGTTGACTACTGGTTTGCTGTATATTGCTTTTACTGTGTTTAGGTATGGGGGTCTGGTTGGTTAATTTTGTTATTCTTCCTATGGGTTGCAAACCCCTTCAGTTTCTTCTACTTTCTTAATTCAACAGCATTTCTTACATGAAATTTATGCTCAAAAATTAAGATTTAAGGTTCTTTAGTAAAATTCCATTAAACACAATGTTGGAAATCTATCTTCTTCAGATACAGTTTTAAGTCTAGTCTTAGCCACTTGGAGACAGTCTTCCACTGTGTACACAATGTGCCAGGGTACCTTAGTCTTAAAACAGACTTTGTTCTCAAGGAGATTTAAATTCTATACTATTCAGAGATTCACACTACAGACAATTCAACTTCACTGACTTTCCTAGGGCAGTTTTATTTCTTTATGATTGATCCATTCATGTTTATAATCAAGGTCATGTGGAAAGGCTAAGACAGACACCACATTTGCACAGTTTGAGGAAGTCATTAGAGTTACTTCCTATGAACACAGAGCTCCATGTCAGAATTCATAGAGGTCTTGAAACGAGATAGGTACGCACTTTCAGAAGAGAGGGAGATATTAAGACCTTTGTCTTTTCTCACAAACAAACTCCTCCACTCTATACTAGTGTGGATATTGTATCCAGTATGATAATTTATAGTTATAACTAAGATTTTAAGTTATATGCAAAAAAAAACTTGTCTGAAAGAAAAGAAACATGGGGATGGAGTCATGTAAAGTGGAAAAGTTCTTTCTGAAACAGAGGAGAAAATTTAAGAATATTTGTGGACAATAGATAGAAAAGACAGTATGAATGATTGTTAGAGATACTCTATCATTGTCTGTTATTAAGGGTAGATATTTTGATTTATAAATGAATTTTGAAAAGGAAATATTTTGATGAATGAAACACACAATATAAATAAGTATCTTTGATATTATTGCCTTTGGAGTAAATTAGGCCATTTCATTTTGATGTTTTAAATTGCTAGCAATGGGGTACCTGATTTATATCTATTCTGATATACTCTAAGAGAATGAGAACTCCAATAGCTTATGCTCTAAGATCAAGAATAGACAAATGGGACCTCATTAAATTACAAAGTTTTTGCAAGGCAAAAGACACTGTCAAAAAGACAAAGCGGCAACCAACTAACTGGGAAATGATCTTTACCAACCTTACATCCGACAGAGGGCTAATATCCAATATATACAAAGAACTCAAGAAGCTAAACTCCAGAGAGGCAAGTAACCCTATTAAAAAATGGGGTACAGAGCTAAACAAAGAGTTCTCACCTGAAGAATATCTAATGGCTGAGAAGCACCTAAAGAGATGTTCATCATCCTTAGTCATTAGGGAAATGCAAATCAAAACAACCCTGAGATTCCATCTCACACCAGTCAGGATGGCTAAGATCAAAAACACAGGAGACAGCAATTGTTGACAAGGATGTGGAGAAAGAGGAACACTCCTCCACTGCTGGTGGAATTACAAGCTGGTACAACCACTCTGGAAAGCCAACAACTGCTGTCTCCTGTGTTTTTGATCTTAGCCATCCTGACTGGTGTGAGATGGAATCTCAGGGTTGTTTTGATTTGCATTTCCCTAATGACTAAGGATGATGAACATCTCTTTAGGTGCTTCGCAGCCATTAGATATTCTTCAGGTGAGAACACTTTGTTTAGCTCTGTATCCCATTTTTAATAGGGTTACTTGCCTCTCTGGAGTTTAACTTCTTGAGTTCTTTGTATATATTGGATATTAGCCCTCTGTCGAATGTAAGATTGGTAAAGATCATTTCCCACTTAGTTGGTTGCCGCATTGTCTTTTTGACAGTGTCTTTTGCCTTGCAAAAACTTTGTAATTTAATGAGGTCCCATTTGTCTATTCTTGATCTTAGAGCATAAGCTATTGGAGTTCTGTTCAGGAAATTCTCCCCTGTGCCCATATGTTCAAGGTTCTTCCCTAGTTTCCCTTCTATTAGTTTCAGTGTGTCTGGTTTTATGTGGAGATCTTTGATCCACTTAGAATTGAGCTTAGTGCAAGGAGATAAGAATGGGTCAATTTGCATTCTTCTGCATGTTGACCTCCAGCTGAGCCAGCACCATTTGTTGAAAAGGCTATCTTTTTTCCACTGGATGGTTTTAGCTCCTTTGTCAAAGATCAAGTGACCATAGGAGTGTGGATTCATTTCTGGGTCTTCAATTCTGTTCCATTGATCTACATGTCTGTCACTGTACCAATACCATGCGGTTTTTAACACTATTGCTCTGTAGTACAGCTTGAGGTCTGGGATACTGATTCCCCCAGAGGTTCTTTTACTCTTGAGAATAGTTGTAGCTATTCTGGGTTTTCTGTTATTCCAGATGAATTTTTGAATTGCTCTTTCTAACTCTATGAAGAATTGAGTTGGGATTTTGATGGGGATTGCATTGAATCTGTGTATTACTTTTGGTAAGATGCTCATTTTTACTATATTAATCCTGCCAATCCATGAGCATGGCAGATTTTTCCATCTTCTGAGGTCTTCTTCAATTTCTCTCTTCAGAGACTTGAAGTTCTTGTCATACAGATCTTTCACTTGTTTGGTTAGAATCACGCCAAGATACTTAATATGATTTGTGGCTATCGTGAAGGGTATTATTTCTCTTACTTCTTTCTCAGCCTTCTTATCCTTTGAGTATAGGAAGGCTTCTGACTTGCTTGAGTTGATTTTATATCCAGCCACTTTGCTGAAGTCGTTTATCAGCTGTAGGAGTTCTCTGGTGGAGTTCTTTGGGTCGCTTAAGTATACTATCATATCGTCTGCAAATAGTGATAGTTTGACTTCTTCCTTTCCAATTTGTATCCCTTTGACCTCTTTTTGTTGTCTAATTGCTCTAGCTAGAACTTCAAGTGCTATATTGAAAAGATATGGAGAGAGAGGGCAGCCTTGTCTAGTCCCTGATTTTAGTGGGATTGCTTCAAGTTTCTCTCCATTTAGATTGATGCTGGCTACCGGTTTGCTGTAATTGCTTTTACTATGTTTAGATATGGGCCTTGAATTCCTGATCTTTCCAAGACCTTTAGCATGAAAGGATGCTGAATTTTGTCAAATGCTTTCTCAGCATCTAATGAGATGACCATGTGGTTTTTTTCTTTGAGATTGTTTATGTAGTGGATTACATTGATGGATTTCCTTATATTGAACCATCCCTGCATCCCAGGGATGAAGCCTACTTGATCGTGGTGAATGATCGTTTTGATGTGTTCTTGGATTCGGTTGGCAAGAATTTTATTGAGTATTTTTGCATCGATATTCATAAGAGAGATTGGCCTGAGATTCTCTTTCTTTGTCGCATCTTTGTGTGCTTTTGGTATTAGTGTAATTGTGGCTTCATAGAACGAGTTGGGTAGTGTTCCTTCTGTTTCTATTTTGTGGAACAGTTTGAAGAGTATTGGTGTTAGGTCTTCTTTGAAGGTCTGATAGAATTCTGCACTAAAACCATCTGGACCTGTGCTTTTTTTGGTTGGAAGACTTCCAATGACAACTTCTATTTCTTCAGGGCTTATAGGACGGTTTAGATGGTCTATTTGATCCTGATTTAATTTTGGTACTTGGTATCTGTCAAGGAAATTGTCCATTTCCTCAAGATTTTCTAGTTGTGTTGAATACAGGTTTTTGTAGTAGGATCTCATGATTTTTTTGAATTTCCTCAGTTTCTGTTGTTATCTCTCACTTTTTGTTTCTGATTTTATTAATTTGGATACTATCTCTGTGCCCTCTGGTTAGTCTGGCTAAGGGCTTATCTATCTTGTTGATTTTCTCAAAGAACCAACTCCTCGTTTTGTTGATTCTTTGTATGGTTTTATTTGTTTCTACTTGATTGATTTCAGCCCTGAGTTTGATGATTTCCTGCCTTCTACGCACCGCACACAATAATAGTGGGTGACTTCAACACCCTGCTCTCTGAAATGGATCGTTCAGGAAAGCAGAAACTAAACAGGGACACATTGAATCTAATTGAAGCCTTGGACCAACTGGAACTAACAGATATATATAGAACATTTCATCCTAGAGCTAAAGAATACACCTTCTTCTCAGCTCCTCATGGTACCTTCTCCAAAATTGACCATATAATTGGTCACAAATCAGACCTCAACAGATATAAGAAGATATAAATAATCCCATGCCTCCTATCAGATCACTATGGAATAAGGGTGGTCTTCAATGGCAACAAAAACAAAAGAAAACCCACATACACATGGAGGCTGAACAATGCTCTACTCAATGATAACTTGGTCAAGGTGGAAATAAAGAAAGAAATCAAAGACTTTTTGAAAGTTAATGAAAATGAAGGCACAACATACCCTAATTTATGGGACACAATGAAAGCAGTGCTAAGAGGAAAATTCATAGCCCTGAGTGCCGCCAAAAAGAAACGGGAGACAGCATACACTAACAGCTTAATGGCACACCTGAAAGCCCTGGAACAAAACGAAGCAAATACACCAAAGAGGAGTAGATGCCTGTTTCTTTGGTTTTTCGAGACAGGGTTTCTCTGTATAGCCCTGGCTGTCCTGGAACTCACTCTGTAGACCAGGCTGGCCTCGAACTCAGAAATCCGCCTGCCTCTGGCCTGTTTCTTAATATATTAAAAGAATATAAGTTCAAAATAACAAAATTAGCAGTGTTCTATATATAATAATATAAATGGATTACTTTATAAATAAGAGCATGTGCTTTGAAAATCTTAGTTTAAAATTGAAGATTTACATGGAAAATATTTCTGATAAAATATCATGCTTTTCAAAAAAAGAAAAAGAAAAAAAGAAAATCTTAGTTTATGTAGTCAATGTGTCAATATCAGATAATAATATAGTAGCTCTGTATTTTTAAATTACAGTTACAATATCTGAGATATTTTCACTTAAAAGTCACTATAGTATTTTAACTTTCGTCATTTTATCTAGAATTTATTTTTGAAAGACACTCTTTCATTCACTAGTTGACAAAGCAATTTAAACTCAAGTCTCAAGTCCTCATCTGTAAAGATAGTATATATACTTTAGACCACAACTTGAATAATAGAAGTTCAATGATTGCAAGGTGTTTTATTTAGTATTTTTAACATATAGATATATTTCTAATGAAAATATGCTTGATTGATTTAACACATTTTCCTTTTATTTCCTTCCTTGTAATTAATACCTATTTTCTGATCATAATGATAAATAGTTATATAAGAATAAAATTCATTTACAGTTGGAACATTGGTGTAAACTGTAAATTTCTACCAATTCTGAGCATTAAAGACAATTTGTGTGTATGCTGAGACTGCAGTATGGAAACAGTTTTCATTATAGGACAGAACATGTTGCTTCAACACCAGGGTGAGTGAAAATCTCATCAAATTCTGTTAAAATCAAGCCATGCTCACTTACTGAACTTGAGAAGAGTCTACATCAAGACAAAATGGTGATATGCATGGTAGTTCCCATTCCTCATAATGCACACTGCAAAAAATACAAAATTGGTATTTTCTCTGACTTCTTTGTATACTCTTCTTTTCAAACCAACTAATGTACAGTTCTATCAATAGTACAAAATTTCAATTGATTTCTACTAATATGTTTCCAGAATCAAAACAGTCATGTAATGATGAATTGGTTGTAGAATAGTAAAATTATCTATCATTTGATTAAGATAAAAATCAGGCATTTTAATACAGAACAATATAATATCAGTCTCATATTTCTTCCTTAAAAATAAATGCTATATATCTAAATTATGAATAAAATTTCACCAAATTGAATCTGCTGGGAATGTCATATATCCTAGTTGACCAGGAAATTCTCATTTTCTTTATGTATGCATATATATACAGAATTCTCTCTTTTGGCTATCATTGAAATTCATCCCAACACTATGTTTTCAATTGTCAATTTATAGAACAAATGTATGACTTTATTGATACTGGTTCATGATTTTGACATAGGTATTTTCTGGATAAATATGTTATAGTGGGTGTTCTATCTCTATTTGTAAAACTGAAACAAGACAGGTGAAACAATATATCAAATAAAAATATATAATTGATTTTATTCAAGTCATGTCAGTCCAAAATAAGTTACACAGTGCATTTTCCCCTAAAGTGCTTTACCTAGTTACCATCTTTCCTTGTTTTGTTTAGTTTGTATTTTTGTCACATCTGCAGTTCTCTTTGGAAAAGTCAAAGAATATGGTGCAGACAGACAAAATGCTGGAGTTTGTTTAAAATTAAGAACTAGTCATGTCAATTCAGAAACATCATAGAAATTCTATTATATACTAGAGACTATTGTTTAACAAGTACTGCTTCAAATATCAGTTCTCTAAAGGGAAAAACATTATAAACAGAGAAAACGTCTTCCAGAAAAATAGTGTATAAGTATAAAAGACAAAGCGTGTGCAGACACATAAGTGCAGTTCCTGACACCAAAATTATATAAAATTGACTTCAGAGTGTTAGTATGCAGAATGTATGAGATACAAATCCAGAATCTTAGTTGCTCATCAGACCCAACCACAAATTACTGAATTAACGTATAACATGCCTTTTAGGAGACAGGTATCCATCCTAAGACACTCACCAAATGCCTGAAAACCAGGTAAGGTACTTAACCCTGCATATCCTGATGTAATGTTCATGGTGAAATGTGTTTGGGGCAGAAGATATTTGCAGTTTTCAGTTTCTGAAATGATAACACACGTAATGGGCTATCTTAGTGTTATAAACCAGGAATGAAGTTCACTTGCATTTCATCCATACTTTATAGACAAACCCTGAATGTTGGATATACACACATATTTAGTATGCTTGGTTATTGACTACCAGCAGACACATGAGGCCAGGTGTGGAGGCTTCCACCTCTGACATCAGGTTGGTGTCCAAATCATCTAAAACATTTTTTTAAATTTAGAATTCTCATGTTAAAGATTATCAAAGTATATTTAGCTCTGTATACATTAACACTAATTTAAAATAAAATGGCGATAATAAAGTACAATCGTAACAGAGCTGTGAATGGGAACTATGTTTCTCTGTCATCTTTCTGTAGTGTTCTGGGATGATACTTTAAATAAGCACTGTACAGCTCTTTCTTTTTTTAACACATCCAAATCATTAACCTCTTACAACTCTAGAGTTTGGGGCTCCCTCCTGAGTGACCGGAAGCACAGTGTGGTCATAAGCATAGCTGCTCTGAAACAGCTGGTGACTGACGGGCAGGTCCTGTTTAGAGCATGGATCCACTGGACAGAGAGATATTCCCATCCCGAGGGGACAAGGGGGACAGCCTGAGATCACACTATTCAGGACATTATGAAAATGTGAAACTTAGAAATCTTTATGTGGACACGTATATTCAATTAATATTTTTGGGATGAACAGATTCCCTGTAACTCTACTGTAGAAAATAAAATAGCAGCAAGGAGGGAGTCTATATTCATTCACATATGTAGGTACTTATTTTGCTTATCACAAACTATATGTATGTATTTGCACTAACAAAATATTAAAGATCTAATATCATATAAGAACACAGGTTATCAAATAATTTCTGATTACCTTGCAATAGAGCAATTCAAGATTAATTAAAGCAATATATATATATATATATATATATATATATATATATATATATATGTATGTATATATATATATATATATCTGATAATGTATCTCATTCCAAGATTACTTGCATGGCTGTTGTCAGAGTATAAGCCTGCCCAGATTGTAGGACTATTTTTGTCAATTCTTGGGTGATTTGTGGCCTGGGGTCTTCTCAAATATTTAATGTGGGTCTTTCCACAGACAGTTCATGTAAAGTCAAATGATTGCATCTGAAAATGAAAAATATAGTGAATAAGGCTGATATCACAGAGCTCGCTTGACTTTAACCATTAAATGTTATTTCAAAGGTGTTTGAAAAGAGTCACACTCTGAAAATGAATAAATATTAGGGCTGTCAGAACTACTATCTTGTTTATACTATGTTACATTATGTTTTGTAGTAAAAAAATAAAGGAAGATAGAGAGGAAGGAAAATCAAGGTAATCAACATTTGAAAAAAATATAAACATAAAAATGTTTTCATGAATTAAATAATAAAATGGAGCAGATTAACTATTAGGATTAGCATAATGTATGTTCTCACATTTGTGACTCCATTCAGGTTGCATTAGATAAGGGAAAATTGTGAAGTTGTTTACAAAACAACTTCAAAGACATGCCCCTCTCATGCAAGACCTAAAAACCTGCTGTCAGTTGCTACTGCTGCTAAAATTGTCTAATTCCCAAGGAAAAATAGATTTACTAAAGCAAATTTAATCATTATTCTTGGCAAATTCTATGCCTGAGTACAACAATTACTTTTTAAAAATTATATGCATTTTATGTTTATATTTTTGTGGTTTCTTTCCTTTTTCATTTGCACTATCAAATTCACCAAGATATAGCTGAATTTCTGCCAAAGTTTACTTCAAACTGAGGTATGGTGGTTCACTCAGGGTCAAATAGTATCTGGCCATCCTGTGAAACATTACTATGAGTGTATTTATGAGGGTTTTGGAGAAGGAGATTAACATCTCAACAGGCACACTGAGAGATGAAGACTGTTTGGCTCAGTGTGTGTGTGTGTGTGTGTGTGTGTGTGTGTGTTTGTGTATGTGTGTCTGAGTGAGTGTGTTTGTGTGTGTGTTTGTGTATGTGTGTATGAGTGAGTGTGTGTTTGTGTATGTGTATGAGTGAGTGTGTTTGTGTATGTGTGTATGAGTGAGTGTGTTTGTGTATGTGTGTATGAGTGAGTGTGTTTGTGTATGTGTGTATGAGTGAGTGTGTTTGTGTATGTGTGTATGAGTGTGTGTGTGTGTTTACAACCAAAGTCTTCAATAAAGCAAAAGGACTCAAGAAGGAAGAATTTTGAAAGCCTCACAACTTGAAACAGTACAAGGGCTTTTACTGCCCTTACTGCATATGTGTGGAGCTGTGAGACCTTTTCTGGACCCCAGTAAGTGGTTGGATTCATCTGTTGGAATTTGTCTTCCCACCATGTATGTATAGAAATTTGGGTGAACTTAGTGTCCATATCCTATAATTGTTTCTTCATGTATCTATGCCAGACCCTTACACTCTGAAATAGTAAAACCAAGAAAATGTAATGAAATATCATTTCCATGATGACATTGATCCATACTTATAAATTCATATCAAATCAAGTGTGCACACACACATACAGATATACATGTAGATAGATATGATGTATGTATGTATATACAAACTTGTATCTATGTCTATATCTGTATCTATGCATATGAATATATATAAATACATATATATTTTAATGCAAGCTGATTTTGAAGAAATTGGTGTTTATATTGTGAAAGATGATGGAACACATCATTTCAGCAAGCGAAATCTAGTAGTTCTCAAATCGCTTCCCACATACAATCAAGAAAACACAGGCTTCAGTTTACTACCTATAGTCAACAACCTGAGATTTGGGAGTTCAAAGAGTTCACTTTTTATGAATGCATCCTGACTAAAGAAAACCTTGACCCATGCAAGATGAAGTAGTAAATGTGTTGTTTTAACATGCTAACTGGTAGATTTTTATACCATAATAGAAAGCTAACATCAGCTAATAATCAGATAATAATCAAAAAGCTAGTAATCAGCTTTTTATATAATGGTCATGAATAATTTCATCTTCCTCCTTCTTAAACTAGATTGTTGTCATTTCCTATAAATAAAGTTGTTTCCTATTCTGTCTCTATGTTTTCATTTTGACTTCTTAATCTAGTCCCCTGATGACCTTCTCTGAAGGCATCGCCAGCTCCCTTCTAGCTCTGGGAATATTTACATGGTAATTAAGTTTGATGCTTGTTTGTTTTGATGTTTTTAGTAGTAAGATTCAGCTCTAGTCCCCTGAGCTGTTATCTAAAAATGCACAGAATAAAACAGAGGGATGTTTGATGCCTCAGAAGAAAAAGACTATATTAGCTTAATTCCAGGGACTCAGTTGGTGTGAAAAGAGACTGAGTCTGGAAACCACACAGTAAAGAAACAGCTCTTACACACACACACACACTCACAGGGAGAGAAAGAGAGAGAGAGAGAGAGAGAGAGAGAGAGAGAGAGAGAGAGAGAGAGAGAGAGAGAGAGAGAGAGAGGAAGGAGGAGGAGGAGGACAGAGGAGAAAGCAAGAAAATGAAGGTAGCCTGTATATACACATATAGTGTGACGTCAAAAAATTTACAATTTTGTTACAATCGCCTTTGAAGAATGCATTTGAAATTAAAAGAATTACATTGTCAAATGCTTACAATCAAAGCTACCAATATTTAACAAGAAAACCACCATGCTAATTGTTTCAAGAGTAGTTTTAAGATATCATAACTGAGGTCCATTTGCCTGATGTTTTTACTTTGAAATGCCACTGTTATTAAAACAATAATGGCACTCAGATTTCTGCCTCATCTTTAATTTCCATTCATTAATCTAATATTATAACAGAATATTGTAACAGAATCTGGCATGTCTTTATTTTATCCTATTTATTTGGCAGGCTCAATATATCCTCTTGAGGGAGACATGTTCCCACTCAGCTAAGTTTCTGGCACTTGTCCCAGTTTCTAGGGTATCACAACCTCTTAAGAGTTGTTCCTACCCTGCCCTCCACCTCCTTGAATCTGTCAGCCAAACTCAATCACTGTGAAACGCTTTCCCCTGGCTCCTTGAGGAGCAATATGTGAGAGCCTGTGCTTTCTGGTTCTAAATGCCACCCATCCAATGTACTTGTGTCTGGAAACAGCAAAAGCAGTTCTGACTTGAGCTTTGATTTCTCCTTTTTATTTTTTGATTTCATAATCTATTGAAAGTTTTTCAAACTCGAACCTTAAGAAAATGAAGGCAGTGAAGGGCAGTAGGCAGGATCCAATTCCTGAAATCAGTCAAGTGTGGACTTGCTGGCTCTGCAATGTTAACAATATAGCAGTGGGCACAAAATTCATTCTCCTGCAGGGTCAATGTACTTATATTTAATTTATGCATCTCTATACCTCCTAATGTGGCATGGAAGATCAACTATAAGGTGGTATATTGCTAGCCCTTATTGAATTGTATGCCATGCATTTTGTGATTGGTAAATGTATGTTTTTATTAGAAACATTACTATTAATTTAAATACATTTTAATACCAGCAAGTCTCTTTTATTTTTTATTGGATATAATCTTTATTTACATTTCAAATGTTATCCCCTTACCCAGTTTCCCCACTCCCGGAAACCCCTTATCCTATTCTCTCTCCCCTGCTTGTATGAAGGTATTCCTCCACCCACCCCACTCCCACCTCCCACACTCAATTCCTTTACAGGGGGCCATCCATTGAACTTTCATAGGACCAAGGACTTCTCCTTCCATTGATGCCTGACAAGACAATCCTCTGCTACAAATGCAACTGGAGCTATGTACCCCTTGGTTGATGACTTAGTCCCTGGAAGCTCTGGGGGCTCTGGCTGGTTGATATTGCTGTTCTTCCTATGAGGTTACAAAGCACTTCAGCTCCTTTAGTCCTTTTTCTAGCTCCTCCATTGGGGACCCCATGCTCAGTCCAATGGTTGATTGCGAACATCCACCTCTGTATTTATAAGTCTCTGGCAGAGCCTCTCAGGAGACAGCCATATCAGGCTCCTTTCAGCAAACATTTCTTGGCATCTACAATAGTGTCAGAGTTTGGTGACTATTTATGGGATGAATCCCTAGATAGGACAGTCTCTGGATGGCCTTTTCTTCAGTCTCTGCTCCACAGTTTATCTCCATTTTTGTTTCCCTAAATAGAGGTCATCTGGTCCAACAGGGACAAGAGAAAGTATTGGATATGTACGACTAAAAAAAGTGAATGAAATGTTTTACTAACTTTTAGGGGCAGAGACACATTATTATTAAATGTTTTACAATCCACTTTGTAATCCTACAAAGTGAAAATTCATACACCCACAATTTCAAAGTGCTAAGGTTAAGAAACCCAAACAATTCTGTTTACTCAACAACCCATCTGTAACATCATTGATGGTATTTTCATTAGAAAAACTGTAAGATCAATAATTTTCATTTTTCCATCTTTATAGGAAAGTATATTTCTTCATGCTGATTGATATATTGGTAATATTAAGTAAAGTCTTAGTTATAGAAAATGTACCTTAATACGCAGACTCTTATGATGTGACACTTAAATATGATCTTTCAAAATGCATCACTAACTGCATATTTTAAATAATGTGGTTTCAGGCCTGTATTAATGCAGAGGACTAGATTAAACACTGCCCATTAGTGGTGAGTTAGGAAGGATACAAATACACTTAATCAGGGTAACATCCTGCATCAGCTTATTATTAGATTTAGAGTTATTTTTTTCTAAAAATGGCAATTGGAATAGTTGCAAAGATTAGTAGTCATGTTTAAGCAGTAAACTTAATCCTTATTAGTGTGTTCTTTATCACGATTTATGGCATTCGATTTTATGATCCCGGTTTACCAGAAAAGAATATATTAGTACTTTTATTGAAAAATGAAAACAGGCTATGAGCCTCCAATCTCAGTCACTGGTTTCACCTGCTATTATTATTTGACTCTTGTGGATATTTTCATGTTAATTAAATTGTAATTGACAGAAGTGGTCATATTTAAGTAGTATAAGTAAAAATAAACAAAAGATGCTGAGGGGGTTTGCAGCCACGTGGAGGGAGCAACAGTGTTAACAGGCCAGACCCCCAGAGCTTCTGGGGACTGGACCACCAACCAAAGAGTACACATGGCGGAACCCATGGCTCTGGCCATATATGTGGCAGAGGATGACCTTGTCAGATGTCAGTGGGAGGAGAGGCCCTTGGGCCTGATGGTATTCGATACTCCAGTGTAGGGAAATGCCAGGGTGGGAAGACGGGAGTGGGTGGGTGGATGGGTGAGTGGGTGGGTGGTTGAGCACCCTCATAGAGGGAGAGAGTAGGGATAGGAAAGGGAGTTTCCGAAGTGGAGACCTGGAAAGTGGAAAACATTTGAAATGTAAATAAAGAAAACATCCAAAAAATAAACAAATGTTGTATAGTCATGTTTATATTGGTTTTGAATATTGTCTTCTTCTAGTTAACCAAATAATGGACACATACTTGAATGAGCCTACCACAAATGTACTTATTTAGTAAAAAAAATGTCCAGATAACTTTCTTAAGAAGAGTAGACATGACCAATCAAGTCATTCTCCCATTGTTTTGTGGGACTGGAAGTCTGTGTGACTAGGGGCGAAGGCCCTGAGCAAGGCTGAGGTCATGAGTGTGTCCAAACTCTGAAAATCTCTTCCTGAGACCAGCAAGAGTAGGACTGTTTCCTCCTTTTTCCTGCACGCCCTGGGCATGTAAACCTTATGATGCAACTCCCACCTCTGCCACCCTTGAGCTGGTCACATAGCCTAGTGGCCAGGATTCAAGTTAAACTTCCTCTCTCCTTATAAGGACATGGCCAGCAAGCACCTGGTATTCCTCTTCATGCAAATGAAGCATTCCCAGTTCCTCAGCTGCCGCCAATAATGTACATTCATCCTAAACACTCCGACCATCTACCCCAGGTTTATATAGCTCCCTCAATAAAGACGTACTGTTTCTCTGAAAACTCTCTGAAGAAGGTTTCTTCTCAGGTATTTACACTGACCTAGCTCCTGTCTAACCCTTTTAGCCAGCTAAGATTTATCTCCAGTTTAACTTGCTGCTCAATGGATACCCAGAGGGGAAAAGCAGACCTGGGCAATATTGTTTTCCTTCCTTGTCTTATTTAGCTCTGTACTATGTGCAAATCATCAAGAGTATAATTATCTAGTGTGTCATTTAATTGTTTTGTTGGTCATTATTTACTGTACCAACCAGAACTCACATAAATAAGAATATCAATTTTGATATGTGACTTTCTAGATTTCATTGCAGGTACTCTTGCCATGAGTAGAAGGGCTTGAAGGAAATTACCTAGCCTTTCCTTTTCTCAGCACAGCCCCCTAAGGATAAGAAAGATTTATCTCATGGCATTTGCCAAGGGTTGACATTCCCAGATGTCTGTGGTGACTGGACTACACAGAACAATAAAAAAATGAGCTTTGGTGTGGACATTTAAAAGAAGGGACTGTTGTAAGGTTCTTAGGACAATGGAGGGTATTACCTCAAGAGCACTTTCTCTGTTTCTCTCTCTGTCTCTGTCTCTCTGTTTCTGTCTCTCTCATTTAAGATGCAATTGCTTGCATTTACATTTGCATATACTGATGCACTGTCACCATTACTAATTGCCAAGATCATGAGAAATAAGTTGATGCAGATCCCATGCCCCAGACACTCTGAAACAACTTATCTCATGTTATCTTTGTTATTTTATTGTAAAAATACAAAATTTAATTCTACAAAGCTTTTATGACATTTAGAATCATACATGTGTATGACCTATGTAAATATTAGATTTGAAAAATTTATTCTTATATAGTTAAAACATATATTTTACTACTGTGTGTGTATGTATATATGTATGTATATGTGTATGTGTATATGTATGCATGTATGTATATATTTGTGTGTATGAAGTTATTGGACTGTACCTTTTGTTTTATTCTCTTTCTCTCTCTCTCTCTCTCTCTCTCTCTCTCTGTGTGTGTGTGTGTGAGTGTGTGTGTTTGTGTATGTGTGTGAATTTTCTCTTTTCTTCCTTTCTTGCTGTCCCCAAGGAGTTAAAGAGTTCATAGTTTTTTCTGCTGGACATCAGGAATGCCAGCCCCAGTAAATTTCTTGGGGAATTCTGAGGAGGATGGAGAAGGATTGAAGGAAGAAAACCTACAAAATCAACTAATCTGAGACCATAGAGGACTATAGAAACTGAACCATCAACAAAAAGCATGCATTTGACTGACCGAGGCCTCCTACACAAATGTTGCATATGTACAGCTTGATCTTCATGTGAGTCCACTAATAATAAGACCAGGGGCTCTTGTCTCTGATTCTTTTGCCTAGCTTTGGATCCTTTTTCCCTGACTGGGCTGCATGGTCTAGCTTCATAGGTGGAATGTGTGTCTATTACCACCGGAATTTGACATGCCAAAGTGGATTGATATCTATGGGAGGCTCCCATTCTCTATGGAGAAAGCTAAAGGAGGAAGTGAGAGGAAGGAACTGAGAGAAGAAGGAAGGAGAACATGGATCAGAATGTAATGTAAATGAATAAATTAATGAAAAGAAGTATGTGAGCAAAATTAAAATTATTTATGATAAGCAAAGTATTAAATGGAAAGAAAATCAGTATGTGTGGTCTTAAGGCATATGTAGGAATTTGAAAGAAATCATATAGTAATTAAGGCATAAAAGAGGACAGGAATTTTCCAAAAGCTCCTTTACATTATTCACTCAAATATCATATAATAATGTTTTAGTCAGTAATGGAAACTAAATAATCATTGCCTTCTATTATTCTAGTAAAAACCTCATAATTTTCTCATTTATTAAAGTCTACTCGATAATATTCACACAATGACAAACTCATCTAGTAATAATTCATTTCTCAGAATATTTGCCATGATTGATGTATAAGTTTATGTAAAGTTTATATTATATATAGTTAGCCTATCATTAGGTGATATATATATACACATATATATATATATATATATGATTAAAAGAAAGAAGTATTAAATCTAAAGAGATAATATATTTCACAAATGGAATTATTTTTAAGTTAGGGAAAAGAAATAAGTTCCTCCTTCTAAGAAGGACTAAAGAACTCGCACTTTGGTCTTCCTTCTTCTTGAGCTTCATGTGGTCTGTGAATTGTATCTTGAATATTCCGAGCTTTTGGGCTAATATCCACTTATCAGTGAGTGCATACCTTGTGTGTTCTTTTGTGATTGGGTTATCTCACTCAGGATTATCTAGTTCCGTCCATTTGTATAAGAACTTCATGAATTCATTGTTTTTAATAGCTGTGTAGTACACCACTGTTTAAATGTACCACATTTTCTGTATCCATTCCTTTGTTGAAGGACATCTGGGCTCTTGCCAGCTTCTGGCTATTATAAATAAGGCTGCTATGAACATAGTAGAACATGTGTCCTTATTCTATGTTAGAGAATCTTTTGAGTATATGCCTAGGAGTAGTATAGCTGGGTCCTCAGGTAATACTATGTTCAATTTTCTGAGGAACCTCCAGGCTTATTTCCAGAGTAGTTGTACCAGCTTACAATCACACCAAAAATAGAGGAGTGTTCATCTTTCTCTACATCCTTGCCAGCATCTGCTGTCACCTGAATTTTTGATCTTAGCCATTCTAATTGGTGTGAGTTGGAATCTCAGGGTTGTTTTGATTTGCATTTCCCTGATGACAAAGGATGCTGAACATTTCTTTAGGTGCTCTCAACCATTCACATTTTCTCAGTTGAGAATTCCTTGTTTAGCTCTGCACCCTATTTTTAATAGGATTATTTGATTGTTTGGAGTCTAATGCTCATGGAAGCAAATACGGAGACAAAGTGTGGAGCAGAGACTTAAGGAAAGACCATCTAGAGACTGCCCCAACTGGGGATCCATCCCCAGTCACCAAACACAGCACTATTGTGGATGCCAAGAAGTGCATGCTGACAGGAACCTGATATAGCTGTCTCCTGAGAGGCTCTAGCAGAGCCTGTCATATACAGAGGCAGATCCTCACAACCAATCATTGAACTGATCATGGGGTTCCAAATGGAAGAGTTAGAGAAAGGACTAAAGGAGATGAAGGGATTTGCAACCCCATAGGAAGAACAACAATATCAAGCAACCAGAGCTCCTGGGGTCTAAACCACCAAGGAGTACACAGGGAGGGATCCACAGCTCCAGTCATATATATATAGCAGAGAATGACCTTGTTGGCATCGATGGGAGAAAAAGAGGCCCTTGGTCCTGTGAATGCTTGATGCCCCAGTACAGGGGATTGTGAGGGTGGGGAGGCAAGAGTGGGTGGGTGGGTGAGTGGGAGGGTGGGTGGGAACATACCCTCATAGAAGCAGGAGGAGGGGGAGGAGATAGGGGTTTTCTGGGGGGAAATTGGGAAAGAGGATAACATTTGAAATATAAATAAATAAAACATCTAATAAAAATGCTAGCTAAAATAATAAATAAATTCATTAAACATAAATCATATGACTAGATGGTTGCTATGAATCTCAATACAGTGATGTTGTATTAAATGTAAATTGTAGTATAAACACACAAACAACAAACGGATATTATAAGACTATAAGAAGCACATTGCTTACATGTATATAAAGAGAATATATAAGATAATGGATAAGGTAAACATTGAATAGAGTGAACATAAAAATGTTTCCACATTTATGTTAAACCGGAAATGAAAATGCTAAAGAGGAGAACTTGTTACTAGAAATAAATATGTCTACCTCATAATAAAGAACAGAACCATTTTTAAAAAACAAACTCTTTTTGCGTATAGACTTCATAAGACCTGAATGATACACAAGGTGAAAATTAATAGTATTGATGAGAAAAAATAGGTAAAACAGAAAATTGGAGAATATTAAAAGTAGAATACACATGATTTTTAAGTATTCATAGAATATTCAGTACACCACATGATATGTCTGGTCTCATGTTCTGGTGAATGAAAATCGTAGAACGTGTGTTAGACGACGACAGTAGAAACAAATCATGAACTGATAAGAGGAAGACATCTTTAATTTCCTTACTTAACCACTGGGAGCAAAACATGGTGTAGAAGTAATTTAAACAAAATTTTCAAATACTGAAAACATGGATGAAAAACAAGAACAAGGAAAATTCAAGATTCTTTGCCTGCATTCAAGATTTGGAATTCAAGATTTGGAAAAATGCACTTGATAGAACTCCATCTCGATCATAAATAAATGTGTAGACTTACTGACCTTAGGGACAAAGCAAGAGATGTGTTCTAGAGCCTATAGTTTTGTATGTGAATGCAAATACACATGTTCGTGATTATGGCAAATGACATGAAATAAATTTCTCCAAATACACAAATGATCTAAGATACACTCCTCAAATGTAAACAAGACAGTCAGAAATATGTCCCATGCATAATGTAACTTGATTATCTGAGGTTTTAATTGTAAATAAAACACTCTATTAATGCAAATCATTAAGAAACTAATACACTCAAGATCATCTAAATAAATATACAAATATCAGAAAATAGGAAGTTTATTCATGATAAGACCTTGCAGTGAGTCATCAAATCTTGAGAGAAACCTATGAAAGTCTTGAGATCAGTGAAACACTCTTCTCTGTAGGTTTGTGCAAGCAATGCATCCCTCAGATCAAGATCTCCCTAGAGTTGAACATGCTGCTTCACCCTAGCACTTGGCAGGTGAAATGAAAGGATGAAAATCTTGAGAAGGAGTGTACCCTCGAGTTGTGACTCCAACTCAGAAACAACAAAGTAAGATTACGCTAGAGATCCTAGCCTGTGCATTCAGGGCAGAAAAATATCTACATAATTTGAAAAGGAATAAATAAACTGACCTTTCTAAGAAGCTTTATTCATGCATTTCTAAGAATCAATTTGCATTTTCACAGTTATTTAGAGGACAGTTCACAGAAGTTGCTTATTTATTGAGAAATGAACAATTGTTAACAGAAAATAACCCGTGATATCAAAACAGCAAGTATATGGATACATTAAACAATATATGCACAAAGTCCTGAACTCATTGCTGTAAGTAACTGTTCTCAGAGTTGAGTGATTGATAAATCACATTGCGAATGAACAGGAAGACTCAATATGCTTGTGGAACTTTTTTTTTCAAAAAAGTATCTTAAATATTTCACAAAATTTCAACGGAATTTTTGGTATAGAAACAAGTTCGCTCTCACATTTACATGAAAACACAAATGGCCAGCAGAATGAAAATGTGTAAATAAAAATACAGTAAATATAATGACTCCCTGTCACTGACTTAAAACCTGATAATCATAGAAAGACAGTAAAAAACAAGACTCTATTGCCCTGAGGATGAACAAGACAATCAGTGGAAGGGTACAGAAAGTCAAGAAATTGACTAATTCACTCCCTAGATATGACAATGTACCTTTAGTACAGGTGACAAAATAATTTATTTGGAAAGGAATACTATTTTACTCATAAAATGTGTAGCCTTGGAAGGATCACTAAAGTTTGTTCTTAGGATCTTATGGTTGTATCAAATAACTGAGACTAACCACATGAAGGAAATATATTAGATATTTCTAAGATACTTCAGTAACTTTTAAACCAATAACCAGAAGAAAGAGAAAAGGAAATGTCCGTGCCTGTCAACAGCTACTGGACATCAGCAGCTGTTATTCTAAAGTACCAGGAGAGCAGGCTATGCTGTTGCCCTGTCCTGCAGAGATAACTCCCTATGGAGAAAAGGGGCTTCAGTACAAAACCTCGGTTAAATATGGCTGTTGTTAAGCAGTTCTGACCGCTGAAAGAAAATTATTCCTTCCGAAGGAAAAATGAGCTCAGTGCTTTATGCTAAAAACAATAATATACTTTACTTGTATATTTTAACATGTGTTGTTTTTCCTGAAACAGAGTACTGTCTGTCTTTCTAAAAGTCATGTTCTGATTCATTATTCAAATGGCTTTTTTCATTTACATGTCTTTATGGTACAGGTCATTTGAATTTATGCATATAAAATTTATTTTTATACTAAACCCTTGTTTTAGATAAAATATATTTGGATATAAACTTTGCAATTATACATAATGCACCGTTCTTAAAGGTGGCTTGTATAGAGAATAAGAAAACGATTTTTTTAATGTAGGTAATATTTTTGAACTTGGATATAATTTATTCTTGGGTCTTAAATGGTTATAAGTATACTCAGGTAATTGTACTTCATTATAATGAGGGTTGGGTGCAGACTGCTCAGTGACAAGAAAGTTTTCACTCTGGCAGGTTAGACTGCAGAAGAAGCCCCTGTAGAAGGTCCCACCACGGATACTGTCTAGGAAACCTAGTCAGTCACACATAGCCAGACTCTCTGAAGATCCTTGCTTTCTCCTTTTATTCTACAACTCTCGATCCTGTCACGTATTTATTTCATTCCTCCTTTTTGCTTCTTCTATCTTCCTTTCTCCCTTGTTCACTCCTCCTGTCAGCACTTCCTTTCATTCCCTCTGTCCACCTACTCTTCGGTGCTTTTACTCCTTTCTGACTTCCATCTCTCTATTTCATTCTTCTTTCTGTTACAACATGGATCCAAATTAATCAATTACTTTTCAGTAGTACATTATGCCATCCTAGCCGGGTTTTTTTTTTGTAATTTTATTTTCTAAGTTTTTTTTATTTGCATTCAAAATCATTTCCCCTTTCCCGGTTCCTCCCTCCCCGAAAGTCCCATAAGCCCCCTTCCCTCCCTCTTTTCCCCATTCAACCCCCTCTCACTTCTCTGTCCTGGCATTCTCCTACATCCAGTCTTTCCAGGACATCCTGGCCTTTTTAACTTTTCAGTTATTGTTATGAAAAAAAAAATGATGAGTTCTTATGAAACATAGAATTGACAATCATCCATGTATTTTCTTCATATGATTCTGAAATCTTTTGTTTTAAGAGTAAAATGTGGTTCCCTGCTCCCTGTGTCCTCTGGGGCAAGTCAAGCTGCCCTGAACAGCTTGACCTCCGTTCTCCCAGCCTCCTCTCTACCCACCATTATCAAAACTGAAGAACATGAACCACACAGGTTAGTTTCCCTTCTCACACCGATATTCCCTGCTCCTTGAGTCTTCTGTGACAAGCCAGGCTACCCTGAGCAGCTTGCTAACACAGAGAGAACGCCTCCATTCTCTGGCCACATTCCACCGGATCCTGAGCAGGATGCTAACCCAGGCAGACCTCTGCTCTCCCATCAGCACTCTGCCTGCCCTCACTGGACTTACTAGCGCGAAAGTAGAGCAAAGGGAACACTCCTCAATTCCTGGCAGGAGTGGGAAATTGTACAACCACTTTGGAAATCAATTTGTGGTTTCTCATAAAACTGGGAATAGTTCTACCTTGAGACCCAGATATACAACTAGTACCCCCCAGAGCTCCCAGGGACTAAACCACCAACCCAAAACACACATGGGAGGTCCCATGGCTCCAAGCTGCATATGTAACAGAGGATGGCCTTTTCAGGCATCCACGAGAGTAGAGGCCTTTGGTCCTGTGAAGGCTCTATGCCCCAGTGTAGGGGAATGCCAGGTCAGGAAAGTAGGAGTGGGGTGAGGGGTTGGTGAGCAGGGGAAAGGGGGATGGAATGGGGTTTTCGGTGAGGAAACGAGGAAAGGGGATAACATTTGAAATGTAAATAAAGGAAATATATAATAAAAGTTTTAAAAATAAAAAAAAGAAGTTTGGAGGCTTGGGGCATCGCCATAGATACTGGGTCATTTTTCAATTTGTTCTACCTATTACAGTAAATTTGTCAAGTAAACTCCTGTACATCTTTAATCAAGGAGAGGCTTGGAGGTAGTTTTTGCGATGCATTTTCTCTGAGGCAAACAAATATGAGTAATGGTCTCACTCTCTTAAAAAAAAAAAAGCTAAAGAATTTTGTGTAGTATCTTTCTCTCAGAAGAATAGTCAATAAGGACAGCTCACCCAATCCATAAAGATTTCATCCATTCATCCATCTTTAAACCCCGTAGCTCTGGAACAAAGAGAATCCACTTGTTCGAGAGCAGCAAGGAAGACCTTGGATACTCTAGTGAGTCACAGACAAATGGAGCACAGAAACCTAGTCAGAGTAGCAAATACTCTACTACTCCATCAGGAATACTTAAATGCCTCCCTCTAGAGTTCAAGCGATCCTTCTGTGTTATCAACATTAGACATCTGTCCTATGAGATATGCTTTTTCTTAAGTATTTCAATTCATTTAAGGTGACTATGTCAAAAATAGAGAAAAGCTAAAGATTGTTAACGACTGAATCTCTGTGCTCAATCCAGTGAAGGCTAGTTTTCAATTTAGCAAAAATTAACTTATATATATATATATATATTTATATGCATGTATGCAAGCATATATACATATGTGTATATGTGTCTGTGTTTGTGTACATGAGAACACATGCTTATATTCATGTATATAACTTTTCATTTGAGTGGTACAATATAAAGATAGATTTACATTAATAAAGAGTGTTAGAAAATTATGGTTACCTATTTGTTCATGTGAAAAAGTTAGGCTCATAAATAATCATCAAGAAGTCCAAGGTCATGGAAACTATTATGAAGCTTTTATTCACTCATGACTCTGCCCTTGGAAAAAAAATCATATCCCCACCAGCCCTGTAATGACTTAGAGCATTAAAATTTTTCATATAACTTTTCAGAGGGTGTGTACACTTTCTAAAGCTGTAAATGATTATTTCCTTCGAATAATGCCTCTTATAAATCAGAGGCATCTCACAGTTCTATATAATCTGCAGCATTTTGGAAGTCAAGATTTAGGAATTTCAAAAATAAGTAAGTGGGTAAACCTGAGTCAATCAGTTTGTCAATATTGTCTCGCAACTCTTAAAAACCTGCATTAATGTTAGAATTGTCAAAAGTTCTTCACGTAAGCAAATCTGAGGGAAGTCTATTCCAATTAAATTATTGGCATGCTTTTTCAAATGGAGTTATGTTCTGTTTGGTTTCCTCAATCTTAAAAGGGAATTCTGGAAGAGAAATATGGAGATGATCATTTCTGGGGTAAAGTACAACTGATTTCAGGCCTCATAAATGAAATTGAAATCAGTTGATCTCCAAATTGAATGCTGGAACTACTAACTTGAAGTAGGAAGATATCTGTATTTTTGTGGCCTCAAGAGATCTTTTAGAAATATGCCCCTCTCTCTCCCTCTTTCTCTCCATCTCTGTGTCTCTGTCTCTCTCTCCCTCTCTCTCTAGCTCTCCACTCCCTTTTCCCCTCCCTATTTAACTTTTCCTCTCTTTCTCCATTCATGGATTTTAAATTCAGCACAAAGTATATCATGCTTATTCCTCTTTTTAAACTTTTCAATTCACAATAATTTCAGACTAACAGAAAATGTGTAAAGTTACCTCAGCTCCAGTATGCTTTATTTATCTTGATCAAGGTGAATCCATCACTTGCCAGTATACAGTCTTTATTACAACTAACAATATAACATGCTACAATAGTTTTATTTGTAGAAGAAACTGTCCAGATTAAAGGTTTTGCTACCGAATCTCTTTTTGAGATAGAATACAATCCAGGAACAACACAGTATATTTTATATTGCCTCGATCATCTGCAATCTTTATTTCTAATATCTCTTAATCACTTATGAGGTGAAATGGTCACTTATTTTATGGAAATTGTCTTGATATTTTGTCTCATCTATTTTCTTAATTTGAATCTAGACTATTTCTTCTTGACAAGAGACTCAAAGATGATTTTTCCTGATGGTACCAAACAAGAATAACTTGATGCGCTCTGTTCTGTGCTAGAAATTTGAATCTCAGTCATCTAACTAAGGCGCTGTCTTCAGAGATTCTCAGACACAGACTTGTTCCCCTTTAATTAGTCAGTATCTTGGGTGGGACAATTATTTGAGACTCTACAGTATCCTATTTCCTCACACACTTCATCGTCTCTCCACTAATTTTAGCGCCCAGAATAACCTATGTGTTGTGTGGTGTCCTTGTGGTAAGTTGATATTTCTCCCCCCAGTTGCAAACATGAAAACTAGAAGCATTAAGTATTTTTATGTCTGAACATTAATTTTTATTTCTCTCATTTTAGTACTTAGGGAAGGGATTGCTGATGGCTGTGGTATTTTACATTTTAGGAAGCAATACCAAGAAATAGCAGCTGTTCAATATCCTTACCAGGACTTGATATTACTACTTGTAAATATGACTTTAATCTTTTGAATATAATATTATCCAACTCTGTTGTCTTCCTGTGAGTGTTAAGTCTCTGTAACCACGACCAGAAGCAATATTTATACCAGTATATGTGCCCTAACCAATTTTGCTCAACAGTTAGCCCTTGGCTACTCACCACTGAACTATTCACAAACTATATTTTTATTTTAAAGCATAACATGTGTGGATGTGTGTGTTATTTTTTAAGACTATCTGATCTCACTTATCAGCATACCACTGAGATGATCATATACAAATAAACACACATGTTATTGAACATATTGCAGTTGTAAACAAAATCACATATATAAGTAATGTTGCATGTGTTTAAAGTTAGTTTATTTTCATTAGTTAATAATACATCATTGTAATACTGCAAAATAATTTTCTATCTATCAGGAAATTAAAAGGCGTTTTGGTTATTTCCTCAACTGAATTTGATTTACATTTCAGCAGTGTTGATCCTGAGAAGTATTTTCTTCCTGCTCAGCTTTCACTTTTAAAGCTTCTCCTTCTACTCTTCCATTACTCTTTAAAGTTTGCTCATTCGTGTTCCTCCTGCTGAGGACTTTACATATTCTACATACATGTGATTTTTAAAATGTATTCAATTATCATGCACAACACTGAAGACAATGATGATGGTCACATATAGAGCAGTGATGAGATTGCAGTGCTCCTGGAGAAATCTTATCTCATGACTTCATGTCCATCTCAATGGTGCAGTGCAATTTAGTACAAAGTTTTTATTGTAGAATGCTTTCCTTTCATGAATAAATTCCTACATTTAATGCCTAGCAAATCTAATGGGCAACACAAGATTGGCAATAGCATTATAAAAATGTATACTATGTATTAATATGTAATTAATGCTTCGCAAAATCAAAAATGGAATGTGATAGATTATTTTTTTAATTGAATATAAAATTCATTTATATTTCAAATGGTAAAACCTTTCCTGGTTTCCCCTCTCCCCAAAACCCCCAACCCTCCTCCCACACCCTGCGTCCAAGTATATGCCCCTCCACCCGACCCACTCCCACATCCCCCCTCCATTCCCCTTTGTTGGGGCATCTATTAAACCTTCACCTGACCAAAGACCACTCCTCCCACTGATGCCCTAAAAGGCATTCCTCTGCCACGTTTTTGACTGGAACCATGCATACCCCTTGGTTGACAGTTTAGTTCCTGAGAGTCCTGGGCATCTTTGTGGCCAACATTATTGTTCTTCCCATGGGGCTATAAACCCCTTCCATTCCTTTGGACCACACTCCAACTCCTCTATTTGGGACCCTATGCCCAGTCCAATGGTTGACTGCTAGCATCTGCCTCTATATGTGTAAGGCTCTGACAGGGCCCCTCCGGAGAAGACCATGGCATGCTCTTTTTCATATGCAATTCTTGTTGTCCATAGTACTGTCAGGGTTTGGTGACTGTAGGATGAATCTCCAGGTAGGGCAGTCTCAGGGTGGCCTTTACTCCAGTCTCTGCTTTACACTTTGTCTCTTTATTGCTCCTGTAAGTATATTGTTCCCTTTCTCAGAGGAACCAAAGCACCCTCACTTAAGTCCTACTTCTTCATTAACTTCCTGTGCTGGATGAATTGTAACATGTTTATTTTGAGCTTGTGGGCTAACATCCAATTATCAGTGAGTAGTGCATACCATGTGCATTCTTTTGTGATTGGTTTACCTCGCTCAGGATGACACTTTCTAGTTCCATCCATTTGTGTAAGAATTTCATGAATTCATTGTTTTTAATAGCTGAATAGTATTCCATTGTGTATATATACCACAGTTTCTATATCCATTCCTCTGTTGAAGGACATCTGGGTTCTTTTCAGCTTCTGGCTATTATAAATGAGGCAGCTATGAACATGGTGGAGCATGTGTCCTAATTACATGTTGGAGCATCTTTTGGGTATATGCTCAAGAGTGGTATAGCTGAGTCCTCAGGTAGTACTATGTCTAATTTTCTGAGGAACCACCAAAATGATTTCCAGAGTGGTTTTACCAGCTTGCAATCCCACCAACAATGGAGAAGTGTTCCTCTTTCCTGACATCCTTTCCAGCATCTGCTGTCCCCTGAGTTTTTCATCTTAGCCGTTCTGACCAATGTGAGGTAGAATCTCAGTGTTGTTTTGATTTGCATTTCCCTGATAACTAAGGACGCTGAACATTTCTTTAGGTGCTTTAGAGCCATTCGAGTTTCCTCAGTTGAGAATTCCCTGTTTAACTCTGTATCCCATTTTTTAAATAGGGTTATTTGACTCTCTGGAGACTAACTTCTTGAGTTCTTTGTATACATTGGATATTAAACCTCAATCAGATGTAGGATTGGAGAAGATCATTTTCCAATTTGTTGGTTGCCATTTTGTCCTATTGACCATGTCCTTTGCCTTACAGAAGCTTTGCAGTTTTATGAGTTCCCATTTACAGATTCTTGTTCTTAGAGTATAAGCCATTGGTGTTCTGTTCAGGAACTTTTCCCCTGTGCCCGTGTGTTCAAGATTCTTCCTCACTTTCTCCTCTATAAACTTCAGTGTGTCTGGTTTTATGAGGAGGTCCTTGATCCACTTGGACTTGAGCTTTGTACAAGGAAATAAGAATGGGTTGATTTGTATTTTTCTGCATGTTGACCTCCAGTTGATTCAACACCATTTGTTAAAAATGCTGTCTTTTTTTCTACTGGATCTTTTTTTAGCTCTTTTGTCAAATATCAAGTGACCATATGTGTGTGTGTTCTTTTCTGGGTCTTCAATTCTATTCCATTGATCTTCCTGCCTGTCTCCTTACCAATACCAAACAGTTTTTATCACTATTGCTCTGTAGTAGAGCTTGAAGTCAGGGATGGTGATTCCCCCAGGAGATCTTTTGTTGTGGAGAATAGTTTTTGCTATTCTGGGTTTTTTGTTTTTCCAGATGAATTTGAGAATTGCTCTTTCTAGATATATGAAGAATTGATTTGGGATTTTGATCGGAATTGCAATGAATCTGTAGATTGCTTTCAGAAAAATGGCCATTTTTACTGTATTGATCCTGCCAATCAATGAACATGGGAGATCTTTCCATCTTCTGAGATCTTCGATTTCTTTCTTCAGAGGCTTGAAGTTCTTGTCATACAGATCATTCTCTTGCTTTGTTAGGGTCACACCAAGATATGAAATATTATTTGGGACTATTGTGAAGGGTGTCATTTCCCTAATTTCTTTCTCAGCTTGTTTATCCTTTGAGTAGAGGAAAGCTACTGATTTGCTTGAATTAATTTTATATTCGGCTACTTTGCTGAAGTTGTTTATCATTTTAGGAAGTCTCTGGTGTAGTTTTAGGGGTTGCTTAAGCATATGATCATATCATCTGCAAATAGTGATATTTTGACTTCTTCCTTTCCAATTTATATACCTTTGACATCCTTTTATTGTCTGGTTGTTCTGGCTAGGATTTCAAGTACTATATAGAATAGATAGGGAGAGAGTGGGCAGCCTTTCTGGACCCCAGTATTAGTGAGATTGCTTCAAGTTTCTCTCCATTTAATTTGATGCTGGCTACCAGTTTACAGTATATTGCTTTCACTATGTCTAGGAATGAGCCTTGGATTCCTGATCTCTCCAAGACTTTAATCATGAAGGAATTCTGGATTTTGTTAAAAGCGTTTTCAGCATCTAATGAAATGACCATGTGGTTTTTTTTTTCCCTTGAGTTTGTTTATGTAGTGGATTACATTGATAGATTTCAGTATAGTGAACCATTCCTGCATCCCTGGGATGAAGCCTACCTGATCGTGATGAATTATAGTTTTGATGCATTCTTGGATTTGGTTGGCCAGAATTTTGTTCAGTATTTTTGCATCGATGTTCATGAGGGAGATTGGTCTGAAGTTCTCCTTCCTTGTTTGGTTTAGGTATAAGCGTTATTGTGACTTCATAGAATGAGTTGTGTAGTGTTCCTTAAGTTTCAATTTCATGGAATAATTTGAAGAGTATCGGTATTAGCTCTTCTTTGAAGAACTGATAGAATTCCCCACTAAACATATCTGTTCCTGGGCTTTTTTTTTGATGGGAGACTATTAACGACTGCTTCTATTTCCTCAGGACTTATGGGACTATTTAGATGGTTTATCTGATTCTGTTTTAATGTTGGCACCTGGTATGTATTTAGAAAGTGTCCATTTAATCCAGATTTTCAAACTTTGTTGAGTATAAACTCTTGTATTAGGATCTGATAATTTTTTGAATTTCCAGTTTCTGTTGTTATGTCTCCCTTTTCATTTCTGATTTCATTAATTTTGGTAGTGCCTCCATTCTACAGCTAAAAACAATTAGCAAATGCAATTTCCCTTGTTTCAGTCTAAAAATAAAAGCTAAAATATCATACTAAAATATTTAATAAATTAAATTCTCTTTATTATAAAAATACTCAGCAGTTTTAGAAAAAGTTCTATCTGCCTAACATTTTTCAGACCTGTTCAGTCAACCACAATAGCTGGAATCACATTTAACAGAATATATTTTATGCTTTTTAGTTTAGAATGAAAACATGTCATGCCTTTTTAGTAATCCAGTTAAAATAATTTGGAAAGCCAGAACAGTGAAATATACTAAGATAAAGAAATAAAGATGATTTTAATTTTAAAAATGTAATGAAATTGTCTTTGTTTGCAGGTGATATAAATGTCTATTTTTAAAATATAGTAATTTTAAAATTTTGCTAATTTTATATAACATACCTTGGAATTATGAATGAGTTTAAGATGTATGTAGGAAACAAGTTCATATGCAAAAGTAAGTGGATTTCTATACGTGTAATATGACTAAAATTAAATACACCTATCTTTTTACAATAAAAACAGAATAAACAATTATCTGTAAACTTATGAAAACATGCAAATTGTCTCAGAAAGTGAGATGGACAGTGATAGAGGAAGACACACCATGTAGAATGTAGTCCTCCTTATGTACACATGCATGCCTCTGCCCACACTTACATATGAACACATGTGCTAACCACAATCATAGAAACATATATAGAATATAATTTTGCATTTTTATTTTATGAAATAATTAGGTTCCCATGTCCTGAATTCAAACAAACACACATAAGCAACGCAAATATATAAATATATAAACTGATATCAGTAGAATGAGAGAACGGTAGATAAACTGAAAAAATTCACATTTGTCTCTGACCTCACCATGAAATTTTTTGCTAAAATATGAGTGTTTTCATCTCTTATTGGTGCTTTTATGCATAATATATGCTATTTGATTTAAATCATAGTGGAATTCCTCAATCTATCTCTATCAAGATATAAACAAAACATCATGAAGAACAAGGAGAAAAATCACTAAGTTAGAAAAGTCTAGTTATCAAGATAAGATTAGTTTTATTTGGCAGAAGAAGAAGAAGAAGAAGAAGAAGAAGAAGAAGAAGAAGAAGAAGAAGAAGAAGAAGAAGAAGAAAGTTAGAGCTATTTTAAATGTAAGACTCTTGTCACAGGATCATTGTAATAGAGTGTGTCTGTCATACAACAAAGGACCTCAGAAGGACCTACTCCAGGCTATACTGTTTTCAAAATAATTGCAACTCAAAAGATAAACACCAAGATCACCACAAATACTGTTTGTAGTTATAGCATATGAACAGAGAAGCAAAAAATGCTTCCCACAAAAGAAAAAAAAATCACACAATCAGATAGATACTTAATTGATTACTAATATATGCAAAATTATGAGAAACTGAGGGACACTAAGTAAAGTTGTACTTCACTCATCAAATAGTATCTGTTCACCTGTTACTGAGGCTCCAATAGTTCTCAAAAAAATAAAGAAAAAGTAAAAACCACTGTGGAGAGATTTAAAAGTTGTAAAAAAAATGAATTCATGTTAACACAGAAGAACATATATAGCAGAATAGTATTTGAATCCGGAGGGATTTCCAAAGTCTGTTATGGTAAAAGTGTTCTTGCAAGTTTAACAGTGACTGGGAGATGACAGATACCTCAAGAGGTGGAGTGTAGTAAAAGCATGATACACCACTGAGGGACCAGTGCAGAATAGAAGGAAGAGAGAGTAGGAAGTAAGAAGAAGAGAAAAAAATACTCTCTCCCCTTCCAGTTCCTGACCCCACAAGTTAGTTGTGTTTTGTCTTAGTACTAATCCCATAGAATGGAAAGCTGGAAAGCTACTATAAAATGGAACCACGAATTCAAGGAATTTTTCCAGTGGTGTGTTCCTTGTTTCTCAGTTTACAGATCCTGTACTCTGAATTTTCCTGATCTTCGTAATCAATGTGTAAGTCTCATACCATATATCATCACATAATCTACATGAGTTCATACTTGGGACAATCAAGATTACTACTGTATTATAGAGGACGTTAAATACTGTGTAGAATTTTGCATCCAATGTACTTGTCATGGGGAATCTCAGCAGGATGCAAAATGCAACATTGTTCCTAAATATCTAAATGAAAACAAAGTGTGCTTTATTACATGAGCATATGAGTTTAAATATTAACTGGCCTCCATTTTACTTCAGTTTCAGAGATCTACTGAAAAATAGATCATTTAATGCTTCAGAAGCTGTGAGGTTTAGGAAAGAGAAAAGAATCACTATATAATTATTAATGTGATAATTATGAAGTATTTTTCTTTTCACCCCTTTTTTAAGCAAGAAAGATTAATGTAGGACTTTAAAAATGCAACATTTCTGTATGGAAAACTATGTTCTATACATGTTGCTAGTGATGTGGGTGAGCTGTTTAGACTATTTATCATCTTGAAAGAAACTGAAATGACTCTGTCAGATATTGTAGAATGTACCCAGATCAACACAATGCCCAGCCCCTGAACCATGATGAATAGCAATGTATTTGGGCATTTAATATTTATATTTGCTCCAACTTATTCACTCATTTTTCACCGTCAGTATCCGTAGAGATGAAAGAAATTAGTTTCATTATTGATGATTTTTAAATACAGACAGGCTTGGGGAGGGACTGAATCACACAGATGCATGAGCTACAGAAATGAATGTTACATCCACCCAGGACCTTTTATAGAAAGCTAATTAGAATGGTGATATGGGAAATGTACTCAAAGGTCACATTCTTTAGCCAGCCATTTCCAGGCACACAGATGGTATCACCAACAGTAAGCTGGTCACTCAGACATCCTTACTAAAGAAGTCACCCCAGTCAAACTCAACTGAGGACGCTGACTCACGTCAGCATTGTCCTTAACTCACACAACTCATAGAACAGCAGCATGAACATCAAGTTTTTTTGGTTTTTTTGGTTTTGTTTTTGTTTTTGTAAAATCCTCTATATGTGATTCAAACTTGTTATTATAACACAGTAATTATTTGTATGTGGAGCTTTACTGGGAGAGAAGAAGCTGCAAAATGAGGAGGGAATCTCCTTGTTTCTTTTGAGCATCTGTCCATTGATTCCTTTCAGCTTGATAGACTCATGAGATCCTTGGCCCAAGTTTCCTTGATGGCCATTGCTTAAGTGGACAGAAATTAGAAGGGTGGGTAGGGAAAGTTCAAGTTTAAAAATTCCCATAAAAGAACTAACTACTAGTGTTTTCATTGCTACATAGCAAAAGAATAATTCAAAGGAATTCCTAGCAATGCTAATCAACTTCCTGAAAATCATCCGAATAAGACAGTCTACTGGCCTACATTATTATTCTGGTCTTTGTGTAGCCAAACCCTAAAAGCAAATGCTTTGGCATTTCCTTCACTAAAAGATCTTTTTGTCCATTTCCATGAAACATACATTAGATTGTTTTTGGAAACCTCTGCTAATGCCTTGCCCTTTTAGACTTTTCATGTAGAGATAATGACTTGGAGCAGGCTGAACATTTCATCTCTGTTTCAAGCCCTAGTACGTTCAGGCTATTGAATGACCCAGCCTGATAAAAGACACTGCTCTTTCTTTATTCCCATTCCACTTGGGCAGTGAAATCTCATTAGCTAACTGACTAGAGAACTCTAGTTGGTTAACTGAAACATGATCCATCAGTCGGGAAACTTCGTCACAGTTTTATCATTATAAATTGGAGAGCAGACAAGGAGATAAGAACAATTCCAGATGCCCTTCAACAGTAGACTTACTTGGCTCTGAATAAATGCTATCTCTAGACAATAAATCTAAGTTAATTATAATTTCTCCCTGAAAGCTTTTTCAAAATGTAACTAAACTATAAGCATAGAACCCAGGGAGTAGATTCTCAACCTATATACAAAAAGTATATTTAAAAATATATAGTCAAAATAAACCCCCCTTCCTTTAAATTCTGGTAAATGCTGAGAAATATTATAAAGTCAGATATTACCTTATAAGCACTGGTTAATTTACAATGGTGTCTACATTATTACTTATTCAGTTTAATATATTTATATATGATAATTCACTGCATTTATCCATCTGCATATAGGTATCCAATGCTAAAGTAAGCAGGATCCATGTTTAAACAACAACAAAAACACACACACACACACAGAGAAAAAAGAGTCAATTATATATCAAGAGCTCTAACAGATATCAATATATGTGTATGCATATAAAATTGTAAAATACTTATTTCTTTAAGACATTAAAGATTTGCCTTATTTTTCACTAAAGACATTAGTATTAAAATATAATTTTAATGTTTTCATTTAGAAAGTATGCCTAATTTCATATAATATATCAATAAGGAATATTCAAACTTTTTCTGATATCTGTGTATATAGTACCTCTCACTTGTGCTTTTAGCAACAAATACCAAATTTGGTTTTGTATGGGAAGCTATACAGTCAAACTCCTTTTATTTTATTTTATTTTATTTTATTTTATTTTGTCTTTCACAGAGTGATGAGACATGCAATTTTCAGGCTTAGTGATAATCAATTTTACTATTGATTTTAGACTTTACAATCAATTTTATTTCTAACGTAAAATCAGGTTAAGTATTCCAGGCATGAGGTGACTATGTAGTGTCTGTTTTTATGGAACATTGACTTTGGCCAACTTCTTAAGTAGAGTGCTTTCTCATAGGGCTCAGGGTGTAGTTCTATTGGTTATTTATTTTTCTTCTCCAAGCAGAGCTCCTTCATAAGACTGATAGGAATGTGTGTGTGTGTGTGTGTGTGTGTGTGTGTGTGTGTGCATGTGTGTAAAAAAAAATCAACCTTTTTTTTGAAAAATCAAACCATTTTTTCTTCTAGTCAATAATCATGCTTCTAGTTTCATTCATAGAAATGCCTATTTCACTTTCAAAAAAATCTCTTTTAGCTTGCTTAATAACAGGGGAATGGGACTCTTATGTTCCAGAGAAGTTCAAGTTTCCTATTGTGTTATTCATAAATAAAAGTACACAATCTTGCTTTTGTTCCTTCCTGCTACTATTAAAAAGCATATTGTGGATCCTTACATATATATCTCAAAAGAAGACATGCCAAGCAATCACCACATTTACATTGCCTAGCTGATAGAATTAAACTAGAGGTCGAAGATATGGCCAATCTTGGCCTCAAACATACTATCTCATTGCTCTGACTCTGATAATTGTCAGTTCTCACCTGTGAAAACTTGTTTCATCATTTCAACCTAAGACTTCAACATTTGCTTTTATGTCCTTTACTTTGGATGTCTCAGACTAATAGAAGAATGTTAGCTCCGGCTGTGTGCAGGAACACTAATTTTATAGTTCATTGCCTTAAGAGTACTCTCACTTTTAAGTTACTTACTGTTTTATTTTATAACCCCATCCCGATTCTAGGACCTTGTTTCCTCTGTTTTTCATTGTTGTAGCTTAATACATCTTGATACAGCCTTGTGTCATGTGAAGGTGTCTCATTTGAGAGATTGCCTGGATCATGTTGCTCTGGAGCCTTGGCTATGAGAAATTGTCTTGACTGATGATTGGTATGAGAGGGTCCAGCTTATCGTTGGTGATGCAGTCTATAGGCAGATAATCCTGGGTATATAAGAAAGCTAGCTGAATGTGAGTCATTGGTCAAGTCAATAAGAAGACTTCCTCCATGGATTCTGTTCCCAGTTTCTGCCCCTGAAGTACCTCAATAATGGGTTGTGACTGGGAAATAAAAGCTAACATAAACCTTTGCCCTCTCTAAGTTGCTTTTCATCATTATATTTATCACAGCAATGGGGAAACAAGTTAGAACAATAATTTAGCCACTTATTGGGCACTGAATATGTATATATGTGATGTAAAATAACAAATGATCAGAAATTTAATGAACCCATCATGGCAGGCACTGATATTTACCAGAATTGTATTGTCTTAGTCAGGGTTTCTATTCCTGTACAAACATCATGACCAAGAAGCAAGTTGAGGAGGAAAGGGTTTATTCAGTTTACACCTTCAACATTGCTGTTGATCCCCAAAGGAAGTCAGGACTGGAACTCAAGCAGGTCAGGAAGCAGGAGCTGATGCAGAAGCCATGGAGAGATGTTTCTTACTGGCTTGCTTCCCCTGGCTTGCTCAGCCTGCTCTCTTATAGAACCCAAGAATACCAGCCCAGAGATGGTACCACCCACAAGGGGCCCTCCCCCCTTGATCACTAATTGAGAAAGTGACCCATAGCTGGATCTCATGGAGGCACTTCCCCAACTGAAGCTTCTTTTTCTGTGATAAAACCAGCCTGTGTCAAGTTGACACACAAAAAAATGCCAGCACTTGTATCACATTCAAAATAACAAATACAAGAAAATCTAGTATCACAAAGGATACATGATATGCAACATATCTGAAATAGTTTTAAAAAGTAATGAATATGTGGGACTTTGGAAACTGATCAGCTAAAGGGGAAATCATTTGGAATGTAAATAAAAAAATATGGAAAATAAAAAAATAAATAAAAACAATATATTCATAAAAAAAAAAGAGCTTTTGCTAATCTCTGCAGAAGACTGGGGTTTGCTTCCTATTACCCACTTGGTAGCTCACAGCCATCTGTAACTCCAGTTTCAAAAGATGTAGCACTCTTTTCTGGCCTATGAAAACATTAACATGCATGTGGTGCTCATACATACATGAAGACAAAACACTCATTCATGCACATAAAATGTTAACAGGTGATAAATACAGACAGAATACAAAACAAAAAAACCACAAAAGCTTGATACTTGAGGAACTTGGGAAAGTTTATAAGGACCTTTGTCTCAAAACATCTTGCACCATTTTCTGTTGGTTTGGAAATACCTCAGCTAACATTTTAAATTTAAAACTTTAAATGAATGTAAAATGCTGCATTATATTTTATTTATGTAATAGTCATTATTTGAATTTTGGAAAATACTACTGTATGTATTTTTCGTTCATGTGTACACATCAAATACCATCTCTAGAATCAGTTTGAATCACTGGAGCATTTCACTATATAATTTATATCTGTTAGGTAAGAAAATATTTGATTTATATTTAAGTGATCAATACAACTGAAAATTACACAAAATATGCAAACAAAATATCATAAAGCAGTCTGAAATTATGTGATTTTCATAAGTATGCTAAACAATTTTTATTGGGATGATAATAAAGTGATAATTCAAGTTCCAATATTTATTAGTAATATAAAAAGGAACATGGTGCCTTAATTTATGTATTAGTGAAATACATTTGTTAATTACCTATCAGGTAAGAAGATTTACAAGACTGTCAGTTTTCTGTATAGCTATTGTATAATCTATGCAGGATCAGATAAAACCTATTGTAATTAAGTAAAAAAAATAAAAAATCCCAGTGTTGCCAAAGGAACCGGATTAGAATCTACAGGATACGCTGAAAACCTTAAAGAGAGACAGAATCAGTGACTTGGTATGCAGGGTACGTTTCTTCTCTCAAAAAAAAACATGAGCAGAATAACTTTGAAGACAATGAAACTGTTCTTGTCTAATATGGGAAAATCATTGTCGACATATGCAGATGACAATTATTTCCAGGATCCTGTAGCTGATTCACACACACAAAATAAAGGGTAGTCTGTTTGATACTATGATACTGCCCCATGGAACACTTGTACTTGAGTCACTCAGTTATTGTGACATTCAACTTGACTAGAAAATAAAAACCCAGGATGCTAATTCTGTGAGAGTCCAGTGCACGGCTATTATTTAGGATGCTTTTCAGAATTACTCAACTACTTCCTAGATATCCACATACGAAGGTTTACCTGCACATGTCTACCACTTCTTTATCTACTATGATTTGTCAAACTATAGTTTCAAAATGGGAAGATGAACATATTTGGGGTACAAGCATGAGGGCCCGAGTTCAAATATGAAATGTTTATGTAGAAAGCTAGGAATGGACACAGGCGTGTCTATAATGCAGTGCTAAAATCCTGCAGGTTTAGAGATCATAGAACTGCTGGAGTTTGCTGGCTTCTAGCAAAGTTCCTGGTTTGGTTGGAAATTTTATCTTTAAAGAATAGAGGAGAGGATGCTAGAACGGTACACTCAATAGTCAGCATTGGACTCCTAGAGCACACAAATATATGTGAACATATACCACAAATGCACAAATAAACACACATAACACACACACAAACATACACACTCACATATATACAAAAATAGAACACACTCTCACACACACACACACACACACACACACACACACAATGTGTATAGGTTTTCTTAGTGGCTTTTAAAGGAAATTTTGTAACTTTGTGTTTCTAGTTGTTGTCATGGAAACATGATGCCATTTTACTAAAAGTAGAACTCAAAATAGTTTTAATGAAAATTCTTTACTTGATTGGATCATTTAATTTTCTTAGAACATAGTGGGACATTAACATGAAAAACTGGATAATTATGCATTTTCTTTTAAAATATCTGTTTTTAGCATGTTAGCGTGTACTCTTTCCTAATGAATTTTTCAGTCTGAATCTATCCTCTCAGGCTGCAGCCACACCTTTATACACTATCTTCGGGCTGCAAGTCCTACCTCCCCAACTGTCTTTTCTTAGTTCCCAGGCCCATTGTCATAATGGTACTGCTGTGCTCAAAGGAAGATCCCTGACCTTTATTCTTAAATGACTCTTTATATAAGCCAAAGGGAAGCCTTCAAGTGAATAGTGGAAGGTTCTCAATTCCAAAAGAAAAAAGAAAAGAAAGGAAAAGAAAAAATAAATATATCAAATTTGTTAGCTTCTACAGTAAAGATGAATTCTCTATTTCTGAAATTTTGAGTTGTTGACAGTGGCTTTCCTAGTTATCCCTCCTCCAACTTCAGAATATTAGATAAGAACTAACAGAGAGAAAGATAGATTAGACGGTGTTTGCTTTCATGAAAACTTGGCAGGATACCTCCCATAAATTTCTCAGAAAGATTGCCATGAATGATACATGTGGCATTAGTATCTTTATTGTCTTTAAGTTCCTGATAACAGGAAACATGGAAGAGGGTTAAAGGTGTCTGTCAACTCCATATCAGAAGGCCTCTAGAGTTTGTATATAGGAAGGAAGAGAATTGAAGAAATAAAGCCTGTTGCTTTGAGGTAGAACCCTGCCATCTGTAAACTGCAATTATATGGTTAATATTTTATGACAAAACTGGTATTTAGAGGAAGTGTTTGGGTCCTTCTGGAATAAAGATTGTATCAAACACTGTTCTTCACAGTAACATTAACAGGAAGAAAAGTGGTAGGTACAGGAAGGTGTGGTTCAGTTCACTCTGAAGACAGAGTCATAGCCATGACCAGTGACAAGACTGCTTAGTATATATTTTTTCAATTTTATCAGAAATATTTTCCATGTAAATCTTCAATTTTATCAGAAAATGTTTATAATTCTACTTTCAATCAATTTAGGAATATTTTTATTCCTAGAAATTTATCTGTATAATTTTCCATGAAATAGTTAATTTTAACATGTTTTTCTATATATTTTGTGAATTTTATCAGAAATATTTTCCTTGTAGATATTCAATTTTTTCAGAAAATGTTTATAATTTCACTTTCAATCAACTTAGAAATATTTTTATGCCTACCATTTTATCTGTAATTTCCATGATAATCTTCAATTTTAATGTTATTTTATATTTTTCTACAATTTTATTAGAAATATCTCCCATGTATATCTTTAGTTCTATTATAAAATGTTTCTACTTCCTTTTTCAATTAATTTAGTAATGTTTTTTATGTCTACCATTTTACTCTTTAATTTTCCATGAAAATTGTCAATCTTAATGTATTTTTCTATATGCTTCTTCAATTTTGTCAGAAACATTTTCCATGTAAATCTTTAATTTAATCATAAAATGTTTTACTTCCTTTTTCATTAAAAAATAAAATTAAAAAAAAAAGACTGCTTGAAAAATTCTTTCTGCAGTCAGTGTCCTGTACAGAAAACCATAAAAACAACAGGCTAATGCAGGGGACTGAGGGAAGGAGGATACAGGATCAATTTAGAATGCCACAATTCTAAATTTAACCTTTAGGTTGTCAGTCTTTCACAGAGTGTGCAGTTAGTGTTCCCAGGTTCTCCTTGTGTCTCAAGCACCCGCCTGATCTTTAAGATAGAACCCTGCCATATGTAAACTGCAATTATATGGTTAGTATTTTATGACAAAACTGGTATTTAGAGGAAGTGTTTGGGCCCTTGTGGAATAAAGATTGTATCAAACACTGTTCTTCACAGTACCATCAATAGGAAGAAATGTGGTAGGCACAGGAAGGTGTGATACATCCCTTTCCAAGAATTTCTCCGGATAGAGATTGTGCAAGCTCAATTTATCTGAATCCTGAAGTGCAACCAGGTACAGAGCTATTTCTGCTAACTAGTTAAAGGGCAGTGACATTTTAAAAACAGTCTTGTAAATAACAGATGTGCCTCTTAACCTTTCTATAAAATAGACACTAAAAAGTATTATCTGGGAAAAGGTGTGGAGAAAATGCGGTAGGGCATTCTTGTGGGATGAGGAGATTAAAAACAAGGCAAAAGGGAAGTGCAATAAAGCAATGCCGGAGTCAAGGCAGGTGCAGCTGAATTTTTCAAATAGTGTCTGCAATGTCGTGATTCAGATGACATCTCATCTGTGAGTTTGCTTCACGTAGGTAGCTGTAGAGTAAGAAAGAATGTGGTGGAAAGTCTTCACCTAAAATAAATAAAAGCATTCCTTATTTATCCAATGATCAAGGATTAATTTCAAACTCTCTGTCTCTCTCTCTCTGTGTCTCTCTCTCTCTCTGTGTGTGTGTGTGTGTGTTTGTGTATGTGTGTGTGTGTGTGTACTGATATGCCTAAAAATGCACAATTAATATTTACATGCAGACACACTGACTGCCAGCTGGTAAGATAAGCAACAACACAGGTAGACACAAGCTCTGTCTGAAATCGTCAGTCCTTCCTATGTGCGGTTTAATAACCATAAAAACAAATGAGGATATCTAAGCAATTGATAGTTAACATGAGAAATACAAAAAATTTAAGAAGTAAATATAAGGTAAACACAGGTAATATAAGACTTGTTTTGGGGGCTCAGATGGGATAAAGCAGATGCTAATACAGAGCAGAAGAGTAGAGTTTGGAGGAGACATATTTCACATCCAGAAGATCTTAAATCAAGGCTGAGACTACTTTTAAGGCAAGGATAAAAACACATGTGATCATTAGACCAAATTCCAGGAGCCTCATAAATGTGCCTGAAGATGTAGATGCCAATTTGGACAGGCATGATGATGAGTGTGACTGGATAATTGAAAAGAGACCTCTAAGGCAGAAGCTGAAATCTCCTAAATTCAGAGGCTCTGCTACGTCATGATTTGATTCAATTAACTGAAATTACTGAGATATAACTGAATAAGTCACATGACGAGCTATAGCTCTTCTGAGAACATGCTGCTTAGGAAGGGAAGTCAGTGTTCTGTTGATTGTAAATTGAGAGTTAAGGGGAGTATGTAAATACTGCTTGATCCCAAGAATTCAGTTTTCTATTTTCTTAAGGAAGACTAATGGCCCAAACTGGAATTCGGCCTTGTTCAACCACAGCTGAGAAGACTGGGGCTGTGAATTCCAATTTTGAATAATGATTCATCTCACATTAGGTGAATGAATTAACTTTGGCTTCTTTGACAACAAAAATGAAACAAATGATGCTCATTTACCTTTTGAAGTAATCTAATGAGAAACTCAAGCAGCATACTTACAAACATACTCAAAAGTAGATGGCTGTGGACTAAAAATAACATTTTAGAATTTCTTAGCCCCATGTAAAATAAGTCATCAATTCTATGCTATATGTTGTAGCTCATAAATTAAAGGAGGTATGAATGTCTGAGCGTTGTCTTGATCTTATCAAACAAGATTATTATGATAAATTAAATTCAGTGAACACATATAATTAATAAATATAAAGAAAATCAAATACAAGACTGGAGGAATTTGCTCAAAAACTATCAGGTGAAATAAAGATTTCAAAATACCATCACCCATGCTGTCACTAAACTTGCCAAACAATTACTAAATTTCGATGATGAAGGAACAGTCTTTTAACAATGATGCTTACAACTAATTATGAATAGGAAAATAACACGTGTTCAGGCCATACATATACCACTCAACAAAATCGGTTACAGTGGATGGTAACTATGAAACCAAAATTCAGAGCTGAGAAACTTTATGGAAACTTATAAGTAGACAAATATGTTTTTGTCTTAGGGTAGTAAAAAATGTCTTACCCAAGCCAAAAAAATTCAATCTTAAAAAATAAATTGGTTAATTGGATCATTTTAAATTATAAACTTGTATTTGTCTAAAGACTCTATGTAGAGAGTAAAAATAAATAAATCCTAGTAAATCACAGAATTTATTAAAATATCTGTGATCGTGAATTTGACAATGGCTACATGCACATAAAATACAAAACAACACATCAGTGAAGAATAAAAGAAGACATAGAAGGTGAATGGACAACTAAATATTCATCTCATGCACATAAAAACTACAAAGAAATATTCTAGATAAAGGGTTGCTGAATACATACCATATGTTCATCTCACTGGTGATCATATTTGCATAAGTATCTGTTGATCAAACATTTTTATTGCATATTTTGAGATTATACTAAAATTACATCATTCACCCCTTTTCTGCTTTTTCCATCAGAACCCTCCATACACTATACTTTTGTTCACTTTTAGATTCATGACCACTTTTTCTATTAGATTTATTATTACCCATACATGTATATGCATATAGGCCTAAACACAACCTGTTCAGTCTGTATACTACTAGTAGCACACATGTTTTTCAAGGCTAGGCATCTTGTGATGGGTAACCAATTGGTGTGCTCTTTATTGTAGATAACAATGACTAAAATAAACAATTAATAAAAAAACTGATATGGACTGAATTATCTATACCTACAAATCATATATGAAACTTTAACTCCTGATACCACGGAATGTGACCATTTCTTGGAAATAGAATTTTTAAAGATGTAGTTCAACTTAAGTAAAGTCAGTGTGTAGACTCCACTCTGATGTGACTGATAGCTATGTTGTGGAGCAGATAAGGGCACAGTACAGAAGAATGATTGTAAGCAGAAGCCAGTAGCAAGAAGCCACCAGCGAGCCAAGAAAAGAAGCTCTTCTCAGTCTCTCATGATAGATTTTTCTTTTTGCAGGAATGGTATAACACGGTCCTCCAGTAGTGTCATTCCCAGTTTTCTGAGGAACCACCAGACTGCTTTCCAAAGTGGGTGTACCAGCTTGCAATCCCACCAGCAGTGGAGGAGTGTTCCTCTTTCTCCACATCCTCACCAATACCTGTTGTCTACTGAGTTTTTGATCTTAGCCATTCTGACTAGTGTAAGGTGAAATCTCAGGGTTGTTTTGATTTGCATTTCCCTAATGACTAAGGAAGTTGAATATTTCTTTAGGTGCTTCTCAACCACTCCTGGGCATATACCCAGAGGATTCCCAGCATGTAATAAGGACACATGCTCCACTATGTTCATAACAGCCCTATTTATAATAGCCAGAAGCTGGAAAGAACCCAGATGTCCCTCAACGGAGGAATGGATACAGAAAATGTGGTATATTTACACTATGGACTACTACTCAGCTATTTTTTTTTTAATTTAATTTTATTTTATTTTTTTAATTTACATTCCAAATCACTTCCCCTTTCCCGTTTCCTCCCTCCCCGAAAGTCCCATAAGCCCCCTTCCCTCCCTCTTTTCTCCGTTCAACCCCCTCTCATTACTCTGTCCTGGCGTTCCCCTACATCCAGTCTTTCCAGGACCAGGGGTCTCTCCTTCCATCTTTTTAGAAATCTATTGATATGCTGATTGTGTCTAGGGTATTCTGAGATTCTGGATCAATATCCCCTTATCAGTGACTTCATACCATGTGTGATCTTTTGTGATTGGGTTACCTCACTAAGGATGATATTTTCAAGTTCTGACCATTTGCCTAGGAATTTCGTGAATTCATTGTTTTTAATTGCAGAGTAGTATTCCATTGTGTAAATATACCACATCTTCTGAATCCATTCCTCCGTTGAGGGACATCTGGGTTCTTTCCAGCTTCTGGCTATTATAAATAAGGCTGCTATGAATATAGTGGAGCATGTGTCCTTATTGCATGCAGGTAAAGTCTCTGGGTATATGCCCAGGAGTGGTATAGCCGGATCCTCCGGAAGTGTCGAGACAGCAGTTGTTGGCGAGGATGTGGAGAAAGAGGAACACTCCTCCACTGCTGGTGGAATTGCAGGCTGGTACAACCACTCTGGAAAGCAGTCTGGCGACTACTCAGCTATTAAAAACAATGAATTCATGCAATTCTTAGGCAAATGGGTGGAACTGGCAAATATCATCCTAAGTGAGGTAACCCAATCACAAAAGAACACACATGGTATGCACTCACTGATAAGGAGATATTAGCCCAGGAGCCCAGAATACCCAAGACACAATTCACATATCAAACGATGCCCAAGAAGAAGGAAGGAGAGGCCCTCTGGTTCTGTAAAGGCTCAATGCAGCAGTATAGGGGAATGTCAGGACAGGGAAGCAGGAGGGGGTTGATTGGGGACCAGGAGGAGGGAAGAGGGCTTATGGGATTTTCAGGGAGGGGGACCCAGGAAAGGGGAAATCATTTGAAATGTAAAAAAAGTATATATCTAATAAAAATAAAGATTTTTCTTTTCCACCTACATGGTGACAATAGTCAGTGCTTTTTAGCCAGGTCCATTCACCCCTGCCCAGAGTATATGCTTGTAAAGCCACTAGAAAGCATGCTAGTATACCTAGAGAAAATGTAACTGCATCCTATAATACCACTATTAGTGTATAAGCAGAAGGTCATGTACCATTATATTCGTGGTACTGTGAATCCCAAAGGTTAACACCTCAAATAGCCTTGAAGAAAAGAAATGACTTGGGACTGGTGACACTTCAACCATGTATCCTTTGGTAATAATGAGAGAAGCCAGATGCCTATAAATGCAAGAACTCCTGAACAAATTTTACTAACATGATAGTGAGGAAAATATGACATGAAAGTGCGCATTCCATTATCAGTAAATAGAAAAGCACAATTATCCTTCAGTGAAAACAATAAAAATGCTGGTTCTTGGCAGGGTAAAAGAAGAAAGTGTTAGGAGGAGCATGGGGGAATCTCGGTATCCATGTTTTCATCTCTTCTGCATCTTGATTTGGGCAATGGTGGTGTGTACTTTGTAAAAACTAGTTAAGGAACATTATGATTCACAAATTCTTATTAATAACTATTTTCACATAAGCTTCACTTGAAATTCAGAGAGGAGAATTTCTAAAAATATTTAGGTCATTATGAAGGTGTTTTGATACTTGTGGTTTTGCAGCTTTAAAAATATGACACAACTATGTCTTTTTCAAAATATTCTAAACAATCAGCTTTTGCAAATAGTCTAAAGGCTATCTGTGGGCTGTGTCCTATGCTCTAGTGCTCTACTCCCTCCTGGCTGTGACCTTTGCTCACCAAGGCTTCCAAGTGCACATCCACCTTTCCTCCAGTGACTTTATGGCTTGCTCCCTTACAAACACAATATCTGACTACCTGGTTTGACTTTCTGAGTAAGGTCTTTAGTGATGGAACTGACTGCCTAATATCGTAATATTCTTCTACAGACTGTCAATCATTATGCTGCTTCCTGATTCATTCAAAGTGATAATTTACTACTGTTTTTACTAATTATTGCATATATCTTCAAAGCTAATATACAATTCCATGTAACTACAGCTTCTCACTTTCCTTTGTCTATTGGGGTGGATACAGGTTACACTGTATTTGGACGTGCTAGCACTATGCTGCCCAGGTTGGTTATGAAACCCTCCTGCTTTGGCCTCCAGAGTTCTCAGATTATAGATGTGCCCTATCACAAATTTCTTTGTTTTTACGTTATGTTCTCATCCCTAGAATAATGCCTGAAATGTGTACACAACAGATGAGCATGTGCTTGAAGGATTAACTGGATAAGTTTCTTCATAACTATTAGACAATAACATACTATGCTAAACCATATAGTTATCAAATGGCAATCATGTAGGTTTCTGAAAGTATACATAAAAAGAAATAGCCTACAATAGCACTTTAATGAAAATTAAAATTTTGACCTAATACTTATCAATGTAGGGGTCAAAATGATCCCACCAACACAATATGGCAACAAGATACCACCCATGATGGAAAAGTATTTACTATTTATTTCTTCTCAAAATGGATAGTCAATACAAATTACATAGCATGCAGATACTTTCCACAAATAAAATTTATTAAGCAATAAACTATGAGGTAATTAAACCTTAAATTAACTTTTAATGCAGTCAGTGAGCTAATTGGTGGTCTTAGATTCTTTCATTTCAAACAAGATATTTTCCTGCATATTTGTCTGTAGACAATCATTATCATTCAATATAATTTCTTTTCCATAGTCAAGAAAATAAAATGGTTTGCGCTATTTAGTAAAAGAATATATTTTATGTTTTGAGTATTTTATAAAATAAAAAACCCTCTTCTCAATCATTTTTGAAATGAATCCTATATTCATGTTAAACATTATTATTTATTAGATACCGATACATGCTCAAATCTTATACAAATTTGATAAATGATTTCCCATTCACTTTCTCTTATAATGTAAGCCCAGCGATGCTCCCTGGCTAAACCCTTGTATCCTTAGTTACAGTCTGTGGGTAATTCTCACACAGAGTTGACTGATTTGTTTCTCCATTATGAAAACTCCAGCATCAGACGGTCCTTTTCCCCTTCACCAAAATTGGTCCATGACCTCCTGTAGCACGATCCTGTGGAGCCAGAGATAAACACAGTGGGTCACCTTCCATAGATTTATTATTTTATTAGAATGTAAAATCATTACCATGGAAGAGTGCCCACCAGGTTATCTTGTAAAGATCAAGATATAACTCAGGTAGACACACACTTCTGGCTTTCAACTTTTGTCATCTTCATCTGTTTTCCTTCTGCATTTAGATCTGTAGCTTAAAAGTCAGTCCTCACAAGCCTCTATCTCCAATCTGTATTCTATCCCTCACACTTCAGTGCATCCACATTCAATTTTCACTTCTAGTGGCCTTTGACTTTGTGGCCAGTTTTTCAGAGTATACATTAGAGAAAAATTTATAGGATCTCTGAATATTCTACACTTCTATCTTATCATACATTAAATCAAATGTCTTTCAGATAGTCACGTGTCTGTCGTGTCCAAATGCTAGATGGTTGGTATGTTGTTAAACCTCAGACTGGTATCTTCATGGGAACATCATGGTCTATGTTTTATTGATGGGAGAATCACAAAGATTGACAGTGTGTTCAGCATTGTTGAAGAAGTGTTTGTAGGGTTGAGGTTCAGCACTTGCCTATTACATATGAGGCTTTCCTTTTTATTCATGGTCCAGTGAATAAAAAATGAATGTTTGTAAACTAGTCAAAGATTCAAATATCATCAGCTATCTACTATTCACAATGATCATATATCTTATAATAAGCCTACATATGGAGATTCTACCTCTATGGATCAATCCAAACATAGGTCAAATTTGTATTTGGAAAAATTATTTACCATAAAAATTCCATTTTCTCATAAACAATACATTATAATGAATGCCCATATGTTCTATTTACATTGTATCAGGTATTATAAGCAACATGTGAATGATTTAAAGTATATGTGAGGTTATATATACATTATATATACAAGTAACACTTCATATATGGACCATCCATCAATGTTGCTGCTCATACTGATCCTAGGTCCAATACGCAGTCCTGTGAATGCCTTGAGAAAATTATAGTTGCTAATAACACAAAATGGAAGTATATCATTTCTGTCCCTTATATCAAATCTTTTTTTTTTTTTTTTTTTTTTTTTTTTTTTTTTTATTTAATTTTATTTTATTTTTTTAATTTACATTCCAAATCACTTCCCCTTTCCCGTTTCCTCCCTCCCCGAAAGTCCCATAAGCCCCCTTCCCTCCCTCTTTTCTCCGTTCAACCCCCTCTCATTACTCTGTCCTGGCGTTCCCCTACATCCAGTCTTTCCAGGACCAGGGGTCTCTCCTTCCATCTTTTTAGAAATCTATTGATATGCTGATTGTGTCTAGGGTATTCTGAGATTCTGGGTCAATATCCCCTTATCAGTGACTTCATACCATGTGTGATCTTTTGTGATTGGGTTACCTCACTAAGGATGATATTTTCAAGTTCTGACCATTTGCCTAGGAATTTCGTGAATTCATTGTTTTTAATTGCAGAGTAGTATTCCATTGTGTAAATATACCACATCTTCTGAATCCATTCCTCCGTTGAGGGACATCTGGGTTCTTTCCAGCTTCTGGCTATTATAAATAAGGCTGCTATGAATATAGTGGAGCATGTGTCCTTATTGCATGCAGGTAAAGTCTCTGGGTATATGCCCAGGAGTGGTATAGCCGGATCCTCCGGAAGTGTCATGCCCAGTTTTCTGAGGAGCCGCCAGACTGCTTTCCAGAGTGGTTGTACCAGCCTGCAATTCCACCAGCAGTGGAGGAGTGTTCCTCTTTCTCCACATCCTCGCCAACAACTGCTGTCTCCTGTGTTTTTGATCTTAGCCATCCTGACTGGTGTGAGATGGAATCTCAGGGTTGTTTTGATTTGCATTTCCCTAATGACTAAGGATGATGAACATCTCTTTAGGTGCTTCTCAGCCATTAGATATTCTTCAGGTGAGAACTCTTTGTGGAGCTCTGTACCCCATTTTTTAATAGGGTTACTTGCCTCTCTGGAGTTTAACTTCTTGAGTTCTTTGTATATCTTGGATATTAGCCCTCTGTCGGATGTAAGGTTGGTAAAGATCATTTCCCAGTTAGTTGGTTGCCGCTTTGTCTTTTTGACGGTGTCTTTTGCCTTGCAAAAACTTTGTAATTTAATGAGGTCCCATTTGTCTATTCTTGATCTTAGAGCATAAGCTATTGGAGTTCTGTTCAGGAAATTCTCCCCTGTGCCCATATGTTCAAGGTTCTTCCCTAGTTTCCCTTCTATTAGTTTCAGTGTGTCTGGTTTTATGTGGAGATCTTTGATCCACTTAGAATTGAGCTTAGTGCAAGGAGATAAGGATGGGTCAATTTGCATTCTTCTGCATGTTGACCTCCAGCTGAGCCAGCACCATTTGTTGAAAAGGCTATCTTTTTTCCACTGGATGGTTTTAGCTCCTTTGTCAAAGATCAAGTGACCATAGGAGTGTGGATTCATTTCTGGGTCTTCAATTCTGTTCCATTGATCTACATGTCTGTTACTGTACCAATACCATGCAGTTTTTAACACTATTGCTCTGTAGTACAGCTTGAGGTCCGGGATACTGATTCCCCCAGAGGTTCTTTTACTCTTGAGAATAGTTTTAGCTATTCTGGGTTTTCTGTTATTCCAGATGAATTTTTGAATTGCTCTTTCTAACTCTATGAAGAATTGAGTTGGGATTTTGATGGGGATTGCATTGAATCTGTGTATTACTTTTGGTAAGATGCTCATTTTTACTATATTAATCCTGCCAATCCATGAGCATGGCAGATTTTTCCATCTTCTGAGGTCTTCTTCAATTTCTTTCTTCAGAGACTTGAAGTTCTTGTCATACAGATCTTTCACTTGTTTGGTTAGCGTCACGCCAAGATACTTAATATGGTTTGTGGCTATCGTAAAGGGTATTATTTCTCTTACTTCTTTCTCAGCCTGCTTATCCTTTGAGTATAGGAAGGCTTCTGACTTGCTTGAGTTGATTTTATATCCGGCCACTTTGCTGAAGTCGTTTATCAGCTGTAGGAGTTCTCTGGTGGAGTTCTTTGGGTCGCTTATGTATACTATCATATCGTCTGCAAATAGTGATAGTTTGACTTCTTCCTTTCCAATTTGTATCCCTTTGACCTCTTTTTGTTGTCTAATTGCTCTAGCTAGAACTTCAAGTACTATATTGAAAAGATATGGAGAGAGAGGGCAGCCTTGTCTAGTCCCTGATTTTAGTGGGATTGCTTCAAGTTTCTCTCCGTTTAGATTGATGCTGGCTACTGGTTTGCTGTAAATTGCTTTTACTATGTTTAGATATGGGCCTTGAATTCCTGATCTTTCCAAGACCTTTAGCATGAAAGGATGCTGAATTTTGTCAAATGCTTTCTCAGCATCTAATGAGATGACCATGTGGTTTTTTTCTTTGAGATTGTTTATGTAGTGGATTACATTGATGGATTTCCTTATATTGAACCATCCCTGCATCCCTGGGATGAAGCCTACTTGATCGTGGTGAATGATCGTTTTGATGTGTTCTTGGATTCGGTTGGCAAGAATTTTATTGAGTATTTTTGCATCGATATTCATAAGAGAGATTGGCCTGAGATTCTCTTTCTTTGTCGGATCTTTGTGTGCTTTTGGTATTAGTGTAATTGTGGCTTCATAGAACGAGTTGGGTAGTGTTCCTTCTGTTTCTATTTTGTGGAACAGTTTGAAGAGTATTGGTGTTAGGTCTTCTTTGAAGGTCTGATAGAATTCTGCACTAAAACCATCTGGACCTGTGCTTTTTTTGGTTGGAAGACTTCCAATGACAACTTCTATTTCTTCAGGGGTTATAGGACGGTTTAGATGGTCTATTTGATCCTGATTTAATTTTGGTACTTGGTATCTGTCAAGGAAATTGTCCATTTCCTCAAGATTTTCTAGTTGTGTTGAATACAGGTTTTTGTAGTAGGATCTGATGATTTTTTGAATTTCCTCAGTTTCTGTTGTTATCTCTCCCTTTTCGTTTCTGATTTTATTAATTTGGATACTATCTCTGTGCCCTCTGGTTAGTCTGGCTAAGGGCTTATCTATCTTGTTGATTTTCTCAAAGAACCAACTCCTCGTTTTGTTGATTCTTTGTATGGTTTTATTTGTTTCTACTTGATTGATTTCAGCCCTGAGTTTGATGATTTCCTGCCTTCTACTCCTCTTTGGTGTATTTGCTTCTTTTTGTTCCAGGGCTTTCAGGTGTGCCATTAAGCTGTTAGTGTATGCTGTCTCCCGTTTCTTTTTGGCGGCACTCAGGGCTATGAATTTTCCTCTTAGCACTGCTTTCATTGTGTCCCATAAGTTAGGGTATGTTGTGCCTTCATTTTCATTAACTTTCAAAAAGTCTTTGATTTCTTTCTTTATTTCCACCTTGACCAAGTTATCATTGAGTAGAGCATTGTTCAGCCTCCATGTGTACGTGGGTTTTCTTTTGTTTTTGTTGCCATTGAAGACCACCCTTATTCCATAGTGATCTGATAAGAGGCATGGGATTATTTCTATCTTCTTGTATCTGTTGAGGTCTGATTTGTGACCAATTATATGGTCAATTTTGGAGAAGGTACCATGAGGAGCTGAGAAGAAGGTGTATTCTTTAGCTCTAGGATGAAATGTTCTATATATATCAGTTAGTTCCATTTGGTCCAAGGCTTCAATTAGATTCACTGTGTCCCTGTTTAGTTTCTGCTTTCCTGAACGATCCATTTCAGAGAGCGGGGTGTTGAAGTCACCCACTATTATTGTGTGCGGTGCGATGTGTGCTTTGAGTTTTAGTAAAGTTTCTTTTACGAATGAGGGTGCCCTTGCATTTGGAGCATAGATATTCAGGATTGAGAGTTCTTGATGGTGGATTTTTCCCTTGATCAGTATGTAGTGTCCTTCTGTGTCTTTTTTGATGACTTTGGGTTGAAAATCAATTTTATCCGATATTAGGATGGCTACTCCACCTCGTTTCTTGGGGCCATTTGCTTGTAAAATTGTTTTCCAGCCTTTTACTCTGAGGTAGTGTTTGTCTTTGACACTGAGGTGCGTTTCCTGCATGCAGCAAAATGCTGGGTCCTGTTTACGTATCCAGTCTGCTAGTCTATGTCTTTTAATTGGGGAATTGAGACCATTGATATTAAGAGAGATTAAGGCATAGTGATTATTGCCATCTGCCATTCTTGACGCTATCTTTATGTTTGAGTGGTTATCTACTTTTGGGTTTGATTCAAGAAGGTTATTATCTCATTTTTTCCAGGGTGTTGTTTCTCTCCCTGTATTGGAGGTTTCCACCTATTATCCGTTGCAGGGCTGGATTTGTGGAAAGATATTGTGAAAATTTGGTTTTATCATGGAATATCTTGGTCTCTCCATCTATGGTGATTGAGAGTTTGGCTGGGTATAGTAGTCTAGGCTGGCATTTGTGCTGTCTTAGTGTCTGCATGAGATCTGCCCAGGATCTTCTGGCTTTCATAGTCTCTGGTGAGAAGTCTGATGTGATTCGGATAGGTCTTCCTTTGTATGTTACTTGGCCCTTTTCTCTTACTGCATTTAGTATTCTTTCTTTGTTTAGAACATTCGGTGTTTTGATTATTATGTGACGGGAGGTATTTCTGTTCTGGTCGAGTCTGTTTGGAGTTCTGTAGGCTTCTTGTATGTTCATCGGCATCTCTCTCTTTAAGTTAGGGAAGTTTTCCTCCATAATTTTGTTGAAGATGTTTACTGGCCCTTTAAGTTGCAAATCTTCACTCTCATCTATACCTATAATCCTTAGGTTTGGTCTTCTCATTGTGTCCTGGATTTCCTGGATGTTTTGGGTTACGCGTTTTTTGCATTTTGCATTTTCTTTGACTGTTGAGTCGATGCTTTCTATGGAATCTTCAGCACCTGAGATTCTTTCTTCCATCTCTTGTATTCTATTGTTGATGTTTGCATCTATGACTCCTGATTTCTTCCCAAGGTTTTCTATCTCCAAAGTTGTCTCCCTTTGTGATTTCTTAGTTGTTTCTACTTCCTTTTTTAGTTCCTGGATGGATTTGCTGAGATCCTTCACTTGTTTGTTTGTATTTTCCTGTGTTTCTTTAAGGTATTTTTGCATTACCTCTTTCAGGATTTCTTCCTGATGACCCACGTTCTCCTGCATTTCTCTGAGCGATTTTTGTGTTTCCTCCTCATGGGATTCCATCTGTTGATCCATCGTCTCCTGCATTTCTTTAAGCAGTTCTCGTGTTTCCTTTGTAAGGGCATCTAACCGTTGATTCATTTCTTTAAGCAATTTTTGTGTTGCCTCCTTATGGGCATCCGTCTGTTGACCCATATTCTTCTGCATTTCTTTATGCAAATTTTGTGATTCCTTTGTGAGTGCATCTACCCGTTGATTCATCTCGTTAAGCGATTTTTGTGTTGTCTCCTTGTGCGCCTCCATCTTTTGATCCATGTTCTCCCGCATTTCTCTAAGCGATTTTTGTGTTTCCTTTGTAAGGGCTTCTAACCGTTGATTCATGGTCTCCTGTAACTCTTTATGAGATTTATTTGTGTCCTTCTTGTGATCCTCTAATAGCATCATGAGAAGTGATTTTAAATCCAGATCTTGTCTTTCGGGTGTGGTGGGGTATCCAGGACTTGCTGCTGTTGGAGAGTTGGGTTCGGATGGTCCCACATTACTTTGATTACTGTTAGTAACATTCCTACGTTTGCCTTTTGCCATCTGGATACCTCTGGTGTTAGTTGGTCCTGCTGCCACTGGCTGTTGGTTGGACCTCCTGTGAGCCTGCAAAGCTATTTCTGCCCCCCCCTGGATTACCAGGATTCCCCTGGCACCGATTTCTGGGGCCTGCCTGCTCCTGAGTGACTTTGGAGCCCTAATGTGCTTTGCCCCAAGTGATCTTATATTGGGGAGGCCTTGCACATCTAAAGGCTCAGCCTAGTGGATTCCTGGAGCAGAGGTCGCCAAAGGGAGGCTGGCAGGCTCCTGCCCTGTGCAGGGGTGTGTGATCTCTCCTGGGGGGGGGAGGGGGCGTCCCTCTGCCAGGCAGAAGTCCCACAGCAGATCTGGCGCGCTGGTCACTGCAGATCAGCCCAGCACCTGGGAGCAGGTTACACACAAGCTGCCTGAACCCGAAGCGATATTATGCCTGTCTGTCTCTGAGCCTGGTGGTCCCAACTACCTGGTCACTGGAGCAAAGATGGCGGAGGGCACTCTCCGTGGCGCTGCTCACCCTGTGGTCACGATGGCCCGCCGATCTGGCACCCAGACGACCACAGCGCCAACCCGCCCTCGGGCACAGAAGGAAGCCCCAACAGGCCGTGTCCCAAGTGATGTTATATCGGGGGGGAGAGCCTGGGTACCGGTCTCTCCAGCGCAGTCCGCGGGAACAGAGGTCGCGGAAGGGAAGCTGGCAGGCTCCCTCCCTGCGCGGGGTCCCTCCACCAGGCAGAAGGTCCCACCGCGGCACTGGCGCGCTGGTTACTGCAGATCAGCCCAGCACCTGGGAGCAGGTTACACACAAGCTGCCTGAAACCGAAGCGATATTATGCCTGTCTGTCTCTGAGCCTGGCGGTCCCAACTACCTGGTCACTGGAGCAAAGATGGCGGAGGGCAGTCTCCGTGGCGCCGCACACCCTGTGGTCACGATGGCCCGCCGATCTGGCACCCAGACGACCACAGCGCCGACCCGCCCTCGGGCACAGACGGAAGCCCCAACCGGCCGTGTCCCAAGTGATGTTATATCGGGGGGAGAGCCTGGGTACCGGTCTCTCCAGCGCAGTCCGCGGGAACAGAGGTCGCGGAAGGGAAGCTGGCAGGCTCCCTCCCTGCGCGGGGTCCCTCCACCAGGCAGAAGGTCCCGCCGCGGAACTGGCGCGCTGGTTACTGCAGATCAGCCCAGCACCTGGGAGCAGGTTACACACAAGCTGCCTGAAACCGAAGCGATATTATGCCTGTCTGTCTCTGAGCCTGGCGGTCCCAACTACCTCATATCAAATCTTTTGATTAGCTGCATTTATCATCATTGTGACCAAAGGTTTGACAGAAGGAACATAAATGAGGACAGACTTATTCTGGCACAGAGATCTGAGGATATCAATGATTCAAATTGGAAGAAAAGTCAGCCTTATAAACTTCAATTCTTGTCTCTACTTATGTCTTATGTCTTCCATCTAGGTTCCATGCCATAAAGGTTAAATCATTTTCAAACAATGTCACCAGCTTGGAGCCAAGTGTACATAGAACTTCATGGAAGACATACTTTATTTAAAACATAGCAACATTTATCCAAAAACACCAATTCTCAAAGAATTAATCGCATTTGTGAAAAATCACAAGAAAATGTGAGTAAAAAATAATTATAGGCAAATTATTTGACAAAAGTTAACATGACAAAAGTAATTTGCGAATACAAAGGAGATAGTACAAAACAGCATTTTTTTTCTCATTGGTATATGATAAAAAGATATTTACAAAGGCACAATTTGATTTACTAAATAGAGCTCTTCCAGTATTCTGAGAAATTTTGCATAGGCTGATAGCCACATTAAAAACAGACACAATGTCAGTATCTTTTAAATGCTGTGAAGTACATACATAAACAAAACAAAATAAATTTCCACTACTTTGAGTGAAGTATTTTAACAGAAGTGATAGAGAGAATGAAGGAAGTTCAGGAGATTTGTACATTCCGTTTCCCATTTTCAGTTAATTAAGTGACCTCAAGAAAATAAAGGGCATCATCCACTTTTAAATCTCAGTATCCCAAGACAGTAGATTATATCTGCAAATCAAAACACTAATGACCATCTAGTATGAGAGGAAGGGCAATTTCATGGGTAGATTAATTTAGCTTTTGTCATCGATTTCTTTCATTAAAAGTTTGTCTTTTCATTATTTTTATAACTCTTTTGAAAAAAGATCTAGGGAAGGGAACTCTTGCTAGTAACTTTTTTAGTTCAGATAATAAAGAGTTAATGGAGGAGAGAAGAGGAAATAGAAAGAGACAGAGAGACCAAGAGAGACACTAAAGAGATTAAATTGTTGAGGAATATTATTTATGTTTTTGTGTGCCTTCTCCCAAACCTCTGCCAAAGTTTCTTTTTCAAAAAGGAAGATGAACAGAAAATATACATATATTTATATATGCACATACACATATCCATATATATATACATATATATATATATATATATATATGTATATATATATGGATAGGGTCAATGCACACTGAGCTCTTAAACATAAAAGAAGGAGGAGAAAGAAGAATGCCTGAGTGAGGCAGTGTGTAAATGGTGGGACCAGGAATCCCTGTGGAGCTAAGGAATGTAGGTGGCCCCTACAGTAAACACATAGGTAGATCTAGTTTCCAGTGCTATCTTCCTTCTCATCAGGACCAATCCTTCAAATTTTTGAACATCAATTGTATGTTCTGAATCTGGAGCCTGCTTTGAAATACTGGTACTGAGTCCATCGCTCACTAGAACTCATATAGAATTCAGTTCCATTGCTCTCTTTCAAGCCCAGAATAGAGTTTATATTTAGGGCATGGGAAGGGGAGTTGAGGAAGGAAAGAGAGAAAAGAAGAGAAGAGGGGCAGGAACACTTGGAGAGAGAGGGGTAGGAGGAAAGGAAGAGAGGGAGAAGTATAAGAGAAAGAAAAAGGCAGAGGGAGTAAGAGATAGAGGAGGGGCCAAACAGCCCCATTTACAGTAAGCCAGGCCTACCAATTGTTGGATGGAGTTTAGAAGAAATGCTTACACCAACACTGGCTGGTCCAAGGGCCCTGGTACTTATGTAGCAGAGGATTGCCTTGTCTGGCCTCAGTTGGAGAGGATGTGCCTAATCCTGCCTAATCCTGCAGACTTGTGAGGCCTTAGGGAAGGGGAATGCCCTGGGAGGCAGTGGAGGGAAGCCCATTCTCAGAGGCAAAGGGGAGGAGGAATAGGAAGAACAGTGGAAGGGGGAGTCAGTTTAGGTACAACATCTAGAATGTAAGTAAATAAAGTAATTAATTCTAAAAAAGTAGAAAAATAAATGATTATTTATAATTTTGGTTTTCTTTTTGTTTTCTTTTTTCTATTTTCTTTTGGTTGTGGCAAAGTCACATTAGATAAGAATAGAAAGTCTGGCAAAAGAAATAAACCATGTTTTAAGAAACAGGGTAAATGATCTTTACCAACCTTACATCCGACAGAGGGCTAATATCCAAGATATACAAAGAACTCAAGAAGTTAAACTCCAGAGAGGCAAGTAACCCTATTAAAAAATGGGGTACAGAGCTCCACAAAGAGTTCTCACCTGAAGAATATCTAATGGCTGAGAAGCACCTAAAGAGATGTTCATCATCCTTAGTCATTAGGGAAATGCAAATCAAAACAACCCTGAGATTCCATCTCACACCAGTCAGGATGGCTAAGATCAAAAACACAGGAGACAGCAGTTGTTGGCGAGGATGTGGAGAAAGAGGAACACTCCTCCACTGCTGGTGGAATTGCAGGCTGGTACAACCACTCTGGAAAGCAGTCTGGCGGCTCCTCAGAAAACTGGGCATGACACTTCCGGAGGATCCGGCTATACCACTCCTGGGCATATACCCAGAGACTTTACCTGCATGCAATAAGGACACATGCTCCACTATATTCATAGCAGCCTTATTTATAATAGCCAGAAGCTGGAAAGAACCCAGATGTCCCTCAACGGAGGAATGGATTCAGAAGATGTGGTATATTTACACAATGGAATACTACTCTGCAATTAAAAACAATGAATTCACGAAATTCCTAGGCAAATGGTCAGAACTTGAAAATATCATCCTTAGTGAGGTAACCCAATCACAAAAGATCACACATGGTATGAAGTCACTGATAAGGGGATATTGACCCAGAATCTCAGAATACCCTAGACACAATCAGCATATCAATAGATTTCTAAAAAGATGGAAGGAGAGACCCCTGGTCCTGGAAAGACTGGATGTAGGGGAACGCCAGGACAGAGTAATGAGAGGGGGTTGAACGGAGAAAAGAGGGAGGGAAGGGGGCTTATGGGACTTTCGGGGAGGGAGGAAACGGGAAAGGGGAAGTGATTTGGAATGTAAATTAAAAAAATAAAATAAAATTAAAATAAAAAAAAAAAAAAAAAAAAAAAAAAAAAAAAAAAAAAAAAAAAAAAAAGAAACAGGGTAAATTGTGCTAGGTATAGAAATAGCAAATGTTTACGCATTTTAAAGAAAGTTTGTCCAGCAGCTTCATAAAAAATAAACTACAAATGTGAAGTATAGACAGGGAACACCAAAAAAGCATTCCTTTGCTGTATTGAACAGATTAGCACCCAAGTACAAGAGGGTGACTCTGAAAGTAGGGAAACCAGAGCAGAGTACTGCAGGTGTTTGTGGTTTAATGTGTATGACTAAGCTAGAATTAAGGGGGAGAAGCATGAAGTGGCACCAGAATCTCTTACTTCAGTAACTTGCTGGGTAGTAATTGCATCTAATTAAATATGAAGACCTATGAGTTTCACGTAGACTGAGACACCAATAGATCTAATTTAGACCTATTCAATTTGGACTCTGTGAAATATCCAATTATAAATGTCAAAAATAATCACACCTATGTATAAGAAGATATGGGGCAAATTTAGGATTCTAGCATCCAAGGTAGTGGATGAACAGTGACTAGAGAGAGACCAGCCAACAGGCAGAGCTGGAGGGTGTATATCTTGTAAGCATGGGAAATATGTTTGATCCTCAGAACCCGTGTTTAAAAATATCCATGCATGGTTGGTGCAAGTTGTCTGCCTAGCATGGGAAAGGCATCTGTGGCTCACCCTCTCACTAGCATAGACTATTTGGAAAATTCTAGTCAGTTAGAGAAGGCCCTACCTCGAAACGAGGGAGATGACAATGTAAGAGAATCTAATTTAAACTGTAAGCATTCTTTCCAGCTCTAACTTATTTCTTTTAAAGAAAATCTAGAAAGTATTTAAAGACCTTAAAGATGGAGACAGATGCATTTCCAATGCTAAGATGAGTTTGAAATATTCCTTCACTAACTATAAAATGTAATGGACTTAGACTGCTTAACATATGGAAACTCACACTTGACAGTCAGTGAGCTGTGAACTTTCTCTGAGCATCACTGTTATGCAATATCTGGACCAAACGTCTTTGCGATGATGCGCAGAAAGCACACAACCAGAGTTTTCAGACGCTAATTCCTTACATTTAAATTGATATAAGATAAAAGATTACACAGTATCTCAGTGGTTTTCCATACTCTGATTTAATAACAACAAATACTTTAAACATTCCTTACAGCAAGGTCTGTCTATTTATATATGTTCAAAAATGGATATTTCTGCTTTTATGTAGAATACAAAGTTTATTCATATGCACATTCTAAAAGGACATTTAGATTTATAGTTGGTTCAGGAATTGTTGACTAAATCTTCAGGTATGTTTAGATATTTTATTTTATTCTAAAATAAGTCATTTTGGTTATTTTTTAAAGATAAGCTATTGTATACCTCAGTCTTATATAATACTGATCATGGAGAGGCATTAACAAATGGCTATTCATCCCAGACAGAAAATTAAAGGCAAACCAAAAAACAGATTCTGCCAAAGTCCAATTTGATAAATCAATACGCTTTATTGAACTTCCTTATAGGAACGTGTTTAAGGGTGAAGTATTTATTATAAGAGCAGAAATGGCACAAAACAAGATGCATTACCAAAATCTCACCCCAGCATAGGTGACAGCTCTCAAAAGTTGAAAACTGAGAGTATACTGCACAACTTACAAGGAGTTCAAAAGGCTGGAGACTGTCTCTTTCAAATAACACTTTCCAGATAGCTCAAATAATTTCTGCATTACTTTAAGTGGCTTTACATGGGGAGCTGTTTGTTTGTTTGTTTGTTTTGTTTTTTCTGGTATATTGGCTGTTCTCATTTTTTTCTGGGGGGGGGCACTATTTTAGGCAGCTCAACTGGTCTGAGATTATCTTTCAGCATTCCTTAAATGAGATGTCATGAAAATAAAAAGCTTCTATAAGGCAAATGACACTGTCAACAGGACCAAATGGCAGCCTACAGATTGGGAAAATATCCCCACTAAGCCTACATCTGACAGAGGGCTAATATCCAAAATACACAAAGAACTCAAAAAGTTAAACTTCAACAAAACAAATAACCCAATCAAAAACTGAAGCACAAAACTAGACAGGGAATTCTCACCAGAGGAAACTCAAACTGTTGAGAATCACTTAAACAAACGTTCAAGATCCTTAGTCACTAGGAGATGCAAATCAAAATGACTCTGAGCATGTACCTTTCACCTCTCAAAATGGCTAAGATCAAAATCTCAAGGGATAGAACATGCCAGCAAGGATATGGAGCAAGGGGAATGCACCTTCATTGCTTGTGGAAGTACAACTTGTACAACCACTCTGGAAATCAATCTGGCAGTTTTGAAAAAAAAAAAAAACACAACCTAGAAATAGTTCTACCTGAAGACTTAAATATACCACTCCTGGGCACATACCCAAAAGATGCTTCACCATACCCAAGAACATGTGCTCCACTATATTCATAGCAGCTTTATTTGTAATAGCCAGAAACTGGAAATAACCAAAATGTCTCTCAACTGAAGAATGAATAGAGAAAATGTGGTTCATATACAATCGAATACTATTCAGCTATTAAAAACAGGTTCAACCTGAATTTTGCAGGCACATGGATGAAACTAAAAAATGTCATCCTGACTGAGGTAACACAGAGCCAAAAGGGACAGGCACTCACTGATAAGTACATATTAGCCATAAAATATAGAATACTCTTAATATACCTCACAGATCCAAATAGTTAAGCAAGATGGAAGGGCTATGCAAGAACGCCTGAAACATACTTAGAATGGGAAGCAAAATAGTCATAGGAGGCAGAGAGAGCAAGGGAACTGGAGGTGGAGTAAGGGAGAGAGAGAGGAATGGGAAGGCAGTATCAGGGAAACAGGAGAGAGGCCCAGAGGGCCAGGAGAATGAATGGATAGCTGCAGCTGCCTGGAGTAGTTGGGTTGGGGGTGATGGGGGGTATCTTGGAATTTCCAGAGACCTAGGATAGCAGAGGCTCCCACGTGTCAAAGCGGGTGACCTTAGCTTAGATGCCTAGCAGTGGGAAGATGGGATCCGAGGAGTTTACCTCCTATAGCCCGGCAGGACTCCCAGTAGAGAGATGGGTACACCAACCCGCCTATGAAACTTTCCACCTAAAATTTGTCCTGTCTAAAGGAAATTCAGGGACAAAGAAGAAGCAGCGGCTTCTTAATGGCCAACCCATAACTGGTCCAACTTGAAACCCATGCTCTGGATAAGCATCAATCCCTGACATTATTAGTGATACTCTTTATGTTTGCAGAGAGGAGCCTAGACTAACTGTCCTTAGAGGCTCTACCCAGTAGCAGATGGAAACAGAAGCAGATACCCACAGCCAAACATTAGATGGAGGTTGGGGGTATTTATGGAAGTGCTGGGCAAAGTATTGATGACCCAGAAGTAACTGGGAACCCCACAGGAAGACTAACAGAATAAACAAATCTGGACCCCAGGGAGCTCTCAGAATCTGAGCTACCAACCAAAGAACCTGCTGAAACAAGGCCCCCTGACTCATATGTAGCAGCAAAAGAGGTCAGCCTTCATGACTGCCCTGTCTGGCATCAGTGGGAAGTCTGGAAGAGACATGATGTGCCAACACCTAAGGGATCCCATCATCTCAGAGGAGTTGGGGACAGGGAATTGGGTATAGGGGATGAGGGAAGAGTCTCTCAGGGAGGACCTGAAGGTGAGCAGTGTTTAGGATATAAATAAATAAATCAATTTATTTATTTAAACACAAAGAAAATCTGATTCTCATCTTAAAATATAGAATAGCTTTATCTATTATGATGATGTTCTTAATGGTGTATTATCTGATAATATGTGCCATTTTACATATATTAGTTGTATATCCCTGGGGAGGGAAGGACCTAGTGAACCTGGCCAGTTTCAGGAACATCGTGAGGTTATTGAGTTACTAACTTTCTGAGTTAAGCAGTTTCCCTGCAGAACGGAATGATTTTCCTCCTGTTGTTTCACCGTCCTGTCAAAATCCTGTATCTTAACAAGCTTTGCTCAAAGATGGTCAGTATTACCGCAGGGAGCCTCACAGCATGAAGGCTGACCTCAGACTTGCTACATATACCAGGATGACCTTGCACTTTAGATCCTAGTATTTCCACCATTTAAATGTTAAGATTTTAGGAATGTATCATCATGCCTAGTTTGTTTAGAGCTTGGGATTGAATCTAAGGCTTTGAACATGGCAGGCAAGTAGTACTAACTGGGTTACAGCATCAGCACAATGGGAAAGTAGTTGGAAACAAAACAAATACATACATTTAACTCCAAGCTGGATATTGCTAATTGCAAATGTGACCACATTTTAACTGGTGTATTCTACCACAACATTTCAGCCTTAAGCTTGTGTTATCTACTAAAGCTTTATACATTGAGGGAAAAGTACTTCAAAGGATGTCAGTTGGTGGGCAAAGAACAAAGGAACAGAGTCAGGCTGTCAGTAGAGAGGTGGCTTTTGAGACTTTGGACTCTAGAAGATACAAATTTTTTCTAGAGTCTATAGTATTTGAAAATAAATGGTGTCACAGGAAAAGCATTGTGGTGGGTCTTGATTTGTCCCTTTGTTGGGATTATGAGAACCTGCCTTTGGGGTGATTGTAGTGTTGACAGCCTGAAAGTGACCACTATTACCTGAGAAAACTTCAGTGTAGTCTAGTGATGTAATGCCCAAATGTGTTTCAGAAAACAGAGTGTTGCTTGAAATAATTTTCTTCAGCAAAACTGAGTTACCAAAAATAATTAACTAGTGCCAAATTATATGAAAATTCAGACACAATAATAGATTAGCAGCTCTGAACCATATTTCCTAAACACATGTGTATAGGATGCAGCATACAGGGCAAATAAGAATGTTTTAAAAGATCAAATCAAATGCAATTTTGAGCTGCCTGGCTCTCTAGCCAAAATGGGTCATTCAGAGTCCTTTGCTTCAATGTTCTCACAGGTTCAAACTACACAAGAACACAGGTAGCTTTCATAGGTCTATAGAGGATAACGTGGTTTGCTGCTCATACTCAAGCTATCAAAGCAACTACTGTTTTCTTCCCATTCCACAGACTACTCCATGGCCCCAGTGTCTAGCAGCACAAGATTTGTAACCTTTCCAAGACTCTAAGATCTACCTACAATGGAACCACTACTTCCTGGGTTTTGTAATCCATGTATGGCAAGGTCCCGAAGAAAGACACACTTATCACACTATGAGCTCACTGATTGCAGGTCAGGCTCAAAGTCATGGAACATCTTCATGGATGAAATTTCTTTCAAGTGTTCTTTTCCTCTTAAGACATGAGCATCCTTCCTTTAAAGATGCAGGACCTCACAAATACAGAGAAAGGAAGTTGAGCTTTCTTTTGCTTTGGACCAAGAAACAAGAAATTAAGGATGACAGGGCACATGCATGCCTAAATGAGAGGAAGACACAGCATTAAATAAACATCAACAAATTTACTGTCAACAAAATAAAGCACATTTCTTTGCTATGGTATCTCTCAGAGTTTAAACATATGTGCCTACATTATTATTCTAAGCAAGAGATATGTTACACAGTGTACAGTTTACAAAAACATTCTCATTTTCTTCTCTGAAGACCACTTTTCAATACTAGTTTAGAAAATATTTAAAAATCTAAAATTCTTAACATTAAGAATTTCTAAATTTCAGTGTTTGTCTAAGATCCTTCTCTCCCAGAGAATAAAAATGAAAGTCTGACTATTATGTGATGCTTCAGAACACTTCTATATATTTACTGATGAAAAGCAGATGGAAATGATGTAAAGAATGTCAATGGATACTCTTCTTCATAAAATTCCTTCAGTAGTAATAAATATTGCATTTGCTCTAAAGCGGGCTCTTCTTGGTGGAGTCTTTCATTAGGAACAAAGCAACAGGCGAGGGAGATTTCCTTAATGAGTTAGTCTTACCTTAATTGCTTCTTGGCCTTTTGGCTAAGATCAAGTGGAGTTAGTCTTACCTTTCAAAAAGATGCTAGAAGCTGGCTTAGGTGAGCTTCCTGGACATAATCACCTCATTTATTCAGCATTAAATCATAAACCAGACTCTATCCCCCCTCCCCTCCCCATGAAATAACACTCCATGTTAATGAAAATAACACTCAGAAAACAAACCACAGAAAAAGTATTTAGCTGCTAGCAAGAGGGTACGTTTGTAAACTCTCTGTCTCGAGCATTAGTGATGTGTTAAAATGCTAACTAATTCCTCACTGTAAATCCTCAGACTTTTATGCATCGGAGCTTTAAATATAAAGCATATTAGTTTTGTTTATGGAGATTTAGTCCTCCCCCAGTCTTATTGTTTCTGGTATTAATGTTTAGCACCTTTCAAACTCTGCACACATGTTACAATGTATAGGTCCACCCAGCTTAAGCTCTGAGCAAGGATTGTTTAAGCTCTTGAAGTTTTACATACGTTTGAATGTGCATTTCAAACCTTAAGATGCTTTATAAAAAACAATTTCAGAACACACATGGTATGCAGTCACTGATAAGGGGATATTGACCCAGAATCTCGGAATACCCCAGACACAATCCGCATATCAATAGATTTCTAAAAAGATGGAAGGAGAAACCCCTGGTCCTGGAAAGACTGGATGTAGGGGAACGCCAGGACAGAGTAACGAGAGGGGGTTGAATGGAGAAAAGAGGGAGGGAAGGGGGCTTATGGGACTTTCGAGGAGGGAGGAAACGGGAAAGGGGAAGTGATTTGGAATGTAAATTAAAAAAATAAAATAAAAAAAAATAAAAAACAATCTCTCACTTCACAATGATGAAGCTGTCAATTCATCAGAAGCCTGGGATACATCTGATAAAGCTTGGGACTGCAAAGGGTCCAGCCACAGCTAACCCCTCAGGGCCTACTCTGAATCTCCTTGGGGCCTGGTCTAAGTGCCAACAATTTCTTCTTCCATGTTTAAGGTAGAAAGACAGGCAAGGTTCCGGAATTAAGGAGAGATACCTTGGGTTTTGTAGTCTCCACTATCTGTTATTTCAAAATGCTTTTTGTCTTACTCCTTTGTACTGTAAATAAGGAAGGGTGTGTTTGGGGGGATAATTGGAAAATAATCTCTTTTGCCTTTTTGTCTTTGTCCTTTTAAAAAACCTAAGATACTATCCTAACTAGTAATATTAACTGTTGGTATGTGAAACAGTAGTGCCAGTGGAAGTGATGGCGTCAGTATCATTTCAGACAAATCATTTCTTTGTCTTTGGAACAATAAAAAAGCCCCATTAGTATTTTTGAAATAGTCAATTGATTGCTGTAAGCCATAGTTAGGCTACTTCAGTGTGGAATTTTATGAGTTAACCATTCATATGGTTGTCCCTATGTCTATAACGCTATAATCCCTATAATCCCTATAAACCATATAATACCTATAATCCCTATAACCATCCATATGTCTATCCCTTCATCCCCCCATACTCCACAGCTGCTGATACCGTTCTCTCTTTGTTGTCACTATGAACTTCTACGGATATGTGAGAAAATGTAACATATATCCTTTTGTGTCTGGTTTATTTCATTTCATAATGGATGTAAATATATCTATATTACTGTAAATGACACTCTCGTATTATTTTTGAGAGCTGAATAATATTATATGTGTATATATAATATTTTTAACCTATTTAATCAATAGACACCTAGGTCCCTTCATATCTTGGCTACTGAAAATATCATTCAATAAATATGTAGTGCAAATGTCCCTTTATTATATTTTGAATTTGTTTTCTTTGAATGCATATGTAGTAGCAGCTTTGGTGAATTGTATGATATTTCTGTTTTGACAAGAGTTTTAGGAACCTCGAGCATGGTTTCCAGCATGGGTGCAATAATTTTTATTCTCATCAGCCATGTCTGAGCACTCTTCTTACCACATTTGTTATCTTTGTCATTTTTGATGACAGCTATTCAAAGTGGAGTGATGCGATATGTCCTAGTGATTTTCATTTCCATGTCATCATAATGAGTTGGGTCCAAATATATTTTTGTGTTCATACCAGGCATTTGTATATTCATTTTGTATAGTTACTTTTTATATATAGTTATTGAGAGCCAATAGGAAAGTTCCGTGGATCAGGTAAATTCTACCAAGTCTGAAAACCTGAGTCTGAATCCCAGGAGGGATAAAACTGGGGAAGATTGTAATCTGGTCACCAATGTGCATTTTATTGTGTGCAAATACACCCCAAACAAACCAAAGGAGTCACTTATACCTATTGGGCTTATGTGTTCACTTTGTGAAGTGAATTATTTGGGGTTTCATTTGCTTTGTTTCTGATGTTAAGTTCTTTATATATTTGATTACTTAAACCTTTGTAAGATGGATGGCTTATGAATAGTTTCTATCTTCTAAGCACTCTGCTGTTTCTCTCAATGTGAGTAGTTTTTAATCTGATGTTTTCCCACTGGTCAGCTTTTGTATTGTTGACTGTGTTTTGTTTGGGAGGACCATGTTAAAACATTTTCCCATGCAACGTTCCATAATGCCTTTCCTATACATTCTTCTAGAGGTTTTAGAGTCTCAAGTCTCAAACTTTCCTGATTTATTTTGAACTGAGCTATGTAATGATATGATAAATGAACGAATGATAGGAGTCCTTTCATTTTCTTTATGCATAACCCAGCTATTTTGTACCATTTATGTAATACATTTCAAAGTATGTTCTTGGTGCTTTTGTTAAAAAATGGCTGGCTCTAATTATGGTGATTTATTTATGTGTTATCTGTTCTATGATCTGCCTATTTTTATGTAAGTACCAAGCTTGCTTCAACTAATGCATTATATTCTATCATAATGCCAGTTATTTTGATTCATTCAGCTTTGGTTTTCTTGCTAAAGCCTGCTTACTTGGGGTCTTTTAAGATTCTGTATGAGTTTTGTGATAGTTTTAGAACATAATTGGTATTTTGAAAATAGTTTTTTAGAATCTAAAATCAATCTGTCCGATAGGTCCTTATAGTAGTGTCAATTTTTACAATATTGAAATAGGAGATGGCTTTTCATTTATTACTTTCTTTTCTATAATGTTCTTTTAAGATAAGAACAAATTATAAAATGTTAATAATAAGATGTTAATAAACAAGAGAAGAGTAGAGAAATCAAGGAAAGGGCAGAGGGAACAGAGAACTGCCTAATAGTCTTTGATCAGATACTGAAGTACACATTGGTACACAAAATCTTCTGCTACAGAGTTCATAACATTTAGAACACAAATCTTGAATTTTTTGATTTCACAGATTCATTTGACTCATTTAAGGAACACAGACTTTCTAATATGTAAACTAAATGATTCTAATTACTCAGATAAATGTAGTGTATGGGATAGTATCACAGGTTAGGTACCAGAGGGTGTGTGTGTGTGTGTGTGTGTGTGTGTGTGTGTTGGGAAGAGTATCACAGGTTAGGTTAGGTTAGGGTGAAATAGTAGGCTCAGAACAAATTAAAGCAAGATATATCTATAAGAGGAAACCAAGGGAAGCAGAAACATTCATTTTAATAGAACAGGCTTGAAAGAGGGAAAGCAAGCATTATTCAAATGCCACAAATATAGAGAGCACAGTAATTTCTACTGCCATTCAACTTATTCTTGACAATAATTAAAGAAAACCAAACGCTAAGCTGCTCTGATGAGTCACAGGTTTTACAGATCTGTGCTTTTATTCTGCACCGCAGAATGTTTGCGGTGCTTCTGCGCTGTGCTGGTCGCAGTTCTGGGTTCTTATTTTTCTCAAATATGAAGCACAAAATAAACACTATAGATTATGAAAATTGATTTTACAGAGCAAAGTTAGACATTTGTTTTCTTTTCTGTGTCTGGGACCTTGTATTGGTCCCATGTACATCAAATCCAACTACACAAAGGCACTGAGCAAAGAGTGATTGACAAATAGCTATACACCTGGTGATCCACATCACTGTGCTGGGCTCCTGGCTTTTCTGCTGACACTCTGTCCGACATTACAGTCCTACTCCCAACCTCAGGACTCAGCAGATACTATTGTCCTCACTGTGGTTATTAAGGTCATTTGGCAATGTGGCTATACTGGAACTTTCGAAGGTTTAATCACAACTAGCCCAAACCTTTGAATTTGAAAATTTTATCTTACTAACAAGTTTGTGAGATCAGACTGTTTTCCATCTTATTAGCAGCTATAGTCTTTTGACACTGTGATGATATATGTGTCTCTGTATATTCCAATATGTATGTATGTGTGTGAGTGTAAGTATCAACCCTCATGTGTATGTATACACACACACACACACACACTATATATATATATATGTATATATATATATATTTATCTTAGATTCATTGACTAGAGAGCATCAAGTTAGAATGACAAACATAAACTGACAGATACAATTCAATGCAAAACAAATGTTATTAATGATGCGTGCATCTTACATGCACAGAGGAGACCTCAGTACTGAGTAACTCAGAATTAATTAGAGCATTCAGCTATCTAGCACCATCACAAAGCACAGTGAATTTGTAAGAAGTGACATGGCAAAGTGCAGATCATTCATATTCTAAAAGGCTGAAAATTGTGGAAAGGTTATAACATGGTGAAACAAATGCATAAGATCTGGTTGTTTCTACTCTCCATTATGGGATCAATTTTGGTGTCCTCTCTACTTTAAAAACACTATAGTCATCTCTGTTAATAACTAGGAATACAACCCCCCCCCTTCTGTCTAAGTAGATTAAAGGGAGAAGCAGACATTTTTGTGGGATCTTTGTTTTAACCTGGCTAAACTCGAAATAATCCTCATATGGAGTTTCTACCTTCTATTCTGAACCTGCTCACAACTTTAGACTCAAAAGTCAGCATAAAATCCTGTGTTCCTAAATTAGTTCCCCTCCATCAATTTAGTCCTCAAACTGAATGCTCTCTCTCTCTCTCTCTCTCTCTCTCTCTCTCTCTCTCTCTCTCTCTCTCTCTCTCTCTCTTCTCCTACTCAAATCTCCTCTCCTTCTCTAACCCACATCATGGTTATTTGTTTTAACAGTGTTTCCTTACTCATTACCCTAACTATGATATGATATGATACGATATGAGAGTTCAATATGTAGTTCATTTGCCCTTATTGCACCAGAATCAGAAAATGGCTGCATAAAAAGGGCTCAAACTTTATTTTCAAAAATTCATGGAACTTTAATCAAAAAGTCAATGTTGTCTATGAACACATTTATCAATTTAAAAGTACTCAGTTGTTTACTGAAGAATATGTATATTTCTTCCTCAAGTTCAATGGTAATTATTGGGTTGTTAGTATTTCTAGAGGAACGGTAGTACATACTTAGATTTTCTTCTTCCCTTCTCAAGAAAAATATGATATTCTTCCTGAATTCCTTGGTAATAAAACAGAGGTCTATATTGGGCTCACACTGTGCCCCTACATCCTGAAGACTCCCAAGGAGTTTAGAAAATCACCCAGAGGACCTTGGATCTGGGGCTTGTGTTCCTAATAGCACACTAAAATAAGTTAACATCTGTCCATTCCTACTTCTTAGCCCAGAGCCAATGGATTGCTTTGCTATGTAAGAGCCAAGCATTTCTGATGCCAGAATAACAAGGAAGTGCTGGCTGAGTCACGTGACTTAGCTGGGACACATTCTACATTACCATCACTATGTCCCTGTTTTTAAACTGGAGATTACTTTTCTATTACCTATACCACCTTCTAGGACCTAAGGGACTGTAAGCACTAAAACGCCCACATCATTAATCCCATGATAAACCATGAAGTGTGTTGATGGTACTGACTGCAAAAGTGTAGTTCCCCAGCTAGGACTTTTAGCACACTGCCATCTTTAATGCCCTTAGCTATTTAATCATAGCAAATTTAACAATTTCCAGGTATTTGGGTAATTTTGAGATGTAGGTCATAACTTATTAACATTATCTCACACTGATGACTGAAATTAGCCTGAAATGATATTAGTTCAGTGATAGGTAGGCTAAGCTAACTAAGCACAAAATTTAGCAGTTTTTCTAGTCCAAATTTCTTAGTTAAGGTAGTGGCATGGTTATTAACTATACTACAATTTAAAGAATTTCTAACCTAAACACACATTATTTAAATATCTCTAAGCAAATGCTTCTATAGTCCCCTGACCCTGTGCTTTCCTTCTGTGCCCTGGGACTCTGATGTCCATGAATGTGAGGGTGGGTTGTGGGCAGGGTGTGTTTCATCTGCTTCCATCTGGGTCGCACCTTGTAGTTACGTAATACAAAACAGTTGAATTAGGTTTATTCTGCTTTGCTTTCTACAGATCCGTGCTTCCTCTCACTCCTTCTCTCCCTCCATCCCCATTTCTTCTCCAGTCTATCAGAGGAGTCCAGCCTATCCTAACAATTGCACAATGGAAAATTCCATAAGCACTCTTGCCTACTGTGTTTCTCATTGTGAGATTATGCTGATTTCTTTGTGCTCTTTCCATTTTGTAGTTTCTCTTTATAGTGTAGCTCGTTCTGGAACATTCTTAATGTGATGGTGTTTGCTATGTGTGTGATGACACTAAGAACCTAGAATGGTAATAGCTTCCCTTTTTCTTGTCCTCTTCAACAAACATCTTGGAGAAAACAAAAAAGGAGTTCCAACTGTGCCAGTGTTTATACTACTTTTTCTCCTTGCTATTATTTTCTAGATGATAACCCTGGTTTAATAGTTATCAATAACTATGCTATGGGAACCAACTATATGATACGTTGCAATCTTCACTACCAGATCTTAAATGTAGAAAAACAGAGCCTCAAAATACTTATTAAATGGTCAGAAATAATGATAACAAATACTTAATCAAGCTCATTTGAAATGGCAAGAAGCTTTATCTGTAGTGATGTTTTAGCAAGATCTTAATTGGAATACAAATATTTATTTTATACATTTAAATAAATTCACAAATTAAGTAACTATGTGATTGAATTATCTTTATTATCTCTTTAAAACATTCAAATTGAGAAATAATAGTAGTACACACAAATATTTTGTCTATAGGCAGTTCAAAGAACTGTTTGCCACTGTTGGTAAAATTTGTTTTTTAAAAAAATTTACATACTAATATATGTTAAAATGTTGATAGTCTATTAAATTTCACCCACATTTTTTCAGTTGCATTTGCAATATGTACATTTCAACAATAGACTTTTTTCAAAGAAGCATGCCAAATATTACTGACATCAGTACAGATATATTACACTGTTGAAGTTAATATTTTTTTATTCCTTGATCAGATAGGATTCAATTACCACACTTTGAAAGAGAACATGACTTCTGTGCATTTAGAAAGAGTTATAGCCCTCATGAAGAGGAACACAGTTTATTATGAATAGTAAATTAGAGCTTATTTTCTTCACCATGATCAAGGCACTGTACAATATTTTCTCAGCATTATATGATAATGGAAATGCCAAGAAGACCAAACCTTATTTATTGTGATGATGATTATTCAGAAAAATGAAGTAACTATGAAATTGTCAGAGTTTATAACATTTGTCATGTTCCCCTGATAAGTTTTAAGATGAAAACTCTCTTCTTTTAGTTCTTTATTTTTGTTCCACTTAATATGATCTTACACACACACACACACACACACACACACACCACTATCTAAGACCTCAGTTTGTGGCCTGGTTGGCCTAGAGCATGCTAAAATCTAGGATGGCCTTAAACATGTAGAGATCAACATGCCTCAAACTTCCATTCACAAGGATTAAATACATGCACTGTATTACCCAGCATCACTTAACATACCAAAGTATCAGCTTTTTTCTTAATGTTTTGCCCATATGAAAACTATAAAGACTTTTTTGTTAATGATTTTTTCTCATAGATATTCAGATTAACAACTTCTTCCTTCTGTTTAAATGAAGTCCAAAGTAAGTCTAAGATAAAGTTAAGGGATAATATCAGTGATATCTGGGCTTCAGACCCTTTTCTTCAATTCCTGGAGGATCAAAGTCAGTGCATTTAGTTTGTGGGAAATATCTGGCAACTTTCAATCTGCTACATAAAGCAGCCAAATGAGGCTACTCCAACCTGAAAATTGCCTTTATTTTACAATTTGTATTCATGTGCACATATGCATCTCTGAGAAAACTGTCTCCCATCTGATCACTAATTCTAAGACAGTTTACAGACATAATTAGACAGATTTTCTAAGTTTGCAACATCTAGGAAAATTGATGCTTATATCTCTTTTAAAATTTCTTCTTTCAATTCACTCCAGGGCTGTATTTTCTCAAAACACCTCTTTGATTACCTGGAGCCTGATAAAAACATTACGATGTGTGCATTATAAAAAGAAGAAGAAGAAGAAGAAGAAGAAGAAGAAGAAGAAGAAGAAGAAGAAGAAGAAGAAGAAGAAGAAAAAGAAGAAGAAGAAGAAGGAGAATAAAAATCAGACAAACAAACTGTTAAAATAACCAAGAGGTTGATATAGTGATGTGTGAAAGATGGTGTTCTGTATGAGAACATCACTGTGAGGATGGGGATACAGAAATATCCTAGGTGGTGGATTCAAAGAATGATGAAGAATGACCATCAATATGTGGTGATTACCTTAACAATGCCATTGTTCATGCTGTTTACCAATAAAGGAACATCTATGCAAACTTGTCATTATAAAAGTTTAGATAGATTGGGTTTGGGAAACAGTCTGAAGTTTCTTTGAAACATTGCAGCAGAAATGTTAGTACATATATGTTGTCATTTATGCTTCGGATGTAAAGATATATCATAGGGAGGAAAAAATAGATCCTATCCTCCAGAAAGGCAATTTTGCAAACCACCCTTTGTGAACTTTTATTACTAACTATAAGAATTGTGTTGTGGCTTTTTCTTTCCAGTGACTGGAAAGAAAGGCAGGTCTAGCCAGGAGCTCACGGGACACAAGAGTGGCAGAGCAGGAGGAACAGGGTCCTTCCGATCTCCATCTGCACCCAAGAGCTGGACTGTTCCACAATCCTCTGTGCTACAGTAGAGCTGGTCTCCCAGGGGTGCTGAGACAGGCTTGTAGGCCCACAGGAGGGACAAGTTCCAACCAGAGACAGCTGGACCAACTAACACCAGAGATAACTAGAAGACGGAAGGTAAACACAACAACATTACCAACAGAAACCAAGACACCAAGGCATCATCTGAACCCAGTTCTTCCACAACAGCAAGTTCTGGATACCCCAACACACCAGAAAAGCAAGATTTGGATTTAAAATTACATCTCATGATGCTGATAGAGGACTTCAAGAAGGACATAAATAACCCCCTTAAAGAAATACAGGAGAACACAGGTAAACAGGTAGAATCCCTTAAAAAGGAAACACAAAAATCCTTTAAAGAATTATAGGAAAACACAACCAAACAGGTCAAGGAATTGAAAAAAATCATCCAGGATCTGAAAATGGAAGTAGAAACAATAAAAAAAAAATCACAAAGGGAAACAACTCTAGAGATAGAAAACCTAGGAAAGAAATAAGGAGACATAGATGTAAGCATCGAAAACTGAATACAAGAAATAGAAGAGAGAATCTCAGGTGCAAAAGATACCATAGAAAACATTGACACAACAGTCAAAGGAAATGCAAAATGCAAAAAGCTCCTAATACAAAACATCTAGAGTCCTGTTTACGTATCCAGTCTGCTAGTCTATGTCTTTTTATTGGGGAATTGAGACCATTGATATTAAGAGAGATTAAGGCATAGTGATTATTGCCACCTGCCATTCTTGATGCTATCTTTATGTTTGAGTTTTCCAGGACCAGGGGTCTCTCCTTCCATCTTCTTAGAAATCTATTGATATGCGAATTGTGTCTTGGGTATTCCGAGATTCTGGGTCAATATCCCCTTATCAGCGACTGCATACTATGTGTGTTCTTTTGTGATTGGGTTACCTCACTAAGGATGATATTTTCAAGTTCTGACCATTTGCCTAGGAATTTCGTGAATTCATTGTTTTTAATTGCAGAGTAGTATTCCATTGTGTAAATATACCACATCTTCTGAATCCATTCCTCCATTGAGGGACATCTGGGTTCTTTCCAGCTTCTGGCTATTATAAATAAGGCTGCTATGAACATAGTGGAGCATGTGTCCTTATTGCATGCAGGTAAAGCCTCTGGGTATAAGCCCAGGAGTGGTATAACCGGATCCTCCGGGAGTGTCATGCCCAGTTTTCTGAGGAACCGCCAGACTGCTTTCCAGAGTGGTTGTACCAGCTTGCAATCCCACCAGCAGTGGAGGAGTGTTCCTCTTTCTCCACATCCTTGCCAACAACTGCTGTCTTCTGTGTTTTTGATCTTAGCCATTCTGACTAGTGTGAGGTGGAATCTCAGGGTTGTTTTGATTTGCATTTCCCTAATGACATCTAGAAAATCCAGGACACAATGAGAAGATCAAATCTAAAGATTATAGGTATAGAAGAGAGTTAAGATTTCCAGCTTAAAGGGCCAGTAAATGTCTTCAACAAAATTATAGAAGAAAACTTCTCTAACCTAAAGAAAGAGATGCCAATGAACATAAAAGAAGCCTACAGAACTCCAAATAAATTGGACCAGAAAAGAAATTCCTCCCATCATATAATAATCAAAACACCAAATTCACCAAACAACAAAAAAATATTAAAAGCAGTAAGGGAAAAAGGTCAAATAGCATATAAAGGCAGACGTATCAGAATTAAAACAGACTTCTTGCCAGAGACTATGAAACCCAGAAGATCCTGGGCAGATGTCATACAGAACCTAAGAGAACACAAATGCCAACTCAGGATACTGTCAGTTACCATAAATTGTGAAAACAAGGTATTCAATGACAAAAACAAATTTACAAAATATCTTGCCACAAATTTAACCCTTCAAAGGATTATAAATCGAAAACCCCAACAAAAGGAGGGAAGCTACACCTTAGAAAAAGCAAGAAAATAATCTGCTAACAAACCAAAAAGAAGATAGCCACATAAACATAATTCCACCTCTAATAACAACATCAAAAATACAGGAAACAACAATCACTTTTACTTAATTTCTGTTAATATCACTGGACTAAATTCCCCAAGAAAAAGACATAGACTAACAGACTGGATACAGAAACAGGACCCAAAATTTTGCTGCATACAGGAAACTCAACTCAGGGAAAAAGACAGACACTACCTCAGAGTAAAAGGCTAGAAAACAATTTTCCAAGCAAATGGTCCCAAGAAACAAGCTACAGTAGCCATTCTAATATCGAAGAAAATCGACTTTCAACCAAAAGTTATCAAAAAAGATAAGAAAGGACACTTCATACTCATCAAAGAAAAAAATATACCAAGATTAACTCTCAATTCAGAACATCTATGCTCCAAATGCAAGGGCACCCACATTCATAAAAGAAATTTTACTAAAGCTCAAAGCACACATTGTACCTCACACAGTTAAAGTGGGAGAATTCAACACCCACTCTCATCAAGTGGGACAGATAATGGAAACAGAAACTAAACAGAGATACAATGAAACTAACAGAAGTTATGAACCAAATGGATTTAACAGATATCTATAGAAAATTTTATCCTTAAACAAAAAAATATGCCTTCTTCTCGGCACCTCACGCTACCTTCTCCAAAACTGACCACAAAATCAGTCACAAAACAGGCTTCAACAGATATAAGAAGATTGAAATAATCCCATACATCCTATCAGATCGCCATGAAATAAGGCTTGTCTTCAGTAACTACAAAATAATAGAAATCCCACATACATATTGAAGCTGAACAACACTCAACTCAATGGTAACTTGGTCAAGGAAGAAATAAATAAAGAAGTTAAAAACTTTTTAGAATTTAATAAAAATGAAGCCAGAACACACCCAAACTTATGGGACACAATGAAAGCAGTACTAAGAGGAAAACTCATAGCTCTGAGTGCCTCCAAAAAGAAACTGGAAAGAGGATACACTAGCAGCTTGACACCACATATGAAGGCTCTAGAACAAAAAGAAACAAATACATCCAAGAGGAGTAGATGGCAGGAAATAAACAAACTCAGGGCTGAAATCAACCAAGTAGAAACAAAAACAACTATAAAAAGAATCAACCAAACCAGGAGCTGGTTCTTTTAAAAAAACCAACAAGATAGATAAGCCCTTAGACAAACTAACCAGAGGGTACAGAGACAGTATCCGAATCAGCAAAATCAGAAATGAAAAGGGAGACAAAAAAAACAGATACTGAGGAAATCCAAAAAAATCATCAGATCCTACTATAAAAGCCTATACTCAACAAAACTGGAAAATCTAGATGAAATGGACAGTTTTCTAGACAGATACCAGGTACCAAAGTTAATTTAGGATCAGAAAAATGATCTAAATAATCCCATAACACCCAAAGAAATAGAAGCAGTCATTAATAGTCTCCCAACCAAAACAAAAAGATCAGGACCAGATAGATTTAATGCAGAGTTTTATCAGACCTCCAAATAAGACCTTCAAACAATTTCAGAAAATAGAAACAGAAGGAATACTCCTGAATTCATTCTATGAAGCGACAATTACTCTGATACCTAAACCACACAAAGACCAAACAAAGAAGAAGTTCAGATCAATTTCCCTTATGAATGTAGATGCAAAAATACTCAATAAAATTTTTGCCAACCAAATTCAAGAACACATCAAAATGATCAATACCCATGATCAAGTAGGCTTCACCCTAGGGATGCAGAATGGTTCAATATAAGAAAACCCATCAATGTAATCCAGTACATAAACAAACTAAGTGAAAAAAAAGTCACATGATCATTTCATTAGATGCTGAGAAAACATTTGACAAAATCCAAAAACCTTCCATGTTAAAAGTCTTGGAAAGATCAGAAATTCAATACCCATACCTAAATATAGTAAAAGCAATGTACAGAAAACCAGTATGCAACATCAAACTAAATGGAGAGAAACATGAAGCAATCTCACTGAAATCAAGGACTAGACAAGGTTGTCCACTCTCAACCTACTGTTAAATATAGTACTTGAAGTCCTAGCCAAAGCAGGTAGACAACAAAAGTAGTTCTAAGGGATACAAATCAGAAAGGAAGAAGTGAAAATATCACTATTTGCAGATGATATGATAGTACGCTTAAGTGACCCCCAAAATTCCACCAGAGAACCCATAAACCTGATAAACAACTACAGCAAAGTGGCTGAATATAAAATTAACTCAAACAAATTAGTAGCTTTCCTCTACTCAAAGGATCAAGAGGCTGAGAAAGAAAAAGGGAAATGACACCCATCAGAGTATTCACAAATAATATAAAATACTTTGGTGTGACTCTAACCAAAGAAGTGAAAAATCTGTATGACAACAACCTCAAGTCTCTGAAGAAAGAAATTGAAGATCTCAGAAGATGGAAAGATTTCCCATGCTCATGGATTGGCACGGTTAATATAGTAAAAATGGGCATCTTGTTGAAAGGAATTTATAGATTCAGTGCCGTCCCCATTAAAATTCCAACTCAATTCTTCAAAGAGTTAAAAAGATCAGTTTTCAAATTTATCTGGAATAACAAAAAAACCGAGGATACTGAAAACTATTCTCTACAATAAAAGAACTTCTGGCAGAATTACCATCCCTGACCTCAAGCTATACTATAGAGCAATAGTGATAAAACTGCATGATGTTGGTACCACTCACAGTCAGGTGGATCACTGGAGTAGAATTGAAAACCCAGAAATGAAGCCACACACCTATGGTCACATGATCTTTGACAAAAGAGCTAAAACCATCCAGTGCAAAACAGACAGCATTTTCACCAAATTGTGCTGGTTCAACTGGCAGTCATCATGTAGAAGAACACAAATTGATCCATTCTTATCTTCCTGTACAAAGCTCAAATCCAGGTGGATCAAGGACCACCACATAAAACCAGATACACTGAATCTAATAGAAGAGAAAGTGGGGGAAGAGCCTGGAGCACAAGGGAACAGGGGAAAATTTCCTGAACAGAACACCAATAGCTTATGCTCTAAGATCAAGAATTGACAAATGAGACCTCATAAAATTGCAAAGCTTCTGTAAGGCAAAGGACATGTCAATAGGACAAAATGTCAACCAACAGACTGAGAAAAGATCTTTACCAATCCTACATCTGAAAGAGGGCTAATATACAATATATACAAAGAACTCAAGAAGTTAAACACCAGAAAAACAAATAACCCTATTAAAAAGTGAGGTAGAGAGCTAAACAAACAATTCTCTCAACTGAGGAATACCAAATGGCTGAGAAGCACCTAAAGAAATGTTCAACATCCTTAGTCATCAGGGAAATGCAAATCATAACAACCCTGAGATTCCACATCACACCAGTCAGAATGGCTAAGATCAAAATCTCAGGGGACAGCAGATGCTGGTAAGGATGTGAAGAAAGAGGGACACTCCTCCATTGTTAATAGGATTGCAAGCTGGTGAAACCATTCTGGACATTAGTTTGGCAGTTCTTCAGAAAATTAGATATAGTACTACCTGAGGACCCAGCTATACCACTCCTGGGCATATACCCAGAAGATGCTCCTAGATGTAATAAGAACACATGCTCCACTATGTTCATAGCATCCTTATTTATAATAGCCAGAAGCTGGAAAGAACCTAGATATCTTTCAACAGAGGAATGGATACAGAAAATGTGGTGCTCAGCCATTAAAAACAATGAATTCATGAAATTCTTAGGCAAATGGATGGAACTAGGAAATATCATCCTGAATGAGGTAACCCAATCACAAAAGACCTCAAATGGTATGCTCTAACTGATAAGTGGATATTAGCCCAAAACCTCAGAATACCCAAGATACAATTCGCAGACCACCTGAAGCTCAAGGAGAAGACCAAAGTATGGATACTTTGGTCCTTCTTAGAAGGGGAATCAAAATACCCATGGGAGGAGATTCAGAGACAAAGTGTGGAGCAGAGACTGAAGGAAAGGCCATTTAGAGACTGCTCCATCTGGGGATTCATCCCATATACATTTACCAAACCCAGACACTATTGCTGATGCCAACAAGTGCTAGCTGACAGGAGCCTGATATATCTGTTTCCTGAGAGGTCCTGCCAGTGCCTGACAAATACAGAAGTTGATGCTCACAGTCAACCAATAGACTGAGCACAGGGTCCCCAATGGAGGAGCTAGAGAAAGGACCCAAGGAGCTGAAGGGGTTTGTAGCCCCATAGGAGGAACAACAATATAAACCAACTGGTACCCCCAGAGTTCCCAGGGACTAAACCACCAACCAAAGAGTACACATGTAGGGACCCATGGCTCCAGCTACACATGTAGCAGAGGATGGCCTTGTTGGACATCAGTGATAGGAGAGGACATTGGTCCTGTAAAGACTTTACGCCCCAGTGTATTGGAATGCCAGAACAGGAAAGTGGGATGGGGTGGGTTCTTGAGCAGGGGGAAAGGGGGATGGTTTAGGGGGTTTTCAAGATGGGAAATGAAGAAAGGGGGCAACATTTTAAATGTAAATAAAGCAAATATCTAATTAAAAAAGAATTGTGTCTTAAATGTTTACATATAATTCCTCTTCTACAAAGTCTCTACAAAGAACATTACTTTGTTATTACAATGTGAGCTTTACTTGTTGTTTTGTTTCTTATAAATTCTATTGGTAAATCAAATTGACAGAAGATTACATAAATAATTAAAGGGCTATTCTAGAAAGTCCCACAAACTGAATGTGCCAAGTAGCCACTGGCCAGGTATAGAAAGAGAAGGTGAAGTGAAGAAGACCTCAGAAGATAGAAAAATCTGCCATGCTCATGGATTGGCAGAATTAATATAGTAAAAATGAGCATCTTACCAAAAGTAATACACAGATTCAATGCAATCCCCATCAAAATCCCAACTCAATTCTTCATAGAGTTAGAAAGAGCAATTCAAAAATTCATCTGGAATAACAGAAAACCCAGAATAGCTAAAACTATTCTCAAGAGTAAAAGAACCTCTGGGGGAATCAGTATCCCGGACCTCAAGCTGTATTACAGAGCAATAGTGTTAAAAACCGCATGGTATTGGTACAGTGACAGACATGTAGATCAATGGAACAGAATTGAAGACCCAGAAATGAATCCACACTCCTATGGTCACTTGATCTTTGACAAAGGAGCTAAAACCATCCAGTGGAAAAAAGCTAGCCTTTTCAACAAATGGTGCTGGCTCAGCTGGAGGTCAACATGCAGAAGAATGCAAATTGACCCATTCTTATCTCCTTGCACTAAGCTCAATTCTAAGTGGATCAAAGATCTCCACATAAAACCAGACACACTGAAACTAATAGAAGGGAAACTAGGGAAGAACCTTGAACATATGGGCACAGGGGAGAATTTCCTGAACAGAACTCCAATAGCTTATGCTCTAAGATCAAGAATAGACAAATGGGACCTCATTAAATTACAAAGTTTTTGCAAGGCAAAAGACACTGTCAAAAAGACAAAGTGGCAACCAACTAACTGGGAAATGATCTTTACCAACCCTACATCCGACAGAGGGCTAATATCCAATATATACAAAGAATTCAAGAAGTTAAACTCCAGAGAGGCAAGTAACCCTATTAAAAAATGGGGTACAGAGCTAAACAAAGTGTTCTCACCTGAAGAATATCTAATGGCTGAGAAGCACCTAAAGAGATGTTCATCATCCTTAGTCATTAGGGAAATGCAAATCAAAACAACCCTGAGATTCCATCTCACACCAGTCAGGATGGCTAAGATCAAAAACACAGGAGACAGCAGTTGTTGGCAAGGATGTGGAGAAAGAGGAACACTCCTCCACTGCTGGTGGAATTGCAAGCTGGTACAACCACTCTGGAAAGCAGTCTGGCGGTTCCTCAGAAAACTGGGCATGACACTCCTGGAGGATCCGGCTATACCACTCCTGGGCATATACCCAGAGGCTTTACCTGCATGCAATAAGGACACATGCTCCACTATGTTCTTAGCAGCCTTATTTATAATAGCCAGAAGCTGGAAAGAACCCAGATGTCCCTCAACGGAGGAATGGATTCAGAAGATGTGGTATATCTACACAATGGAATACTACTCTGCAATTAAAAACAATGAATTCACGAAATTCCGAGGCAAATGGTCAGATCTTGAAAATATCATCCTTAGTGAGGTAACCCAATCACAAAAGAACACACATGGTATGCAGTCACTGATAAGGGGATATTGACCCAGAATCTCGGAATACCCTAGACACAATCCGCATATCAATAGATTTCTAAGAAGATGGAAGGAGAGACCCCTGGTCCTAGAAAGACTGGATGTAGGGGAACGCCAGGACAGAGTAACGAGAGGGGGTTGAATGGAGAAAAGAGGGAGGGAAGGGGGCTTATGGGACTTTCCGGGAGGGAGGAAACGGGAAAGGGGAAATGATTTGGAATGTAAATTAAAAAAAAATAAAATAAATAATTAAAAAAAAAAAAGAACGCTGTGCTCTTCCAGAGGACCTGTGTTCAGTTCACAGCACCCATATGGCAGCTCATAAATATCTATAGTTCCAACTTCCAGGGAACCAGTGCTCTTACAGAGAAATACATGTAAGCAAAACGCTAGTGTGCATGGAATAAAAAAAAAAAGAAAGAGAAGGTCTCTTATATTCTCAGTCTTTCCAAGCTGCTCTAGCCCCAAACCCCCTCCATTCTCCTAACAATTAGAACCAAGAATATATTAACTTCTAATATTGGGATGCAACATTGTTTTTCTTGTTATATTTTAACTTCACGTGGAGGAATATTACTTGGAATTGTACAGTTGTTGTGAATAATAACTTGAACTGAAGAGACATGAGACCAGAAAAGACAGCAAATGGCTTTCAGGGGACTTTTCTCTTTCAACTATGTGCTGCAACTTCTGTTCAGCAGAGCTACCCTTTATCTCTTTCTTCTCTGGCTCGTTTTATTGCTCTGACAGGAAAGGAAAGACCACTGGAAAGGGAATAAACAAACGTTCTCATCTCTGGTCACAAACTGTTTTTTCTTTGCTGTAAAGACCTGTTAGCCTTCTTAAAGCCTCTTCTGTCCTTTCCCTTTCTTTACCAAACCAGGTAAGTAAACCTCAAGCTTCAGCCATCTAGCTAACTGGACAGTGTTTGTTTGTTAGCTTGGTTTTCTACTTTCCATGTACTCCATTGTAAATCTTTCTTTCCCCTGTTGAATTTGCAGTTTCCCTTCACTGAATGTCTTGGCCCTTCTCTATTAATAGAACTGCCTATTTTGTTCCTTTTAATATCTGCATGTTTTTATGCTCTGTAAAATATTATGTTATATGAAAACTTAACAAAATTTCTAACCAACTACAGTAAGAATTGTAGTTGTCCCTCTTTCTCATTAATTTTAAAACACAGAATTAGGAATGTCATTCAGAGAACTTGCCTAGCATGCACAAGCCCCTGGTATGTTCACCAATAATGGAAAGTAGCATAAATGAATTATCATGTTCTTATTGAATGTCCATTTTTGTGAAGGAGTAGAGGAGTCAGTCAGTAATATGCTTGCTGTGCAAAAATGAGGATCTGAATTGCTAGCACCCATATAAACATCCAGAACCTGGGGCATCTGCTTCTCATTCCAGATGAGTATGCAGAAAAAATATGTTAGGGAGTGCCTGAAAAAGAGACTCAAATTGGACCTGTGACTTCCACATACACACTCACAATACACATACACATGTACCTACATAGAAGTATGTTTACACATATATAGCACATGTATGCACAAATAACATGTAAAAGATAAAGTTAGAAGTAACATTATATGAATAATAGAAACTCAGTTGAAGGAATATAGTTAGTGGAATCGTGGAGAAAGCAGGAAGCTTATATAAAAAGTCCATTCAAATTGGAGAGGGAAAGAGTTGTGAAGAGTTAAGGTGTACATGTAGTATTTCCTTGGTTATTGATGAATCATGCTTCATTGGTTCTTGAAATTCTTAGAAAGTGATTTTGATCCCAATAGCTAGCTAGGAAGTACATTATAAATAATTCACACTAGTCTTGGTAATGTACTGATGTCTTTCAGATGACAGAATTATCTAGTAAGTATTTAATGAAGTGGTAGTGTTTAGATGGCCATACCTAGTCTTTCTATTTTAGAAATGAAATAACAGAGGTTGTGAGGCAAGGAAAGTAGGGATGAGAGAAAATTTAGCATTAGTCAAAAATGATAAAAATTTAACACAAGGAAACTAGGTAAGTAAAACCATACAATATTTTTTATTCTTTTCATTAAACTAATAAAATTTGCTTTAAAATATACAACTCAGTATTGACATATTTCTTAAGTCATCAAAATAATTTGTAATAGTTAAATGGCTTCTAAATATGCATGATGTCTTCCGAAGCTAAGAATAATATCACACAACCAGTTTTTAAAATCTATTTGGAACATTAAACATGATAGAAAAAAATCATTTATGAAGTCCCCTATGAAAGAAAAGTATGAAAGGTTCCTGATGAGACAGAAACCATTCCATCTCCAAGGGAGAATACACAGTGTAACTGTGGCTTCACAGAATGAATTGGGTAGTGTTCCTTCTGTTTCTATTTTGTGGAATAGTTTGAAGAGTATTGCTATTAGGTCTTCTTTGAAGGTCTGATAGAATTCTATACTAAACCCATCTGGTCCTGGGCTATTTTTGGTTGGGAGACTTTTAATAACTGTTTCTATTTCTTTAGGGGTTGTGGGACTGTTTAGATGGCTTATCTGATTCTGATTTTAACTTTTGGTATCTCTCTAGAAAATTGTCCATTTCATTCAGATTTTCCAGTTTTGTTGAATATAGGCTTTTGTAGTAGGATCTGATGATGTATTTAATTTTTTCAGTTTCTGTTGTTATATCTCCCTTTTTATCTCTGATTCTGTTAATTTGGATACTGTCTTTGTGTCCTATGGTTAGTCTGGCTAAGGGTTTATCTATCTTGCTGATTTTTCTCAAAGAACCAGCTCCTGGTTTTGTTGATTCTTTGTATAGTTCTTTTGGTTTCTACTTGGTTGATTTTAGCCCGGAGTTTGTTTATTTCCGGCTGTCTATTCCTCTTGGGTATATTTGCTTCTTTTTGTTCTAGAACTTTCAGGTGTGCTGTTAAACTAGTAATGTATGTTTTTTCCAGTTAACTTATGAAGGCACTACAGCTGAGATTCCCTCTTAGCACTGCTTTCATTGAGTTCCATAAGTTTGGGTACGTTGTGCCTTCATTTTCATTAAATTCGAAAAAGACTTTAATTTCTTTCTTTATTTCTTCCTTGGTCAAATTATCATTGTGTCAGCTTCCAAGGCATTGCTTAGCTTCCAAGTATATGTGGTCTTTCTGTTGCTTTTATTGCTATTGAAGTCCAGCCTTAGTCTGTGGTGATGTGATAGGATGCATGGGATTATTTCAATCCTCTTTTATCTGTTGAGGCCTGTTTTGTGACTGCTTATCTAGTCAATTTTAGAGAAGGTACCATAAGGTGCTGAGAAGAATGTATATTCTTTTGTTTTAGGATGATATGTTTTATAGATATCTGTTACATCCATTTGGTCCCTAACTTCCATTAGTTTCAGTGTGTCTCTGTTTAGTTTGTGTTTTCATGATCTGTCCATTCATGAGAGTGTGGTGTTGAATTCTCCCACTTTTATTGTGTGAGGTGAAATGTATGCTTTGAGCTTTAATAAAGTTTCTTTTATGAATGTGGGTACCCATCCATTTGAGGCAAAGAATTGAAAGTTCTTCTTGGTAGATTTTTCCTTTGATGAGTATGAAGTGTCCTTCCTTACCCTTTTTGATAACTTTTGGTTGAAAGTTTGATTTTATTTGATATTAGAATGGCTACATAAATATTTTTATCATGTGCTTTTTTCAGTCTGTTTTTATTGCTAACAATCATGGGTTATGTCATTTTGTATAAAACAAACATCAATTTCTCCATAGCATGCTCAGTAACACATTATACAATACAGAGCACAACTACATTATATAGATAACAGTTACACCAATAGACAATCTACAAATACTTATTTAAAGATATCTACTCAATATTTGAGGAGGAATGAAATCAGGGATACTTCTTAAAGAAAATGAACAATACAGATACAACACAAAAATAAATGTAGAAAGCAGTAAAAGAAAACATAACACTTTCCAGTTTAAAAGTAGTTAACAACAAAAAGTACAAAATTCTAAAGAAATAAATCCATTATTTAACTGCCTAATATAGTCATCCCTTAGTTTTCTTTAAATAGGCCATTCACTAATTTTTTATATGATAATAATTTTGAAGTATGAAGTTTGATAGACAATGGACAGATTATTCAGAATTCTTTACTGAATCTGAGAAAAATCGGTTCATTGTTTTTTAGTCATCATTGATCATCAAGGTGCATAATGCACAAACAGAAATCTGTCAGTGATGTACACATTTTCCTGTCATTAAGTAATTTATATTTCATGTAATTCTTATCAAAACAAAAACCCTACATAATTATTTGTGATTGCAATAAGTTTGTGGGTTATAGTATATAAGATAAAAATTTGTAGAAATGATATCAGTGAGAAAGTAATTTTGTGTTTATGATATTACACATTTAATGATCAGAACAATTCTCTAGAAATCTGCTTCACAGTTAGGGTCTTTACCTCAGCTTTTTTCTCCCTCCCCCACTTCCAACTCTTCCTTCTCTGCTTCCTCTTTCTTTTCCTTTGCATTTTCCTCCTCCTCCTTTTCTTTTTCTTCGTTTTCTTCGTCTTCTTCTTCTTCTTCTTCTTCTTCTTCTTCTTCTTCTTCTTCTTCTTCTTCTTCTTCTTCTTCTTTTTCTTCTTCTCCTCCTCCTCCTCCTCCTCCTCCTCCTCCTCCTCCTCCTCCTCCTCCTCCTCCTCCTCCTCCTCCTCCTTCTTCTTCTTCTTCTTCTTCTTCTTCTTCTTCTTCTTCTTCTTCTTCTTCGTCTTCTTCCTCCTCCTTCTCCTCCTCTTCTTTAAAAGTGCTTAGGATGGAATTCAAGACCTTACAAATAAGAGGCAAGTGCATTACTCTAAATTTTGTACTCCTAATCCTATGCAACACTGTATAATTTTCTGCTTGCTTGTTTTTATTTTCCTCCCATCGGTTCTCTACCCCTTTTTAAGACGTTTGTCATTGATGGGAGGATAAACTTCTCTACTTCAAAAAAAAATTCAGGCTATTGTGGAGGTAAGAACTCATGGATAGTTTTAAGAGGAAATAGAGGGAGTAGGGAATGAATGTGGTCAAACAATCACAATGACTTATATAACATTTTAAAAAAATAAGAAGAAAGTATCAGTTCCAAATTCTACCTCACCTTATTCAGAATGAATATAGTTTTTTAAATCAAATAACAATAATGATTGGCAAAGATGCCTGGACATTTATACCTTCCTGGTGAGAGTGTAATTTAAAGGGATATGGGTAGAACTAGATAGATTTAAACTGAGCAAGTAAATATAACCCAAGCCCAGAAAGACAAACACTACTTTCTTTGCTCATATGTGTGTCCTATTCCTGAGAATTTCCTTGAAGTATCCAAGGGGCCAAGCAAATGATGACAGAGATGTGCTTGTATGCATGTGTTGTGAGTGAGAGTGTGTGTGTGTGTGTGTGTGTGTGTGTGTGTGTGTGTGTGGAGAGAGAGAGAGAGAGAGAGAGAGAGAGAGAGAGAGAGAGAGAGAGAGAGAGAGAGAGAGACTTGTGTCTGCATGCACTTGTGCAGGTAGTAAAGGCTTCCATAAGGTAGAAGTGACCGAACAAATTGATGAAATGAAGGTGGCAAGTTTGGGGTAGAAATGTGCAAACATGGGGTACAGTAAAAGATGGAGTAAATGAAGGAATTAGTCAAACAACATTGAAAGAGTGTGAGAAATAATTCAGTAACCTACTATCTAGCAAACCAACTAAAAAAGATAAGAGAGAACCTGAAGGTAGTTAATATGCATAATGTACAAAGTAAGTCTTCGAAGAATTAGCAAAACAAATCCCAGAGTGGCAAATATGGCATACCTCAGAGGAATTTCAGAGTCCCTCAAAACAGGCTTTTCTGTTCCAGTTCCACTTGTTTATCAACCAGAACTGATTGACAAGCCCCCTATTACTGTAGACACCACACCCACTGGATGCAAGATGTAGAACAAATTAGAAGGAAATGAATTGGGAGTTTCCTCCCTGTGAACTGTATCTTGAAATATTGGATGGTGCTGTGCAAGCTGCATTTAGGTCGAGGCATTGACAGCTAAACCATGCTATGAACTTCATGAATCACAATACTGACCAACCAATCAAGATGTGACCAAGTCCAAAACTCAGGACTGAAGAGGTCTTCCATCCTGGAAAGGAACCTCAGAAAACTATTTAGCTAAAATGTTTGAGCATAACCTGCCCCCTAAACATCTGTATTTATACTTCTTCCCATACTGAAGTCCTTAAAAAGAGCTGCAATTCATTTCATCAAATGTAGGTAAATGCAAAGACCCAGAGCTGAATAAGACTGTGAGAATTAAGGAGAGTGGTGAGTTCAATCTACACAAACTCTTATCTTTATACTTATACTGAACCCTTACATCTAACATAGCATTATCTTAGCACTGAAACTAACCCCTTACATCTAAGATAACATTCCAGAAGAGAAGATGAGAAGGAAATACTATAAGATTGAATAATGGGGAGGTTTGAAAAATATGATCATCTAAATATGAATCTGTCATGGAAATGATTAACATACAGCTGCTATGTAAATGGGCATTAGTTTTACAAGTCATGATTCTGAAAATCACCTTCAAATAAGTAATAAACTCATTGGTAATACAATATACTGCTGATCTATAGCTTAGGACATGGGTGGCATATCTTAGTTCACTTTCTATTGCTGTGACAAAACTATATAATCAAAAGCCACCTGTGGAGGAAAGGGTGCATTTCCCCTTACAACTCCCAGGTCATAATCTACCACTGAGGAAACTCAATGCAATCGAGTTTAATATAATATATGTCTTAAATATGAGATTACCCCAGTAACCATTTTTCTTGAGAAAGAAATTGAAGGAAAAACCCGGAGGCATTGCTGCTTACTGACTTGTTCCTCATGACTTACTCAAACTGATTTTTTTATACTAGCTAGGAACATTTGCCTAGGGATGGTATTGCCTACAGGTGGACTAGTAGCCTCCCCCACATCAATTATTAATCTAGAAAATGCTCTTCAAATTTACCTACAGGCAATGTGACAGACTCATCTTCTCAATTGAGATTTCTCTTCACAAATAGCTCTAGTTAATGTCAAATTGAGAAAAAATAATTAAATAAAAAATTTAAAAAAATAGACAAGCATATTATCCACTTTTATACCCAAGAGTGAGCTGACCAGACCCTGATGGTTAGTTCCCAACTCTGGATTATACAGACTACCATAGTTAAACTCAGTGGTATACTATTCAAAGCAAAATCTAGAATATAAAAGAAAGCTGGCTGTAGGTAAAAGGGAGTGCTGGTAGAGGTGAAAAAATAAGAAAGAGCGGTACAAAGAGCATCCAGAATACAGATGTGTGTGTGTGTGTGTGTGTGTGTGTGTGTGTGTGTGTGTGTGTGTGTGTATGAGAAAAGCAGAATGTCCTAACAATAAAAAAAGAAGCATAAAAACATTGGTATGTAAAAAGAAATATCTTCTTCCTAGCTTTTCAGAAAGTATGAATTTCAAAACCGTACTATGTAAATAAACCATGACCACTAGCATAGTCAGACCTGAGAAACTTAGAGTATTGAGTTTTGGTTTTCTTTTAAATAGAAGTATACAAAAATACAACAAGTTGATGTTCATTATTTTAACTCTTTCTCAATAGTTTCTAAGTTTTCCATTTCATATAAAACTACATATATACCTGTATGTAAATAAAATATGTAATTGTGTGATGTGCTATTTTAATATAATAATGTGACAGAAGTATACAAATATGCTTTCATATAAGCTCCTGTTACTTTTAAACAGAATTTCACTCTGTGTTGTGTCCTAATTTTTATAATTAAAATGATAATAACACCTCAGGCAGGACAATGAGCAAGCAAAGCAAAAGTGATGTGAAAATTTTCACTTTCACAATATTCTCTCAAGAAATGATGTTCTGTTGTCTACAGTGTTATATCTAGTCACTCTCTATTTGTTTCAAGTTGCCACGAGTAACTCTGGAGGTCAAAGACATCATTTCCTATAATATCTATGGCATCTAACTATCCCACACATTGGAACAAGAAGTTGTAGTGGAAAAAGTAACAACCGTTTTGCAATTGGCAGAAGAGTGACCCTTTGCCTACCTGCCTGTTCTAATGACTGTATCAACCTCTTAGAATGAATAAGCTTCACAACTGAGGACCTGAGCTACCTCTGATTTCAAAAACCCACACAATTAGTTACAGTAAGTGTAAAAATCAATTCCAACAAATTCATCTAGAACTGAAGAAATTTAGAATGCTATTTTTAAGAATGGGGCTCCAGTCAATTGACAAATGCTCAAATTTCGATTATATGTGTATGTGGAGTAACCTGGGGAAAGGATGTGAGGAAAGATGCTCGTCATTTTTTACCAAGTACATGGAGCTGAGCAGTGCAAATACTTTTCAGTTCCTTTTCAAGTGCTTTGGAAACCTATTTTGACAATTGCTCCTCATAGGAAATGTTTTTCTGAAGTGACTTAATGGTTTTTTTTTTCAGATGAAAAATAAATAGGGAACATAGATAATGCAGAGAGAATAAAGATAAAGCCAAGTGCATATGCCAAGAAATGAGATATGTATAACTGACAATTACCTATAATTTTTGACAAGTTGTTGAAAAAAAATCTACTGAAATCCAGGTTGCCTCAATGATTGTTAGTCTTATGTGTTTATGCGACTTTGTGCTGAGAACATATGGCCTCCTTGTAGAACCTTTAACATGGCTCCTCAAACTGGAACCCTACAGACCATGAAAAGTGCCAGCATCGCTTCCGAAATGCCATGTCAACTTGATACTGATAGGAAAACATGGTCTTTCTAAAATGTATGAAATGTTAAAAGAATTAAAATTTAATGCACACAAAATCTAATTCTCACCTCCTAGTTTATCTCCTACATGGACACTACTCCTGAAACAGAAATTTCTCTTTAGTGGATAATTTAGCAGAATATATAAAAATGCACTTTATGATGAAATGATTGGAGCTGCTCCCCTTCGATGATTAAACAGTGAATTGTGACTCTGTCTGGTAGTAAATTCAAAGTGTGCTAACAGTTTTTAAGCCATAAAAATAAACCTAAAATAAATAGGATACTTAGTAGAAACCAGTCTATGTGTGCATCTCTCTGTGTAAAACTTAAGATAAATTAGAACTCGACCAGATTTTAAATAGCTTTTACAAATCAAAAATAACAAGAATTCTGAGAGGGGAATTTAATTAAGCTCCTTTAGAGACACATTAGAGCCCATAGATATAACTAACTGTTAAATTTCCTCCTGACATGGCTGAATCTTGGAGATGCACTCATCATGTGCAAGATCAGGGAGCCTCAGGGAAGGGATGCCATTTTTAAAAATGCAGTATGCTGACTGAGTGTGAGACAGTGGAAAGGAAAGAAATTAAAATAGGGGCATTGTGAATATGAAACCTGACCTCCACCTCAAATATTGGTAAATTTACTCTCGAAATTAATGCAAATTCAGTCCAGCAAAGCTTGATCTTCATGTGTTTTTTTTTCCAATACTTTTACTGGGCACATCGATAGCTGAACTAAATCAGTGGCTTAAAACATGATGTACAGAAGTGTAGGAAAGTTAATCAGCAAGAACAAAGTTCTGAATCATCACAAGAAAGCAAAGTACACAGCATTGTCTCTGCATGTATTACAGCAACCTATAATTATGAAATAATATTAATGGGTGATGTTATGAAAGCACAACTTGACATCTACAGTATTATATCAGTTTTCATTCCTGGAGGAATGCATCACACTCTTGATATTTTCTTACTGTTTTTTTCTCTGCAGTTTGATCCTATTACTGCTCAAAACTAGCTCTTCCCCAACTCATCACTAACAATCCGTAACAGTAAACCTAGAGTAAAGTCATCTACCTCCAGGGTGAGGGCCCTGAGCCAGCCCTGGGATACACATGATGGAAGTTGAGAATTGAATTTTGTCCCTGTGCCCTTCCCATGTGCACATACACAAACACACATTCTCACACAAAATAATAAAGGTAATTGAAATTTCAAAACAAATCTAGATTGTATTTTTTTTTATTTTCAACTTGTTAAGAGCTACATATATTATTATAGTGCCCAGGATACACCCTCACTAGTTTTTCCCTACCTTTGCCTGTGATGAATGTTTGTTCATATTAATAGAGAATTTTACAATAACCCTGCTTTGTGCTAAAATGTTATCATACATTCAAAAGCATCAAACCTCACCCACAGTCTTCAAGCTTATGCTTTGTAAATTAATGTTTTTAAGGCAAACATCTCATTAGTAAGCTCACATTTTAAGCATTGTATCATAACCTATAGAAGTGGCACTTTGCTTTGCCCAATTTAATATCTTCTACCAGGAACATTCTCTTCCTTCTTTCATATTTCCTTTCTTTCTCTTCATTGCTTCCTTTTTCATCCCTTTCTGTCTCTCTTTCATTTTTTTTCTACAGGGTCTAGCTACATACCCTAGATTGTCCTTGTATTTAAGGACTATCTCTGAGTGGTAGGGACAGAGTCAAGCACTACCACTCTGAGTTTTATTCTGCTTTTTATATTTGAAAGTTGTGCGTCTCTTATACTTTTCATAGTAGATGATGGTCCACAAGTGATCGATGCCATAATATTGAAAGTCTCTAATTCTTTCACACTCATCCTTTTATTACTCACACCAAACCCAGCAGTGCAGATTACACTGCCATGTCTGTCCTTCAGGCATCTGCTCCTTCCATCTCCACTGGTATCCAGCATCTCCACTGCTAACCAGCATCTCCACTGGTACCCAGCATCTCCACTGCTAACCAGCATCTCCACTGGTACCCAGCATCTCCACTGCTAACCAGCATCTCCACTGGTACCCAGCATCTCCACTGCTAACCAGCATCTCCACTGGTACCCAGCATCTCCACTGCTAACCAGAATCTCTACTGGTACCCAGCATCTCCACTGTTAACCAGGATCTCCACTGGTACCCAGCATCTCCACTGCTAACCAGCATCTCCACTGGTACCCAGCATCTCCACTGCTAACCAGCATCTCCACTGGTACCCAGCATCTCCACTGCTAACCAGAATCTCCACTGGTACCCAACATCTCTACTGCTAACCAGCATCTCCACTGGTACCCAGCATCTCTACTGCTAACCAGAACTCCCTTCATATCTCCTTGCTACAACTCTCAGCCTCCTCGAGCCTCAGATTGTTTTAGTAATTCAAGTGCAACAAATCTCCTCTCAGATCCATCACTGTGCACATTCCGATCTTTATTTATTTATTTTGTTTGTTTTGCTTCACATGCTGTTGTTACTGTGATTGATATACTTAGCTCATCAACTAATGATTTTTCTACTTATTATAATTAAATAGAAAATAGACATATTTTCAGAGAGTTACATATCTATTTATAAAACTCTTGAACTAGCAACTTATTTAATTTTAAGTGATTTGCAAAGGATAGTCTGAAAAAGAACAAAAAAAAATTCCTATATGCAAAGCTGAAGAAGTATTTCTTGTTAGTGCTATTTAGAGTTCAGATCTATGAACAGCAGGACCTTGAAAGTTAGAGATGAATACAATAAACATTTAAGGATTGGCAACCCTGTGTTTGAACTCCAGATAAAGACAAATGTGCAAAGAGAAACCACAAAAGTCATGATTGACTTTTGAAAAGGCTGCTGTCTAGCAGAGTTATAGACATCACTTCCCATTCATCTCTTTTCTCAAGAGAACAGAACAAAAGCGGACAAAACAGACTTTAATAAACCCAGACCTCTTTGCAGTCTCATTCCCCCTTCCTTTCACTCTAATGACTCTCTTTTACATTAGGAATAAAGGTATATTAATTTACAACTCAAATCATTGACCTAATTTCCAAGGAAGGAACAATAGCTGTTTCTAAAGTCTGAGTTATCTCACCAATACCACAGTCTAAGTTGCAGGGACTTTTTCCTAGCTAAGGACCCTCAAATTTTTACATTTAACCTTGTTCCACCTGGTCTGACATATGAAAATCGTCTTTCTGTGAGTTCTTTTAGTTATGTCTAAACCCAGTTTCCACATGTATTCAGTCCAGATTCTTCTGTAGAAGTCATTAGACATCTACAGTCTTGACTAGAACTTCCTCAAAATATGGGGTCCTAAATATAAATACTTGATCAAATTTATTTCATTTTTCCTAAAATAATTTGTTACTAAAGTTCTATGACATACACAATTATGTTCATTTTGTTTGTTATTGCCACAGTTTTTCTAATGACTCTTGGTCTTCAGCTTCTATTTTAATGAGATTATATAATTAACTCAGAAAATGGTCCCTAAATAATAAAATGGAAATATACATTTGTCTGTTTTTAAGAAATGATTTCTTTGTGTAGTCATGGCTGTCCTGGAACTCCCTCTGATATTCATTTGCCTCTGTCTCCTGAGTTCGGGGATTAATGTGCCACCATATGTACAATGTAAAAATATATAGTAAGTGCTTAATATCTACAAAGAGTTTTACATCTTCATTTACTAATCAGGAATGGTGTAGTATAATTATTACCCTTGTACTTAATTAAAGTTGAGGAAACTTAGAAATAGTCATGGCAAATAAATTTTGAGAATTACAGAGGTTGTAAATTGTTAATCTTGAAAGTGTTGATGAGATACTTATTGCTAACTTTCTTTCTTATTGTACCTGCAATGCTAAAGACAACTAAAATGAATAAATTAGCAATTTTATGAGTATAGCCCTAGGGATAAACTAATACTATTTTTCTGCTACACAGTCCAAGTATTGAAACAAATTATAATAGTGTATCATTTTATCTATAGATCTATAGTATATATCTCCACTTTGATCAAAGAAGCTTCTTGAAGTATATTGCAACTACCAAACATATCTTCAGCTGATCTGATTAATATGGAGTGAATAAGAGATTGTGGCGTGTTATGTCCTAATTGGAGCATCCACCCGGGCTCAGGGACCTTAGCAGAAGAGGGAGTGTAAGAGCCAGAGGTGATGGAGCAGGGCAATTGCCCATATGGCCTCATAGGCATTGTGGCAGCATTCATAATTCCAGTGCAAGCTCAAATCAGATGCAATATCATTATGGAGGTAATGTGGTGAGGTATTGAGTATCTATTGGCATTTTCTATCCATTAGGAGTAGGAGAGTGAACATTCTTTAATGATGTGGGCCTTGGTATGTTGACCATACTCCATGGCTGAAAGAAGACGCTTTAAAGTTGGGTGAGTAAGGAGATAAGGATGGAAGGAGTTCTCTGGGAAGATTTGGCTGAAGTGGATATGAACAAATTATGTTGGATGAAACCTCAAAGAATTAATAGACATATTAATTTTAAAAGAAAATATATGTATTTTTAACAAGGTAAAGACAGTACACTAAAGAAACACATGAATTTGAAATATAGAATTACATGCAAACAGCATATAATATGGTTTATACATGTGTGTTATCTATTATATGTTTGTTTGCACAAACTATGCTACATTTATACATTTAACTTATATATTAGTAGACACATTAACTGAAATATTTATATAGAACATAATGGATGTATATGTACTATAGAAATTATACAAACTTCACAGCACTGTTTATCTATAGTTTTGTCATTTATTTGTTTATTGATTTTACATGGCAATTATGTGTTAATCCAGTTAACCCCACGTTTGTAAAATAAACACTATTGCTCTCTCAACCACAAAGCATTTCAGTTACAATTTCCAACTGCATCCTGAAAAATAAATTATCACCATATCACTATATTGTAAAAAACTAATCTGTGTTTTTATGATTTTACAGTTGAAAAGATATCTTTCAAAAGTTACAAAAGTGATTTTGTTCTAAAACTGAGATAAACATTTATTTGCAATGTTACACAAAATATATCTTGTAGACTCAAAAATATCACTTAAAATTAATCATATCTAGAGTGTTCACTAGGGAAAAACACTTCAAAGGTGTGCAAAGCATGCTAATCTTTGAGCAATGGAGTTTCAAAATCTTCACAATAACTTTGCAAAAGCAACATCCTAGAAATATACACCAATTTTTCCTCATTCAAAAAGTTCAACAAAGAACCCAGTACCTATTTCATCTAGGAAGATAATACAAATCTCAACACACACATTTCCCTCAGCATCTTTTCTTTACATGAGCAATGAATTACCCAGGATGGGCTTGCCTGCCTAAAACATTTATGGACTGTGCACGTCAGCACTGGCAATAAAACATGTAGCTCTGGCATCAGAGATTCCACAGATTATGAGGAGATACTCAGATTTTTCTTAACTTTTTTTCAGATGAAAACTGAACAAGGCCTATGTCTTGTTTTCCATGTCTTTCAGAACACACCAGAGAACAAAGTTCAGTAGATAGAGCTAATTAAAAGAATGACTCAGAAGTATGCTGCTAGTAAAACAGACCATGCGACTTTACAGTATTATACGACTTCGGGAGTAAGAAATGACACTTATGCAGACCAGGCTCCCTGGCATGGCACCATTACACAGCACGGCTACCTAAACCTGACAACCATGAGTAGAATTGTATTCTGTTGTACCTACAAGTTTCAGTCTCCATGAGTGCCCTAGAAACATTGCAGCATTAATGTAGTAGCTTCAGATACAGCTCATTTACCAAGGTTTTAGAAAATGAGACACAATCATGGAATTCAACATGTAAGTTACATTATTATGATTCGTTTACTTCAGAAGTTTGTAAGTAATTGTACCTGCTAAGAGGCTTGGAGCCACAGTTCTATGAATGATTCTATCTTGCTGTTCCCCCAAAATTGTTTAACTAGAAATACTTTTTCAAGTGCATTAACTAATTAGCCATATCATCAGGCTCTTCCAGGACTCTGGGAGGACCTGACAGACAGCACAACATGAGGAAAAACTTCGGGTTGCAAACAAAACTCAATGAGCTCTTGCCAACTTGGAGAAATATATAAAAGCATAAGACAAAGAAAGTCTCCTCCACCCCTTTTTTTCTGCAAAACATTTGTTTCTCAAATATGGAAGGAGGAAGGAAATGAACACATTTTTATGGAGCTGCTTTTCCAGATTAAAATAGAGGTTTGCAGTACGGGTCAGGTAGATTACTATACATCATCACTTTAATATTATTTGGGTAGGAAACTGATTTGGCTCTATTATCCTTAACTGAATCCAGGCCATTTTAGTGATGTGAACAGGAAAGACAGAGTGGTTGATGATGAGCATTATTATGGTTGAAATGGAGAGAAAATATTCCACCCACACAGCTGCCCACCAATATCATTACTTTCTCATCCAGAATTACATTCTGTCAGCAATTATATTCCCCTCACAAGGACATATAATATGACTTGGAAAATTATGTTTCTAAACAGGAAACATCTTGGAAGAACCTAAAATGCTTTTGTTGGGTCTTTCTCCCAAGACTGTTTTCTCTGTATTATAATTTCAACTCTGAATTTGCAAGCCTAAAAGTTTTGGTTTTAAATATGTTTTGGTGACATTCTCTGTACTGTGACTACACCTAACTTGTTGCAGAAAATTAGGATGCTGTACAACATTTATGAAGCTGGACCCAAGAAATTGAAACTATTACAGCATCTGAATGTCATATTAATCTGCAGAACTTGGTAGAGCACAGCAAATTATCTGCATTTCCTTGAAATTCATAAAGGTACCATTATTCCATCAATATTAATTTTGTCTGTTGTCCCTTTCTATCTTATTCTCCATAAATGATAACTTACAGTTACAACACAGTCATGATACAACCACCTACAACATCTATGATTCACACCCCACAGTGTATGATTGTGGAACTGTTCTGAGTTGTTCCCTTACCAGCTACTGTTATTTTCAATGTGAGAAGTTAGTGGTCAAGACATCATCTATAAATTGGGAGGAAGATGGGTAAATCTTAGAACAAAATCCATATACAATCTCAGGATACTTTCCAAAAATCTTGATTATTGTATTAAACTTTCTACTTTTGTCATGATCAAGCATTAAGGATGGCTTTTTGTTTTTTACAACAAGCTATCTTTGAGATTTTTAGAATTTTAAGCATAGATATAAAAAATACTCTGTTTAAATGATTTTGTTCATAGACAGACTTAGAGTTGGCAAGTAGTCTGTGGCTACTCAGAGGGTTCTTCCAGACCAGGCCTTGTGCTTACATGTAGCTAGGCATGGAAGGCTGCCCAAATCTCGCCACATTGAAATCCCATGGTTTCACAAATAGATGACTTAAACACTAGTAATATTTGGTTGTGGCTTTGTTATTATTTCATCTTAACTTCATTAAGCCAACTCTCATCTGTTCACATGCGTGAGTATAATAAAGGTAAAAATGGCAAACCCTTGTAAAATAGCACATGGTTTAAACAGAGCACATGGCACACAATCAGACTAGTCATTCAAAAACAATGTTATAGAAATTTTAATAAAAAAAATAGGCTCAAAGGTGATTAGAGATTTGATAGGTCATGCAGCTAGGTTTAGACGGGGCTTAATGTCAAGTTTAGCATTTCTCAGTGAGATTTCTACTGACTCGTGCCAAACCTTCACATAACTCTAAAATTTAGAAGAATTATATATCATCTTTTGATTTATTTGAAAGTTTCCTAGTGTTTTAAAGAAATGGGAGTTAGAAAGGCAAAAAAATCAGTTTTAATTTATATGTATTAATGGGGAGCTACTTTTTAAAAGTTGATAGGAGCCCAGAGAACTCTAGTACATTCACAGTATTGAGGACAATATTCTGAAATGAAAGAGGAGAATTTTTTCATTTTCTAGACTCCCTAATAAATTAATTTGACAAGGAGGCTGATAAGTTACACTCTTGGTGATAATATGCATGCACATTATGTGATGCACAAAACTAAATCATTGCCATAATCACAATTTAAAGGCGGTGGACAAGTTTGCAGTGAGGACTATTTGGCTTCGTCCTAAATGTCTGTTTCCTGGGCTGCTTCTGTATTACATTTTATTGCTGTGTTGGATGACTGTTAATATAAGTTTGCTTTAATAATAAAAGGTATCGCCATAGAATTTCTTTTTCTTTATATAATGGCTTTCTTTTCAGGAAACAAAAACTTTCTACTTCAACTAATTTATGTTATTCTCTTCCCCGTTTGAATCCCAAATGTTTTAGGAGTCACTTTTGGTAAATATGGAATAGAAGGTGAGATTCACTATGAGTTTTCATGGTTTCTTATTTTACATTTTGTTTGATCACATGCTTTATAATATTTTTCCTTTTAGCCTAAAACATCCCTCAGCTCTGTAAAAAAAAAATCTATTTAAAACTAAAAGAGCAATTTTAGTAGAATGCTCCTCTTTTCACTGTTGCCTCCAAGTTTCTATGTTCTGCATTTCATTTTTATAAAATATTTAGGCCATGCAATTTGCATATATCCTTGCTGCTTCAAACCACTAATGATTCTTATTAAGTTTCATCTTCATAGAGATCGTGAATAAGATCACAATTTCTTCTATGTCTTCTCCATTTTGAGATCACCAGCAATCAACAGACAGAATGATAAGTCCGTATCTCTGTAACTCACCTCATGTCTGCCCATCTTTTAATTTTTACTTATTTGTTATTGACACTCTCTTAATACATCTCGCAAAGCTATCCATTTCAGGTTGCTTTCTAAAATATTAGTGCTGAAAGATAAGCCTGCCTTTCTCAAATGAAAGCTTATATTTCTACTCTAATGTTTCAATCATTGTATAATATTTGAAAAGAAAAGAATTTTTATTTCAAAGTGTTTGCAATACATATTATTAAGAAAAAGAAGAGCATTGGACTCTACATAGTCTCGTAAATACCAGAAAAACACTGTATATGTGTGTTGGAACAACACTCCAACTGCTAAATTTCTGTCATTTTTTTAATTTGATATTTAATTTATTTACATTTCAAATATTATCCCCTTTCCTGATCTCCCTCTACAAAACCCCTATCTACTCTCCTTTCCCCCTGCTTCTATGAGGGTGCTCCCCCCCACCCACACACTCCTACCTCACAGTCCTGGCATTCCCCTACACTGGGGCATCAAGCCTTCACAGGACCATGGGTTTCTGTCTTTTTATGAGGGCAGATGTACAATAAATTCTAGCATTGATGCTTTTTATTGAGTTTTAATGTAACATTGACATTAAATATAAAATTATTATATTTAACAACTGTAGCATACTTAATATAGATTGGTAAAATGTAAAGAAATTAAGCCAAGTTAAAACTCTTTTTAAAAAAAGCAAAACTAAAATAATTTGTTCAAGTGTACAATGTAATTCAATATTTCTAATACGATTTGTTGATTTTTGCTTTCCATTTTTGACACATAACATCTATTTGTTTTCATGCCATTGTGCAATTCTTCTCAAGAGCTACTCAAATTGCCCAAGTAGCAGTCACTCTTACTATGTGTATTTCTAATGATGTTTTTTTTATTTAACCTTTTTTTTACACTCCAGATTGTATCCCCTCCTTCTCTATCCTCTGACTATTCCCCATCCCATACCTCCTCCCTACCCCTGTCTCCATGAGGATGCCCCATCCCCTACCCCCTAACCCACCAGACCCCTAAACTCCCTGGGGCCAACAGTCTCTTGAGGGTTAGGTGAATCTTCTCTGACTGAACCCAGACCTAGCAGTCGTCTGTTGTATATGTGTTGGGGGCCTCATATCAGCTGGTGTATGCTGCCTGGTGGGTGGAAACTGGTGAAATTAAGCCTGTCACTGGATGATGACACTCCGAAAATGAAGATATTTTAATTATTTTAATGGTTTATTCTATGTCATTTAATTTTTCTATGTGTTTGAGTATTTTATCTAGGTCCTATTTCTGTGTATGGTGCTCAGTAAAGACAAAGGAGGGTTTCAAAACCCTGGAACAGGAGTAACATAAGGAGTCAGCTACTGTGGGGTGCTAAGAACCCAATCCTTCTCCCTGGATGTAAAAAAATAGTGTTCTTAATGAGTGATCTGTTTCTACAGATGCAGAAATGTGTATCTTGACTTTGTAGTTTTGTCTATATTATAATTTACAAATTTCCCTATAATATTTCCTCTACCTCTTTAAACCCCTTCACATTAATTTCAGTTTAAAATATAATTTAGCTTTCATCAGACATGGCTAGACAGAGCTTAAGGTAGAATTCCATTGGACAGCATAATGCTTATCAATTGAATTATAAGCCATATTTTTTAGTACAATCAAAATGAAATTGTAATCTCTGGTCTGATTTACTGTGTAGAAGAAACTTTGAATTTTACATATTCTTTTCAATGCAGTACTTACTAAATCTTAGAAAAGTATCACAGAATTACAATGAAGATATATGAAAGTTAAGAACTAATGAATCAAACCTACTTATGCTAAGCTATTATAAAGAATAACTTTCTATGGTAAGAAAAATACTATTCCAGATGATATATACCTTTCTGAAGTGATTAGTATATTGTCTTCCCTTCTGTATGTGCTCCATCAAATACGTATGCTGCAAAAAGGTTTGGTTGCCTGGGGTGTGTATCATCCTCTGCATTACTCTGAACACAGGGCATTGGTTTGTGTAGATTACCAGTTTTCATGTAGCTCAGTTTTCAATTCAGGTAGTTTCTCCTCTGAATTTATTGTTCTTAGCCTTTTTTTCTATACAAAAGCTCAACCCATCTTTCTATCTTCTAGAATTAATAGAAAAGATTATGTTTCTGAAAGATGGTTCTTGCATAATGTCCAATAATATTTAACATCTCCATCTGTGTCTTCAAAATTATTATCTTTTAGTATCACATAATAGATTAACCAAACTAAAGATGCAGAAAAATTATTAAATGCACTCTAATATTTATCATAATGCCTGTTGTTTAAAAAGCAAAACCAGTTGGCCAAGAATGATTTAAAAATGAAAGAAGAGAAAAAAAAGAAAGAAAAAGAAAAGAAAATCTAAAATATATTAGATGGCATTAACGAAGCCCACTTTTTAAACTTTATTAATTGATTCCAGACAGGGAAACAGGAAGGCTAAGTGCAGAACTTCAATTCCTTTTAAAAATTCACTTACCCAGACGTATACTCAGCTCTTTAGCAGCTACCTGTTTTGTCCACCATTCCTGCCTATCCAGATCCTCAGTGGATCACACAGAGCTTCCCCTCTAAGCTTCTTTCCTGGAATTCAAGCATTCATTATAATTCCTAACTCTATCAAGAGCTCCCTGGGAAGTTACAGGCCACTTTAGTTAGAGAAACAGGTACCCTAACTGCAAATCTTCACCTTGCCTCTCTCTCTTCTAAATAAAACTCTCCATTCTCATCCCAGGCTCTAGAGAAGAGCACACTTTCTCTCTGTCCCCATTTGCAGGAGATAATTCAGATCTTCTCCTCCAACCTTCCTCCCCAGTCACTCTTTAATCCCAGTCTTGAACGCCAGCAGGCAGGAAAGCACCAGCCAAGACTTTCAGAGACTAGCAGTCCAGAGAATCAGTAGGACAGCCAAACAGATAGACAAGCATCAGATCATCAGTCTCCCTCCTCCAACCATGTCCCATGTCCAGCTCTGTAGCACTTTCTGTTGTGGTCTCTTCTTGACATTTGACCGATCCCATAGAACTAAGCATTTCCTGATGAAATAATGATGCTTTTTCTCTTTTCTCTGGAGTACCTTAGGTTCTAGAACCCTTAGTCCATCAGAGGATGGAAAGGTCTCCCATTCTCATATTCATATATCAGAACAATTAATGTAATATAAGTGGTCATCCAATAATATGCAATTTACCCATTTATTGCAATCCCCAACAAAGTTCCAACACAATTAATCACAGATATTGGATGCACAATTTTCAGCTTCATGTGGAAACACAAAAAAAACCCAACATAGTTAAAATAGTCCTGATTAATACAGAACTGTGAGAGATATTACTAACTGATTTCAAATTGAACTATAGAGCTATTGTAGTAAGAACAGTATGCTACTGGCACAAAACAGATACATTGATCAAAGGAATTGAACTGAAGGCTCAGACATAAATCCTCACACCTACTGATACCTGATGTTTGATAAAGAGACCAGAAATTCACGCTGGAAACAAGACAGTCTTTCAACAAATGGTGCTGGTCAACTGTATAGTTGCATGTGGAAATATGCAAATAGACCCATACTTACTTTCCTCCACAAAACTCAACTCCAAATGGATCAAAGATCTCAACATTAAACCAGATTAGAGTGAACCTGATGGAATAGAAATTAGGGACTAGCCTTGGATACATTGGCAGAGAAAAAGAATCTCTGCAGAGAACACTTAAAGCCCAAGCAGTAAAATCCCAATTAATAAATGGAACCTTATGAAACTGAAATGCTTCTGCAAAGCAAAAGATACTATCATTCAGACAAAGTGGCAGCCCACAGAATGCAAAATATTTATCAACAGCAAATTCAATAAAGAGCTATATCCAAAGTATATAAAGAAGAACTCACAAAAATCTATATATCAAGAAAACAAATAATATAATTTTAAAATGTGGTAGGAACCTAAACAGAATTCTAAAAGGAGGAAACTCAAGTGGCTGAGAAACACTTCAAGAAATGTTAAAATCAACTTTAGTCAACAGGGTAATGCACATCGAACCTACTTTGAGATTTCATCTTACATCCATAAGAATGGTCAAAGTCTACAAAACAAAGGACAGCTGATGCTGGTGAGAATGTGGACTAAGGAGAACATTGATCCATTGCTATGGGAGTGGAAATGCATGCAATACTAAAAAAATCAATGTGCTGGTCTCTCAGGAAGATGGGAATCTGGGAATTGATTTACTTCAAGATCCAGCTATACCTTCTTAGTCATATATCTAAAGAATGTTTCATCCTACCAAAAAGATACTTTCTCAACCTTGTTTATTGCTACTTTATTCATAATAGCCAGAGTTTGGAAACAACCTAGATGTCCCTCAACAGATAATTAGATAATAAAAAATGTGGGACATTTCACAATAGGGAATTACAGGTAAAGGGATGGAGCTAGAAAAATAATCACCCTGAGTGAAGTAACCTAGACTCAGAAAGACAGATGTGGTACGTGTTTGATTATATGTAGATATTAGCTGTTGCAGCAATGATAACCAAACTGAAATCAGTAGAGCCATCGAGGGAAGCTATAGATTCAGGTACTTGGGGCAAGGTCAGATAGATCTCCAAAGGAAAGGAAAATAGAATAGTTATGAAATGACAGGATGGGGTACTGTAATAGGAGGAGCAAACAGAGAAAAGTAGGAAAGAATGGGATGATTCAGAAAGTATGGGGAGAGGCAGCTAAAATTAAGTTTCATTGAGTGGTAGTATAAACAACTAATACAGTAGAAACTTTGTAAAATACATACTTACATGTATGTAGTATATATCACATTGCCAAATAATGGAGAACACAGCCCCAACTGGATATCTCTTGTCATCAAATGAAGTTTCCAGTACTGGGAATGGATTACATCTAATTAAGTTGTTAGCCAAAGAGGTCCTTTCCCTAGGAAACATAATCTCATATTAATCTCCCTGTTCCTCTGGCTCTTGGAGACAAGTCCTGTATTCTCTTCTGAGGCTCTTAGCTCCAAATATTCACACTTGAGTATGTAATTGGAGTAGTTCAAGAAACAAGGTAAATAAATAAGGAGCATTGTGTGACTGGGTAGATTGTTAGGTGAGTCATAGAGAGGGGAATATTGGAGTACCAGTGATCTGAAACCTACTTTCAAAATACAAAAGAATGGGGTTTACCTTAGATACCAATTCTCAAAGTGCTATAAATGGCACAATGGTCCTAAACTCAAAAAAAAAATAATCTGCAATTATGAGTCAACCCTAACCAACAATTTGTCCTTTTTTGTGGAAAATTAATGGAACAAGGAAGAATGTTACCTGGATAAATTAAAGCCTTTCTAACTTTTCAAACAAAGAAGACTTTATCCTCTAATTTTGGGTTCTTTTCTAACATAAAAGATCACTTTTCAAAACTTGATCAGGAGTATGGAGGTTTAAACAGTTGTCTTCACTTACTTTTTGAAGGTGATAAAGTCAGAATGAATCATCTCTACTAAAACATAAGAATTGGATTTACAAGACATCAAGAAATTTGCAGGCAAATGGATGAAACTTAAAAATATTGTCCCATGTGATGCAACCTAGATCCAAAAGGATATACACAGTATATACTCACTTATAGGTGGATATTAGGCATAAAATACAGGATACCCACACTACAATCCACAAACCCAAACAAGCTAAATAACAAGGAAGGCCCAATTGAGGATGCTTGAATTTCACTCAGAAGAGAAAATAAAATAGTCACCAGAGGATGATGAGGGGAGGGAACAGAATGGGAGAGGGAATAGGGAGGAGAGGAGGAGAACCAAGGATCAAGATGAAGTATGGGAGAGAAGAAGAGAGAAAGACAAGAGAGTGAATGGAAATCAGTGGCTAGCAGGGGGTTGGGGATGGGAGCTTCTCTAGGACATGCCAGTGACATGAGATAAGGGAGGCCTTCAGGATTCTATGGGGGTGACTTTAGCTGAGAGTCCTGGAAAATGGAGGATATGCAGCCTGAAGGGGCCACATCATGTAATTAGGCAGGATTCTCAGTGGAGGGATACAAACCACCCACAAAACCTTCCAACCAAACTTTGTCCTACCTACAAGAAGTGTAGGGACAAAGATGGAGCAGAGACTGAGGGAACGGCCAACCAATGACTTGCCTAACATGAGACCCATCCCCTAGGCAAGATCCAATCCCTGACACAATTAATGATACTCAGCTATGCTTGCAGACAGAAGCCTAGCATAACTGTCTTCTGAGAGGCTCTACCCAGCAGTTTACTGGAACAGATGCAGAGACTCACAGCCAAAGTGTGAACAGGGCTAGAAGAGTCATGTGGAAGAATTGGGGAAAGAATTGAGGGTCCCAGAGGGGGCTAGAAACTCCATAGCAAGGCCAATAGTGTCAACTAGCATAGACTCTTGAGAGCTCCCAGAGACTGAACCACCAACCCAAGAGCATACATGGGCTGGACTTAGGAAATGTGCAGCTCTGTCTTCATGTGAGTCCCCTAGCAACGGGAGCTACAATTGTCCATAAATCTGTCGCCTGCCTGTTCCCTAACTGGGATGCCTTATCTGGCCTCAGTGGGAGAGGATAAGCCTAGTCCTGCAGTGACTTGATATTCTAGGGTAGGGTGATACCAGGGGATCTTCCCTTTCTCAGAGGAAAAGGGAGGAGAGTTTGGGGGAGGGGCACTAAGAGGAGGTGGGGATCTGCAATTGGGATGTAAAATGAATGAATAAAAACAAATTAATGAAAAAAGTCAGATTTAAAGTTTATGTTAACTGAGTGGCATCAGACTTCCTTACTGGAAGCTTCATTTTTGAGCTTGGCCACCAGAATGATGTTTTAATTATTTATGTTATTTGTCATTAACCATTTTAATTATTTTGTTGTTGTTAACTTTTAAAATAGTGAACATTTTTTTTTCTCAGTTCTAAACAATAGCTTGTCCTATGCTTTTTCTTGTGGGCAGATAGATAGATAGATAGATAGATAGATAGATAGATAGATAGATAGATAGATAGATAGATAGATAGATAGATGATAGATAGATAGATAAAGAAAGAAAGAAAGAAGACAAGAATACAGACCAAAGAATGAAGCAAACAAAGGAAAGCCAGTAGAAAACCATTGGAGTAACAGTCTCAGGTTGTGTACTTTGAAACCCTATTTTTAAATCAACCATTTTTTATGTGATGGTGTTTGGCTAACTTAGCAACAAGACATTTTTACATCATCTTACACTTGAGTATTATCAAATATAAAGTGCTTCAAGCCTATTTCGTATTCCTCGGAGAATGTAAAATGAAATCAGAGGAGCTTAGCTGCAAGCCTATGCCATATTTCTTGGAGCATCTAAGATGGAATCAAGAGCACTTCGCTCTAATGACAGCTTTCTTTCTGTGTGCTATGTAATTTGGTTTTAAGTAGAGCCATCTAGCTGTATTTCCCTGACTCCATCTATCAGAGGGAGCAAATGTACTCCATCATCTACTTAAAAGTACACAGAATCAATAAAACACTGTTAGTTCCCTATAAACTGGGTAGGATTATGATTTTAGAGCACTTCTGCTCATTCAGTCCCTCAGTAAGTGGTAAGTTATTGCTTCTCCAATGTATATACTTCTATAGACCCACGCTCTTTATTTCCCAAACCTCTTCCTGCTTCTCTTTCCCAAGGATTTTGTTAATATATATCACTTTATTTTTATATAACTTAAGTCAGCACTGGGCTCGTTTTTTTTTTTTTTTGTTTTTTGTTTTTTGTTTTTTGTTTGTGAAGTCCTATTTATTTTTTTTATTTTTTTATTTTCTAAGTTTTTTTATTTACATTCAAAATCATTAATTCTCATAATTTTATTACTCCAACCTCATCATGACCATTGACTTTTGAGTACTTCCTGTGAGGAAACCATTTCCAAATGACAGAATAAAATCGGATTGCAGAAGAATCCACATTTCCCCTTAAGTTCAAAAGCATGATTTAGCAATTCTTCATTAAAATCAGTCTACTGTGTAAATATCAAAAACAAAACAAAAAGCTTTGACCTTCCTTTCCTATAACTATGTGCAAATGAAATCACCATTTAATCATGTTCACATGCCTGAAAGGACTATGTCTGCCCAAGAGGCACCCAATGCATGCCCTTTATGTATGGAGTGTTAGAAACAAATCCTTTGTTCCTTTAATACCCTTTGTTCCTTTATCTCCTTCCTTCTAGTCCTTATAAAATGATGATAAGACATAGAGTGTTTTATCAGCTTGCTTTCCCAGCTTCCTATTTTAAAAATTAACGCAGACTTCAAAAGTTGAAAATAAAATACACACTGAGCTATTTTTTAATAAATTTCATTTCGTTAATCACAGTGTCAAAAAGGCTGCAGGGTGATTTATATCAATTTTGCCACCACTGCTAGATTTATCTAACACTTGCTCTCCATGGTGTATACAACACACGAATTACCAGCCATTTAGGAATTATATTGCAAGATACTAAGATATTTTAACCTGATCAATTGGCTACATGATATTTATATTTTTAAATCTTTCTTGTATTCCCAATTCCAATCACCTAATTTGTATGTTTTTTAAAGTTTAAAATGTTTAGCACCTGATGTTTATAAAACTAACTACATCAAATTTAATTTCATCTTTGAAACTAGTTTACATCCAGTAACTTTTATTATTTAGACATTTTCTGATAAATTCTAGGAAAAACAATTTAATATATGTTGTATATTTCTATATGAAACTCAAAATCTTCAATATTTATTAATGTGAAATATTCTGAATACTGGCATGATTCCACAAGTGGGAAATTATAAATATGACCTTATGGAAAAGGTTATAGTCAAAACACAGGTGTAATAAAAATTGTATAAAATTACCTTTATAATATGTAATGTATAAAACAGAAATGACTTTTGTGTCTTGACTTGGGTCCTAACTCCAGACATTTTATGCATATTCAAACTGTATAGAACTTCTGGTTTTAGCATTAAGTGGGATGACTAAAATACATACATCTGCATGAAGATGATAATATGACAGTTAAACAAGTTGTAATAAATTCAAATACTTGTATAGTAGCCTTCAGAATCTTAAGGCCATTCAAGCTGATGAAAGACTGAGAACTGATACAGACCCCTTCATGAAGGAAATCCGCTTGTATATAGCCTTAGATATGACAGTACAATAAAAAAAAGACTTCATTGAGAAAAGTTATATAATTGGAACAATGACTATGCTGGACAACAGAAATATAACAACTGGATTTTTGAGAGATAATCAATATCCATAGCATAATATTCCAAATGTCAATGTGTATTATTCTGCCAGTTTTAACTTTCTGTTATTAACTGCTGTGAGGCTATATCAGGTGATCATACTAGGAAACTGGGTATAGGTGAGACTATAGGGGTATTAACTGAATTGGTGATTTTGTCCTTTAGTTTTTTTAAAGAATGTTTCCTATGCCCAATATTAACTAAAATGAGGGTATTTTTATAGTATATTGCAAATTTATGAGCAAATCAGACTCATATTCTGAACAGTTCATTTGAAGCCTTACTTTCAATAATATGGAGACTCTAAAAATTAGATGATTGGACTGATACAAGAAAGCCTGTACTTTGTGTAACAAATACCTAAATGAATCATCTATCAAGATTTAGAGGAACAGCACAGTAAAGGGCCAGCCCTACAGAGCATGGGACAAAACATGCAGAAGAGTATAGTAAAACCAAATAAATAACTCCTGCACATCATCCTCTGTGAATAGAATAAAAGTTCAACACATGGAGATAAGGGGAATTCTACATGTATGTGTGCCATTTTCCATTTTCCATAGAACACAAAAGAACAAACAGGAAGTTTGAAACTACTAATAGTAATAACATTGAAAATTTTCTGTCTTGATAAGTAAAATAAGATAGAAAAAAAGTATAACATTACTTTGAATTGAATTTAGAATAGATAAGTATATTCATTCACATATATAAACAGAAGAAATTCACTTCAAAGGTAACTGAAAACAAAAGTTATTGACATCATTGCCTAAAAATAGGTTTACCAGAAACTAATGAAAATTCATTTAGAGAAATTTTAATCCAACACTATAGCTGCTATGACAAAGGAGCATATCCAAAGTTAGGATAGTTGGTGAGATCCAGCCAGAATGATATACCTTAATCCCTCTGGCTAGAATACAGACAACACCATATATATATATATATATATATATATATATATATATATATATATATATATATATATATATATATATGTGTGTGTGTGTGTGTGTGTGTGTGTGTGTGTGTGTCTAGAATACAGACAACACCATATATATGTGTGTGTGTGTGTGTGTGTGTGTGTATTCCACCCAAAATGAAGGTAAAGTTAGTTTATAGAAGGAAACCACAAGTTTGAAAGTGATGTCTAATTGAGGGACGGGGAAAGTGATGAGTCAGAAAAGGATTTAACAGAATAGAGTCAAAGATAGGATATGCCCAAATCTTAGTAGAACAGACAAAAAGGAGAGGCTATTTAAGAGCAGTACAAAGTGGGCCAGGAGTGGAGATCAGTTCAGTAAGTACAGTTCAGTTGAGTTCAGGCAATGCGGTGGAGTTCAGTTCAATGCAGTTTAGTGCAGTTCAGTTTGGTTGAGTTCAGCATGTAAGCAATTTTTATAGGGACAGGTTTTCAAAGACAGGTTGCAAAGATAACAAGGTAGACACAGGTGAAGAACAAATTTCCAGAGTTAGCTCTGAGGCCAAACAGAGCAATTCAGTGAGAATTCCAGAAAAGCCAGATTGAATCAGTCAGCTTTAGAGAGGAGTTTGAGTCAAAATAACTGAGTTGAACTAGTCAGCCAGAGTTCAGAAAGACCTAGAAAGGGTGAGCTTATTTAGCAATAAACCTCTGAGACTATAATTACATCTGGTGAACTAAAGTTATATTCACAGATAAATTTAAGTATAGTGAGTGAGGCATTGAATCTCTTGGCAAAGATAAAAAGAGAAAGGAGAGAGGAGGGATTATTTTGCTTGTTGTTTGACTTAGCAAAGATACATTTGTCTCTGGGCCAAAACCAAAGCCTCACACAGCTCTCAAGGTCTTTTATCAGAATCTTGTATACCTTGAACCTTCCCATGAAAAACGAATGACAAGGTCGTTATGCCATGAAAGATACATATCTAATACTCACACTTAAACCCTAATGTGATAGCAGTTTAGGATGTGAAAGGAAAAGTCACAAAGAGTGAAACTTTATGAATGAAATCAATCGCTTTATTAATGGGATGGATAGAGCTAGGTAGGTCTTCTTGCCCTTCTACCTGCTGACCTGTGAGGAGCACCAAGAAGGACTTCCTCAGTAGGCAGAGGGTGGCATCTCAAACTTTCACTTCTCAACCACCAATTCAGGTACTTGGTTGGAGTATCCCAAGTTGAGACAAGAATACGCCTGTGAGTTGAGTCTTTCAACTCAAGCAGCAGTGATACACCGACATTATGAATTTTATCATTTACATGAGAACAAGCCATTTGTCAATTTTCTGAGTCTCAGGTTCTGTAAGGTTTAGATGTTGAAGGCTCTTAACAACTCAGTTATGAATATAGGAAATTGACTCCTATTCATTAACAAACAAAATTTTAAATTTTTATGTGCACAGAAGCAAAACCAATTTCCGATAGAAAACATAAAGATTCTCCTTTGTGCTGATTGCTATTGTGTGTTACCTTCACACATCAGATGGGTTTTGATAACTCACATAGATTCTCTTCAATTTGTTATGGCATTAAGTCACAGTTAACCCATTGTAAATTGCATGTACCCTAAACAAATCTACATCTAACAACCCGTACCTGACACATGTCCTCACTGAACAGCATGGCCCACTGTAAAGCCTGTCACCCTAGTGCACTTGTTACCCTGGACCATCTGTCACCCTAGCGTAGTGATGCCTGACTCAGATGCTGTTCACTGCCACTTGCCTGTTTCCAAAGGAAACCTTGGAATACTTGTTGTTTGCTTGGCCAAATATCAGAGTTTAAAGTCTGATATCTACTGAATCTATTTTTCCACCACAGTATTGAAAACAATTTAAGCTGGCAGTCATCTGAATTCAAAACAGAGTTTTGTTTTTTTCTCTGTTGTTTGTATTTAATTCTGCTATGAGCCCATACATGCCTATTTATTTATATATTTGTAAATAAAGCATCACAACATCAACCTATAGGCCTACTATCACTGTCCAGTGGAACAATGAAAGAAAACTCTCTCAGAAAGGTACACATTCCTTATGAAAATATCTTTCCCTTTTAACAAAGGAAGGCAATTAATTGTTTTGTCTTGCCTTTGTTTTGCAGCCACCCCTACCTAACAACCCAGTTTTACTCTGCACAGCACCAAGTGAAGTGTTTCACAACTACAAATCCCAAACTGCAAAGTTCCTGTACATGTTCCAGGGTACAATGCACCTAGCAAATATATTTAAAGTGGTGTCTCTCTTGAGGAACAATTTGCAGTTTGAAACAAGTTCTTCCATGTGTGAAAAGCAGATACTGACAAATACTTCCCTGTTTACAGTGGGGAAGTAGAAGATCATGTTCTTAGAAGCTACAGATTTTCTCACGTATATACTTCTTAAGTTCTTTCTTCCTGCCTCTCTCCACCTGCTAGGGAAGGTACAAATGACAAAACACAGGTAGTTTGACCTTGGTGCATTCTAATTGAAAATTCAGCATGCAACCATCCTCTTAACTGATATTTTATTTTATATTATACAGATATATTTTCATATATGCCCACTGTGCAAGGATAGTCACACTAGGTGGAAATATTTAGGGCTAAAGATTTTCTAGAGAGACAATTTATGTGGCATTATCCCACATGGGGCAGAGGGGAATTTTAGTAACTAGAAGGGATATTTTGCAAGCATGGAGCCTGCAAGAGTGTGCTACACCAGGACTTTTCTTCAATAGGTTATGACTGTTAGCTTGGTGGTTTTTGGGACTCGTAACAGTGAGATCAGAAGTGTTTCTATAAGTCTCTTTTTCTCCAATTTGGTTGCCATGTCCTACCACAGTATGAGGGATTTAGTCTTGTCATATGGTCTCTGTGTTATCAGGTTTTGTTATTTTCTCTTGGAGGCCTGCTCTTTTCTGGAAGGAAAGGGAGGGGGACTAAATCTAGGGGACAGGAGAGATGGAGGCACTGGGAGGAAGAGAGAGAGAGGACACTGTCATTGCAACGTATTATATTTTCTATAAAAAAGAAAAGAAGGAATGTTTTACAAACCCACATAGAAACATTGAAACACAAATGGGATTGTCTTTTCTTGAGTCAGAACACCTTAAGGCACATAAAATGAATTGCATTTTATCTGAAAATATATTTCTCAGTAACTCTGAAAAACATACAGTGATAATGGATTTAAAAAAAGTAATCATGGTCACTAAATACTAATGAGGTTCATTGTATAGGGTTTATATAAATACTCTGGTACTACTGTTGGAGAAAAGGACATTGGGACAATAAGACACACTTCCTAGCAGATATTCAGTGGAGCCTCAATTAGAGAGTGTTTTGAAGCTGCAGCCATCAGGAAATTGTAAATTCTTTCTTTTTTTTGGGGGGGGGGGTTCACATTAAATTTATACTTTTAGCGTTGAATATATCTTATACATCTGTCCACCAACAAAACCTAATCTTTCCGACATAAACAAAACCAGAGAAACAATGATGCATTATTTCCACTTCCTTTGCAATCCATGTCTGTCCCTGCACACAGGCCTCCTTTGCCCACCTATCTTTAACCGTTTTTGATTTTCTTTCCTTCATACTATACTATAACCACATCCATAATTGTTTGCACTTATGCATATACTATGGACTAGATTCCACATATGAAACAGAACATGTAGTTTGTTTCTTTCTGAGATTGTATGACCTTGCTTAACATTCTACATTCTGAGTCTTTCCATTTGCCTGTAAAGTTTTTTTTTTTATCTTCAAAGCATAATTTATAATTTATTCTTCTTTTTTATTATTTATTTTATTTTATTTTTTTAATTTACATTCCAAATCATTTCCCCTTTCCCGTTTCCTCCCTCCCCAAAAGTCCCATAAGCCCCCTTCCCTCCCTCTTTTCTCCATTCAACCCCCTCTCGTTACTCTGTCCTGGCGTTCCCCTACATCCAGTCTTTCCAGGACCAGTGAAAGATCTGTATGAAAAAAAATTCTTTCTTTTTGCTTCCACCTAAATTAGAGAAAAGTCTCCTTTGGACATTTACTCTCTAAGCTGAAAAAAATCGAAGTTCCTGTGAAGTCCTGTGATTTGTCTTTGGAGTTCATGTGACTATTGCATTGCATTTCCTGTATAAACCTCTTTCAAAGGAAAAGGCCAAAACAAATTACAAAACAAAAGGAAGAATCCATTCTAGAGTGATGGCGTATTTATCACAACTCAAGATTGTGTTCCTGGACTGGAATTTCAAGCGTAGATTCTATGGAGTTACTGGCCTAGAGTATTGAGTCTAAGCACCCAGATGCTTAATGTTTAGATGTAGGCAGCCTCCCATGTGATACCAAGTGAAGTTGCTACCCTGGGTACACTAGAAGTAACAGCATAGTGATCCTGTGATCTCAACATTTGAGGTATGAGGCAAGAAGATTTCTCTCAATTCAAAATCTATCTGTGCTAGCTTCATAGCTCGTATTAGGCCAGTCTAATCTAGTCTGTCTTAGCCTAAGACTAAGACCCTATTTCAAAAGAAGAAAAAAATGGATGAGTCTTATGAAAAAGTATAGGTAATTTTTCAAATTTGTCAGAATGTCAATGTTATGCACAATTATAAAACAATACACGAGAGTAATGATTTTGAATCCCATTAAAATAATAAGAAAAAGACTTATTTACATCCATGAAGAAGGCTCAGCTGACAAAGTATGTTTGTGCTGCCCTGGATTGAGAACGAAAAATTCACTAAAATACATGGTAGTTAGAAAACATTTAGGAACCTAATAGAGGAGAGACATTATATACATAGTTTCATTTAAACATACATGGACGCATTTAAGCATAAGTGTATTGTTATTATTATTATTATTATTATTATTATTATTATTATTATTATAGATTTGTATGGAGTACACTGGTTATCTCAACACTGTGCAAGTTGTAGCAGAAAGATCACAAGTTCAAAATCAGCCAGACCAACATATTAGTACTAAAAAAAAATCATCCTGAGTGAGGTAACTCAGACCCAGAAAGACAAACATTGTATGTACTCATTTATAAGTGGATATTAACTGTAAAGTAAATGGGAATCATGCTGCAGTCAACAAACCTAGAAAGGCTAGGTAAAGGTATGCTAATAAGGAGTCATAGACCTCCCAAGGAAGAGATTTAGCAGGTGGGCTAGGGAGAAGTGTGGTTGGGAACAAGAGGTCTCAGACAGGAGATAGTGTGATGGAAGGAGAGAGTACCAGGAGAGTCTACTGGAATCTAAGGACATGGAGTGGTGGGTGAGCAATGTGGAAATTTAGTCCAGTAGAAACTCTGAGGATTCTATGAGGGTAACCCTAAAGAGGACTCCTAGTAACAGAGGATTTGCAACCTGAACTAGCCATCCTCTGTAACCAGGCAAGGTTTTTAGAGTTGTGATTGGAACACCAACCCAGGCATAAAACTTTTGACCTATAATCTATCCTGTCTGCAAAATGAACTGGAGAATTGGAGGCAAAGAACATGTAGGAGTAGCCAACAGATGAAGAAGCATCTAATTTGAGACCCATAATATGGGAGGGAGCCCATGCACAACACAGCCTAGATAACCACGAACCAAACTCTGGGTAGTCCAGACACCTATGATAGAAAAAAAATCAATAAAATGATTCTTAATAATAGCCCTATATACTCCTAGATCAGTGCCAAGCCTAATTATTATCAAAGAGGCTACTTCCAGCAGCTAATGGGAGCAGATGGAGAGACCCACAACAAAACATTAAGCAGAGAAAGAGCCTAATTGTAGACATCTATCTGTTTCCTCTCTTGGAGGCCTGGAAAACCCTTGGAGGAGGGGAAGGAGAAAATGTAGGAGCCAGAGGGTTTGGGGACACCAAGAGGATACAACCTAAAGATATTAACTAAGTGGGGCCCATAGGTGCTCACTAAGAGTGAAGTGGCAATCAAGGAACCTACTTGGATCAGCACTAGGCCATATATACATACATATACACATACACATACACATAAACATACACATACACATATACATACTCATACACATACACATACTCATACACATACACATATACATACTCATACACATACACATACTCATACACATACACATATACATACTCATACACATACACATATATATCGTCTACATCTACATATACATCATATACATATACACATACACATATGCATATGCATACACACATACACATACACACACATACATAGATTATTGTTGTTGTTAGCTTGGTGTTTTTATGGAACTTCTAACAGTGGGACTGGGGTGTCTCTGATTCTTTCACCTTCTCTTAGGACCCTTTTCCTCTTACTGGGTTGTCTATCCTTGCCATTATATGAGGTTTTGTGCCTAGTGTTTTTGTATCTTGCTATGCTGTGCTCAGTGGATATTCCTAGAAGGCCTTTTCTCTTCAAAAAGAGAAAGGAGGAAAAGTGGATTTGGGGGGAAAAGGAGGTGAAGTTGGAGGTGGGGGCAATGGGAGGAGTATATGGAGAGGGGAAACTGTGAACAAGATGTATTGAAAACAAAAGAATAGTATTTAAAAAAGGTACACCTCAATAAAAATGTAGTTACTTATTTAATGTCAACTATTAAAAAGTTAATTGGTGTCATTCAGTTTCCTTACACCTTACGCTTATACCTTAAAATTTAATACTTATATTAGATTTAATTCTTTGGTATGTTTAATTAAATAAGTGTCATTATACGCTTTTTAAAGTAAGTTACCTTTATTCTACACATGAAGCTAGCTGTGCTTTTATGACCATAGTGTCGAGACTTTAGTCTGAACAAGGGGAGCTATTAAGCGATACAACAACAACTGTTGAGGTCAAAATTTAAATAGTTTGATCCAAAACCTGGCCTTGTGACCTTATAAAATGTGTAGCTATCAACTCCAAAGCCTAGGTCAGAAACATATTAAACATGTGAAAGTTAATATAATCTTTTACATATAATTATTTTCTTAAAGTATTCAGAAAAGCTGTTAACTAAGTATTTCTTTACACATACCTAAATTACTAAAATACAATGAATAAATTTTGGGAATATGAATAATAAAGTACAGGAAGTCTATGATATTTGGCACTTGTAATGGATTATATCTATTTTCAGAACCCTGATCAGGTATTAACTCTATCAAAATTCAGCATAATCATATCATAAAAAAACACAACTTTACGTTGAGATCTCTCTAACCCATCACAGTGGACATGCATTTTCCATTATACATAAACCTAAATAAAACTTATATTCTTTCCCTAGTAATGGAGGGTTTTCTTTTTTCTATCTACTGAAATTATTTATCTCAGAGAGGTCATTAAGTTCCTAAATAATGTATTTCTGATAGATATTACAAACATGTTTGTAGAATGGAATCATTTCACAGAATCACATTTTTGTTCAACTTTCAAACAGTATCTTATGCTTGGTTGGTACAGTTAGATCAGTGACAGCTTTGGAAGGGAGAGGTCTGAAGATTGGCACAATCAAACCACAGAATCAGGCAAGTGGAAAATTGCATTTTGTTGCTATAAGTTAGGTGAGCTGTTACTCAAATATGTATGCACATATTTATTTTCTACATTTACTCATTTAGAGTTCTTCACTTCTTTCCTACCATCCCAAAGCCTCTTATTTCAACAATTTGATAGTTTGGTTTCACCCTTTTACATCCTTAATGTTATTTCTAGGAGTGTTAGGTTCTTCATCTAAATTTCTTCATAAATTAGTATTTATGAAGGTACTCACTTGTGAATCCCAGTGTATTAGTCATGCTCCAACATAAAATTATGTAGGAACTCTCTGGAAGAATTGAAACTAGGCTACGTGTACTGATTCAAATGAATAGAGGCTGACGTGCACACAGTCAGAGAGCAATGTGCAATGGATGATCCCACTAAGGACTGTTTGTAAGTGTTCAGATACGATCAGTGTGTGCTATAGACTGAGGGGTTTGCCATGGTATCCACAGTTCCATGAATTGCTTTCAGGGACTCGTATTAGCTGAAATTGATATCAAAATTGTATCTATTGAACTACAATTTGCTTGAAAGATGAACTGCTGATTTCACCAACTTCATACAAAAATGTAAATGCCTTGAAAACGTTGATAATTACTTTTTAACATCAGAGATATCTGACTTGGAATTTAGATGTATGAGTTAATAGATTAATAGGATAAGACATGACGTTACCTCAGGCCATCCTGAAACACTCTAGAACCTCAAGTGGGTTGCTAGTGGTGGCATTTGTTGAACTTTCTTGTGCCAAATACTTTTCAGATCCTACTAAATATTAGCTACAATTCCTCAAAATGATTCTGCTTACTCCATTTCATAGCTGAAAACTTTGAGGGTCAGGGAAATTAAGTACTTAGTAATTAGGTTTCAACATTTATTGAAGCAATTATCATGTACTATCATCTTTTCAAGTTACATTTCATGGATGATTTCATTTAATCGTCATAGCAGTGCCATACTGAAAATGTTATTCTTATTCTATAGATGAATAAATGAAAACATAGAAATTTATGTTGCTTACTCAAATGATCCAACTATGGGAAGAACAGAACAAATCTGAAATCAAGCAGCGTATGAAAAAAACTCTAATCTCATACATAATTCTTCACAGCAAATGTAGCTAAAAAAAGAAAATTCATACTCCTTTTTACTAAAATAATCTTACAAAGACTAAGAATAACAGGTTACATAGATACTCTTCTGAAATGATTTGCATCTTGAAAGGGATTAACAGCCAGAGAGAGTTGATTTCTTAGAAGAAGTGAAAAAAATTTAAGTCAAATTCCTGAGGTGAGAGTGATGTTCAAGAGATTCTTACATGCTTAGTACTTCAGAGCTGAAGAGAAAGGATCTGATCAAATTCCAGTTCAAACGCCCTCTGATGTGTAGGCTGCTCTCTTCTTTATTGAGAAGGTATCCAGCCTTTGCTTAAACTTTTTCAAGGAGTAAAAATCTCTGCATCTCAAGATTCCACAACAGAAACTTGAACCTTTACAATGGTCTTACGAATTGGCATAATTTATTCCCTGTAGTGGAAAACCAATTATCTGAGCAAAGCAACCTAAGACTAGGCTCATTCTGAACAGACCAGCATCTTGTATCCATTATCCCTTCTCCTAGGTGTTCATCCTCTTACTTGGCCTTAGTTAACCCTCATTTGTTGTTTTCATTGACAGAAAACTATAAGGGAAAAATATCAATGTGGATATTTTTTTAAAAATTAGTTATTCTTCTCATACAATACATCATGATCACAGATTCCCCTCCCCACTTGTCCATGTCTGCCCCAAGAAAAGAGCAGACCTCCCAGGAACAACAAACTAAACATGGCACAATAAGATACAGTAAGACCAGGCACAAACCCTGAAATCAAGGCTAATAGTTCAAACCCATTTTTGATTATCGTGTGTTATAAACTAAGAACTCCTCACACATTTGTGGGCCCACCTGTAAGTTCAGCAGTAAAAATGCTGATATAGGAAGAGTGTAAACGTGAGGCCAGCCTTGGTGACACAGTGAGAGCTTCTCTAAGGAAAAAAAAAAAGGGCGGGAAGATCCCAAAAGACCTGGTCCCTGGTCTCACTTATGTAACCATACTTGCTTGCAAATGTTTTATCTTTTGACCCTGACATTTTGCATATATAAAAACAGGATATTGAAAATTGGCTTGAGGCTATTAAGGCTGTTCCCTCAAACGGACAGTGGTTGAACAGAAAGTGTTGGTCACAGAACAGACTTCTTTGAATTTTGGCTACAATATGTGGTCAGTGGTCTTTCTCCTCACTTTTATGGGATTAACACAATCCTAACAGTTATTAGCTTCAAGAGAATTATACCATGGACAATGCTTGTAAAGCACTTGGGAAGAATCCATAGTTCAGTAGGTGTGCTGGTCCATGCCCTTAATCCTAGCAGGGGGTGGAAGCAAGATTAGTGAGTAAGGTCACTTCCAACTATGTAACAAGTCTGAGACCTGCCTTCACTACATAATGTTCTGCCTGTCCTCAAAAATGGGCCTGTGAGATCCCTGAACCATTTAAAGTACTTGGAGTCAAGTCTGGGAAGCTGAGTTAAATCCCTGGAACCAACTTAACAGTGGAGCAGAGACATGTGACTATAAATTTATAGGCTTACCTCCACACGCCTGTAATGGACATAAACACACACACACACACACATACAAGTAATACATCGATATTTGAAATGGGTTTTATTAAATTTCTAGAGAAAGCAAAATGAAGATGTTCCCAATTGTGTTTACACATGGTTTTTATTCCCCTGTCATTGCGTGGAAGGTCATTTAGCTATTCAGAAATCCCAGGGATGTTCTTGTGTCAGGATATCACTTCTGGTATGTCACAAATTACATTTAAAAAAAAAAACTGGGGAAGAATGCAGCCAATCTTTCATTTGCTGTCCTTGATGCTATATGTGTGCAACATTTTATTTATTTTCTGCATTATATCAAGGAATTTTGAGAAATATAAATTGTTTATTTCCTTGCTTACAGGAGATTGGCTAATGGAAGGGAAGGCAGACAGTTATACATCACTGACCCTGATGCCCTTTCTGTGGAATTCCACCTAATCCAACCTGAGACTTTCCAAAAAGGGTTGTTAATAGAGCCTTTGTCCTTCCTACTCTTATTATTTCAATAACATGTCAGTCTTCTGTAGGCTCCTTGAGTTCCATGAACATCTATCAGTCTTTGTGGCAAGACTTTTGCCCTTTGAATATCTCTGTTCATCTCCATGCTGCCCGAGTCTCACCACCATGACTCATCAGGATGGTAGTTGGAATGCATTGTGATGACAAGCTCATCTGTCAGGCCTGCAGCACATTCTGACTCAGAATCTGTTAACTTAGTTGGAGTTTTTCTTTGTAAAATAAACTACAGGGCGCATGGTACCCCTTCTTGCTCACCAGCCTGCTATGTTCTCTAATATTTTCCTGTATTCTGACAGGCCACATCCTCAGAGAGATGGTACATCAGCGTATCATAAGTAAAAGGAGAAAATGTCATGACACCAGGAGGAAGCTAACCACAAATTACTAATGAGAACCTACTAATTTTAGATGCCTAAGAAGGAAGTATGATGAGTGAAAGCAGCTGATGATTATTAATCTGCATCTTCCATCGTGTTTGCTGTTGCTTTTATCTAATCATTTCATGAGCAGTCTGATTTGTTTTTATTTATTTAAACATTGAGAAATAGATTTTTCTCCTAATTTCTGTAGTGTATTGAATGTCATGAATCCAGACAAGCTATACCAGAAATACTTGTGCTTCTCATGACTTTATCTATGCCATCTAAATGTCTTCAAGAGAGAATCATGTGTTAATGAACTTTTCAAAATAAAAATTAAGAATAGAATTCTTATCTTCTTTTATATACTATGATGTATCTTAAGTTTCAGGGGGTAAAAATGCTGCATTTTTTGTCTGAATGTAATCCTAGTATGCACTGGTCTGCTTGCATCCACTTACCTTAACTAGATGACCACAATAGGCTTCATGAATTTTACTGATCCACAGAGACAGGATGTAAGTATCATGAACATTTATTCCTCTGGAATTATCTCTGGACCATTTCTCTTTTCCTTAGTTGAAGTTATACAACTAACACTTCCAAAAGTCAGAAATATTTTGCTTGTATTTCTATTTCTTCCCAAACGCCGTTCCCTGGTACCACATTTCACCTTTTGTAGGAGAACCTAGAGGCCATTGCCAACACCCTTATTTGTAGCTTCCAACAAGAATTCACTGTTCCATAGAATGAGCCATTGGCTCTGTGCATTCTCGGCTTCTCCCTGTCTCTATCTATTTTTATGCTATGGTGAAATTCACCAAGGGACCCTGGTACCTAAAACAACTTTGTTGTGATAGACCATAGTAAAATTGATTTTTAAATGCTGCTCTTATAATAGATATTATTTAACTTTAAGAACAAAACCAAGTTTGTATTTCATAGTTCATGGAAGTTATGGCATTGTTTCTCAAGATCTGCTCCTTCAGTCTTCTCCATTCCTCTATGTTTTAAGCAGACACGTGCCATTTGGGAAATAGGAAACTTCAGCTTTCCATCCTGGATGGAACTTAGCCAGAGTGTGTGGGTTTCACTTCCCAAATAAACTCTGGGAAGTTGTCATCTCAACTGAAACAAGGAATTTCACCTTCTATCTAGAAACTTACATCTTCTGACATATCATTGGAATGTATTCTGCTTGAGAACAGGCAGAAGAGTAGGCGAGACAGAATAAGTTCCCAAAAGGAAGGTATAAAGAAAGAAATCTGGTAAATTAATGGGAGAGCTGTCAGGTATGCACAGCCTGAACTTCAAGCTCTAACAGGAAGCAGGGAAATGACATTTGCTTTCAGATGCCAATTACAGGCAATGACAATGTTCATTTACGTAAGATGAGTTTACTTTGGCTTAGGAAAAATATCAATTGGAGCCTTCTGTTTTCTCTTACAAAAAATCTCATTGCACAAAACGTAAAACTTAAGCTTATCTCTACTATGTCAGGAAAATGCAACGGCCACCTAGCTGACTAAATAGAGATATTTGTAGAGTGAGTGCAAAGGTGGGTTATTTAAGAGGAAGTATAAATTTGTGGGATTATTTTCACTTCAAAAAAGAAAAAAAAAATTCTCACTATAGAAGCAATGGAGAATCTATAGGGTCTGAAGAAATATATATTATGTTGACACTTGCCTCTGATGCCTAAGCATTTTGTAAACATTATCACATTTTAGGTATATGTTATGTACTTCTCAGACCTAAAGATTGAGACAAAACTTGAAATGTCACTAGATTACAACTTCTTTTTTTCTGGTACCAAGAAATTATACATTTTACCTTTTTCATGTAAGGTTATTAAGCTGATGATTCTTGTAACAGCCTGTCAACTTGAGAGAAATCTGTATTTCAGGAATAGACACTCACATTGAAGGATTTTCTGTCACCTGATCAGCCTTTGAGAATGTCTAGGGGCATTTTCTAAATTGCAAATTGATGCAAAAAGAGTCTTTCCTGCTTTGGAAAGTACTATTCCTGGGTACCTAGGTGGTTCTGGGCCTTACAGGAGAGGTAGCATAGCAAGCCAGGGGAAGTATTCTAGTAAGTACAGTTCCTACATACTCTATGCTTCAGTTCCTGCTTCTAAGTTCCTGTCTTGAGTTCCTTCCTTGGCATCCCTCATGAAAGACTGCATGCTGTAAGGTGAAACAAACCCTTGTGTCCCTAAGTTGCATTAAGTAATTGTATTTTATCATAGCAACAGAAAGAAAATCAAGACAATTCTGAATCAGTACTGCATTGCTAAAGTAGCCACTCATCATCCCTTAGGGAAACTTCACGGAACAAACCTAACTCTAATTTCCCCATGTGAGAACTTGAAGAAATAATGCTAAGCATAACTTGTCTAAATCTAAGGGCATAATTCTCCTGTTTTTATCAACTACTTTGAAAAAGTTTTATTCCGTGCCCTTATCCAATGAATGAGATTACTCAGGAAACCACGCCTTTCCTGTGACTTTCTGTCTGGACTAAAGTTGGCATCCAGGAAAGGCAAAATTTGCATGTACTAATTTTGTTCTTGCTGCTGTTGTTTTATTTTTATTCTTTTTGATCCAGGGTCTAGCTACTAATCTATGTTGGCTTGGAACTCCCTATCCTCTCAAAGTATACCCCTAAGTACTGTGGTTGTTGTATTGTCTTGTATACCTCATTTACTAATAACTTCTAAATATTTCAGATATAAAAAGGGATTCTTTTTCACAAGCTGCACGGAATCCAGAAACATCCTTAACCAATTGAAAAATCAATAGGTATAAGCTAGTGAATCACTGTGCATGCTTTTCAAGAGCATTAAGTTCTTTGACTAAATTCTGCTTCCAGTACAGACTTTGTGAATGACTAAATTGTAATTTATAATTAGGGTAGATATGTGTGTGTGTGTGTGTGTGTGTGTGTATACTTGCATGCATACACACACACACACACACACACACACACACACACACACACACACACACATACACACATCACACCATGTAACTCATTGCACAAAATGGAGGATATTTTAGTTTATATAGAAAGGCAGAGAAAACATATCTAATGATACTGTGACTTTCCATAACAAGGTCTTTCCCTGGAAGATCGGGCATAGAATCACCATCGATGAATAAGGAGTATGTAAGATACAAGAGAATGCCTTAAGGCTCATGATTCAAGAAAACAAAACTACAAATATAGAAGCTGGCTATCAGATGTTAAGTACCAGGGATTGTCCTCCATACTAACTAATTTAATCCTCATCAAATGATATCGATGAAGTATTGTTTTGATTTTTGCAAAAGGATCAGGAGCCACAGGCCAAACATCTGCTTTTCCTAAGAACTCTTCTCTGGTAACTTCTGGATTCTTCTACCTGCTATGGATAATTCTCTCCAATTGCCTGTAACACCTCATTCCATATTTATTAAATCTTATTTTAAGAAGGCTTCTTCATGTGATACAGCAAACAAATGTGATTTAATCTAAACATAGAAAGCTTAGGTAAAGTAGTAGACTTTCTGTGAAGTTTGCTTAAAAATAGGCAGGAAGATACCCTTCTGACGTATCACTTCTGCTGACAAAATTGTTGGGTTGAAGCAAGTATTACTTTAGCTATCTAGTAACACTGTTTTGTGTCTCTCTTCTTCTATATTTATAATCAAATGAATTGTTTTCAATGGCACATACATTTTATACTTACATATTAAGATATATAGATCATAGCTTATAAGCAAGTTTCAGTAACAATAAAATCTGTATTGTTTTCTAGAAGTATTTGCAAGGGGCAGTGTACCTTGACCTATTTCCATTAAGTATGAATTAGTTTATCTTTTATTGTACTAATTAAATGATGAAAAATAAACAAATGCATCACAAGTCAAGTCAGTGGATATTGGCCGTTTTAGTATAATGAACTCAATACAACACAAGCAAGCCAAAATGAGATATTGCTTTATGTATGTATTATGTAAAAATAACAAGTCTTCCAGAGATTGGGGAGACAGCTCAACTGATAAATTGCTTGTGTCTCAAGCATGAGAATCTGAGTTTGATTCCCAAAACCCACTTAGATATGCCAGGTGTGTGGCACATACTAGCAATAACATTTCTGGAGAGTGAAACAGTGGATCTCTGAGGCACACTAATCAGCTAGTTTTGCCTCATTGGTAAGCACCAGCCCAATAAGAAACTTTGTCTCAAAGGAGGTAACTAGCAGTTCTTATTATGACACCCAAGATGGTCTTCTAGCTTCAACCACATGTGCATATATGTGCACACATGCACGTGTGCACACACACACATGCACACACACACACACACACACTCAAGTAAGTATCCTAATGTAAAATAAATGCATACAGATTTTCTTGCAAATATAGCCCAGTTGTTCTGCCCTTAAGAAAGCAGAACTTTTCTGAAACCAATCATGAATTCTTAATCTTAGTGCATAATACAAAGGAAAGATGTTTCAGTCTATGTTTACAAGGAAAATTTGGCAGTAAGTGCAATGGCCCCAAACACAGTGATATATTAGTTCCCTGAGATTCGTCATTTATGAAATGTTTAAAAGTGCTATTTTAAATTGTGAGCAAGCATCAAGTGAAAGAAGCATAGTGGGGAAATATTATTTTAAAGGGCACAAAGGGTAGTCTTATATTTTTGCATAAACAGTGAATATGTAAAAGGCAAATACATTTTTATCCCTAAATATTAAAGGTTTAAAAGTCTATACTATTATGCCTAAATAATAAATATAACATTTATTGGTATCCTTATTTTAATACTCTAATTAATCTTTCCTTTTAAGATGCCTCTTCAGTGGAAAAAAAAACCTAGCTATTTTACCCCCATGGATAGTTTTACTGTTTCACCCTGAAGAGTTATAACAAAGAAGATGATATCACAGCATCATGGTGATTACTATAAAACTGAAAAGGAGGACACAAATAACCTTCAACTTCGATCAGTGACAAACTCCCAGAGACATTCATCTCTTTTCACAAGATCTGTCTCCCAAGAAGAGAGCAGCAGCTACTCCTGATATCCCTCAAAATACACAAATGCTCTGGATGTCAAGGAATGGGATTCCATCTGGAAATACTTTTGTGAAATTGCTCCATGAGAGTCCACATTAGAATCCACAGCTATCGTAAATTTCACTGACATTCATGATATTTCCACTTAAGTTTCTTTCTTTCTAAAAATTCATTGTATGCACTAGAAGAGGCTAATGGGTATATAAGACTTTATACTATTCCAAATACAATGTAAAAAGAATAGTTATTTTAACTTGCATGACTACTAATGAGTTAAGATCCATAAATTACCATCCAGGTGATTAAAAAAATGTATAAGAACTGTGCTAGAGAAGTTTTATTTTGAAAGAAAGTTTTTACTGTGCAGCTTACAAGAATAATAAAATATAAGAAATATTCTGCAAAAGTGATTTTCTAATGCAGTGAATTTATTTTCACTTGTCCAGATTTTGTTTGAATTCTTCTAATATTCTTTGTTTATGCAAAAATCAAAATAAAAATTTGTGACATTTGAAAAAATAATAAATTTCTCCATCAAGCTTATTTTCCTTGATGTTTCCTGTCAATGAAAAATATCACTGTTTCTTTCCATTAAATGTTTCACAAAGTTGATATATCTCACTGAATTAATATGTTTTTTGTTTGGGGTCATTTAATTTATTTTTAACTTTTTCTCATAACAATAGACCAATAGACTAAGATTATAAATCAAAATTTAAAATGACAAATAATATTTCCTAAGGTCAATATTGCATAGAAAATGAAGAAAGTATTTTTGTTATGGTTCCACTGTGAAATAAAATGAACGAAATTAGGTGAGAGCATATGTATGTGTATATGGGTGTGAAGCTTTGAAAAAGGAGAAATATTATATATATGTATGTGTAGTTATTGATGTTATCTGATTTAAGTGTGTGGCAAATATGACTGAATTTTTTTTTAATCTGCCATGCTCATGGATTGGCAGGATTAATATAGTAAAAATGAGCATCTTACCAAAAGTAATACACAGATTCAATGCAATCCCCATCAAAATCCCAACTCAATTCTTCATAGAGTTAGAAAGAGCAATTCAAAAATTCATCTGGAATAACAGAAAACCCAGAATAGCTAAAACTATTCTCAAGAGTAAAAGAACCTCTGGGGGAATCAGTATCCCGGACCTCAAGTTGTACTACAGAGCAATAGTGTTAAAAACTGCATGGTATTGGTACAGTAACAGACATGTAGATCAATGGAACAGAATTGAAGACCCAGAAATGAATCCACACTCCTATGGTCACTTGATCTTTGACAAAGGAGCTAAAACCATCCAGTGGAAAAAAGATAGCCTTTTCAACAAATGACTGAATTTTATAATCAGCCTTGTAACATTTTTTAAGGTATCTTATTTTCCATGTTTTACTAAATTTTGTTAGCACCAATAAAGCCTTAGCAAGATGTATATGATTAAGCACTCCTCTATTCCAAAAGTTCTTGAATAGGGTTTATAAAGATAGGAGACTGGAGAATAGGTTGGGAGAACCTTGGAAGAAAAAGGCTACTTTGAAAGCAGTCTGGGGACTGGAGAGATGGCTCAGCAGTTAAGAGCCCCAACTGCTCTTCCAGAGGTCTTGAGTTCAATTCCCAGCAATCACATGGTGGCTCATAACCATCTGTAATGGGATCCAACACCACTTTTTGGTGTATCTGAAGATAGCAACAGTATACATATATACATAAAATAAATAAATAAGTCATTAGAAAAAAATTAAAACATTGAAAGCTGTCTGGTCTCACTCTAATGGCAAAGAGTCTAGAATAAAGCATGTTCTCAATCTTTAATCAGTTTTTATTTTTCATTTTTATTTTTTATTAGATATAGTCTTTGTTTACATTTCAAATGATTTCCCTTTTCCTGGATAATTCAGGTATTGTTTGAGGCTAATTTGCTACTGTTGGCAAAAATCTGTAAAACATTTATCTGTGTATGACAGTATAGGCTTACAAGTACCATGTGCATACAGTAGTTTATAGAATCCAGAAGAGGACATCAGATACTGTCAGAAGGTGAGATATAGAATGTCAGTGCTGGGAACAGAACTTGGGTCCTCTGCAAGAGTAACCACTGAGTTGTCCTCTCTCCAAGCGCTGATGAATTTCTTATTGATGATTTCCCCCAGTGAGTTAAGAAACCCAACTAGGAGCTGAGGAGAAACCTTGGTCAACAAAATTGATGCAGTGAAAACATGAGAGTCTGTGTTTGAAACCTAGGGACACATAAAAAGCTGTTGTTGTGATGCCCAACTGTTTCCCCAGTGCCAAGGCTTAGAGACTGGCATATCTTCAGCACTGGCTGCCAAGACAATCTAGGCATTTGGTAAATCCCAGTTCACTGTGAGACTTGGTCTTAAATATATATATATATATATGGCAGACACCATGTACTTTAGACACAGGGAATGAAGAACTGTGAGCTGGAACTGACCTGAAAGCTGCCTTCATGAGAATCTCAGCTTTCAAAGTACCAGAAGATGATGTCATGTAAACTTCCAAAAGAGTGAATTAACAGTCCAACCTAGCTGTGACACCTATGAACCACAACAATGGCCAGCTTGGCATGTTAACCTCAAGGGGACAATAGTGGCACATATACATTGTTGGAAGCCAACAGTTTTCTAAACTACCTTAGGACCCTTTCAACAGGAAGTAAACGATGCCGGGTACTGGAAACCTAGTCAATTACCCTGTGCTAGTGAAGTCATAGATAGATTAGGAGGAGAACCTACAACTACTATTTTATTAAATCAATATAATTATAGATATTTGTCCTTATACTTGCAGGCAAGTAAAATTCTCACACTTCATAAAGGAAACTTCTCAGTGAAGCAGATGAAGATCATTATAGAAAACCACAGCTAATTTAAATGCACACTTATATAGCCTAATCCCAGGGGATGATCTATAAAACACTTCTACCCCTAAGACACAGGGAACATTATGGAAGAGAATGCAGAAAGATGGTAAAAGCCAGAGAATCAGGGAGATTTCTGAGATTGTGTCTCCCAGTAATGTCAGAAGCTACACATACAATATCTTACCAACATGACTGCATAAACATGAAATAAACCAGGACAAAAACAATAGATTGCCAAAGTGGTTTGCCATGGTGGGTAAAGCTCAGGATCATCAAACCTGCAATAAAAGCTACAGGAGGCTAAGGAGTTCTGAGAACATGAGAAATAGTCATCTCCATAGAACAACACACCCAATACAAATGGTCAGCCCTGAAAACATACGTATGACTAACATTATTCAGACTGAGAAGGTTATATTTCTAAATATATATGTATTTACATATACATACATTAGTGAAGCAACAATATTTTTTTAAAAGGCCATATTTTGTTTTGTTTGATTTGGTTTTCAAAACAGGGTTTCTCTGTATAGTTCTGACTGTCCTGGAACTCACTCTGTAGACCAGGATGGCCTCAAATTCAGAAATCCAAGAGCCTAGAGGGGAAAATGGAAAGAAAGAAATGATGTAATAATGTTATGACCTAAAATAACAAGAGAAAAAAATATAAATTAAAGAAAATAGAGGGGGAGGAAGTAGGGCAAATCACCCAGTATCAGTCCTTAGACTTCACATGCTTAACATCCCTGTGAATGTACTTGAATACACAGAACCATAACATATGCATATGTGCACATGCGCAAATACTCACACACACACACACACACAAACACACACTACAATAAGAAGGAAAGTAGAAAGAAAAGCCAGGCATGATGAAGCCTTGGTCCTAAGATATTATCATCACTACATGAGCATCCACTGCTGTTCATGGAATCACTGTTTTCACATCCAGAGCCTGAAGCTTGAAAATGAGACTGTGATGAGACTACATGGCTGTTCCCCTGTTTTCCCTCTGTGCTCACAGTTTTTCCCCAAGAGTTGCTTGCTTAGTTATGAGAAATGAAAACACCTCCACCTCAGCATCTCAAGAACAGCAGTCATTTGAATCGAACTCCAGGTAGACTGCTAATCCGCACAACAGTAACCATGGAAATGAGTGCCATAGAAACCAGTCAGCGATCCATTGTATGCTACTGCAAGTGTGCCTATCAAAAAGCAATTTACATATGTATCACTCTATTAGAAGGCTTTTTGCTATAAAATTAAGTGCACTATTTATGGACAATTTGAATTAAATAGCTGGTAAGCAATCTAAATAAAATGTTCATGATAAATCAATACTCATGATGTAATAAGAATATGAGTTTTCTGTATGTGTTTAAGAGAAGTATGTAAGCTTTATTAACAAGAACATTCACTTAGTCTTGCCTATTAGCTTTATTGCTACATCGATTGGGAAACAATAATAACAACTATTTGAGACCTTATAATCAATAAAATGTAATGACAAATGGATTACATAAGATGTAGCCAGGATGAATAGTGACAATAGTTTTTAGGAATGCAACAAATGCATGTAATCAATAAATGGACAGTGTCTAATGTTCAGGGGATATCATAGAAATATATACATATACATATATATATATATATATATACATATATTATCTCTAGAACATACAGAGCACAGGAAAATACAGATACTGGCAGATGAGTAATAATTTAGATAGTAAACATTTAATATTAAAAGATTCTGGTACACAAATACAATCTAAGCAACCTGCTGGGTTGTTTAAAAATTGTAGTCTACGTAAAGAAGTTGAAAGCAATTTAATTATCTGAATAGAAAACAAAAAGCATGCATTAAGAAGGAGGTGAAATGTGGTAAGACAACCATTTTTGAAAAGTCTATCTGCAGATGTCTGGAGCAATCAAAATTATCTACGTTTAACCTTTTACACTAAAATTATACACTATTTTAATATTAATTTTAAGTGTTACTTTATTTTTAAAAATTATAATACTATTATATTATTTCTCCTTTCCTTTTCCTTTCTCCAAATTCTCCCATAATCTACCAACAATTTCAAATTTTCTTAATTGTATGTGTGTGTATGCGTGTGTGTAATACAAACAAAAGGAAAAAGTAGAAGGAAAAATGGCATGGCTGACTAGACGTGATGACAAGGACAATAAAGATACCAATAGACATGCTAACTTAAATAGGGAATATCCCAAGAGGCCTCAAGTCTACACAGAGAACTATTGGCAATTAAGAACTGTTGAGAGGAGGGGAAATAGTATTCCCCAGGTAAAAGTTCACCACTCAGGTATCCAATACCAAATATAGCTCTGAAAACATGCAATTCAAGCAATGTAATATGGATTAAATAAGTTTTTATTTTTAAGACTTATTTTACTTTAATTTATATGCATGTGGTGCATCTGTGCATGTGTGTGGGCACACATGTGGGTGTTTGCAGCGGCTAGAAAAGGCTATCAGGATTGTTGTAGATGGAGTCTCATGACTAGTGTGAGTCTCCTCGTGTGGTGTTGTGACTCAAATGCCAGTCCTTTACAAACCCAGCAAGCATTCTTACTGTTGAGCCATCCTCTAGCTCCTTAGCTTTTAATTTTGACTTGTATCTTCTCAGGAATTTACAAGATAAAATGCATATTTCTGGGATGCCATGCTATTTTAAGACTCTGTTCTTGTGGTGTAGCTCAGTATGGAGTTCTTGCCTAGACATGTATAAATGTGGAATGATTAAACCAAGTTAATTAGCAAATCTATCACTGAAATGTGAAACATCTTTTATTGTAGTGAGAGCAACTGAAATTTGTATTTTTAGTAACTTAAAATATAGACTAAAATATCATTGACTGTACCATTCTCTGCAATATATCTCAAAAGCACATTCTTTCTATCTACTTCTGCATCATTTCACCAGCATGTTTTGTACAGTCATTCTCACTCCCTTCTATGCTATTGTGAACACTGCTCTGATATCAGTTCAGTGGACTCAAGTTTGTAAGGTCTGTAAGGTGCACAAATGGGATTGAATGGTATTTAGCACAAAGCCATCTAGATTCATTATGTCCACAAGAAACAGAAAATCTTTTTTAAATGATGTTTTATATCTGAATAACGACTAGGGCTGTAGCTTTAGTGGTTAGCAACCATGCTGGAATCCTAGTGCTCTGTAAAGCCTACATGGTATAGCAAGCCTGAAATTGCGGGCACTTGAGAAGTAAATACAGAAGGATCAAAAGTTCAACACAATCTCTCAGATATGTTTTCAGGAGTAATATTCCTGACTAATGTGGTAGGATAATATTTAGATTGTTGACCAAACTCTATACTTCCATCAGAGTTGTAATTTACATTTCTGCTGGTAGTGATCCAGAATCACTTCGTTTCCCTGTCATCTTTTCTAATTCTTCTTAAATATTTACAATTTGTACATAGCTTCCAAACCCTTATTTTTATCTCAGGATGTTCAGCAATCATGGAAGGAGGTAATGCAGAGGAGAGGGAATAAAGTGAAATAAACTTCAAATTGTCAGAATAATAAAACTTAATGATTCATACAAGAGATGAAATGGGCTACCAACTACGGAATACCTAACTCCCAAAGCATCAGATGGGCAAGCCACTAACTTCCATGTTTTCTTACCTACAGTTTCTTACGTACACAAGGAATCATAGCTGACTTCATCCTACTCCTTTTCATCTTTTTAAGCAAGCCTTTTGTAAAGTGACTCAAATCTCTAACACTGGATATCTAGCTGGAAGCAAAGAGCTTTGCTTTTTACTTTTCTTTTCACTATCATAAACCACATGAAAGGCATAAACTCCAGTGAGGTCAGAGAAAACGCCCCTGAGGGAGCAAGACTCAAAGGTGGAAGGTTCTGGGGATGGAGAACAGAAACCGAGGGGAATACAAACTGCCCAAGGTCCTCTAGAGAATGTAGGAAAAGCAGGTTGGCACAGTGAGGAGGAAAGTCTGTATGTCCATCTGTTACTCCAGCTCACTTCCAAGTGCCCATTAAAAGTTAGCATAGAACACCTCTGCCTTCAGGGAAAACATGAGACTTTTATTTTTCTTAAATTCATGCTTCAAACAGCTGCACTTTGCTTGATTTAAGGCACAGGAAATATTTTCATCAGAGTTCCCCTGAAAGGGGCTTCATAAGTGAAGAAAAACAGCTTTCCATGGCACCTTTATGTGTTTTCTCAAATAGAAAATAGAGATTACTGAATAGGACTGAACGGTAAAGGGTATAGTATAAAGAATACTACTGTTTGTTTTAGGCCTTCACAGGATAACCATTTGATTAAACAGTCTTTCTATCTGATTATGACTTTCTAGCTTCAATTCCTGGAGGAATTTTTGAAGTAAATGAATATAAAGATCATACTATGAGGAATATACTCCAACAGATAACTGGCCAGACCAAAGAAAGGGAGGTATAGTCTGAGCTACCTCAGGATAACCAAGGTTCCTATGCTCTGGCAAAGAAATATGGCCAATACCCATGTTGAACAGGTGTTTGATTCCTGTGGGAAACTTGCCTCATGGTTTCATGAAGCTGGGGAAGAAATGAAGTAGAATCTCCAAGTGTCCATCATGTTCCTCTGGGTCTTGAACTTTTCTACATTACTTCCCTTAAACAAGGAAAAAGAAGATTTTGGTGTCACCAATGACGTTAATCTAATTGTCGTCAGGATCTGCCCTTGATATAAGTAAGAACACAAAGACCCGCTTCAAGTTCTAGCTCTAACTTCTGGCCCTGCTCAAACCCACACAGTGCTTTGCATGCTAAGTCCCTTCCCCTTTGAACCCCACATTGGTCTCTTGACCAAAAATTTCACCCTCTACTTGAACCCAAAAATAATACCCCTATATTAAACTTTCTGAATTTATCACTATAATTACAGTCTGACATCAAATGTTTATGCTGCCATTCCATGTCTGTTGACATGAATGTTGATTTCTTAACCTTAAGCTGTCTAAGCATTTAGGGAGTTTGGAAAATGTTATGTCTATGCTTTGATAAGGAACACTAATAGGAAATAGAGTAAAAGAGAATTTAGCACTTAGTGTTATACTATGGGAGGAAAAGAGAGAAATGGAGAGAGGGGGGAGACAGAGAGACAGATCAAAGTAGAGAAATACTAAAAAGAAAAGTGACAAATTTTTCTTCAACTGATTTGAACTGTGAATTTCTTTTGTTACTTTGTTTTCTTTTGAGTGACAGCAGAATTTTCTTGGGTGACATAACATAAACATGTCTTCTTTGCCAGGAACGGAACCCATCATAGATCAATTGGTTAACCAATATTTTTTTATTGGGGTTGTAACAGGAGTCTAGGTGGGGGTGGGGGTGGTACTTACAGAAGCAGAAATGACCCAAAGCAACTGCATCTGGGAAAAATTAACTCCAACATGGATAGTGACTCAGATATCCTGCTTTCCTGAAGCTCTCTACATAACTTGCAAGCAGCATGAAGAGTCCAAAGACTCTCTCACAACAAGGCTGGCCCCAAGTCTCTGGTCCTCATAGTCTACTCTTTCTATAAAGTCGGCAAGGACCTTGGAGAATAGTTCAAGTTTCTGCTTTTCCAAACAATCTATTTCTTACTTTCTGTTTCTCCTAAGCTTCCTTCTTCCTCTCAGAAGGAATCTTTAAATTCTGAGGGAAATCCTGTAAAACAAAAAAGGTATTTTTTTTTATATTCACTATAGCTTGAAGTAAAGGGGTACATGATGGTTCTGCTACCTGTCCCAGTGGAAAAAGGTATCAGTCCTCAGGCATGTGCATCCCTTCACCATTTTCATAATCAAAGTGATGATGCAATTCACATTTAATGTCAGAATACTGGAATCAGGGTGCCCTTGCATTTGGAGCATAGATATTCAGGATTGAGAGTTCTTGATGGCGGATTTTTCCCTTGATCAGTATGTAGTGTCCTTCTGTGTCTTTTTTGATGACTTTGGGTTGAAAATCAATTTTATCCGATATTAGGATGGCTACTCCACCTCGTTTCTTGGGGCCATTTGCTTGTAAAATTGTTTTCCAGCCTTTTACTCTGAGGTAGTGTTTGTCTTTGACACTGAGGTGCGTTTCCTGCATGCAGCAAAATGCTGGGTCCTGTTTACGTATCCAGTCTGCTAGTCTATGTCTTTTAATTGGGGAATTGAGACCATTGATATTAAGAGAGATTAAGGCATAGTGATTATTGCCATCTGCCATTCTTGACGCTATCTTTATGTTTGAGTGGTTATCTACTTTTGGGTTTGATTCAAGAAGGTTATTATCTCATTTTTTCCAGGGTGTTGTTTCTCTCCCTGTATTGGAGGTTTCCACCTATTATCCGTTGCAGGGCTGGATTTGTGGAAAGATATTGTGAAAATTTGGTTTTATCATGGAATATCTTGGTCTCTCCATCTATGGTGATTGAGAGTTTTGCTGGGTATAGTAGTCTAGGCTGGCATTTGTGCTGTCTTAGTGTCTGCATGAGATCTGCCCAGGATCTTCTGGCTTTCATAGTCTCTGGTGAGAAGTCTGATGTGATTCGGATAGGTCTTCCTTTGTATGTTACTTGGCCCTTTTCTCTTACTGCATTTAGTATTCTTTCTTTGTTTAGAACATTCGGTGTTTTGATTATTATGTGAACGGGAGGTATTTCTGTTCTGGTCCAGTCTGTTTGGAGTTCTGTAGGCTTCTTGTATGTTCATCAGCATCTCTCTCTTTAAGTTAGGGAAGTTTTCCTCCATAATTTTGTTGAAGATGTTTACTGGCCCTTTAAGTTGCAAATCTTCACTCTCATCTATACCTATAATCCTTAGGTTTGGTCTTCTCATTGTGTCCTGGATTTCCTGGATGTTTTGGGTTACGCGTTTTTTGCATTTTGCGTTTTCTTTGACTGTTGAGTCGATGCTTTCTATGGAATCTTCAGCACCTGAGATTCTTTCTTCCATCTCTTGTATTCTATTGTTGATGTTTGCATCTATGACTCCTGATTTCTTCCCAAGGTTTTCTATCTCCAAAGTTGTCTCCCTTTGTGATTTCTTAGTTGTTTCTACTTCCTTTTTTAGTTCCTGGATGGATTTGCTGAGATCCTTCACTTGTTTGTTTGTATTTTCCTGTATTTCTTTAAGGTATTTTTGCATTACCTCTTTCAGGATTTCTTCCTGATGACCCACGTTCTCCTGCATTTCTCTGAGCGATTTTTGTGTTTCCTCCTCATGGGATTCCATCTGTTGATCCATCGTCTCCTGCATTTCTTTAAGCAGTTCTCGTGTTTCCTTTGTAAGGGCATCTAACCGTTGATTCATTTCTTTAAGCAATTTTTGTGTTGCCTCCTTATGGGCATCCGTCTGTTGACCCATATTCTTCTGCATTTCTTTATGCAAATTTTGTGATTCCTTTGTGAGTGCATCTACCCGTTGATTCATCTCGTTAAGCGATTTTTGTGTTGTCTCCTTGTGCGCCTCCATCTTTTGATCCATGTTCTCCCGCATTTCTCTAAGCGATTTTTGTGTTTCCTTTGTAAGGGCTTCTAACCGTTGATTCATGGTCTCCTGTAACTCTTTATGAGATTTATTTGTGTCCTTCTTGTGATCCTCTAATAGCATCATGAGAAGTGATTTTAAATCCAGATCTTGTCTTTCGGGTGTGGTGGGGTATCCAGGACTTGCTGCTGTTGGAGAGTTGGGTTCGGATGGTCCCACATTACTTTGATTACTGTTAGTAACATTCCTACGTTTGCCTTTTGCCATCTGGATACCTCTGGTGTTAGTTGGTCCAAAGCACACATCGCACCGCACACAATAATAGTGGGTGACTTCAACACCCCGCTCTCTGAAATGGATCGTTCAGGAAAGCAGAAACTAAACAGGGACACAGTGAATCTAATTGAAGCCTTGGACCAAATGGAACTAACTGATATATATAGAACATTTCATCCTAGAGCTAAAGAATACACCTTCTTCTCAGCTCCTCATGGTACCTTCTCCAAAATTGACCATATAATTGGTCACAAATCAGACCTCAACAGATACAAGAAGATAGAAATAATCCCATGCCTCCTATCAGATCACTATGGAATAAGGGTGGTCCTCAATGGCAACAAAAACAAAAGAAAACCCACGTACACATGGAGGCTGAACAATGCTCTACTCAATGATAACTTGGTCAAGGTGGAAATAAAGAAAGAAATCAAAGACTTTTTGAAAGTTAATGAAAATGAAGGCACAACATACCCTAACTTATGGGACACAATGAAAGCAGTGCTAAGAGGAAAATTCATAGCCCTGAGTGCCGCCAAAAAGAAACGGGAGACAGCATACACTAACAGCTTAATGGCACACCTGAAAGCCCTGGAACAAAAAGAAGCAAATACACCAAAGAGGAGTAGAAGGCAGGAAATCATCAAACTCAGGGCTGAAATCAATCAAGTAGAAACAAATAAAACCATACAAAGAATCAACAAAACGAGGAGTTGGTTCTTTGAGAAAATCAACAAGATAGATAAGCCCTTAGCCAGACTAACCAAAGGGCACAGAGATAGTATCCAAATTAATAAAATCAGAAACGAAAAGGGAGAGATAACAACAGAAACTGAGGAAATTCAAAAAATCATCAGATCCTACTACAAAAACCTGTATTCAACACAACTAGAAAATCTTGAGGAAATGGACAATTTCCTTGACAGATACCAAGTACCAAAATTAAATCAGGATCAAATAGACCATCTAAACCGTCCTATAACCCCTGAAGAAATAGAAGTTGTCATTGGAAGTCTTCCAACCAAAAAAAGCACAGGTCCAGATGGTTTTAGTGCAGAATTCTATCAGACCTTCAAAGAAGACCTAACACCAATACTCTTCAAACTGTTCCACAAAATAGAAACAGAAGGAACACTACCCAACTCGTTCTATGAAGCCACAATTACACTAATACCAAAAGCACACAAAGATCCGACAAAGAAAGAGAATCTCAGGCCAATCTCTCTTATGAATATCGATGCAAAAATACTCAATAAAATTCTTGCCAACCGAATCCAAGAACACATCAAAACGATCATTCACCACGATCAAGTAGGCTTCATCCCAGGGATGCAGGGATGGTTCAATATAAGGAAATCCATCAATGTAATCCACTACATAAACAATCTCAAAGAAAAAAACCACATGGTCATCTCATTAGATGCTGAGAAAGCATTTGACAAAATTCAGCATCCTTTCATGCTAAAGGTCTTGGAAAGATCAGGAATTCAAGGCCCATATCTAAACATAGTAAAAGCAATTTACAGCAAACCAGTAGCCAGCATCAATCTAAACGGAGAGAAACTTGAAGCAATCCCACTAAAATCAGGGACTAGACAAGGCTGCCCTCTCTCTCCATATCTTTTCAATATAGTACTTGAAGTTCTAGCTAGAGCAATTAGACAAGAAAAAGAGGTCAAAGGGATACAAATTGGAAAGGAAGAAGTCAAACTATCACTATTTGCAGACGATATGATAGTATACATAAGCGACCCAAAGAACTCCACCAGAGAACTCCTACAGCTGATAAACGACTTCAGCAAAGTGGCCGGATATAAAATCAACTCAAGCAAGTCAGAAGCCTTCCTATACTCAAAGGATAAGCAGGCTGAGAAAGAAGTAAGAGAAATAATACCCTTTACGATAGCCACAAACCATATTAAGTATCTTGGCGTGACGCTAACCAAACAAGTGAAAGATCTGTATGACAAGAACTTCAAGTCTCTGAAGAAAGAAATTGAAGAAGACCTCGGAAGATGGAAAAATCTGCCATGCTCATGGATTGGCAGGATTAATATAGTAAAAATGAGCATCTTACCAAAAGTAATACACAGATTCAATGCAATCCCCATCAAAATCCCAACTCAATTCTTCATAGAGTTAGAAAGAGCAATTCAAAAATTCATCTGGAATAACAGAAAACCCAGAATAGCTAAAACTATTCTCAAGAGTAAAAGAACCTCTGGGGGAATCAGTATCCCGGACCTCAAGCTGTACTACAGAGCAATAGTGTTAAAAACTGCATGGTATTGGTACAGTAACAGACATGTAGATCAATGGAACAGAATTGAAGACCCAGAAATGAATCCACACTCCTATGGTCACTTGATCTTTGACAAAGGAGCTAAAACCATCCAGTGGAAAAAAGATAGCCTTTTCAACAAATGGTGCTGGCTCAGCTGGAGGTCAACATGCAGAAGAATGCAAATTGACCCATCCTTATCTCCTTGCACTAAGCTCAATTCTAAGTGGATCAAAGATCTCCACATAAAACCAGACACACTGAAACTAATAGAAGGGAAACTAGGGAAGAACCTTGAACATATGGGCACAGGGGAGAATTTCCTGAACAGAACTCCAATAGCTTATACTCTAAGATCAAGAATAGACAAATGGGACCTCATTAAATTACAAAGTTTTTGCAAGGCAAAAGACACCGTCAAAAAGACAAAGCGGCAACCAACTAACTGGGAAATGATCTTTACCAACCTTACATCCGACAGAGGGCTAATATCCAAGATATACAAAGAACTCAAGAAGTTAAACTCCAGAGAGGCAAGTAACCCTATTAAAAAATGGGGTACAGAGCTCCACAAAGAGTTCTCACCTGAAGAATATCTAATGGCTGAGAAGCACCTAAAGAGATGTTCATCATCCTTAGTCATTAGGGAAATGCAAATCAAAACAACCCTGAGATTCCATCTCACACCAGTCAGGATGGCTAAGATCAAAAACACAGGAGACAGCAGTTGTTGGCGAGGATGTGGAGAAAGAGGAACACTCCTCCACTGCTGGTGGAATTGCAGGCTGGTACAACCACTCTGGAAGGCAGTCTGGCGGCTCCTCAGAAAACTGGGCATGACACTTCCGGAGGATCCGGCTATACCACTCCTGGGCATATACCCAGAGACTTTACCTGCATGCAATAAGGACACATGCTCCACTATATTCATAGCAGCCTTATTTATAATAGCCAGAAGCTGGAAAGAACCCAGATGTCCCTCAACGGAGGAATGGATTCAGAAGATGTGGTATATTTACACAATGGAATACTACTCTGCAATTAAAAACAATGAATTCACGAAATTCCTAGGCAAATGGTCAGAACTTGAAAATATCATCCTTAGTGAGGTAACCCAATCACAAAAGATCACACATGGTATGAAGTCACTGATAAGGGGATATTGACCCAGAATCTCAGAATACCCTAGACACAATCAGCATATCAATAGATTTCTAAAAAGATGGAAGGAGAGACCCCTGGTCCTGGAAAGACTGGATGTAGGGGAACGCCAGGACAGAGTAATGAGAGGGGGTTGAACGGAGAAAAGAGGGAGGGAAGGGGGCTTATGGGACCTTCGGGGAGGGAGGAAACGGGAAAGGGGAAGTGATTTGGAATGTAAATTAAAAAAATAAAATAAAATTAAATTAAAAAAAAAAAAAAAAGAATACTGGAATCATTCCAAATTGATGAAATGCAACATCAAGAATTAATAAAAACATATACCAAATGGTACATTTCTGTTATGCTCATTATTTTAAACAGCAACATCAAAACACAAGAAGATAAAGTAATAAGAGAGTCTCAGTAGAACTTCAAGCCATTAGCCCAGTTAGCCTCTCAGTGTAAACACAGAAAATAAGGGTGACTGTGGTAGTTAATTTTATGTCTCAAATTCACTAGGGTATGATGAGGACTCCGGGGTGCTTTTGTTTAGATTTTACTGTAGGAGTGTGTGTTTTAAGACAGATTTAACATCCATAAGTGGCTAGCTATAGATGATTGTCCTCTAAAATCTATCAATCAACATTCTTTTAAAAAATGAGTAGAGCTGAATGAAAAACAATGAACCAAGCTTTAATTCCTCCATATTGAATTTCTCCTTAAATATCTCACTTTAGGATCAAAGTGTAATCGTCACTATTCTGTGAACCTTGTCCTACCAGTTTAAGACTTACCATTTAGAGGAATTTTAGAATAATATCAACCAACTTCTTAAAATAAATATCTACCTACCTATGTGCTATCTTCCATCTATGTTTCCACCTGATAGTTATCCCCTGAGTTCATTTTCTCTGAAGATTCTGAGTAATATGATCACAGAATCAAGAAAGAAAATAGAAATCAACCAAGTTATAATTAATCAAAAAATTCAATCAGTCACTGCTCTTTCTTTTGAGGTGATTCCTCATTTGTTACCAAAGTATTTTATAGACATACATCTCTATCAAAACTATCCCCAGTAAGTGGTCATTAAGAAAGATCATTGTTTCCTTGTAAACTGATGTTACGCTACTACAGACAACATCATGTCATGCCTGGCAAGATTATGATCAGTCAACTCTTCTGAATATTTTTCTGTAGCACCTAGGGTTCAGTCAATTGTGTATTACTTGGCACTCACTTGAGGTAATTGTGTATTGGACCAGAAATAAACTCTTGATTCAGACAGAGCATGGATCTGATAGTCACTCTTTAACTTTGTCTTCTGTCAATCTTCTTGCAAATGAAGAGAAATATGACATTGGAGAAAAAATGACATGAATAAAACAAACATGAAATATAAAGCAAAGGAAGTCACTCTTTGGAGTAGAAAGACCAAAAGAAACTAAGATCTTGAAACTGAAATCGATGATAACCTGATTCAGTTGCTAAGGATCTCATGAAGTAGATCAATAGAGTTAGACTAAATTCCTAATCCCTTTTCATCTTACTTCAACTTCATTATCTTCTTCTTCAAGCCTAACTGAGTGACTTATTCACAAAAGCTATGAGAAAAACAGGCAGCTGGTTTCTTCCTGATAAAATCAGCTATCAGTTGTCTTTCCTTTGATGTCTTCTCTGTGTAATCTTAAACAATGGAGACAGATGAAATCAATGTCTTTGCTTTTCACTCCATGTCTCTGCAGGAGTCATATCATCACTTTCCTGATGCAATGTAATGCATTCCTCACAAAGAATTCAGAATTGGTCAGAATATAAGTTTTGATTTTTATTGATTATTTTCTTTAGGAACACAAAAATAAAGAATCGCAAAGTAAACTGTAAATATCCTCATATCTGTGAAAATGATTACACACCTGAAAATAATTTAAAATAATTAGTGTGGTAAATTTATTAAGTAAAAGTTAAAGTGATTTGTAATTAAATGTGGTAGTATATTAAGGAAGAGTTTGATGTGAGGTATAACAGTAAATATATTTAAGCCAAGCTTCTGGATCATTGCCCATCTTAGCCAACATAAAGAGATCCTTTCACATCTGCACTGGGAGAGCCCAGTAGTGCTCACTGAGTAAGTATAAGGTCATACCCTGTGACTGTGGAGACTCAGGTTTATGAGATCTAAAGTCAATACCCCAAGCAATTACTCGGCTTATCTGTTGCTTCAGTTTAATCAAGAAACTGTTTGTATAGTCTAGTCTACCTGACAGTCACCTAGACTTCCACCAAATAGAAATTTGAGTCAAGAATAATCTTTTATGTCACTGATACAGGCTTGCTTTTATCACAGAAATTCAGAAAAACTTGACTCTTCCTTAGAAAATGTTATATCCCAGGAATGGTATTAAAAATGTGTTCTCATAGTTATACTATACAAAACCAATACATAAAAGAATCAAATATTGTAATTAGCTATTTTACTAATCAAGTACACAAGCATCATAATGCACTGATCATACAAAAATAAAAGTTGAATGACTTTAGGTAGACCCTTTGATACTTCAGACATATGTGACAAAACATGCAATGAGCCAACCAGCGTGTACATCATTACATAGCATTTGCCTATCATTACATAGCATTTGATGACCTGGGTTTGATCCCCAGTAATGCTAAGTATAATTAGTAGTAATAACATTAGTTCATCTGACATCATATATATTTAAATAATGAGCATATATAAACCTCCTTAAAATGAGTCATAAATGCTTCTCCAATTTATATGCCAAATCTCAGTAGCTGTGACAATTTGGCTGAAAATGGCTCCCATGAACTCATAGGTTTGAATACTTGGTCCCTAGTTTATAGAACTATTGAGGAAGGATTAGGGGTGTGGCCTTTTTTGGAGGAAGTATGCCACTGGGGATATGCTTTAATGTCTCAAAAGCTCCTATCACCATCTCTGTACTCTCTGCCTCCTGTTTTCTCTTTGAGATACATTAGTTTTCAATTTTTGCTATTTCTATCTTATACCTGCTACCTCTACTCCAACATCATGGATCCCTGGAACTATAGTCCTGTTTAAACAAAGTAAAGTAAAGGTAGAAATAATGTTTACATTTCATAAAAAAAAAGTAGTTCTAAAAAGGTTCCTGAATTCATATCCTTCGTATTTTTCATTAAACAAAATACCCAATATCTATTGGGTGGCTGTTATCTGCACTTAAATTAAATAATTATGCAGCACAATACTACTGAATAATAACTTGTCCTTTATCAACACATATTTGGGTATTTATTTCTTCAGCAAAAGGCAATTGACTGTAGTCAATTGACTGCATAATTTGAATTTAACAGAAATATTCGTATCAGTCCTAAGTACAGTGTAAATATCAAAATCTCATCTCAGTTGTAATGTTTTATGTGTAATTGGAGGGTAATTTTGTGTACAAATCTGCCACACAGACCTGTCCAGTGTATTTGTGCTTAGCACATATTGGGAAAGGGACTTAGAGGATTGTTAATGTATTATGTTGGGTTTTTTTTTAGTTTTTGAAATTACTGTATAATTGTATCATTTTCTCTTTTACTCCCCTCCCCCCAAAAAAATCATCCTATGCTCACCCCTCCCCTCCTCTAGCAAATTCATGGTCTCTGTTTATATTCCTAAATATATAATTGTCACCAGCAAAAGTTCAGGAACAAATGATAAGGCCGTATCCATCCCCTAATGACACAACACAACAAATGATAAGGCCGTATCAGTCCCCTAATGATAACACAACCGAAAGCCCGAGGGTCAGATCAGACAAGGAGGTGACACTAGTGAGGAGTCAGAGACAATGGGACTTTGTTTTGAAACTGCATCCCCTAGAAATGTCATGAAGTTACATCATATTTCTGTAGCCAGGGGCAACCATGGATGAAAGGGATCATCGTCACCTGTGCAGGTTATTTATCAGGCATGCCTTAGAGAACTATGCAGCAGGTAGTGAGAAGGGAGGCAGAGTGGTGGCATCCTGAAGGTTGTCATTCTGTCTGTTTTGCTGTGTTTATCTTTGTCCTCCATTTTGCATTTTTTTGGGAGTTCCAACACTGTTTGGAAACTCTCAAGCTATCTTAAAGCAGCTCACAGGATCATGAATAAGGCAAAAGAAGGGAGCTCACGCACTAGGGATGATGATGCCTAAACTAAGACATAGGAAAGTAGAGATTTCTGAAGCCAATTCCATGCTTTCCTAGTCAGTAAGCATTCCATTTCCCACGCGCTTTGCCTTGGTCCCTAAGCTCTGTGATACCCACATGTGTCACTGTGCTGCTCTATAGACTACCCTCTTCACAGCCTCACTGTCCCTTGCTTAGTGCCTGTCTCTCCCTAGTTTGAAATGGCAGAAGCTTCGCTAGGTTTGGCTTGTTTACTGCTATATCTCAGGGCCTGGCATACAATAGAGGATCTGGAACTCCTTTTGAATGAATTAAAAGATTACCCTGTCTGGACCATCGCAATGTCTATAAAGATCTTCCATGGTCAATTAGAAAATGAAGTCATCTTGTATATAATAGAATGTTCTGTGACACATAAACAAAGGCCCAACTCGTGTCTCTTAATTACTAAGAAATGTATAATGTTCTGGAAATGAAGGGGCACTGTAGGTTCAATCAGGGCTCATGAATTTATCTGATGGTCTATTATATAGAAGCTGCTGGTGCTTCTGAGATTGCCAGAGATAAAGGGACAGGAAGACTAACTCACTGCATAATATCATCTCTCCTCAGATGTTCCCTTTATCTTTTTAGGTGAATTTCACATGGCATAAGTTGTATCAAAGTCCCCAAATCAACAAAAATAGCCCTTCTCCATGCTTCATCAAAGGGCCACTGTTTTCTGTATTTGGAAACTTCCCTAGAAATGCCTCTATAGGGTGATGGAAGGAGGATGCTCTCATACACAATCATTGCTGGTTTTCGAATCTTTGACACTCATTGTTGTTTGGCTTTAAACTTGTAATATGTGGTTTATTCTTTGAAGTTAGTAGTTTGGAGCCAACACAACAGTGTCTAGCAAAGAACAAGTTAGAACATTTCCAGTTTAATTCATAAGCAGTGTAAACAGAATATCAATAGAAACCTTGGAGGAGAGAGAGAAAGGTTGCAAAATACTATCAGATGCTGTAGAGAGAATATCTTGTGTATTGTATGGATGCATCATCTACTAATTTAAAGCCCAGAACCTATGCTCTATTCAGGAAATAGAAGATGGGCTATCTAGGTGGCAGAATGAATTTTGTGATAGAGCCAGGTTTGGGGATGGTCCACCTAGGGAAAATGTGATGAGACAGCCTGAGCACAGGTAAACCAGCTAAGTGGTAGAATATAAGTTAAAATAAATGGGTTTTCTAGTAATGATCCAGTCAAAGAACAGCCTAACTCTATGGCCAAGGAATTTGCAGATATATTTTGAGTCTGAGTCTTATTTCTTGGAGCATGGGTTGGTAGGAAGAATTGGCCTTAACTTTACAAGGTATAGCTTCTCAGAGGAAAAGGTGGCTGCGTTGAAACCTACAGGGTGAACAGGAGAACATGACAGGACCCAGATAGTATCCAAATATGCATAATGGTTTGCAAGGCACAACGAGTTATAGAGTTGAGTAAATCTTTCTAAGAACAGCAAGTCAGAAGTGGCAGAAAGTATACTGAGAACTAGAGAATGATCAAAGCCAGATGAAGAGGGCCTTGAAAAGTGGGCCAAGAGATTGCAGTTCTTCCTGGAAGCATGAAAACTATTAAAGTTCTTAAATTAGAAAGCAAGAGTATCAGTTTTACACTTTAGAAGTACAGATGAGTCTGAACGTAGATAATGAAAAGGGATCCCAGAGTTGAAGACTGAGACAGACAAGTTTAGATGCCACTGCAAATTTGTCTTAACACCCAGGACAGGTGAGGGGAGTTGAAATGGAGGAGGAAATGGCAAACTCCAAGAAGCAAGAGTGTCAATTTCAACCACTGTTAAGGCTTATGGATTGATTGCACTTGAGGAACAGTATAGGGGTGAGATTCTTGTTTAGGCCTCTGAGCGAGTCAAATGTTTCTGGCAGGCTGCAGAATTGTGTGCCCTGAATGAGTATAGCCAATGCCCAATGCCCCGTGAATGGCTAGGCAGCATGCGTTTTCAATTATAGCAACACATGAGCACAGGGAGGGTGCTCACAGAAGTTAAAAGGTACCAGGAAGAAAGCTCTGCATGTCTCAGTCCTAGTGATAGCTCCAGACACTACAAGGTTTTGGTGATGGTATCAGAAGTCTTTGGACAATCACAAAACCATGTAAGCCCACATCTGTAGCTTCGTTTTTTTTTTTTTTTTTTTCTGACAACCTGTTTAAGGAATCAGGTGTGCTTCCTTTAGCAGAGCTTCCCCTGAAACCTCTTAAGCAACTGCTTTTGTGATGTTCTTCTTCTAAAAAGATAAAGTTTACCACTGTGATTTCAGTAGTCATCAACACTCTCAGATTTTGTGTTTTCCTCTTCCTTGTACAATTTTTAATCCCCACTAAGAGTCACGTGTTGAAATACTACTCTTCAAAGTCCTGGTATTAAAAGGTGTGAAAGTGGCTGGATAAAAAGAAGAGCTGTCAGAAATGCAAGATGAGACCAGTACTATGATAAAACAAGTTCAAGGGAGATTATTTACCCCAAGTGTGATGTGTTATTTCTAACATATGGTGTAAAAATATCTTCCAAGGGTCATTGTGTTGAACTCTAATCTTCCTTAATCAGTATTTAAAAAGACAAATCTTAATCTAACTATGATACTAAGAAGTGAGGTCTCTGAAGATTATTAAAGTTAGGCAAGGTCATCAAGCAGAATCATTCCAGATTAAATAAAATGCTAGTGAATTTCTAAGAAGAGAGAAATCTGAGGACACACACAATCACACATGTGCCCTAAGTCTCTTGCCTAATATGCATATCTGGGATGATCAATTTACTAAAGCAAAAGTTAATTTCAGATTTGAATTTGAGGTTTCCAGTTGGCCGTGTTTCTTCAATCCTTTGGCAGTATAACACAACAGAAATTCATGGCCAAGGAAACTTTTCTCATGGCGAGAAAATTAGGAATGAGCAAGAAACTATGATCCCATGGTCATCACAACTCAAGGCAGACGCCCATTTATCCAAAGACTTCCCATGAGGGCATAGAAGCCATGAGACTTTGGAGAACATTCATCACAGACACAGGGCTTTCTGAGCCAACAAGACCATGATAAATGAATCCCTTTAAACAAGGCCCAGAGTTGTGAGGTTAGGTATCTCTCTTTATCACTCTTCTCTACAGTTATCCACCTACCCTTTCACCATTTTCTATGTTTATTGTTGTTGCTTGTATGTTTTGTCTTATTTTTCTACAAATCCTTGTTACAGCACTTTTGAACAGGGAAATTAGAACTCTGCTGATAGGCCACACTCAAATCCCTGGCTGATGACCTCCACACTTCTGATCAGTCCACCCCTCATTTGACTTACTGTCAGTAAATATCTCTATGTAGATTCTGAAGTATCCTTTTATCTATTACTCAGTATTTTTTTAACCACAGGTTCAACCAATCTTGCCACAATGTCACCGAATAGATTCTCCATCTGCCCCACATCATGTTGGTCCAGTAACCATCATTTCACCACTCATTACAATTCTAGCTCCTGTAGCTCATAAGCAATTGACAATTGACATTGAATTACTGTATATACAGAAGTCATCTTTTAGAATAAACACTGAAGTTTGCTAGTGCTCTCTCTAAGCTCCTTCATGTCATCCATTATCTATCAGCAACAGGATTTTTTACACACTGTTTTTCACCCTGGGAATGGAACACATACCCTAGAAGGTGCTGCAACATTTGTTCATTGATGTACAATGTTCTAACCCCGGGCTTCACCCTTGAAACACTGGCCATTTTCCTCTTCTTCACACTTCTTTCTACTTTACTTCCTTCCCAAGTCTCTGTCTCAGGATCTCAAAATTATTCATTTTCACAGCATACTGAAGATTTTAATTTATTCAGTTAGAGATATATACACACATGAACGCACAGGTATATACACAGGTGCACACATACAGGTACACACAGGTACACACACAAGTACACACACACACAACAGAGAGAGAGAGAGAGAGAACCTAGGGTGATTCGCTGAACAAGTCCTCATTGTGCAAACTAAATCATTAAGGGAAGATTATGAGTCTGTCGCTGCAGAGGTATGAAGCTGTCACCTTCAGAGGCATTTCTCTTATCTCTCAGGGAAGCTATAGTCCTGGTTTAAAGGCCCTGGGGATAATTAATCAAGTCCCTCCTAAATAGATTTTCTAACTCGTCCAAGTCCACTGATCAGTGAATTTTATTTTATCTGCACCATTTCTTCAAATGATGTCTCAAATCGCTGATTGATTAAATAACTGGAACTTACATCCCAGCTAAAATGACATGGCAAACATCATCACTGTCACCTATTAAGAAATGGTTTGCATATCACCACAGCCATGTTAAGACCCTGTCAGTCTTCTCAAACTTTATTTCCATAACTGGCATCATTTCGTTCATAGCATATGTCGGTCACAGCTGAAATTATGACCTGACTTTGATACACCACTCTTCTCTCCCCAAAAGAATAGTTTCTCATTCATGAATGCAGTCATTCAAGATCTTTAGAAAATAGATCAAAATATTAATGAACTACTCAAATGACTTCCATATGTGTACTAAATGGAGGTCTTTAGTTCGGAATAGAATTACCTATTCAGAACTACGTTCTTAGTGGTTGACTGAAAGTTCCATCAGACCTTTTCTAAGGACTTGGTAGGAAGGGAGTCGGAGGATGTCACTGTGTAATGTCAAAGTATAAAGAGAGGATGGGCCAGCATCTGCAGGTTTCACCACATAGCAGCACAAGGCTAACATGAGCTACATAGCAAACCCCTGCATGCAAGAAAAAAAAATGTTGGGGATTCCATGACATAGCATCAACCTCTAGTGCTGCAACATAAATAAATGAGAAAATGCTTAGTGAAAACTCAATCAGGCAATAAGGCAGCTATGAAAGTGTAAACTTGAACTGATAGAGACACTGGAGGCCAAAGTAGGATGGCTCCAATTTCTAGGTCTGCCTTGGCAATTTAAAATGATCCTGCCTCAAACTCAAAAGTTCTTTTGTTTTGTTTTAATTGATTATTTTATTTATTTACATTTCTAATATTATCTTCTTTCCTGGTTTCCCCTCCACAAACTCCCTATCCCATTCCCACTTTCCCTGCTTCTATGAGGGTGCTCACCCACCCCTGCCACACTGCCCTAGCATTCCCCTATGCTGAGACATTGAGCCTCCACAGGACCAAGGGACTCTCACTCCCCATTGATGCCAGATAAATCCATCCTCTGCTACAGATGCAGCTGGAGCCATGGGTCCTTCCATGTGTACTCTTTGGTTGGTGGTTTAGTCCCTGGCAGGTCTGGGGTGGTCTGGTTGGTTGATACTGTTGTTCTTCCTATGGGATTGCAAACCACTTTAGCACTTTCAGTCCTTCCTCTAACTCCTCCACTGGGGAAGTGTGCTCAGTCTGATGTTTGCCTGCATTCATCTGCATCTGTATTGGTCAGGCTCTGGCAGAGCCTCTCAGGACTGTTTGCCTATCATATCCAGAGTTTCCATCCTGTGTATTGGAAATAAAATGTGAAAGATGTTTTGTCAATATATTTTATGCTTCCCAGTCTCCTGATACAGCAAATGGTCATATGTTCTAAAAAATAGTGGATGGAGTTTCACTTTGCCTTGGTTGAGTCCTGTGTAACACACATTGACATCCTCTGATGTAGCAAGCATTAAGTGGGAGGCATGGGGAACACAAAAACAAGAATTCTGCTTTTTATTTAAATCTTTCATACTTTTAAAGTTATTAAGCATATGACATTTCCTGGTCTTAAATTAGATTTTCAGGAAGTGTTGGCTAAATAAATAAACAAGGAATCAAACCCATTTTCAATATTTGTCTTTTCATATGAGCTCTATACAAGTTATTGTTCTTGTGGGAAATTAAAGTATAGAAAATGCAAAATGATCATAAAGAAAACATAGAAATTCTGAGGCTCTTGGAAGGAGAACAGTTTCAGATATGATGATACTGGATAATAGCCATTCAGTAGGTGAATAGTGAGTGATTATTCATAAAGAAAACAATGTAGAAATTCACAAAGCTTTCTCTCTCTCTCTCTCTCTCTCTCTCTCTCTCTCTCTCTCTCTCTCTCTCTCTCTCTCTCTCTCTGAGTACTAATATCCTCTTTAGGAAATGTAACCACAGGATATAAATCACTGCATACAGGTGAAACGTCAATATATGTTTCCCTCTCTCTCATCAGGAGGATCCATCAGATTGAGAATTTTTCTCCAAAGGGAAAAAAATATTAAACAGCAATGGCCTCTTTAATTATATTCAATGTAGAAAATGGGTGATATTAAGAAAAGTTTATGGAAGAGTATTGGCATACAGAGTTCTAGGAAGGACAAATATTGAGGAGCCAGATGAATGACTCTAGCAGTGTAACACTTTAAAATGAAATCCTACGAACCTCAAGGTACAAAACAAAGCTGGCATTAGTTACTGCCCAAAACCACATGTTGGCTCTAGAGCAGTGGTTCAAAACCTATGGTAGGGGTTGAAAGACCCTTTCACAGGCATTCCTTAAGACCATTGGAAAATGCAAATATTTACACTATAATTCATAATGGTAGCAAAATTATAGTTATGAAGTAGCAACCAAAAAATTTTATGGTTGGGGTTTACTACAACACGAGAAACTGTATTAAAGGGTCACAGTCCACCACTCTAGAGTGCTCATAAAGGGCTGCAATTACTGCAATGCTTTCAAATGCAGAAATTTTTCTCATAAATGGATCAAATTTTTATAACTGGAATTTAATGTGATATTAACTTTTGAGAATAATTATTAATTTAAATTGAATTGCTGGGTGTGGAAGGTTGAATGAAAATGTCGACCACAGGCCCATGAGGAGTGTGGCACTATTAGGAGGCATGGCCTTTTGGAGTGGTGCAGCCTTGTTAGAGGAAGCATGCCACTGGGGTAGGCTTGAGGCAACTTGCCTTTTCTGAGTTGTAGCTATTTCCTCTGAACTAAAACTTTCCAGGAAGCCTCAAAAAATGAAAAACATGTAAGTCACCAGAAGCCCCTAAAACATTGGTATCCACAGGGCCCCTCCCCAGCATTTATATAGGTGATAATAATAATAATAATAATAACAACAACAACAACAGGCTGGGAGAGGAGACTCTCAGACTGAATAAGCTGCTTATAAATTGTTCAGGAGCCCCAGAAATTCAACTTTTCCTGATTTATCTGCAATTTGAGGGTGAACTTTTCAGTGATGCAGCTGCCCATGACTCATCTATCCTCCTGTAAGTGACCCCTCATTCCTAATCCTATAAGAGACACTCAAAAGATCACTGATTCCCCAGGCTAGACTTGTGTGGCATCAAGAATTTTGTCAGTTGTCTACTGGTAATTTCTTTAAGTCTATCCAGAAAAAGTCACACAATACTCTAGTACACATAGGAATTATTAAAATTATATGTTATATATAAATGTGGAAAGAAGGAAACAAAAGAGAAAGCAAAGGAAAAGATGTAAACTGATGCTTTAAATCATTTAAAACTCATCACCATTTTTTTTTCACAACTGAAACTATTACTTCTATAGCTGATCAACCTCACTATTGTTTCACTGTCCAAATAGATTTGACTTCACAAGAATGTCCCTTCACACAGGCACAAATACAAAGTCTCCAGTGTTTCACTAAGTAGGCACTGTTTCTATGACTGTTAACTTTAGTACGCACACCACACACCTCATATTCTTACTGGTAAGATATGAACAACTTTCACAATAATGTCATACTCTCATTCTCTATGAGAGATAGTGTCATCACAGTATTGGCCTCAGTCTGGAAAACCAATTATTTCATATATGTCTCAGAGATATGAAGGGTAATTAATGGGGGGGTTTAAACGGTGATATGTAAGTGAAGACATGAAACAAGTAACAGAAGGATGTACAAAAAGACAATACAGTACATTCCTCATGTCAGAGACATTTTTTCTCATTATTAATAATTCTTCACTTGTCATTTATCTTGCCTTCATGTCTTTCTTCTTTTGTAGATATCCTTAGTGCCTTATTAAAACTACAACTGCTTTAATGCAGAATACCAGGACAATGGTAATGTCTCACTGGAAGTAGAAGACAATACACATTTCAGAGCCAGTATTTCAGACGAAGCATTGAGCATGAAAATGTTGGCATATCTTAGGAGTAAGATATTTAATGTCTTAAATAAGACATTAAATACCTTTAAGTAAGGTATTTAATGTCTGAGGAATTGGGATGCCACATGGTAATATGAAAGAAGGTACAAAGGGCATTTCTGAGGAGTAGAAATATTAGAGTAGATGGAGATAGACTTAAAACAAATTCTAAGAACATGTCTATGTGATTCATCTTCACCTGGGATTTATAGAAAAGCTTTTAAGACTATACATATCATTCTCTGCCCCGAGTTTAGTCTGTTCTCATCCTTAGTCACTGTGAAGTTTGGATCAGGAGTTGTAGAGCTCTATATGACTTATGCACAATTATATTCCCTGATATTTGCACATTAATTTTTAACTCATGGGTTCTATTTAAAGTAAAGATAATGAATTCAAGCAAAATAAAATAAAATAAAATCTTTCTGTTAAGAAAAGCAGAGACATGGGTGTGACATGACATATTTGGGTTTTTATTTAGGTGATCTCATTAAAGAGCTACATTGCTATTCAGATCTGCCTAGTAGGTAGATATTCAAAGAATCAGATTTCAATAGAAATAAATATATATGTTCATGCAAAACATGACACACTTAAAATTACAGAAAAATATGAGCTTTCTGTTATTGTATGTTAAATACAAAAAATGAATAAAAAACTGAAGCAAATTAGCATATAACAGATAAAAGTCAAAATGGTATGAGATAAGTGATTTATACAATACATATATACATACACAATTATATTCATCCTGGCATGATAAAACAGCTGATAGAACACAATAAAATGGAAAATTACAGGCACATTATATATTTCTTTTCTAGAAGCATTGAAGTACAAACTTGGGGGTCACACAGTGAAGTGCTATACCACTGACCTACCTCTGCCCTGGTGTGTGTGTGTGTGTGTGTGTGTGTGTGTGTGTGTATTTAACTGCTTGCATTTTTTTGTCTCCACATATCAATTAATCCATTCTCTTTGTCTCATTCAGTTTTAGAAGAAGGTACATTGACCAGGTCACAGTGATAATAACAAAGATGTGGCTAAGTGGCAATGACCTTTATGTAGTCAGATTCACCATTTCAGAACCCTGAGGCTAGTTACAGAAATTAGAGAAAAGTTTGTCAAGTGGAGGGCAATATAATACTGTGATCCTTCACTTCCTTCCAGAACTACAAGATAGTTTTTAACTGATAAATAAACAAAACATATCTATTGATTATGTGTAATTATAATTTTTTTTCAGTTGGGGTACTCAGTCAGTACTAGACTAGAAATCAATGACTAACAAAAAGCTTTCAATGTTTATTTGTTAAAAATTTTAGATGGCATAGCTTTCACACATAGAAAATGACATTCAGTTTTTTGTGTATTATAGTCATATAATTCTTTGTATAGTAAATAAGTATAAAAATGTGTGTATGTGTCCTGGTATAATTGAACTGGTTTTCTACACAAAGAATTTCACTTTCAGAATAAGCAAAAAGAATTTGTCAACAGTTTTATGTGAACATAGTTCTTGCTGTGTATTTTCTTTGCACTCTCTAGGACAGAGACCAAAGTCCAAACTAATTAGGAGGAGGGTGTTCTTTTCTGTCATGCTTCCTTCTGCATGATCTGTGTATGCTATTTTTTTTTCGTTTTCTAGACACACGTTTTCAATGTCCCACCAATCTATCATGTTCATTGTACTGAATAAAATAATTAAAAGAAAAATCTATTTTCCCATAACTCGTGCACAAAAGACAATAGAGAATTCTTTCTGAAAAGCATTCAAGTCAATGAAGATAGAACACTTTCTAAAGGACCAGAGATGGCATTTCAATCCAGTCTAACAACTAGGCACAAGTATTCTATAGATGGCAGGAAAAGACTATTGCCATAAAATAAAAAGAATAGAGGAATTCATGGAAGCGTAATCATAGCAGGGGATTCATCTTTTATTAGATATTTTCATTATTTACATTTCAAATGTTATCCCATTTCCTGGTTTACCCTCCAAAAATCCCCTATCCCATCCCCCCTCCTGCTGCTCACTAACCCACCCACTCCTGCCTCCCTGTCCTGGCATTCCCCTACACTGGGGCATTGAGCCTTCACAGGACCAAGGTCCTCTCCTCTCATTGATGTTCCACAAGGCCATCAAAACTTGAAGCAATCCCACCAAAATCAGGGACTAGACAAGGCTGTCCACTCTCTCCCTACCTGTTCAATATAGTACTCAAAGTACTAGGCAGAGCAATTAGACAGCAAAAGGAGGTCAAAGGGATACAAAATTGAGAGGAAGAAGTCAAAGTATCCCTATTTGCAGATGATGTGATAGCAGGGGATCCTGGAGGACATGAGTTGCATCTAACTCATTACCAAACAGCCAAGTAAGCAGATTGATACATTTTCTAGTTTAGGGTCATTTCAAACTTTCTAAAAAAAAAAAAAAAAAACCCTATTGGTTCAATCCTATCCCAGTACCAAAAGCCTTGTTTGGTGTCAAGAGAAAGTCAGCAGGGACTCTACATTCTCCACTATTAGAAGACCTTATTAGGATCAACTTCATATATTTTAGAAAATTCCTCTGCACTCGACTTCCATGTTATCCCTCAAATGCCCTCTGATTTCAACTGTGGTCTCTCCCCCCACTTCTTTCTTCAACCCTAATTTTCCTCCTCCCATTTATTTAATGACTAATATGCACATATAAGAGAAAACATAACCATATTTATCTTTCTAGATAGGGGTTACCTCAATCAAGATGATTTTTTTCTACACTTAGCTACAAATTTCATAATGTCATTTTATCTAACAGCTAAGTAATATTCTATTGTATAGATATCCCACATTTATCCACTCTCGGTTGAGGGACATTAGGTTGTTTCCAGTGTCAGGATATTATGAATATGGCACCAAAGAACACCCCTGAGCCAATGTCCATGTGGTAGGACCAAGTACCTTTTGGATTTATGCCCAAGAGTGATATAGGTGGGTTCTGAGGGAGATAAATTCCCAACTTTCTGAGGAAATGCCATGTTGCATTTAATTGAGTTGTTGACTAAGGGGGGTCTCAGGGAAATCCCCAAACACCCCAGGCTATTTGTATGACAGTGGGATACTATCTATGCACTGACATTGGGGCCCCATTGAAAAGAACAAAACCCACTCACTGAACATGGAGAAGTCAAACTGTTGTCTTCATGAAGCATTCATGTTTATGCGCTAGTGTCTTTGGTGAGGAAAGGTATTCTTCAGGCTGCCCAAAGTGAAATGAAAACACCAACCAGCCACAAAGACCTAAAATCTTTCCTGCCTGCAAGATATGTTAGGGCAGTGGCTACATAGAACTTGTTGGAGTCACAAACCAAAGTCTGATTTGACTTAAGGCCTACTCCACAAGATAGAGACCATATCTGAAATGACTTTGGTAACTAAAAACCAGAGACTGGCTAGCCCAGAGACTAAAGTAGTACAGAAAATGGAAACAAATAAAGAACTAGAGAGACTCACAGTCACAATATTTTTCCAAGATAAAGAGACCTTGGTACAATCATCTCTAAATGTCTTGTCTTAGCCAAATTTCTACCTTCAGAGCTCAGGGAAGCCCATGGAAGAGGAGGCATAACAAGTTTAAGAGCCATAGGTAAGAGTGGACATAAGAAAATAAAAGAACCTCTGAATCAACTGAACTACGCTCATATAAACTCGGAGGCTGAAGCAATAATAACAGTAAAGCCATAATTCATACATCTGCATCAGGCCTTATGTGTATATATTATAGCTTTAAGCTTAGTATTTTTATGGAAATTCTGAGTGTGTGAACAAGTGGGTCTTTCATTCTTGTGTCTGTACTTGCAGTTCTTTTCCTTTCCTTGGGTTGCCTTGTCCAGGTGTGATGTTTTGTTTATTTTATTATGCTTTATTTTGTAAAAACAGTATTGAGTCAATTGCAATATTCCAAAAGTCCAAGATAATAGTTACATACAGAGGGAATAATCTAGAGGTATAATTTAAAATATACAAAAAAAAAATAAGACTTTTATCAATGGTGTACAGCATTTATATGAGATAGTAAGACAGGGAGCAGAGAGAACAGAAAATGAAAGGGCTATTAATAAATTTTGAGAATGCACAGTTTCACAGTTACCAGCAATACAGGTGAGCTTTTTCATGAGCAATATGCACAAGCAAGACTACAAAATTTTACAACACTAAGAGAAATGAAGCTAAACTTTTGCCCCAATGAAACCATTTGTATAGTCTAAATGTCAATGTGTCATTTATTATAATTCCTGAACATATTCCACATAGCTTCATAGCAGAGCAGAGAACACCCTTCCTTCATTGTCTTCTCAAGGAGCAGCATGATATCTGCAACTTGAAGCATTAGAGTTTGCTTAAAGGCCCAGGAGTCCATCCCATGTGTGAGTTTGAGATCAGGCCATCCTAATACAAAACCTCATGGGAGTCCTGAGGGTCAATTGCTTTCTGTTCCTTTGTTCTGCTGATCATGCACTAAGGTTTTTCATTTCCATTGTAAAACCAATAAATCAGCATATGTTGCCCGAGGAGTTTTAACCTCTTAAGATGCAATCAGATTGCTCCATCAGAGTGACTCCAGAAAATTGATCTGCCCATGACTGCAAGAGAGAAAGAACTTCCATGAATATAAGTAAAATGTATCACTGATTTATAGGATAATGCTAAGTGGATCTTGAAGATTTGAACAATGTTGTTATACATAGAAGAATCTAACCCTACTTATACCAAAGAGGAGAGGATGCTGTCTATTAGTAACGCTGACTAACTGCCATATTGGTACAATTATATAAAAGAGGAATTATTTTTATTTTCTTCTACCTAGTTTTATTCTTTTCAATAAGAGAGTGGTGTGTAAATAAGATAGACCAAAGAAAGATTTCCAAAAAAAAATCATAATTTTGTATTAACATACCTATGGAAATGCTCATTGATCAATAACTCAAAAAATGATTATAGTTTTTGTTATACATTATCAAATAAATGTCTTTGAAATTGTCACAGACAAGCCAAGACAAAGGACTGAAGGTCTAGAAGCTTCCAAATGCGGGAATATAAAATATAGGAGAATTAGCAGTATATAAAGACTAGCTAGAACAGCTTGCTACATAGAGACCCATCTCATACCTGGTCTGGGTTCTTAAGAGTGCAAAGCTCTTCCTAGAGATTCATTTCTGCCCCTCATGCTAGATAAAAAGGAGATGGGGACACCCAAAGCAAATGAAGGAAGTAGAAGAATTTGTCTTGAATCTGCTTCCTCCCAACTGCCTTTGACTCACAGTCATCTGTGTGCATTTTAGAATGACCGATCCCATCACCTCTTTGTTACTCAGCAATGGGATCAACAGGCTTGCCGACATTGTCTAAGTTACCTTTGACAGTCAAAACGTTTACCATCTTGGATTAATGTGAGAAGACCTACAAAATATAGATACAATTAATTCCTAGAATCCATCTCTCTGTAATTATGTAGCACTCTATTCTTTGTTTTCAGCTGCCTGTCCATCCATGTGTCTTTGTAGTGATTTTCCTGACTTACACTGATTATTCATGTAAATTTTCACCATAATTGAATATTTGAATATACTACATGTGTTTTAGCATATTATTTTCATCTTTCATAGTGTGTGGCAAAATAAGCAATATAATTTGCCAATGTATAATTTTTCAACCTTCTTTTCAATTCTATCATCCTTGTAGAGTAGCCACATAAGAGAGGCTTCAAATTTTCATTTCCAAAGAAGGTAGGTGGGAGAGGAAAGTGAGAGAAAGAAAGAGAAAAAACAGAGAGAGAGAGAGAGAGAGGGAGAGGGAGGGAGAGGGGGAGGGGAGGGAGAGGGAGATGGACAGGGAGTTGGACAGGGAGAGGAAGAGAATATGAGATGAACTTGGGTGGGTAGGGAGAGGATTTGGAAGTGGTTGGGAGATAGAAAAAAATCTGATGAAAATATGAAATTGCTAAAGAATAGATTTTTAAAATAAAATTTCTTATTCCTCTTTCTGCTCGAACATAGGAAACCAAAGAGAAAAGCACAATTATCTTGACACCCTACTTTCTGACTTCCCTCTTTGATGAAGCACTATTTACCTAGTAAATTTAATCAGACACAGATTACCCAGGTAACAGCTTCCTGGAGTCTGTGTGCTTTAGGCAAAGGTATTATATATATACATAGGAGAAGTACCATGGCTTCATGGCTTCACGATTCCGTCCAACCTTATGTTCACTTGCTTTTCTGCTTCATTAATTATAATCAGATGACCATGATGTCAATGTAACAATAATGGATCTCATATCAAAGAAAAACCAGTGAATCATAACTGCTGAAATCATCAAGTAATGTCTGAAGCTCATACACATGAGCAATCAATGGGGGACTGAGGGTTCTAAAAATAGCATTGTCCCATTTCTTACAGAATTCAGCACCAATTTCTCCCTCTTGCTCTGCTGAATGCCGTGTAAAATATAATCCCAGCATGTTTTGCTAAACTAGCAATACTGTTGCTTCCTATTTCTATGCCTCTATAGAATAGAATCCAACTTTCCCCATTGTATGTGGGATCATCAGCAAGAATCCTCGCCTTCAAAGTTTTGTGCTGTTATGAATAGAAAATAATAATTGCTTCTTTCTGTTGTTATCACCAGCTCATGTAGTGTTCAAATGTAATGAATGCTAAAAAAAAAAGTGAATGGGTAAAAGGAATTGAAAAATGAAACCAGTCATTAAAAGAGGGTGGTGAGCAAGCCCATCAATACAGCTGCAATACATTATATGAGAGTTCATTGTTTCAAAGCTGAAATTCTTAAGGGGGAGGTTGTTGACACATTGGAGAGAAAAGGGCAAGCTGTGGTAGGCATATTGAATTATTCCAAATGTCCCTATATTCATTTTTTGTTTCACATGGTTACTGTTGCTTAAAGGGAAAGAAAAGGGAGAAATAGAACCACCTTTGCTACTCCATGCTCCAGTCCTTGGTTACAGAACTCCCATGTGCACCTTGTGTCTTTTGCGTATCTCTGTTTGTGGAATGGACTTTTTAAAGGCTGAGACAGGGGAAAGGTTGAAGAACAAATATCTCACATCAGTATGCCCATTTTTCTTCTTATTGTTGTCACATGTGTGTCAAATATTTACAGCATGCCCATGACCATGCAGAGGCTAGACCAGGGTTTTGGCTATCTACGTTCTCTGCCTTTTGACTTGGGGTTGGGATCTTTCTCTGAACTGGAAGCTCACTGGCATCTCTGCTTGTCTTCTGAGCACTGAGATCTCAAGGAACTGTCAGCTTTGAGTCAGCATTAGCAGAGTACTTATACAACAGAAGTAGATCAATACCACAGGTCAGTTCCTTCATCCCATTCCAGGATAACTTCATTCCCTATCTATCCAATTATCCATAGGAAGGACTGGGTACAGAAACGGAGTCAGCAATCTTGACTTTATGTATATTTATATTATTTAATAAGCACAGTAATAACGTCACCTGAGAAGACCCTTAAATGTCTCACAAAGACAAGGAATAGTGGAATTCTCGAACAAAAGATAGAACAATGACAATAGCAACAATAAAATGTAAAATAATAATAATAGTAATACAACCTAAACGCTGAGCAAAATACCAGCTAACTATCCATGACTATCATACTCTATCTCGTTACAGTTTGAATCCCAAATCCATGCTGAAACATAATCCCTAATGACATAGCATTTTTTTAACTGTTTTGGAATACTGGAGACTGAACCCAGAACCTTAACTCAGACTATCAACTGTTCTACCCCTGACTTATAGTTTCTGTGCACTTTTTTCTATATTTTTTTATTTACATTCCAAATGATTTCCCCTTTCCTGGTTCCTCCCTCCCTGAAAGTCCTATAAGGCCCCTTCCCTCCCTCTGTTCCCCATTCAACCCCCTCTCGCTTCTCTGTCCTGGTATTCCCCTACATCCAGTCTTTCCAGGACCAGGGATTTCTCCTTCCATCTTCTTGGAAATCTATTGATATGTGAATTGCTTCTTGGTATTCCGAGATTCTGGGTTAATATCCCCTTATCAGTGACTGCATACCATGTGTGTTCTTTTGTGATTGGGTTACCTCACTAAGGATGATATTTTCAAGTTCTGACCATTTGCCTAGGAATTTCATGAATTCATTGTTTTTAATTGCAGAGTAGTATTCCATTGTGCAAATATACCACATCTTCTGAATCCATTCCTCCGTTGAGGGACATCTGGGTTCTTTCCAGCTTCTGGCTATTATAAATAAGGCTACTATGAACATAGTGGAGCATGTGTCCTTATTGCATGCAGGGGAAGCCTCTGGGTATATACCCAGGAGTGGTATAGCAGGATCCTCCAGGAGTGTCATGCCCAGTTTGCTCAACACCCTTAGTCATCAGGGAAATGCAAATCAAAACAACCCTGAGATTCCACCTCACACCAGTCAGAATGGCTAAGAACAAAAACACAGGAGACAGCAGTTGTTGGCAAGGATGTGGAGAAAGAGGAACACTCTTCCACTGATGGTGGGATTGCAAGCTGGTACAACCACTCTGGAAAGCAGTCTGGCAGTTCCTTAGAAAACTGGGCATGACACTCTCTGTGCACTTTTTGATTTGAGATAAGAGTCTCACTAAGTTGCCCGTTGTATCAGTGAGCTCATCCCGTATTTCTGGCAGACTCCAAACCTGCCTACATCTCCAAAGTATCCAGGATTACAGTACCACATCACCAAGTCTGAGTCGCAATGCCACAGTAATTATAAGGATGGATCATTAGGAAATTATGAGGCTGTGAGATTGGTGCCATTATGAAAACACTTGAAAGAAGTGACTCTGTGTGTGTGTGTGTGTGTGTGTGTGTGTGTATCTTCTGCTTTTTAATAAAATAGTGTTCACCCCTCCAAACTGTTCCTGATGCAGTGTTCTAGTCAAGTGCTGCTTTAACAAGAATGAACTATACATTATACAATCTCTCTCATTTGCCAGGAATATCAGTGCAAAGATTTTGACTTTTATATCAACTTCTGTGATTATTACAGCCACTTACAAAACTATGAATTTAATATAACTCAGTTTGATTTAATAGATTATTAACACAACATTAGAAATATATACTCTATTAAGAAGCATAAAGGGAAACATATGCGTCATAGATCATTGCAACAAAAGATGAAGGTACAACTTACGGGATTGGGACATTTGCAGAGCAGGACAATACATGCAGAAGCTTCCTTCAGGACGGTGAATGAGGTGTGCCTCAGTTTCTGAGTAATATACAGATTTCCTATGGAAAGAGTATGAGGAACAGCAATCTAATGGAACTAAAAATAATAAAAAAATAAAATGTCACATTGATAGAATATGATTTTATAGAATTCTACACAAGATAGAAAATATAACATATGACATGATTTAAAAATGAAAATGGATTCTGAAGGGAACAAAAAAAAGAATTCCGACTAGATAGGAAACAAAAGAATCATTACATAGATACTTGAGTAATTGGAAAAGAGAGGTGTGTGACTCAAGAAGAGAGAAGAAATTTAAATGCAATGTAAAGCTGAGAAGGCAAGGGAAATTTTTAAATTACAATTTGAAGACAAGCTAAGAGTTCTTCCTGGGGCCTGAAATAAGGAGAATGACAGCATTGAAAGCACTGAAACTAAATATAGTAAAAACTCACAAATTAAATTCTGAAAAAAGAGGTTACATTTCAGTGACTAATAGTGTTTAATAATTCCACGGAGATATTATACTTTAACACTAGGTTTCCTTTAATTGTTTTAACAAAATTTAACTTCTGCTTGAATAAAAAAAAGTCATAAAATTATTGAATTTAAAGAATGGAATCTGTCTCTTCATTGGTCTCCTTATAAATGGGATGGTCATAGAGCTATTGAATGACGTATGTGAGGTGAACAGTAGCCACAGTGAATTGGGTAATATGCAATAAAATATTACACAATAGCAACGAACTTGATCCAGTGGACTTTTTATGTCTAAAGGTATACTTGGAATAATTCCTACACAGTATACCCAGGAACAGAAATACAGGGGAATCAAACAACCTTTATGTTAAAGATGAATGTTTTTATGACATAAAAAGGGTGTTATTAGTCAAATTGGAAGCAAAAGGAAAATATGAAATCCAAGAACATAGATAAAAATAAATTCTCCTCCTCCTTTTTCTTTTTCCTTTTCTTTTTCTATTCTCGGAGCTGAGAACTAAATTCACGGCTTTGCATTTGCTAGGCAAGCACTCGACCACTGAGTTAAATCCTCAACCCCAAATTTTCTTTCTTTACAGCCATAAATATTCACTGATTAGACAAGTAGCATACTGTATCAGAGTAAATTATCAATAGGTGTTTAGCATATCTCCTCCATGCTGTTTTTACCCTCTCTGTAATGCTTAGATTCTAGGGTCACTACAGTGTCAACAAATGAGATGTCCATCATCTAGGGATAAAGCCATATGGAATTCTCCCCATCTCTGTTGGCCAATTGACTGGTGTAGCCACCATGCATGTCTTGCTTAGGCAACCATTTTGAAGTGATTTCATGAGTGCTGTTCCCTGTCACATCTATGATACTCTTTAGCAGGAGTCTCGGTCCTATTTCTCTTTCACCTTATCTTTCACCTTGTTGCCTGAGCCCTCGATACACTGAGACCTATCACCCCATAGTCACCAACTCTCTGCATTTTGACAAGTTACAGGTTTTTGTGATAGCCTCTATCTATCAGCTGTGATGTGGGAGCTAGAGGACTGAAAATGATGTAAATACAGTGCACTTATGTATAACATTCTCAAAAATTTAAAAAAGAATTAAAAAAAATAAGATGGAGTGATTTATGCAGACTTTTAAAAGCCCAAAACAAGAAAAAGTAGGCATTATAACTGTCTAGATGTCATTATGCAAAGCTCAATCTCCATAATATAAATCAAAATCAAGCAAACATTCTCTTCCCATATGCACAGGAAAGAGGTATTGTGTGACAATTGTCAGTGTTTTGCCATCATAAATTACTAGGCTCTAAAATGTTATAATTGGAGCATTTTCTGCTTCACATTACTTATGGTGAGGAAAGAAATCTTAGCAATAGAGTAAGCTGGGGAAATTCATCAGTGATGTCTTCATTATAGATCTAGAAATATCTGAACAGAGCCAGGTAGTCTAAGCAATGCATGGTAAGTCAGTTTTTGGGAGAAGATATAGTACCAAAATCTTGACTCACTAAATACCAGTTGTCAGTAGCAATTAATATATAGCATGTTTCTCTCAAATATACCAGCCATAAATTCAGTGAACCATTCTAATGTATAATTTGGCTTTTAGAAATGTACCAAGAGATCCTCCAATGTAAAGTTATGTGAAACTTTGGTAGAGAATTTCTACCACAAGAAATGATATCTTATTTTAAACTGTTTTATATTTACACCAAATCTGCAGTCATGTATACTAACTATGGCTTGCCTCTTAAATCTACTGCCTACTATAGCTCATACCATTATTATAGAAAAATAATAAATTTCTTAATTTTAATACCTAGGACCAGTACCCTACCTGTCCATTAAAATACATATTGATGTTCCCAGGTCTTTCATTGTTTAGAAGAGGGAAAGGACTATCAGAAATTTGTAGATATGACCTTCTGTATTACTGATGAGGAAGAACTATAGGATCACCAGAAACTCTAGTCAGATAAGAGGACTATGGTACTAAATAGATGATGAGAAAGTATACCATTTTGGCTAGAGTTTCTGAACTGTAAAGTAAGCTATGGTCTAACCTAGTGGTTTCACTCTATAGGTCATGACCACTTTGGGGGTCATATTTCAGATAATTCACATATAGATATTAGCATTATAATTCATACCTGCAGCAAAATTATACTTATGAAGTAGCAATGAAATAATTTTATACTTGGAGATACCCATAACCTCAGGACCTGTGTTAACAGGGCACAGCATTAAAAAGGTTGTTCTCAACCACTGTTCTAATCTTGTCTGCAAAATATGAATTCTATATTAAGGAGATAGAAAAACACATTGTTGTACATTATATAGAAAGCACTTATGAAAGAAAAGTAGAAATGATAGCTAGAGACAACAGAAGAGTGAAACAGAAATAATGGTAAGGGGTAGCAAAATGAATCCTTAACTTAGTTTTATATTTTCCAATCTCAAAGTCATTTCTAAACATCTTTATTATTGAGATTAAAAGGCTAATATTATCCTATTTCAACTCAAATGAAATAGATACACATGATGAATATTATATACTGAGAATAAATCACATAATAGCTACAAAATTTTATAAATCAAGATTTTAGGATAATGTTCCACTGTATAATACTTGTGTTAACATCTTTAGAACTAAGAATATAAATTCTAATCTTATAAATATATGGTTAAGAAAGATTACTTCAAACTCTAAAAACACAAGAAAGGGGAAAAGATAATGAATGATTAATCACTGTTCTACGGAATTAGAAAGGTCTTTCTGGTGATCAAAAACCTGCTAGAAGCAATTTAAAGAAGGAAAATTATTTTGCTCAAGGTCACATAGGTTTCAACCCATGATCAGCAGGATCATTGTTTTTAGTCATGCAGCAGTGTAGAAGAATCATGAGAGAACAGAGGGGTTTAAAATGAGAGAGAGAGAGAGAGAGAGAGAGAGAGAGAGAGAGAGAGAGAGAGAGAGAGAGAGAGAGAAGCAAGAAGAAGAGAAAAGAAGGAGGAGGAAGAAAAAGGAGGAGGGGGAGGAGAAGAGGAAGAGGAAGAAGAAGAAGAAGAAGAAGAAGAAGAAGAAGAAGAAGAAGAAGAAGAAGAAGAAGAAGAAGAAGAAGAAGAAGAAGAAGAAGAAGAAGAAGAAGAAGAAGCTCTGCATCTCATTGCAGCCAGAGAGCAGAGACAGACAATAAAAAATTGACAGCAAGATATATCCATAACAGGCATGATCCTTGAGATCCACTTCCTCCTATTAGGCCACAGTTTCCACACCATTCCAGCACCCACATTAAAACTGCATGTGGTGACTTGTAACTTCAGTACTGGAAAAGCAAAGACAGGAAAACTCTGGTCACCAGAGGCCAGTCTTCTTAGACTCATCATGAGCCCCAGGTTTCAGTAGGCACTGTCTCAAAAAAGTGATGGGTAGCTTCTGGGGCATGGTACTTTAGGTTGACCTCAACTCATGTACACTTTAACACACTTTAACTGGCACATACACACATAGATACACACAACACACACACACACATACACACACACAACACACACACACACACACAAAACACTGCCTTTTTGTGATAGCCTTAAAGTCTTCATAATCACCAGAACCATGAAGCAGACATTGATCTTTATTAATAAGTCAGGACAAAACAATATTGAAAACGGAATTTTTTTAAAGCCAAGTGTAAATAGTTAAACTTTTCCTGATATGGTGTTGGCCTCTCTATTCTTTCAGGTCTCACTCCTTACTGAATAATGCCACTATTGATGTTAGGCAGTAATAGTACTTCTAGCCAAAATAAAAGCCTAGGTGTACCTCCTAGGAAAATTACGCCAGAAGTAAATGAAGCTAAGCAATTTTAAATACCAGCAGAAAAGTATTAAGTGGAAGCGGCATTTAAAACTGTGACAACAGGGATAATCAAAACACTTCAAAGAGATCTTTTAAAGTTTTCCATTTGATAACAAAAATCTCTTATTCTGAGACTAGAGTGCCAGGGGAATCAGTTTCTAATGTTTAGAGAATCTTTCAATAAATATTATTATTTGTATCTTAAGCCTTTGGATTGGTTTTATTAAAGTAAACATTATTTTCAATAAAGTGACATATTTTAGACTAGAGTGAAGCCTGGCAAACTTGGCAGGTTCATTCCTGTATATATAGTAGAGTCTAGTCTAGTGACAAGACAGTTAACATTTAATTCTTCTCTATTTAGTCCTGTTGTGACTCTATTTTACCTCCCACTCCTGTGAAACATTCTTTCCTGAAGAATTATACATGAATGAATGAATGAAAGAATGAATGAATGAGTGAAAGAGATCATATCTAGCATCCATTTTGTTTTGTTTTGTTTTTCTTTTAAGTCTGGCTTCTTGGTTTATTTTTTTAACTCTCTCTCTCTCTTCTCTCTTCTCTCTCTCTCTCTCTCTCTCTTTCTCTCTTTTTTTTACTTCATTCTTTCTTTCGTTTTGAATGGATTGGGGAAAGAAGGTAGACAAGGATGTATTTTGAATGATGCAAAGCTAGTTTGGCTCACGGACCACATAGGAATCCTAATTACTGAACCTTGAGCATTTTATCTTATTTATACAGAGTCAAGAAAAGTCAGGCGATTAACTACAGTATAGTGCTTGAGTATTGCCTAGAGTGGATCTTTAGTTGTAGTTCATTCTTTCATGGACTTTCATTACTCAGGGGCTCAGTGACAGAATCAATTGACATGAGACAGGGGAGTGTTCTGAAGATACACACGGGCACTACTAAATATTGGCATATGTTTGGATATCATTCTATTGTTTCTCCCCCAAAATAAGAAGTTTAAGAGCACACCCTGCGTGTCTGCTATCTGGAAAGGACACATTTGCACATGGGATTTGAGAGGAGGAGAGATGTTCAAGGTTTAAACTTTAGCCGATGCATATGGTTTTGACAAATTTAATGAATAAAATCAAATAGTTCTTAGATCATGGTAAGAAAGGCTAGATTTTCCTAATAACCGCACAAGACATCCAGTATTTAATCTGTGAATAGTTTCTCCTCATCCTTAAAACTGATCCAAAGAGTGTGTTACCCTGTCTCTAAAAGTCTCTGCATCTGGAGCACTTCCTCATGCGATGTGTCCACAGGGGCCACTGGCAGTTGCTTGCTCCAACTTGCACCACAGAGGACTCTCAAACACCAGAAGAGACTCTGGGCAAATCTAGTTCATTTCCTAGGGGTTTTTTTGTTTTGTTTTGTTCCCCTACTTCTTTACAAACTGCTCTGTTTTAAAATTGGCTAGCATCTAGACAATTCTCTCTCTGGGACAGACAGTGCTTTGATTCATCTAATCACGATGAACAAAACACTTCAGAGGAACAACAGGTAAAAATTGATCAAAGGCTATCACAGAGCCGCTCATTCCCTGTAAGAGCTCAAGCAACAACCTAATATTGCCTGTGCAGCCTTCAGATCTCTGCTTGAAGAGGGAGCCTTTCAATTCTGTGGGTTAATCTGGCACTCTCTGTAACAGCTGCTTGATAATAATGATCAGGGAGAATGGGAAGGAACAGAAGTGGAGGGGAACAGGGAGAATGGGAAGGAACAGAAGTGGAGGGGAACAGGGAGAATGGGAAGGAACAGAAGTGGAGGGGAAAAGTAGGATTCTAAGCACCTTCCATTTTGCCTGCTAAAGACTTGGGTTTCTAGACACCCACTAGTGCATGGGGCTATGTCCATGCAAATTCTCCTTTTGCATCTTTTCTTTTTAAACCATTTTCCTTAATCCAGCAGGGAGGAATACATATATAAAAAGGGCAAGCCATCTGGGTTTCTACACTAAGGAATCTTAACCATGGAATTTGCATATGGTATTTATTCTCCCTTACTAAAAACATAAATGCCTTGGAGTGGGGAGAGTTTGTGATTAGCTTTGAAATATCTTGTGTTAAGTGTTCTTGGTGTTGGTATCCTCTGTTCCAACAAAAATGAAAAGATCATTGAATGCCAAGATAATTAGCAGGGGAAATGAAGTCTCTGTCTCACTCTTGCAAATTCCTCTCAACCTTCATTTTTGTTTCTATAGATTTCATTGTCTTCTTTGGTCTGAGATATTTTCTCAAGTTGCTGTTTGTGCTGTCATGGCACCCTGTGATACTGAAGAGTTCCTGGTGTTTGCCACTATGATTTAGATTGGGACTTTTGTCTCCAGCTATCAGACTCCCTGCCCTCCCCCCTTCTGTAAACTCTCTAATTTTTTCTTACTTTTCCTCCTATTCTCCTTTTATTCCTGTTTTAGCACATGATTTCTGATGGCTAATGAGCATATAAGTTAGCCACATCCAAGTGTGTGGGACTGCAAAGGAAATCTGGAGTTATCAGCAAAGGGAAGATTAAAAAAGTTTATTGCCATAGAGAAAGATAATACTTGAGATGAGGGGTAAAACCACTAGGAAGATTTGTCTAAGTAAATCATCATCTTGGGGGTTACGAAAGCTAAAGTTCATGAGCTGTTCACACATGGTGCCACACCTGTCCTCTCAGAAATAGGTCCATGAGTTTGAGATCAGCTGAGGTTGCCTAGAAAGTTTTAGGATAGCCTGGACTAGAGAGTCAGACAGTGTTCCAAAATAAATAAATAAATACAAAATAAGAATTAAAAAGATACATTTCAGTAGGTGAACAGGAACAGATCTTAGGTGTGAGACTAGGTGGTTAGATTCATTTCAGTGACTGATCATAGATTAGAAGTGAACATTTTAGCATGAAGGATCTATATATTAGGCAACTGTCCATCACTGCGTCAAACATCAGTCAAAGAAAATCAAAGTAGTAGGGTTCTTTCATTTTACTTTCATGCCTGTATGTGAGGGTTTGTGTGTATGTAGATGCCCTCCTTAAATGTCTGGGGCCAACAGAGGCCAAGAAAAGGCATTGGAATCCTTGGGGCTGGGATTGCAGGACTTTGTGAGCCCTTGTCATCCCCTTCCCCAGAGTTAGGTGCTAGTAACCTAAACCCATTTCCTCTGCAAGAACAGTCCCATGGAAAATTATTTTTGCTCAAGCTTTCTACAGTTCTGCAGTACATCGAGGACTATGGAGGAGTAGAAAAGCGGGGCAGTAAAAACAGGTGGTAGAGGAAGCTGCTTGCATCTTAGGGCCACAAAGCAAGGTGAAGGTGGGAGGAAGGGAGGAGGAAAGAAGAAAGAAGAGAGAGGGGAGAGGTGGGGGAAAGAGGGGGCAGGGAGGGAGTGCGTGAGTGAGTGGCAGCTGGGGAGAGAAAGAGGGAGGAAGGGAGGGAAGAAATGAGAGAGAGGGAAGGGGAGAGGAGGCTGAAAGTGAGTGAGTGAGTGAGTGAGTGAGTGAGTGAGTGAGTGAGTGAGTGAGTGAGTGAGTGAGACAGACAGACTGTCTTAGTCAGGGTTTCTATTCCTGCACAAACATCATGACCAAGAAGCAAGTTGGGGAGGAAAGGGTTTATTAAGCTTACACTTCCATGATGCTGTTCATCACTAAAGGAAGTCAGGACTATAACTCAAGAAGTCAGGAAGCAGGAACTGATGCAGAAGTCATGGAGGGATGTTTCTTACTGACTTGCTTCCCCTGGCTTGCTCAGCTTGCTTTCTTATAGAACCCAAGACTACCAGCCCAGGGATGGCACCGCCCACAAGCCCCCCCCCCCCCCGCCTTGATCCCTAATTGAGAAGATACCCCATAGCTGGATCTCATGGAGGTACTTCCCCAACTGAAGTTCCTTTCTCTGTGATAACTCCAGTCTGTGTCAAGTTGACACACAAAACCAGCCAGTACAGAAAGTGTCAATTGGGAGGGAAAGAGAGAGAAGGAGAGAGGGGGCAGGGAGTGAGTGAGTGAGTGAGTGGTAGAGAGAGGGAGAGAGAGGGGGAAGGGGGCAGGGAGTGAGTAAGTAATTGATGGGGAAAGACAGAGACAGAAAGATGGGCAGGGGAAGAGACAGAGAGAGAGGGAGAGAGGGGTAAAGGGATTGAGTGAGTGGGAGAGAGAGGAGACAGAGAGACAGAGAGAGGTGAGGGAGGAAGAGAGGGGGACATAGGGGACAGAGAGGGAAGGAGGGAGGGAAGGAGGGAGGGAGGGAAGGAGGTACTGGGAGAGAGAGGGAGATACAGAGAGAGAGAGAGAGAGAGAGAGAGAGAGAGAGAGAGAGAGAGAGAGAGAGGGAGATACAGAGACAGAGAGAGAGACCAAAAGCTCCTTCAAATTCATGCTCTTGGTGATCTTTCTTCAACTGTGCCCTAGATCTAGATCCTATGTCCACCACCTCACACCAGTGACTGGATCTTCCCGGGAATTGCTCACGAGTGGGTTCTACGTGGGGGAGAGCTGAAGGGTGAAACTACGGGGGTCGAGAGAAAAGAAGACACAGAGACCTTAGTGCATGGCTGTACAAAATCTTTCTGTCTTTCTTTGGGGACAAGAGCGACAATATATGTGCTGTGGGTGTGACCCTACCTCCCAAAGCTGCAGTCTTCTCAGCAGGTCTCCGGCAGGCTGAGAGATGTTGCCATAACAAAGATCACAGGGTCTGCTACACAGCAGGAGATGGCGACTTGACTGTAGTGCCCGAGGGGCTCTGATGTCTGTCAGGTGGGAGGAGGTGTGGCTGGAATTCCTCAGCTCCGTGTAGGTGAAATGCAGGCAGCTGAATTTTGTCTAGAGGCTCTATGGCTCTCTACAAGTGACAGGAACTAGAAACAGAGCTTTCAGTTGCTTTTTATTGGAAACTCAAGATGTAAACTTAGCAAGATAAAAATAAAATAAAATAACATATGTCATAGAGTAAATTCTGGAATATATTTGTATTATCACTTCCTATGTACAAACTTACCTTGAAATGCTTCAACTGGGTGTAGTGTGCTGTGTTGGTGGTTGTGTTGTGTCTGTACCTGTATGTATGTTTATGTCTAATTTTAGTCTAATCTACAAGAGCTTTTGGAACAAGGTCTAAAGATGTATACCTATCATCTAGGAAGATTGGGGCAGGAGAAACATGACTTTGATGTTTGGGGTTAATTTAAATCGTCTTTTTTTTGGGGGGGATATTTTCTTTATTTACATTTCAAATGTTATCCCCTTTCCTGGTTTTTCCTCCGAAAACACTCTATCCCATCCCTACTCACCTTGCTCATCAACCCACCCACTTCCCCTTCCCTGTCCTGGTATTCCCCTATACTAGGGTGTCTAGCCTTCTCAGGACCAAGGGCCTCTCCTCCCTTTGATGTCCAACAAGGCCATCCTCTGCTACATATGCAGCTGGAGCCATGGGTCCCTCCATGTGTACTCTTTGGTTGGTGGTTTAGTCCCTGGGAGCTCTGGGGTACTGGTTGGTTCATATTGTTGTTCCTCCTTTGGGGCTGCAAGCTCCTTCAGCTCCTTGGGTCCTTTCTCTAGCTCCTCCATTGGGGACCCTGTGCTCAGTCCAATGGTTGGCTGAGAGCACCCACCTCTGTATTTGTCAGAATATAGACTCCAGGTTTATTTAATACCTAAACTACAAAATCCAGAATTCATATTTCTCAATGATCTTCAGTGCCGTCTGTCTTTGGAAGTTTGTAAATTAGTACAATAAATAGTATAGAAAATTAATCTGTGTACTTGCTGGTTTTGTGTGTCAACATGATACAAGCTGGAGTTATCCTAGAGAAAGGAGACTCCTTTGAGGAAATGCCTCCAGGAGATCCAGCCTTAAGGCATTTCTCAGTTAGGTATCAAGGGAGGAGGACCTAGCCCATTGTGGATGGTACTATCCCAGGGCTGATAGTCTTGGGTTCTATAAGAAAGCAAGCCAAGCAAACCAGGGGATGCAATCCAGAAAGCAGTACCTCTCAATGGCCTCTGTATCCTCTCCTGGCTCCAAGATCCTACCCTGTGAAAATTCCTGTCCTGACTTCCTCTCCAGAAAATCTCTATCCCAGCCCCCTTCCCCCTGCTTCTATGAGTGTGTTCCCTCACCCACCCACCCATTCCCGCCTCCCCACCCTGCCATTCCTCTACATTGGAGCATCAAGCCTTCACAGGACCAAGAGCCTCTCCTCCCATTGATGCCCAACATGGCCATCCTCTGCTACATATGTGGCTGGAGCCATGGGTCCTTCCATGTGTACTCTCTGGTTGGTGGTTTAGTCCCTGGGAGCTGGTCTGGTTGGTTGATATTGTTGTTCCTCATATGGGGTTGCAGTCCCCTTCAGCTCCTTCAGTCCTTTCTCTAATTCCTCCATTGGGAACCAAGTGCTCAGTCTAATGGTTGGGGACCCTGTGCTCAGTTTGATGGCTGACTGCAAGCATCCACCTCTGTATTTGTCAGGCTCTGGCAGAGTCTCTCAGAAGACAGCTACATCAGTCTCCTGTCAGCAAGCCCTTCTTGGCATCCACAACAGTGTCTGGTTTTGGTGACTGTATATGGGATGGATCCCTAGGTGGGGCAGTTTCTGAATGACCTTTCCTCAGTCTCTGCTCCACGCTTTGTCTGTTATTATACCAATTAAAAGATAAATCTAGGCTAGGGAGCTGAATGGCTCAGCAGTTAGGATAACTTGCCATTTTCTCAGATAACCTGAGTTTAGTTCTCAGCAATTGTTCAAAATTGCTGCAACTCCCACTCTCCAGGTCTGGCACCCTCTTCTGGCTTCTAAGGGCACCTGCACATATGTCAAATACACATACATACCAATGTAAATTAATATACATTTTATATAGTAAAATATATAATATGTAATGCATGATACAAGATATATGATACATAATATATAATCAATATATATGATATGATACATAATGTATAATGTGTAATATGTAATATGTGATATATAATGTATAATGTGTAATATGTAATATGTGATATATAATGTAGAATGTATAATATGTAATATGTGATATATAATGTAGAATGTGTAATATGTAATACATAATATATAATGGATATTATATATGTGCAATAGGTAACATGTAGCATATAACATATAATGTATAAAATATGATAAAGACTGGTTTGCTATCACATATATGATCCAACTCATATACGTGTATCACATATATGTGTATCATATATATGTATATGTGTATGATGTATAGCATATATGTGATACATGATGTATGGTGTATGGTATCATATATGTGATATATGATATATGAATATGGATGAATCTTTAAACAACAAAGATATAAGGGAAACCAAAACAACACTTTCTGGCAAGGATGCAGCTGGTCGAAGAAATTAAAATAACACTGAAAAGATATCAATAGGACATCTTTGCTCCTGTGATTGAGCAGATGGGTTGAGTCAGTAACTTAGGGAATACTGACTGTAAGATCGCAGGGACATGGCCCACCAGGACACCACCTGCACCCAGGAGCTGGGCAGTCTCACAGCACACTGTGGTAGGGGAAAGTCGGTCACCCAGGGATGCTGAGATAAGCTTGCAAATTCACAGGAGAGACAAGCACCAGCCTGTGACAAAAGGCCCAACTAATAGCAGAGATGGCAAAAGGCAAACATAGGAACGTTACTAACAGAAATCAAGGCAATATGGCACCATCCGAACCCAATTCTCCCACCACAGCAAGTCCTGGATACCCTAACACACCAGAAAAGCAAGATTTGGATTTAAAATCACAGCTCATGATGCTGATAGAAGGCTTCAAGAAGGACATAAATAACTCCCTTAAGGAAATACAAGAGAACACAAGTAAACAGGGAGAAGTCGTTAAAGAACTAGAGGAAAACACAACAAAACAGTTGGAGGAATTGAACAAAACCACCCAGGATCTAAAAATGGAGGTAGAAACAATAAAGAAATCCCAAAGGGAAACAATTCTGGACACATAAAACCTAGGAAAGAAGTCAGTAGTCATGGATCCAAGGATCAACAACAGAATACAAGAGATAGAAGAGAGAATCTCAGACACAGAAGATACCATAGAAAGCATTGACACAACAGTCAAAGGAACAGCCACAATTTTGCTGATACCAAAACCACACTAAGATCCAAGAAAGAAAGAGAATTTCAGACCAATTTCCCTTATGAATATCGATGCAAAAATACTCAATAAAATTCTTGCCAATTGAATTCAAGAACACATCAAAACGATCATCCACCACGATCAAGTAGGCTTCATCCCAGGGATGCGGGGATGGTTCAATATCAAGAAATCCATCAATGTAATCCACTACATGAACAAACTCAAAGAAAAAACCACATGGTCATTTTATTAGATGCTGAAAAAGCATTTGACAAAATTCAACATCTTTTCAAGTTAAATGTCTTGGAAAGAACAGGAATTCAAGGCCCATAACTAAACATAGTAAAAGCTATATACAGCAAACCGGTAGCCAACATCAAACTAAATGGAGAGGAACTTGAAGCAATCCCACTAAAATCAGGGACTAGACAAGGCTGCCCTCTCTCTAAATATTTATTCAATACAGTACTTGTAGTTCTATCTCGAACAATTAGACAACAAAAGGAGGTCAAAGGGATATGAATTGGAAAGGAAGAAGTCAAATTATCACTATTTGCAGATGATATGATAGTATACTTCAGCGACCCAAGATACTCCACCGAAGAACTCCTACAGCTGATAAACTACTTCAGCAAAGTGGTCAGATATAAAATTAACTCAAGCAAATCAGTAGCCTTCTTATACTCAAACGATAAACAGGCCAAGAAAGAAATTAGGGAAATGACACCCTTCACAATAGCCACAAACAATATAAAGCATCTTGGTGTGACTCTAACCAAACAAGTGAAAGATTTGTATGACAAGAACTTCAAATCTCTGAAGAAAGAAATTGAAGAAGACCTCAGAAGATGGAAAAATCCTCCATGCTTGTGGATTAACAGGATTAATATAGTAAAAATGGCTGTCTTGCCAAAAGCAATCTGCAGATTCAATGCAATCCGCATCAAAATCCCAACTCAATTCTTCATAGAGTTAGAAAGAGCAATTCTCAAATTCATCTGGAATAACAAAAGATCCAGGGTAGCTAAAACTATTCTCAACAGTAAAAAAACTTCTGGGGGAACCAGTATCCCAGACCTCAAGCAGTACTACAGAGCAATAGTATTAAAAACTGCATGGTATTGGTACAGTGACAGGCAGGTATATCAATGAAATAGAATTGAAGATGCAGAAATGAACACACCCACCTATGGTCACTTGATATTTGACAAAGGAGCTAAAACCATACAGTGGATAAAAGGTAGCCTTCTCAACAAATGGTGCTGGTTCAACTGTCAGCTAGCTTGCAGAAGAATGCAAATTGATCCATTCTAATCTCCTTGTAATAAGTTCAAGTTCAAGTGGATCAAGGACCTCCACATAAAACCAGACACACTGAAACTAATAGCAAAGAAACTGGGGAAGAGCCTTGAGCACATGGGCACAAGGGACAATTTCCTGAACAGATCACCAATAGCTTATGCTCTAAGATCAAGAATTGACAAATGGGACCTCATAAAAATTATAAAGTTTCTCTAAGGCAAAGGACACTGTCAATAGGACAAAACAGCAACTAACAAATTGGGAAAAGATCTTTAACAACCCTACATCCGACAGAGGGCTAATATCCAATATATACAAAGAACTCAAGAAGTTAGACTCCAGAGAGCCAAAAAATCCTATTAAAAGATGGGGTTCAGAGCTAAACAAAGAATTTTCACCCGAGGAATATCAAATGGCTGAGAAGCATCTAAAGAAATGGTCAACATCCTTAGTCATTAGGAAAATGCAAATCAAAACAACCCTGAGATTTCACCTCACACCAATCAGAATGGCTAAGAACAAAAACACAGGAGACAGCAGTTGTTGGCGAGGATGTGGAGAAAGAGGAACACTCCTCCACTGCTGGTGGGATTACAAGCTGGTACAACCACTCTGGAAATCAGTCTGGTGGTTCCTAAGAAAACTGAGTATGATACTACCAGAGGACCCTGCTATATCACTCCTGGGCATATACCCAGAATATTCTTCACCATGAAATAAGGACACATGCTCCACTATGTTCATAACAGTCCTATTTATAATAGCCAGAAGCTGGAAAGAACACAGATGTCTCTCAACAGAGGAATGGATACAGAAAATGTGGTATATTTACACAATGGAATATTACTCAGCTATTAATAGCAATGAATTCATGAAATTCTTAGGCAAATGGTTGGAACTGGAAAATATCAACCAAAGTGAGGTAACTCAATCACAAAAGAACACACATGATATGTAATCACTGATAAGTGGATATTATCTCAGAAGCCCAGAAGCCCAAAATACCCAAGACACAATTCATATATCAAATGATGCCCAAGAAGAAGGAAGGAGAGAGCCTTGGTCCTGGAAAGGCTCAATACAGCAGTGTAGAGGAATACCAGGACAGGGAAGTGGGAGGCGATTGATTAGGGAACAGAGGAGTGTAGATGGCTTATGGGACTTTCAGGGAGGAGGGAATCAGGAAAGGGGAAATCATTTGGAATGTAAATAAAGGATTTATCTAAGAAACAATAAAAATAATAATAATAAAAGATATCAATAATGTCTATTTGAGGTAATGGTAACTTGGGCTGGTAAACAAATGTTGATAATATAATGATATGGGAAAATTAAAGGTCAAAAATCTCTGCAGATATTAAACAAAAGGTTTTTTTTCCCCACAGATCTGGTGCCTCATGCTTGGAGCCCTAGTGGTTGGTAGTTAGAGGTAGGAGGATCAGGTGTTCAGGTTATGTTCAGCTACACAATGATTTTGAAGGCAGCTGGGTTTATATAACTTCTGCACTTCAAAGAAACAAGCAAAAAGAAAAAAAACAACAAAAATGTTTATTTCATATACAATCAAACTTTCCAATTTAAATTTAATAAAGGACTATCAAAATAACTATATTCATAGAAGTCATAAAATTTATTTAAAATTATTTCTTCATAATTTTGATTGAAACAATAATTGCTAAGAAAATGTAGTGATGTGTGCCTTTAATCTTAGCATTTAGGAGGGCAGAGGCACATAGATATCTTTAGTTTGAGGCCAGCCTGTTCTAGATAGTGAGTTCTAGGGCAGCCAAAGATAATTAGTGTTTTGAATAAACAAAACTTGAACTACTAGAAAGAATAAGTTAAAATAGTATCAGTTTCTCTCCTAGGATTTATCATCTTTCTAGCCAAAGGTTCTTGGAATCATAATTATTCTGTGAAATGGACACTATGAAACTAATCAATAATGACCTATGATTATGTTTATAGAAAATTGATTTCCAAAATCTCATCATAATTGTTCTGTTTGTAGAAGATGATAATCAACACTGAGAAACTCAACTGTCCAAAGTGTAGAGAATAAAATACTGCATATTTCTTGACCATAACTGGAATACATACTGGAACCCTGATTTGAAAGACGAGGATTTGATGCTGAAGAAGGGGTTCAATGACTGCAAGTTCCAGAGGTAGTAGCTGTCTACCAGGAAAGAGTGTCCTATGTCCACAGCAGGACAGCTGCACATCGGATCTCACCATGGATGTGACACCATGTGTAAGACCTGTGCACACTTTTATCAACCTACATCCCAGGAAAGGAAGAGAAGTTTTATATGATAGTCCACTCCCTTCCTGGGTAACTAGAAATGCTTAGCTGCACAGAGAGAAAGATCAGTTTTCTCTAGACATTTAGCCCTTGATAAGTGAGTCATACTTCCTTGGAAGGCCACACAACCAAATATATTTGTGCAGCACAAATTGTCATTGTGCAGAAGAAAGATAACAATAAAAACAAACAACAACAAACTACAATGCAATGTTGGATGTGAAGGGAAGGTAGGTTGAATTGGAGAAGTGCTGAGAGAAGGAGAGTATACAGGATCACAACACACTTTACAAAGTACAACTCACAGTACTAATAAAAAGCAAAAGAGCAAAGCAATTAGATCCAGAAGGGCAGAATTTTAGAGATTACCAGTGGTTTATCTACTGGATCTTTGGTTCAATAAAAGCATAGCAACTTGGAACATGTCTAAAGCAAAAAAAATTACCTGGGTAAGCCAACGCTGGCTGTGCTTGCTGCACACACTCTACACGCTCCCAGGTGCTGTGTGGGATGATGAAACTACACTGTGTTATGAATACACAGCTGCGCATCCTGTTCTCTGTAAGATGCTGTGCTGTGGTGACAGATTGCATGTAGGTCCAATGTGTACTTAGCTTGTTCCTATAAAAGACAATTTTATAGTTCTGCCATTTCTAACATGGTTTAGTCCATTTTGAAAACCGCTCTTTCAATTCCAAGAGGAAAAAAAAAATTGGATTGAAGAATTTTTTGAAAGACATTCTGCATTTTTTTACAAAGATAAAACATAGTGTATCATTCTATAAGTGTCCTTCACTTAATTATTTTCCCCACAAGTTTTTCTTCTCTAGAGTAAGCAGAATAAAACATTTTAGATGAGATGTCTCCAAAACTGCAAACATCTCCTTGTGCCTCCAAAGCATTAGTATCATGTAGTAACATGGCAAAGTTTGCTGAACATTTACTATACTTATACAAAATGGTGGCTGGGGCATAGTAAACAGTCAAGAATCACTGCTAAAACACAAACACAGTGAATCATGCAGTAAAAGATGGTTAACTGATATTTACAAATGCAAACAGATTAGTTTGTTGCATCAAAAGTAGTTCCTTCTTGGAAAACCTTGATCTAAGTAAGTTTTGAATACAGAGTAGCGTCTTGGAGCTTGTCAAAAGCAAAAAGACTATATAGGGATACCAACTCAGGCAGCATAGGGCAGAGTCTGAAAACTGTCAATAATAAGTAGAAAAAGACAAGAAGTGATTAAATTGTGCCTTAGAAGACACTAGAAGGCTTAGATGTTCCAAAGAAAACAAAACATACATGTATTTATTAATGTGAAAGGAGAGAGTGCATATCAGTTTCAAACACTTGTGCAAGTTCTGCTAATTCTTATTTTCCATTATCCTATTGCTAAGCATATGGCAAGTCATGTGACAAACCATAGTTACTTGAGGAAATAGGTTAGAATATGTAAGTTCTTGGGTTTTATTTCTATTTAAGTTTATAGGTCATTTTTTTCCTTAGATAAATATTTTAATAAGATAGATGGTCACATGACCAAAACAAATGCTACATCACGTGTTCTCCTTTCAGTAAAGAGAAAAAAAATTAAAACTAAGGGTTTTAGGTGATACCAGACCAACAATGTATAATTCATCTCTTTCCTGGTTTCCCCTTTTCCCTCAACTCTTTCCTCTCTCATTATACATACACAAGTATAATATCATAATGTTTATATGACTATATTCATAACAAACTATTTCTTGATAATATTAAGTAACAGAAACTACATTTATTTTCTTATCTGAAACAAATACAAATTTTTGACTCATTGAATATCAGACAACAAATGAGAGTGACACATAAGAATGAAAATAATTTACATAAGCCCTAATTTTATCCACATCCTTACCTACTGCAAGTTTCCAAGATATATCACAGGAGTGATGATCCCAGAACAGACATTTGCCTGTTGTACAAAACTGGGGCTAAATATCAGAGACCCAAGCAGGGAAAAGAGTGGGCCTAGAATCCACAGGACAAGGAAATGAAGAAATCGGTGCAGATAATGGCACTCAGGTACCTTCGGAGGTCTCCTCAGTCAATCTGGGAGGATACACCAGCAAGGGTATGAAAGAAAACTATCAGGGAGGGTTGCATTAAAACGTTAGAGTAGAGGCTGTCAGTGGGAGTCAGTTTTTCCCCTTGGTTGTACTTGGAAATATAAATAGACAGGGGTAACTGATGCTATCAGACATTCCACAATATACAGCAAAGATCTCACAACACACAATTATCCAGTTAAAATGATGACAGTGCTGGAGCTAGCAGAGGGCACGTGACAGAGGCTTGACTGGGCTGTTCATAATCCTCTGAGTGAGAATCCTAATCCAAAGAAAATCAAGCAGTGGGAGGAAGCTCACATAGAACTAAGTTCTGCTCCAATTTTACATTACAGTGCACAAAACAACTTCCACACTAAAAACAAATAGCTAAACAAATCAACAATTTCCATGAAACTTGAGCAAGCAAAATATATTTCAAGAATGCATTCAGATATAATACAAAATTCTCAGCACACACAAAATATGTACAGCATGTCTTGATGAAACACCAAAAAGAAGGAAGGAGTAGAAAAGATAAAATGAACTTGACTTTGTCTATAGAAGGGATAATAGTATAGGAAGAAAATTAAATTGATAAAAGATACTCTTGCAAACATAAGCAACTGCTACTGATCTTAAAGGATGTAAGGACAAATCCAATGTGATGGATAGATATTATCAACTTGACACAAGCTAAAGTCATTCGAGAGGAAAGAGTCTCAGTTAAGAAAATGACTATATAAGATTGGACTGCAGGCAAGCTAGTAAGGCGTTTTCTTAATGAGTGATTAGTACTGGAGGGTCCATCCCAGGACTGATGGTCCTATGGTCTGTAGTGATGCAGACTGAGAAAACTATGATGAACACACCAGTAAGTGACACATATATATGGCCTCCTATCAGCTTCTGCCTCCTAGTTCCTGCCCTGCTTGAGTTCCTGTCCTGACCTTCCTTTAGTGATAACTATGATATGAAAGTGTAAGCCAAATGAACCCTTTGCTCCTCCAAGTAGCTTTGGACATGGCATTTCATCACAGGAATAAAAACTCTAATATATATGACAAAGTTAAGTACAATTCCACATATATCTTTATACTGTTACATACTGTATATACCCAACAATGCCTGACAAAATACTTAGGAGGAGTACAAAAAAAGTTTGCTGAAATAAATTAAAAATATACTAAAAATATTGGGAGATGGTTCACATTCATGACTAGAAAGCACTCAGTTTTGTCTCTATAACAGTACTTTCCACTTTTATCAATAAACTTTAAAACCCTAAAATTACTTTGTAGAGAACAATTAGCAAACTACTTACTTTGAGACAATAATGTGATACTGTGCATTAAAGTTCTAACAGAAATGTAACAGCCCATGGACTGTTGAACATTAACTTAGTAAATATTCATAATTGTGAAAAAATAGAAAGTTGTAACTCAATAACAAAAGTCGTACTGAACCATCCTTGATCCCCTGCAGCAGGAATTTATCAGCAGCTTCTATGTTTAACATAGTATTTTTATGAGGTCTAGATAAAACTCTTGAATTACATTGCTAATTTTGACAGACCTCAAGCTTCATGCAACCTAATAATGTAACAATATCTGAATCCTAAGGAAAAGGTTTTCCCTACTCTGCAGTAGCAATAGTCTAACAAACTGATGCCTGATCAACATATTACAGAAAAACAGATGTTAAAATAATGGTGAATGGTTATTACTTTAATCAAGTAAAGGAAACACTATGGTATCTCAAACTTAATGTGAATTCTTAAGTAAAGGAAACCTAAGAACTTTATTCATGTAACCAATACCTATTGATACAGGAATGTACTTTGATGGCAATTTCCTGAGCGTTTTCATTATAAGGTGTGTACTACTGACTATATTAATCAGTGTTCTATTGCTATGAAAAGATGTTATTACCACAACTTTTATTGAAGGAAATATTTCATTGAGGCTCATTTACATTCAGAGGTTTAGTCCATTATTGCCATGATGCCTCACATCATGGCATGCAGGCAGATATGTTGCTAGGGAGGTAGCTGAGAGTTCTACATTGAATTGGCAGGCACCAGGAAGAGAGAGACTGGGTCTAACTTAATCATTTGAAACCCCAAAGCCAAACTCTTGCAGCACACATCCTCCAACAAGGCCATATTCCAAAACGACCACATCACCTAATCCATATTAAGTAGTACAACTCCCTAACTACCATCCATTTAAATCTGTGATCATATGTGGGCCAGGCTTATTCAAACAACCACACTGAAATCCTCAGTTTTAGATGAAGAAAAAAAAAAAGGCAGACATATTACTGGCATACTTTGCTTAAAATCATAGATCAAGGACATCTTCAGAAGATTAGCATGAAAGGCAGGAACTTTTCTGGGCACGACAAGCTTACATCATAAATATGGTGGACATAAATACTTCTGAGCATATCTAAATTCTTTTTCCCAAATCGTTCTTTTGAAACTGATGAAAAAGATAATCTAAAGGAGCACTAAGATGAGCATTTGATTCTAAAGACATATGTCCCACTGAGTCTATAATAATAATAGTAAACATCAAAACATACTATAACCCAGAAAGCAAGATTTGAGTACAAGTATAGACAGATATATCAGTTGACTAGAATAGAAAGCCCAGATACAGGCTCTGACAAAGAAGCATAAACAGTGCCATGGAGATAAGACAGCTTCATTAACAGAAGGTTCTAGAAATAACGTGACATCTGCGAAAAACAAAAGAAAGCTGATAACTGACATAGACCTTATAAATTTCACAAAAATTACCTCTAAATGGAGCAGAAGAACATACAACTCTATAATAGACCAAAGGAGAAAAATACATATAACCTTGGGTTTGATATAGTACCAAAGAACTGGTAAGGAAATTTGACTACATTAAAATTTAGGTGTTTTTTTTTTTTTTGGTTTTTTTGTTTTTGTTTTGTTTTTTTTTTTTGTGAAGAAAACGTCAAGGAAATGGGAAGAAGAAGAAGAAGAAGAAGAGAGAGAGAGAGAGAGAGAGAGAGAGAGAGAGAGAGAGAGAGAGAGAGAGAGAGAGAGAGAGAGAGAGAGAACAAAAGACCTAATAAAAGGTTCTCACCAATTTACACATAAAAATGCTTTCAACACAATGTCTTAGGATGCTGCCTAGGCTAAGCTGAAATGATATTCCTACCTCTTCTAAATCAGCTGATTCTCTCTTGCCAGATGTTTTTAGTTTGAGTAGATTTGTCAATAAATACTAACCAGTAAGATGCACTGCTTTATATTTTAATATTATAAAATCATGGGGGAAAGAAAAGGTTATACTTTGACAAGTGATGAGATTGTGTGTCAAGTTGACACTCCGGAGCCGAGTAACAGTTAATCTTCATTGTCAACTTGCTGCCCCTGAGAAGAGGAATCTCAACTGAATAATTGTCTCTATCAGACTTCTTTGTCAGCCTGTCTGTGGAAGCTTTTCCTTGATTGCTATTTGTTGAAGGAGCCTCAATGCCCACTAGGCAGTACCATCCTTAGCCAGTGAGCTGTTCTCTTCCATGTTTCCTGTCACTGCTATTGCTTGAGTTCCCAGCCTAACATTCCTCAGTGGTGAATCATTACCTGGAGCTAAGATGAATAAAGCCCTTTCCTCTCCAGTTTGTTTTTGATCATGATATTTATCACAGCAAAAGAAAAGCAAACTTGGACAAGCTTGAGTTGGAAAAATGTTAGTGCAAGAAATTGAGTAGCCAAGAAGAAGCTTTGCCATGCTCTAAAAATGGAACATGGGCTTACTATAAAATCTAAATCTGTACCAGTCACAGAAATAACCACACACACACACACACACACACACACACACACACACACACACACACACACACAAACGCACACACACAAAGAATTTGTGATCTTTATTGGAAAAGATTTCTTTAATATAGCAACAAAAACGTTTGATTTGTGAAGTAAAGTGGTGGTATTGTGGATTTTATAAGTTTAATTATATTTCCTTCTCTGAAAATACTCATAAGAAAATAAAAATGACCATCTTGCCAAAAGCAATATACAGATTCAATGCAATCCCCATCAAAATTCCAACTCAATTCTTCATAGAGTTAGAAAGAGCAATTCAAAAATTCATCTGGAATAACAGAAAACCCAGGATAGCTAAAACTATTCTCAAGAGTAAAAGAACTTCTGGGGGAATCAGTATCCTGGACCTCAAGCTGTACTACAGAGGAATAGTGTTAAAAACTGCATGGTATTGGAATAGTGACAGGCATGTAGATCAATGGAACAGAATTGAAGACCCAGAAATGAATCCACACTCCTATGGTCACTTGATCTTTGACAAAGAAGCTAAAACCATCCAGTGGAATAAAGATAGCCTTTTAAACAAATGGTGCTGATTCAACTGGAGGTCAATATGCAGAAGAATGCAAATCAATCCATTTTTTTTTAATTATATTTTCTAAGTTTTTTTTATTTACATTCCAAATCATTTCCCCTTTCCTGTTTCCTCCCTCCCCGAAAGTCCCATAAGCCCCCTTCCCTCCCTCTTTTCCCCATTCAACCCCCTCTCATTTCCCTGTCCTGGCTTTCCCCAACATCTAGTCATTCCAGGACCAGGGGTCTCTCCTTCCATCTTTGTAGAAATCTATTGATATGAGAATTGTGTATAGGGTATTCCGAGATTCTGGGTTAATATCCCCTTATCAGTGACTGCATGCCATGTGTGTTCTTTTGTGATTTGGTTGCCTCACTAAGGATGATATTTTCAAGTTCTGACTATTTGCCTAGGAATTTCATGAATTCATTGTTTTTAATTGCAGAGTAGTATTCCATTGTGTAAATATACCACATCTTCTGAATCCATTCCTCCATTGAGGGCCATCTGGGTTCTTCCCAGCTTCTGGCTATTATAAATAAGGCTGCTATGAACATAGTGGAGCATGTGTCCTTATTGCATGCAGGTAAAGCCTCTGGGTATATGCCCAGGAGTGGTATAGCCAGATCCTCCGGGAGTGTCATGCCCAGTTTTCTGAGGAACCACCAGACTGCTTTCCAGAGTGGTTGTACCAGCTTGCAATTCCACCAGCAGTGGAGGAGTGTTCCTCTTTCTCCACATCCTCGCCAACAACTGCTGTCTCTTGTGTTTTTGTTCTTAGCCATTCTGACTGGTGTGAGATGGAATCTCAGGGGTGTTTTGATTTGCATTTCCCTAATGACTAAGGATGATGAACATCTCTTTAGGTGCTTCTCAGCCATTAGATATTCTTCAGGTGAGAACTCTTTGTTTAGCTCTGTACCCCATTTTTTAATAGGGTTACTTGCCTCTCTGGAGTTTAACTTCTTGAGTTCTTTGTATATATTGGATATTAGCCCTCTGTCGGATGTAAGGTTGGTAAAGATCATTTCCCAGGTAGTTGGTTGCCGCTTTGTCTTTTTGACAGTGTCTTTTGCCTTGCAAAAACTTTGTAATTTAATGAGGTCCCATTTGTCTATTCTTGATCTTAGAGTATAAGCTATTGGAGTTCTGTTCAGGAAATTCTCCCCTGTGCCCATATGTTCAAGGTTCTTCCCTAGTTTCCTTTCTATTAGTTTCAGTGTGTCTGGTTTTATGTGGAGGTCCTTGATCCACTTGGAATTGAGCTTAGTGCAAGGAGATAAGAATGGGTCAATTTGCATTCTTCTGCATATTGACCTCCAGTTGAGCCAGTACCATTTGTTGAAAAGGCTATCTTTTTTCCACTGGATGGTTTTAGCTCCTTTGTCAAAGATCAAGTGACCATAGGAGTGTGGATTCATTTCTGGGTCTTCAATTCTGTTCCATTGATCTACATGCCTGTCACTGTACCGATACCATGCGGTTTTTAACACTATTGCTCTGTAGTACAGCTTGAGGTCCGGGATACTGATTCCCCCAGAGGTTCTTTTACTCTTGAGGGTAGTTTTAGCTATTCTGGGTTTTCTGTTATTCCAAATGAATTTTTGAATTGCTCTTTCTAACTCTATGAAGAATTGAGTTGGGATTTTGATGGGGATTGCATTGAATCTGTGTATTACTTTTGGTAAGATGCTCATTTTTACTATATTAATCCTGCCAATCCATGAGCATGGCAGATTTTTCCATCTTCTGAGGTCTTCTTCAATTTCTTTCTTCAGAGACTTGAAGTTCTTGTCATACAGATCTTTCACTTGTTTGGTTAGAGTCACACCAAGATACTTAATATGGTTTGTGGCCAACGTGAAGGGTATCATTTCTCTTACTTCTTTCTCAGCCTGCTTATCCTTTGAGTATAGGAAGGCTACTGACTTGCTTGAGTTGATTTTATATCCAGCCACTTTGCTGAAGTCGTTTATCAGCTGTAGGAGTTCTCTGGTGGAGTTCTTTGGGTCGCTTAAGTATACTATCATATCGTCTGCAAATAGTGATAGTTTGACTTCTTCCTTTCCAATTTGTATCCCTTTGACCTCTTTTTGTTGTCTAATTGCTCTAGCTAGAACTTCAAATACTATATTGAAAAGATATGGAGAGAGAGGGCAGCCTTGTCTAGTCCCTGATTTTAGTGGGATTGCTTCAAGTTTCTCTCCATTTAGATTGATGCTGGCTACCAGTTTGCTGTAAATTGCTTTTACTATGTTTAGATATGGGCCTCAAATTCCTGATCTTTCCAAGACCTTTAACATGAAAGGATGCTGAATTTTGTCAAATGCTTTCTCAGCATCTAATGAGATGACCATGTGTTTTTTTTTCTATGAGATTGTTTATATAGTGGATTACATTGATGGATTTCCTTATATTGAACCATCCCTGCATCCCTGGGATGAAGCCTACTTGATCGTAGTGAATGATCATTTTGATGTGTTCTTGGATTCGGTTGGCAAGAATTTTATTGAGTATTTTTGCATCGATATTCATAAGAGAGATTGGCCTGAGATTCTCTTTCTTTGTTGGATCTTTGTGTGCTTTTGGTATTAGTGTAATTGTGGCTTCATAGAATGAGTTGGGTAGTGTTCCTCCTGTTTCTATTTTGTGGAACAGTTTGAAGAGTATTGGTGTTTGGTCTTCTTTGAAGATTTGATAGAATTCTGCACTAAAACCATCTGGACCTGTACTTTTTTTGGTTGGAAGACTTCCAATGACAACTTCTATTTCTTCAGGGGATATAGGACGGTTTAGATGGTCTATTTGATCCTTATTTAATTTTGGTATTTGATATCTGTCCATTTCCTCGAGATTTTCTAGTTGTGTTGAATACAGGTTTTTGTAGTAGGATCTGATGATTTTTTGAATTTCCTCAGTTTCTGTTGTTATCTCTCCCTTTTTGTTTCTGATTTTATTAATTTGGATACTGTCTCTGTGCCCTCTGGTTAGTCTGGCTAAGGGCTTATCTATCTTGTTGATTTTCTCAAAGAACCAACTCCTCGTTTTGTTGATTCTTTGTATGGTTTTATTTGTTTCTACTTGATTGATTTCAGTCCTGAATTTGATGATTTCCTGCCTTCTACTCCTCTTTGGTGTATTTGCTTCTTTTTGTTCCAGGGCTTTCAGGTGTGCCTTTAAGTTGCTAGTGTATGCTGTCTCCCATTTCTTTTTGGCGGCACTCAGGGCTATGAATTTTCCTCTTAGCACTGCTTTCATTGTTTCTCATAAATTAGGGTATGTTGTGCCTTCATTTTCATTAAATTTCAAGAAGACTTTGATTTCTTCCTTTATTTCCACCTTGACCAAGTTATCATTGAGTAGAGCATTGTTCAGCCTCCATGTGTATGTGGGTTTTCTGTTGTTTTTGTTTCCATTGAAGACCACCCTTATTCCATAGTGATCTGATAGGAGGCATGGGATTAGTTCAATCTTCTTATATCTGTTGAGGTCTGATTTGTGACCAATTATATGGTCGATTTTGGAGAAGGTACCATGACGTGCTGAGAAGAAGGTGTATTCTTTAGCTCTAGAATGAAATGTTCTATATATATATATATATATATGTTAGTTCCATTTGGTCCAAGGCTTCAATTAGATTCACTGTGTCCCTGTTTAGTTTCTGAAAATCTGCCATGCTCATGGATTGGCAGGATTAATATAGTTTGACAATTATTTGAAAATACTTGATGACTCAAAATGATAGGAGGAATAAAAAGTAGAGGAATTAAATACCTGGGATGATAAAGTTTGTCACAGTTCTGAAAGTGGTGAGGCTTGGACAGAACTCAGTAGATACAGATCTAGATGTCTCTGCATACAAATGTTACATATATGTAATATATAATATGGAATATGTAAGATGTGATATATGACATATGATGTAAGATATGTGTTATAGTTTTATGATGTATAATATATAATATATTGTGTAATATATGAAAAATTATTATATTGAGTGCAAGAAGACCCATTTTCCAAAACTCCAATAGTGGACATATATGTATGTGTGTATATATATATATATATATATATATGTGTGTGTGTGTGTATGTATATATATATACACATACATACATACATACATTCATACATGGAGAGACATATAGACAGACAGACTGACAGACAGACTGACTGACAGACTGACAAAGGTAGTGATATACATCTTAATATGTATCACTGCACATTTCACGAGTTAAGCATGCAGTGTGATGTCCACTCATTATCTTCAATAATGACAGCACATAAATCTTTCAAGCAATAGGATGATATAAGCATAGGTTCTGCTATGATAGTGTCCTACTACACAGCGCACCGCCTCCCCCACCACCTTAACCTCATCCTGGAGAAGAATGCAATAAAGCTAAAATTATGCAGCAGAAATTCAAAAGATGAAGTTAAAATGATAATTTCATGTTCTGGAAGGGAACACCATAAACACAAATGCTAAACAACAGAACAATACTTTCTAGAAATCACAGAGTTCAAAATCATGGGAAACATAAGGGGAAAACATCATTAAATCTAACTGCAAACTGATCTGTGAATTGAAAAGCACAATCAGGAAATGGTAAATTTCTTAAAGTGTTGCTTTTCTTGCCTTTAGGATGAAAATTGCCAAACTACCAACTGAAAGGAACATATTTTCTACTGCAGGAAAAACTTAAACACATTCATTTAGAAGTAACTGAAGAAGCAGTTACAGAGAGATTAAATGATGAGGCATAATGAGAAGGAACTTTCATAAACAGCAGACATTCACAGGTTCTAGAAGTTTAGAGCACCATAAGAGCATCCATATAAATATCCAGACAGTGAGGGAAGCCTCTTAAATCATTGATCACATTGTGTGATTTTAGAAAGAGTGCTTAAGCTAATTTGTCTTATGACCACTTTGTGATAGAGAAATTATTATATGACCTCTACTTATACAGGTATATGTATATATATATATTAAACTTTTACTGATAACTGTGTTAGTCAGGGTTCTCTAGAGTCACAGAACTTATGGGTAGTCTCTATATAGTTAGGGAATTCGTTGATGACTTATAGTCTGTAGTCCAACTCCCCAGCAATGGTCAGCAGCAGCTGTGGATGGCAATCCAAGGATCTAGCAGTTGCTCAGTCCCAGGAGGAAAGCAAGCAAAGAAGGAAGAGTGAGTGAGTCTTCTTTCAATGTCCTTATATAGGTCTCCAGCAGAGGGTGTGGCCCACTGCGCCTTTAATCCCAGATGACCTTGAACTTGGAGATCTCCTTGTCTTAATCTTTAGTAATTCATACCCACTATGCTTCAAGATCTTCATGCCAAGATCCAGGTCAGAAACTTGTGTCTCTGAGCCTCCAGATTAGGATCATAGGTGAGCCTTCCAATTCTTGATTGTAGTTCATTCCAGATATAGTCAAGTTGACAACCAGTAATAGCCACTACAATAACTAATACAAAAGTTCATTTTAAAATACTTATATGCAAATAATTTTACAATTGATTAAGAACAAAATGTGATTTTCATACTAACGAGATGGGTGTGCTTATTGAATATTATGTGAAGAACTGAAGCTGGGCAGGACATGTGCTACAGCAGCAGGATTGAATTAGTTATTTTTCTGTTGTGATAAAACACCACTACCCATAGTGACTTACAAAAGAGTTTACATCGGCTTATGATTCCAGAAAGATACGAGTACATCATGCCAGGTAGTCATGGCAGCAAGCAGGAGGTGTGGTGACTGGAGCAGGAATCAAAGTTCTAGAACTGGGGAGAGACTATAAACCCTCAAAACTGGGTCCTGATATCTTACCTACTTTATCAAGAACGCATCTTCTAAACCTTCCCAAAGAGTTCCACCAATTGGAAACCAAGAGTACAAATACGTGAGCCTATGATGAACATTCTCATTCAACCACTGTAAGCAGGGTACCTTCAATGGGTTTTTGTTGTTTTGTTGTTGTTGTTGTCATTTTAGTTGGTTGATATTTTGATGTTATAACGATCAATTCTAAGAGTGCAGCTTTACCTAAATATATTGTAAAAAAATAGGAGAAATATGTGTAAGCTCATTTCAGGAATTGTTGAAATATCTGTCCTGATCCCATACTAAATTTATTATTATTATTTAATAATAAATGTATTATATATTAATTATTATTTAATAATAATTAATAAATTTATTATTTATTAATTATTATTATCATTATCATTAGGAGGAGGAGGAGGAGTTGGGGGTGTCCTATCGCTGAAGATGGGCATCTCTAGACTGGTAGCTTTCACGTTTTGCAGCTGGCATCTTCAGCAACTTGGCACTTCACCCAAGTTACTTCTTACATGCTAGGAGGGCTTTGGGAGCCCCAGTGGTCCCTCCTCGGTAATTGACTTGAACTCCAGGGACACAGGGTCAGGGGTTGATAAAAGTGGTAGGGATCTGGTGGCCTGGGATGTACACCTAGCAACCAGCACAGCAGCAACAGGCGGGAAGACAGCGTGTTCTAGCAGCCTAGCTTCCAGGTAGAGACCTATTGGTTCTTCAGTTCCAAAGCACACAGGGAAGCACGGAAGAGATTTGTCCAAACCAAAGCCAGCATGTGGCCATCCAGGGACATTTTGAGAGGAGTGATGAGCAGTCAACTTCTAAGAGAACTTCGCAGGTCCCCCAGGGTCTCATGGGTGAAAGAAGCCCTGTAGAATGTCAGGGAATGGGGGCTACCTTTCAGGAGTTTTCCAGTTTTTCTTTCATCTGAGCCTCCCTGAAGGCCTTGGTCACTAAGAGGGCTTCTTCCAGGCACTTCTGTTCACTCACTCTTGAGGTGTGCCAGGTGTCTCCTCACAACATCTGAGGTCACTTTAAAGAACTCATCAGGTACCTCTGCTGGCCAGGGCTGCTGTGCGTCCTCCAGGCCCAGGCGGCACACTCCAGGATCTCAGTCAATCAGTGGTTCAGGCTCCTACCGTGATCTTCACCAGGGTTTTACTTCTTGGGGGTCAGATGGACCCCTCTGTCCCCAACAACTGGCCTCTTCCAGGGAAGAAAAGGGATAGGGCAGAGGCAGGTTCCTTTGTGCTTTGTTTCCCCTGAGTATCTGTTGTCTTTCTGTCACCCTCAACCCTGGGGTAGTTGCATCATCCTGATGGTTCAGGATTCCTGTACTGAACTCCCTAGACTTCAAAGGAAGCAATGGGGCTACTGGAGCAGGCTGGACTGCTATGGACACCTGTTTGCCCGTGGTGTCACACTGTTCTATGACAAACCTGAAGGTGGTATTGTTGCCTTTTAGGCCCAGTGATTGAAGTATCATGCTCTGCAAGGCAGATTGGCCAGCTGTTAAGACTCAAACCCTGGAATAAATGGTTGAGGAGCTTATTTAAAAGCAGACTTGTTAGTCAGTTCTCCCAGCATCCCTTCCAACAATCTTCAGCCTGGGGTTTGGCCTGGCCCTTCCCCAGAAGTCCCCAAAGGGTCTGGCTGGAGCAGAAAGTGTACAGCAATTCCAGTCATGTCCTCAGGCCCCTCACTGTAGCTCTAGGACACATGCATCTCCAGCTTGGCCAACTCCACCTTGCCATTGTTAAGCAGGTTGGCAAATCTCAGAGAAGTCAAGCAAGGTCCTCTGAAAGTTCAGATCATATTCTATCCACTGAGGTTGAAGTCTTGCTGCAGGCACATGTCCTCCTGTACCTGCTGCAGTGTGGTGCTCAGTAGTGGAGACCATTTGGGGACAGCAACAACAGCGTGCAGCCCCCACCACCATCTTCCACTCACATCTTAATTATTCATTTTTTTATGAAACTAAAGTCATCAATCAAGTAACAATTTTGAAAATCAAACATTCTAAAACAGTATCATAAAATTATACTAATTTGATACTAGAACGAAAATGGGAAAATATTGAAAAATTTTGTTTCCCATAAATGAGCCATTTTGTTTCTATGAGAGTGAAGATCATTTCTGTACAGGAAAGCTCTGTGGTTCATAACTACTCTAGTTTCCACATCGATCTGAGCTAAGGTGCTCCCGGAAGTGTTTGCTGGAATTGTACGATCTGAGGTCCTGAGACAAAATTATGTGTTGCATATTCAGGAAACAGGCTGCAAAGAACTTGCAGGTTGTAACTTTGGCAAACATTGCCAGAAAACAGCCCAATTCACTGTGTGTCAGAATATGAATTAATATTTGTCAAAGTTACACTTCTAGAAAACCTTCACTATTGCCAAAATGTTTGAACCTTCCTATTTTTAACACTCAGTTCCATGTTCCCAGAAGGAGTCAGAACCATTGTTTTAATGGTCTTAAGGTTTACTTGTAAGGAAATGTACAGATGACACACAAAAATTACTACAAGTATAAAATCTACATGGATTAATAACATACTACTCATAAACATCATATACATAATGATTTTACTAATTGCTGAAGAGAGACTGAGAAACTGAGGTGGTAATCTGGTTTGGTTTTGGCTTTTAAATTTTGGTGTCTAACTAGTTTCAAACACAGGAGTACTGATTATACTTAACAAATCTGACCAGGTTGTGCTAAATTGTTCTTTTTCCCTCTTTAGTGACAGTAAAGATTTTAGCACATTGAGATTTTATATCAGGGAATATTAATCAAATTTGAAAATACCTCCTTTCTCAGGCAGCTCTTTCGTCAGTAAGGTCAATAAAGTGATCCAAGACAGCACAGGAGGAACTAAATTCAATCATTCATCACCATGACAGCCAGAATACAGGGGCATATTGAGACATAGACTAAGAAGCTATAGAGGTGAATCATGACAGCAATGCAATAGAGTCATAAGGAAGGTAAACAAGCTCAAATCAGTGAATCAATCCAGGCTCGGGAGTTGGCAAGGCCTTCAAAAGTCTAAGGTACTGCTTTCTTGAGAACAGTGATGTTGAAGAGAAAGAAATAACAGAGAAGTCGCAAACTAATAATCTGAGAAGCTCTAAAACCTCAGCCACAAAAGGCAGTAGAATGGCTACCCAAACAGTGGTAAGAAAGAATATTTTGGATAAAGAGATCAGATGGAAGGTGACAGAAGATAAAATCTCATAGCAACAGTACAGTGGTTTAGCCAGGGCAGCGAGGACTCATAGTCTGGGCTCTCACTCCTCAGCAACATGGCAGTAGAGCACAAGCAAGTGCTCAAACAAACAAGTTATTAGATTGGAGTAGATGTTAGAGCAGAGCACACTGTCTGAGGAACAATCTGCGTCTTGTCTCATCTAGTTTCTGTTGGTTGCAAAAGTTCCAGCAATGGCCATGTCACTCTAACCTGTCTTGGTGGCGAGACAAGGATCTCTTCCTTTGTGTTTCTTTGTTTGTATCTCAGGGTTGCAGATTATCCATCTTAGGCACTTTGTCTTAACTTCCTTAGTTACCTCTTCTGCAGTAGTAAGTCATTAATGATCATTGTTTAATCCATACTATTTGATAGCTACAGATACTGAAAACTAAGTCATAACTTCTGGGTGTGATTACTATTTACCTTTCCCATTATATCTTTGTAGGAGGTCATTATGTGTCTATATGTGTATATTATATATACATAATATTTTCCAACCAGAGAGAGTATAATCACAACTTAAAAATAATGAAACAAACAAGACAATGTTGATCCCACGTGAATTGGCCCTCACAGAATTCTTTCACTGAATTTTGCTAACCCCTTATAACCATAGCAAAATTTCAGTTTCAATTTGTATTTTTAACAGAAATGATGATTGCTGTTGAAATACCCATTAACACATAAAGCTAAGGAGAAATAATGAAGACAAATGTTGGAGAGTAAACCATCCATGATGACATAAGCAAATTTTCGCTGAATTGAATAATATTATTTTGAATACTGTCTTTAATTAACTTGAGCTACTAGGCAAAATATAAGACATGGGACAGACACATTTTAAAATTTAATCTTATTAAAATGTTTTCTCTGTCATTTATTTAAGTCTGGTTAACCAACACAGAAATGTCATTCTGAACCATAGTATCTACTGATTTCCTTGTTGCACATAGTCCCACCATGTCAGATGCAAACCACTAATATGAGGTCTCTACATGCTGGATTTTAGGGAAAGGGATACTATATCACTCACTTTCCTATACTTCTCCCATAAAAGTACACCAATGGCAAATAACTTCACATCTAGAATCATGGTAAAGTTCATTAAGATAAAGAGGAAGCGAACAATTTGGATGACGTTTATTTCTATTTCAATATCATTCTCAAAATTTAGGTGAGTGTAATTGGTTTTTCAGCAATAACATTATCTGATAACTGGCAAACTCTAAGTTGTCTCTCCTAATTTATTGCAAGGTGATTTTAATGCATAGGTATATCAGGTGATTACAAATATCTGGAGAAATAGTTACAACTTTTATATCAGGTACAATGAATTTTAATGCCTTTGGAGGTTTTCTTTTTCCCTAGGACTGTTGATGGGACTGCCGTGCAGGTAGAGCTTTAAACCAGAATACTAAATTATCATGTGAATGGCCTCAAAAATTCAATTATAATGAGCACAACAAAAATGTCTTTCCCATATTTTCAAGTTTATGTTCTCCAGGTCAGCTTCCCTTAGAACAGAGCTCCTGTGTGACCTCTAATTTAGTGTACTTGCATACACCCCAGCTAATTCACAAGTTAGTTATGTAATGTAAGGAATACCACTTCCTTGGTCCTAGTGGTTTCATAATCTGAAAATGAAGATGTCTTCCTTCACAAGGGTGTAGTAAACTTCAGCAAATTTTTAAATGATTACATACTCAAAGTGCAATTACTCCATTAAGAAGAGTAATTAAGAAAATGAGGAAGAAATTTTGACAACTCCTTTGGAACCAGGCCATTAATTTCTAAGTAAGGAAATGAGAGAAAACACATACAGGAGCAGCCTCCTTACCGCCGTCATGGCCTCTTTAGGGGAGAAGGGCTCGTTCTGCAATGGACCCTCTCACAGAGAACGAGGCCTGTGACCCTGCCCTGTATCTATTATGCCAGCATCTGCAGTCATTAGGGTCAAGTGGCATTTTTAAAAATTATATTCTACAAAAGAGTCCCAATGAAACAATAATTACCATTTAATGGGATTCACAGTGGCATAATAAATATCACTGATCTTCCCCACCTGAGCTCTGAACCAAGTAAGAAAAGCAGATGGGCTCCAAGATACCATCTTTTTTATGGATGGCAGAGGATGTGGCTTTATGAGTGGGAAAGAGGGCTTTCTGATAATGAGCTCCACTATAAAGCTGTCTGATTCACTATGTCAAGGACAGAAAATAACCACTGTACACCTCTAGCCTAAAATAAAGCCCCTAAAATTACTACTGGGAGTGTTGAAACAGCTACTTCTCAGTCTACAGCATTGCTTCTGAAGGAAAAGATGAATTTCATCCAGATTTCTTTCCTTCAATGAGACCAATGGAAAATGAAGTAAAGACCATCTCATAAGTTTAAGCTTTAAGCTCAGAAGGTAGGGTCTTTATTTCCCTCACCTTTACTCTACATTTTCCAGAAAGATTGGCACAGGAAAGAGTGGATTTTGATATATTTATTTCCAAGCAAAGAATTCCATATCAGAACAAATGACAGTGACCTCTGGTCTAATCGTTTTCTAATATCTAATCCATCACTGAATATTCATAGATACTGAACAATTTATGTGAAGTCTTGCAACAATCTGTGGTATATAATCCCAACACACTTATTGCAAGTGGACATTACACAGGGGCTACTTAATTTGGTTTGGCTTCTTAATGAGTCGGCACACTGGGAATTACATTAAAAATTATGAACGGAGAAAGGGTGAGAGATAAAGAAATGCAACAGCGAAGGGACCGAAGGAGGGAGGGAATGAAGCACAGAAAGAAAGGGGAATAGGAAAGAAGTTAAAAGTAATTCAAACCCAGGTCAGACAGACTTCAAAACATCAATGTTTTACTTCCTTGGAATGCCTGCTTGCAAGTATGACAGCTGGGCTCAATGAGGACTGCAGCGTTATTGCACAGTTAGCAAGGGTGTTCTCCTTAACTATCACAACCTTACTGCTAAGAATATTCTCTTCTTTAAGGACATGCTGCTCCATATTCTAGTCAGCTCAGGTACCATACATACTGCATGCTGAGATGATATATATTCCTTGGGCTCTCAGGCTACTCTGACAGGAATGAAACGAATGACATCAAATACATAATGGTGTTTCTAATCATCCTAAAGATTAGCATTATCTGCCATAAATAATGGTATAACTACAACCTCCCATTAGCATGTTTCTGTTATCCTCTCTCCACACAATAAACAAGGCTAAGGTTGTCATTCTTTCACTGTTAGAGATTGATCATGCACCATTGACAAGCATTGATATATGAGATTAATCTCGTTACCTCATTTATTCACGGTATGATACTTTGTCTGGCTCATACTGGATAAGCAGACAATAAATATCATTAAGAAATCACAGGCTATTATAAATAAGGCTGCTATGAACATAGTGGAGCATGTGTCCTTATTGCATGCAGGTAAAGCCTCTGGGTATATGCCCAGGAGTGGTATAGCCGGATCCTCCGGGAGTGTCATGCCCAGTTTTCTGAGGAACCGCCAGACTGCTTTCCAGAGTGGTTGTACCAGCTTGCAATCCCACCAGCAGTGGAGGAGTGTTCCTCTTTCTCCACATCCTCGCCAACAACTGCTATCTCCTGTGTTTTTGATCTTAGCCATTCTGACTGATGTGAGATGGAATCTCAGGGTTGTTTTGATTTGCATTTCCCTAATGACTAAGGATGATGAACATCTCTTTAGGTGCTTCTCAGCCATTAGATACTCTTCAGGTGAGAACTCTTTGTTTAGCTTTGTACCCCATTTTTTAATAGGGTTACTTGCCTCTCTTGAGTTTAACTTCTTGAGTTCTTTGTATATATTGGATATTAGCCCTCTGTCAGATGTAGGGTTGGTAAAGATCATTTCCCAGTTAGTTGGTTGCCGCTTTGTCTTTTTGACAGTGTCTTTTGCCTTGCAAAAACTTTGTAATTTAATGAGGTCCCATTTGTCAATTCTTGATCTTAGAGCATAAGCTATTGGAGTTCTATTCAGGAAATTCTCCCCTGTGCCCATATGTTCAAGGTTCTTCCCTAGTTTCCTTTCTATTAGTTTCAGTGTGTCTGGTTTTATGTGGAGGTCCTTGATCTACTTGGAACCCAGATGTCCCTCAACAGAGGAATGGATTCAGAAGATGTGGTATATTTACACAATGGAATACTACTCTGCAATTAAAAACAATGAATTCACGAAATTCCTAGGCAAATGGTCAGAACTTGAAAATATCATCCTTAGTGAGGTAACCCAATCTCAAAAGAACACACATAGTATGCAGTCACTGATAAGGGGATATTAACTCAGAATCTCAGAATACCCTAGACACAATATGCATATCAATAGATTTCCAAGAAGATGGAAGGAGAGACCCCTGGTCCTGGAAAGACTGGATATAGGGGAATGCAGAGACAGAGAAGTGAGAGGGGGTTGAATGGGGAAAAGAGGGAGGGAAGGGGGCTTATGGGACTTTCGGGGAGGGAGGAAAGGGGAAATGATTTGGAATGTAAATAAAAATATAAAAAATAAAAAAAAATGTAAAACTAAAAAAAAAAAAATCACAGGCAATTTTTGGTCAGAAAACCCAAGTAAGAGGAAAAAGAAGCAATCATAATGTTCTAGAGATTTCTGCTATTCACATTTTTCTGGGATTTAGAAGAATTATTTACAAAGACTATCTAAGCTCTCAATATGTTCCACTCACTACTTGAATCTGAAAGTAACATCTCAAATGCTTTATGATAGCAGAATAGATTCAGAATCATCTTTTAAAGTTACAGCGGTGGTAAATGAGAATCTCCCTGTTTGAGGACACTCAGGTAAATATACCACTTGCCATTGCAGTTTAGATTGTCTGCCACATTGATGACTAGAGCTGATAATGGCTCTTCGCTTCCTTCCATTACTATGTTTTGTTTATAGGAAGAGAGTCACAGACTGTCTGAAGACAGATGCCTGAAAGGAGTGAAATCTTAGGTCTTTCATGGTCTTAAATATGTTCATCTGTGATTATGGGTAGAAGTTGCAATTTCGCAGAACTGGCATCCAAGATAGTTAAGTGGTGAAATTTCTGTTATCATCAGCTGCCCTTGTGAACTACTGCAGCTTCAGGAGCGTGTGCACTGTGGGGTATCAGTTGTAGTGACATGAAGGTCTGCCCCTAAATCATCCTTGTCCTCCACTCCAGTCACGTTGATCCCTGTCATATCAGGAGCACTCTAGAATCAGGACTATACTTCAGTTGTGTTTCCCAACTATTCACACGAAGTCGTAAATCCTCTTTCCTCTGCAAGGTGTGTATTGCTGCTTAAACAATTACTATAAACTTGGTAGCTTAAACTATAACAACTTATTTATCTGATAATTGGATAAAATCATACCTGGGTCTCTGAACTGGTCATGGAATCACCAAGAAGGCATGGTCACTTCTAAAGGCTTTGTAGAAATCTGTTGATTTGCCTAGAGATCATCAGAATTACAGGACCTTACTCTATCCTGCTCTGTTTTTGAATGCTTTCATAAACACAATAAGAAAAAGCAATTTAGAGAAAGAAAGGGCAGATTTCATCCTTCAACTCAAACAATCCATCTTAAACGAAAAAAAAATCATGAAATAGCTAAGGTTGTTCTCTGACCTGCAGATACATGCATGTGGGTGAACACACACACACATACAACATGCACACACACCTTGAGACTCCACCTCACACCAGTCAGAATGGCTAAGATCAAAAACTCAAGTGACAGTAGGTGCTAGAGAGGAGGATGTTGAGAAAGAGGAACACTCCTCCCTTGCTGGTGAGATTGCAAGCTGGTGGGTAAAATCACTCTGGAAATCAGTTTGGTGGTACATCAGAAAATTGGACATAGTATTACCTAAGGACCCAGCTATACCACTCCTGGGCATATACCACAAAGATGCTCCAACAGGTAATGTACTGACTAGTTTTGTGTGTCAACTTGACACAGGCTGGGGTTATCACAGAGAAAGTAGCTTCAGTTGGGGAAGCACCTCCAAGAGATCCAGCTGTGGGGCATTTTCTAAATTAGTGATCAAGGGGGGAGGGCCCCTTGTGGGTGGTAGCATCTCTGGACTGGTAGTCTTGGGTTCTATAAAAGAGCAGGCTGAGCAAGCCAGGGGAAGCAAGCTAATAAGAAACATCCCTCTATCGCCTCTGCATCAGCTCTTGCTTCCTGACCTGATTGAGTTCCAGTCCTGATTTCCTTTGGTGATCAACAGCGATGTGGGAGGTGTAAGCTGAATAAACCCTTTCCTCCCCAACTTGCTTCTTGGTAATGTTTGTGAAGGAATAGAAACCCTGACTAAGACAGGTAATAAGGACACAAGTTTATAGCAGCTTTATTTATAATAGCTAGAAGCTAGAAAGAACCCAGATGTCCTTCAACAGAGGAATGGATACAGAAAATGTGGTACATTTACACAATGGAATACTACTCAGCTATTAAAAACAATGAATTCATGAAATTCTTAGGCAAGTAGATGGAACTGGAAAATATCATCCTTAGCAAGGTAACCCAATCACAAAAGAACACACAAGGTATGTACTCCCTGAGAAGCAGATATTATCCCAGAAGCTTAGAATACCCAAGATATTATTCACAGATCACATGAAGTTTAAGAAGGAAGACCAAAGTGTATATACTTTGGTCCTTCTTAGATATAAAATACCCATGGGATGAAATACAGAGACAAAGTATGGAGCAGAGACTGAAGGGAAGACAATCCAGAAACTGGCCCACCTGGGGATCCATCCCATATACAGTTACCAAACCCAGACACTATTGTGGATGCCAACAAGTGCTTGCTGACAGGAGCCTGATATAGCTGTCTCCAGAGAGGCCCAGCCAGTGCCTCACAAATACAGAGGGGGATGCTCTCAGCCATCCATTGAATTGAGCACAGGGTTCTCAACAGAGGAGCTAGAGAAAGGACCCAAGGAGCTAAGGTGGTTAACAGTCCCATAGGAGGAACAAGAATATGAACCAACTAGTACCCCTAGAGGTCCCAGGGATTTAACCAGCAACCAAAGAGTACACATGGAGGGACTCATGCATGGCTCCATTCACACAGGTAGCAGAGGATGGCCTGGTCAGACATCAATGAGAGGAGAAGCCCTTGGACCCATGAAGGCTCATTGCCCCAGGGTAGAGGAATGCCAGGTCAGGGAAGCAGGAGTGTGTGGGTTAGTGAGCACGGGGAGGAGGGATAGGATAGTGGGTTTTCAGAGGAGGGAACGAGGAAAGGGGATAGCATTTGAAATGTAAATAAAGAAAATATCTAATAAAAAATAAAATAAACTCATTTACCTAGTTAAAAAAAAATCGACCCACAGTTGGAAGATGTTAGAGAAAACCAGCTAGCCTATGGCCTCTGAGAAGCAAATAAAGAAAACAAGATCTGAATATTCACCTCTAGATTACGCCCTCATTTGCCCAACTTCTTCCCATTCTCTCCACCTCCTGCAGGTTCTCTTTTCTCACAAAAGTACCACAGACTGGGAAACAAGCCTGAAACATCCGAGTCTTTGGGAACTCTTCTCCAGCCATCACGTCCCTCTGACTGAGCAACAGTGATAATGTACTAAGCACTACTTTACCATCATGAAACTTGGAAGTCCTTTATCTTCCCGTATCTGCCTTTGGCCATGACACCTCTGTGTTCTGTGTAGTTGTTGGTTATTGAATGTAGTTGTTAATTATTGAATGCAGTTGTTGGTTGCTGAAGGTGATCTACCATTGATCTCCGATGACTTCAACATTTGTTTCTGCTTTAGAGATTCTTTGACTTCATTGAAACATGGTAGTGCTTGAAAGTGGATTTCTGTCTGCCTTTATTTTCTTTCTCATTCCTTCCTTGTTTCATAAAATACCTTTAGAGACAGTATGGCACTATGTTGCTAGAGCTGACCCCAAACCCATTTGCTGATATAATCTTTTTGCCTCAGCCTGCTACAGAGTAGAGACTACAGATGCACTGTTATGGCCCTCTGTTGGCTTATTTTCATAATTTACATAGGACATATGTACTCATTCATTTGAAAATCTCTAACTTGTTTCCTAACAAGACACTTATACACGTCTATCCTCCCTCTTATGTATTGGCCAATATAGGAGATTTGGGAAGGGCTTCTTCCTATATATGTACATACTTCACCAGCTCTTTTATCTTAACCATTTGTTTCCATTGTCATTCTGTAATTACAGTTTTTTTTCCAGTTCTCTATAATTACCTTCTTTCTACTTTCTTTAAATCACAAGTAGTAAAATAGCAAGTAATTCAAAATTGCCTGGATATATTGGGAAGGGGCTTTTTTTTTTGCTGAGTAGCAGAAGGTATGAGAGATAGCTGACAGATTATACAGAGCCATGTAAGCTGCCTTTAGGTTCTATTCATTATAGGTAAAACCCTAAGATTCTAAGTCAGAACTGATGAATGGGACACAATGGAAGGGAGCAGGTGAAAGCAAGATGAGTTTTCCCAGAAGGTCCACGCTGGCCTGTACTGTAACACTCCGATGAAGATGGTGGAAAGAAAGACACTAATCTGATCATCCAGAGCTTTGCTGACATCATTTTTAATCTTCACACAGATGCTAAATTGTTCTGCCAATTCTCCAGATGTGCAAATCAAGGTTTAGCCATGCCAGCTAATTGGCTAAATTCACACAGGAGCTACTGAATGAAGACTCTGTCACCCAAAGTCTTCTGATTTGCTGATTCTTTCCTGGTAAGTGATAATGAGCAAATAGAAAAATGTGTGAGCAGGATATGCACAGCACTTGATGGTAGAATGAAGAGAGTCAAGAGGATTCATCAAAGCATTTCACAGAGATCAGCTGCCACTAAGAGACAACCAAAGTTGGCAGAAAACTTTGTGAGGTTTAAAAACATGAAATTTTGTAAAACTTTGACAGGAAATTCAAACACACATTAAAGATAATTCTTTTAACATTTCCCTCGTAGCTGAAGGGAGAACTATCCTGGCGTGAGCTTGCCTACTGACTTACTCCACCATCAGTAATGGAACTACAAAACCCTCAGAAAGAACAAGGGCCAGTTCCTTGGTTTGGGAGGAATCTGAAGGGCCACATGTGTGTATTGGGGAGTTGATGCACTGCTATAAGGACAGTTGACCCCAAGCCATAATTGTATTGAGAAGTGAAATCTAAGAGAGCAGATTAGGAGACAGGTGCCTTGCTTCAGAAAAGGCAGCAGTTAGACAGGAAAAGTCCAGTATGAGAATATGGTCTTGATTTCCGATAAGATATATTGATGAATGAATGAATGGACGAATGGACGAATGGACGGATGGACGGATGGACGGATGGACGGATGGATGGATGGAATGATGGATAGATAGGTGGATAAACAGATGGGTTGCTCCCTGCAAACATCATTTCTAGCCTAAAATATTATCAGTATCTGAGATGCTAATTATACATTCACTAGGCAAATTGACATATGTGGAAAAGTGTATTAATGTGATTAACTAAAATAAACTGATTTTTATTACAGGGTATTCTTTCTTTTTTAGAAGTATTTAGCAATAAGAGGCACATTCAACAAGTAAAGTGTAGTCAGATGCATTCAGAAAGTTTCTGTCCAGCAATCTTTCATTAACTGATGGCCCCCCACATTGTGACTCTCATAGCCTAGTTTTACGGAAATTCTAAAGAAACTGAAAAATCACTACTCCACTTGACAGATGACAGGACTCCGAAGCAGCATTCACATGCTCAACTGCGGTGGCTGCAGTCATTTTCTTTTGATGATAAAGCACAAGTCTATACCTGAGAATATCTTATTCAGTGCTCACCATCTATACAACCAAAGGCAATGTTCTCTCTCATCAATAGCTCAGGAAGAAAGAGAGGCTGTCCTGATAAAGACAAAAGAGGTACTGTCACAACTGTCACAAACAAAGTAAAGTCCTGGCACTCTGCCCAGAACTGTATGCACATCAAAAAAAAAAGCTGAGAATACTTCTTTCTATGTACAAAATTAAGGATCGCAAGAAACTGCACTATTGCACTATGCTGTTGAGAATCAATGCCCCACATTCTGGAGCTAGAATGCCTGGTGCAAACCATGCATGCTTCTTGTTTGTCAGACTATCTAAGACAAGCAAAAACATCACCTAAAACCTCAACTTCTCCGTCAGTAAATGGTGTAGGATAACTGTATTTTCCCTGATCAGAGATGTGGTGACAATAAATGAGGTTAACCTGAAGGCCTCTTAATTGTATGTGATCAATAGTAACAACTTTCAAAGCACTTTCTTAATATGAGACATGGAAGAAGTAATTAAATTATCCTTCTGTAGTGAACGAGTTACTATCTATTGATCTACGTACCAGGCTCGTTATTAAAATTATCTATTGGGTTGCATCAAATATATATGTGCGTTACGATACTATTGGATTTTCTTTAAACTAGGACTTTATAAATAATCAGCTCTCACTGAGCCACAATGTGAAATAAACTCTACACTGACAATTATTAACCAAAACATAGATCTAGTAAATTACAAATAGTATTTTATTTGGCACTTAGACTGACTTTCTGTTTTCTCTTTCTCAGATTAGCATGGAAGGTTAGTCAGGAACTTCCCAATCCTGTCTTCTCTCAGCATTCAGATACTCAGCTTTCTTTGTTGGATCCTCCATTTTCTTGAATGTCCTCCTGTGAATTCAGTACTGGGACTTTTAGTAGCAACCTCTGTAATCTGTTACCCTATCTTCCTTCAATACTATTCCTTGCAGGCTGCCATTTATGAACTTTTCCCCTTCAGTATTTTTTTTTCTAGAAAATACTGGCTACAGATGTGTACCCCTACGACACAGGACGTAACAACAACAAATCATTTTACAAGATACCACACTCTGTACAATATCTTATAGACCCGCACTCATAAGTCCATAATGTGACTATGTCACCACAAACCAAGGAGGACTTTTAATTTATTTTTGTATTCTTTTGAGAATGTCACACAGCACTAATACATTTTAGCATTTCTATCTCTTTCTCTCCTCTAACATTCCTGTGCTCTCTGCTTCCCTGTCATAATCATGACCTCTTCTTTAGTCAGCATTGTTTTACACACACACACACACACACACACACACACACACACACACACACGCACGCACGCACGCACGCACACACGCACGCACGCACGCAGGCACGCACGTGCATACACGCACACTCCTGAATCCATTTATGTTGCCTGTGTGTACATTGCTGACAAATTGGGATTTGATTCTAAACCTTGTTTGAAGAAAGAGTGAAATTTAGATCATTCATGATCTCCCTGGAAACAAAACTAAACTAAACAGATGTAAGGAACATATCTGTTTACTTATTTTATTTTTATAGTGTAGTGTCAACACTCGTCAAATGATATTTTGGCTATATTTTGTAAATACTGAATCTTCATATTCATATTCACTGTGTGTGATACCTTGGGATTATAAAGTCTGCCAATAAGAAGGAAGAATACCTGGTCATTCCCCAACTAATGGTTGTAGCAAGACAAGATGAGGAACAAACATAGAATTAATGTTTAATATTTGTTTGACATGGAACAACACTCAGTTCATCAACTCTGGTGTTGTAATACAGGAAAACAGAATTCACTAGAGAACACACTGGTATAATTATGGTTTTGCCTTTTCTATCATTAAATCCTAGAGTATGTCTAAAACTTACAAGCACATAATAGCTATTTGTAGGCACTGTTCCTAGGTAGCAAAGAGTGGAGAATATAAGACACAAAGTAAATTGCCACTTCACTAAACAAAATAACTCATGAAGTTAGTACTTGATTTCAGCTGAATGAAATGAAATATCATAAAAACAATGGTTTGTGAGTTAGGGGGCATGGTCCAATCTGTATCTTACTTTGTGTGTGTGCTTGACAAGTTATTTATACTCTCCAATCTCCTGATGCTTCTGTAAAATGGGTCTGTGACTTCAAGTTTGCAAATTGTTTTACCTGTAAGAAAGCACGCCAGAGAGTACATGACATGTGTTTAAAGTTCAGTAAATGTTACATGATCAAACAGTGGTAATTTTGCACTCAGTCACACATCACACATAATCTCAAGTACAAAGAGATAGAAAACCTCTCCAATGTGAGGCAGGAATTTGAAAAGTCACCCGTATGTCATTAGACTGCTCTGTACAGACTTCGGAAGAGGTCAATAAGCAAATATCCTCATTTTTAGAAAAAAATACAGAAAATATTCTTTGCATATACTATTCTTAATTCCAGTATAAAACATATGCCTCCACCCTACAGAGATTGTTAGCGCTAAATCAATACCGAAATCACATCTTATCTCTTGTTATGACAGATAAAAATGCAAAGTAATGAAAACCTAGATATTTCTAATTTCTAAGGATGTGTTCTCTGATAGCCTCACTTAACTCACACAAAAATACTGACACAGGAATTAAGACATTTGTTGTAAGTAGAAAACAAACTCTGACACAATAATACAATACTTTGAACACTGCTGGAGAGTTGGTGCTCAAGGTATTTTTTTTTCAGATGAGTGGAATAATTAGAGCTATTGTTCAAATAACTAGGAAGAATACACTTATTGCTAACAATGTTGCTATTTGATGAAGGGGCACATCCCTTACAACTGTGACAGGCAGTTAAAAACTGAAATTATCAGGCATTTATTCTACCATTGCTCAGCCAACCCAAATCTCTGCTTGCCGTGGCTTACCAGCTCTACTCACTGTGAAGTAAACATACTGCTGTCTGCCCTAGAAAGGGAGTCCCAGGGGCATCCCTCTGTGGAAAACTGAGATAGAGCAGTTCTGTCATTTCTTAGATCCAAATGATTTATTTTGTGAGATGGAAGAATATCATGCTAGTCTCTACTAAAGACATTAAGCTTTTGTCTTCTAACTGGTATGCATGTGTGAAAAATCTTTGCCACATCCCAGGCTGAGTTTTGATACTGGTTTCTCTATATAGGAAGAATAACCCTGAGTCCCTTTACATGAGTAATTTATTTTTCTCTACTTTTATAACCTACTGCTGTATAATTCCTATATTTATACAGTATATACTAAAACAAGATGGAGGTCCAGAACACATTGCAGAGGGGCCTGAGTCAGCACACAGTGTCTGCATATTCACGGGTCTGCAACTTACTCTGGTAATTAGAACAGTCCCAGTAGGAAGAGGGTTTCTATTTGTGCCAGCCAAAATACTTGACACAACCTGAAGCCAAGAAATATCTGAGTTTAAAATGCCCAATTCTCAAAACGGTAAGAGGGAATGGCTTATGCTTAGGAAATGCTACATCAGGATTTGTCAGCATCTTTGTAGTGGGCATTGTGGAAAACAGAGTCCTACTTATCTCCACTGCAGGCATCTGAGAAAACACTTCTCCCCAGAAAATCGACTGCAAACATTTCCAGCTTTGTTAGTAAACACTGGTGCTTTAAAGCCTGTTCTTTTCAGGGACTGAAATTGATGAAGATCTTGGCATTCAAAAATATACAAAAAATTTACAAAACTCAGTACTTTTCCTGTTCAATACTCTTGGTTTTTTCTGTCTTCTAAAAAGACAGGCCATCAACCTGAATTTCAGACCACTCTGACTCTCAGCCTGTGTTAGCCCAATCTTCTACTGCCACAGGATGTATCATACGCTCTAAGGTTACTTACTCTCTAGGGCCTCTCCCACTAGACTAAAGGTTGGGAAGTAGAGTGTGTACACAATTAGGTTGTCCTGAATTGAAAAACAAAATAAAGAGTGACTCATTTAATTTTAATTTCAAATAACATTTGATAATACAATATATAGAACAAATTTACATACATTTTGTTATCATATTATAATTTAATAAGCAAGCCTACACATTTTCCTGTACCAGCCTGACTGTGTGTCCCCTTCCCCATATCTTTGAGTTGAATATGAGACGAACTCTGCGAAGATGCCCTTCCCCTTCCTATCTGCTCCCTTTTTGTGGCACCACCCCAAGAGCCAAAAGTAGAAAATCTTAGGTCTTGAGAATTTCTTTAGAAAAATATAGTTGATGTGTCCCACATACTCGCCACCTCTACTTAAGCATAGAGATTGTACTGTGCCCAAAGCACAGAATCTAAATGTAGGTGTGAAAATTAATCTCCTGTTAAAAAACACAATGGAATATATCTTAAAGGACATAAATAAGGAAAAAAAGAATGGGTACAGCCACTCCTGTTTTCAGGAGCTGAGAAACTCAACGTAAGTGCTTGGATATTAGAAAATTTTGGTGTGTCTTGCCGTTGTAATTTTTAGTGTGGCACTTCAGTTCTTGAAGAAGCATCAGACGTGTTCTTCCTGGAGTAGTCTTATACAATTCTGTTCTTTAGTCTTGTCTCAGACTGAATCTCTGACACAGTCAGTGTTATGCAATGGCCATTTATATCTCAGAAAAATCAGAGAAACTAAACTTTCACTTTTCAAAATGTTGGAGACTTAATGGTGCCTATTTCTTACCTCTGGGAGCGAATAATTCAGTGGTAGCTTCAGAGACAGCTGAGGCTTTGCTCAAATTATTTTTATTGTCCAGCTGCTGCTCCTGACCTCTCACACACAAGCTGATCAATTATTCCTTGTTTTTCTAAATTGGTAAATTTTATTTATTTTCTGAGGTGTGAGGGGCACCTTCCAGTCAATAGACAGCATAAATTTTAAAGTCAGTATGTCATCTTAGTAAGATGTCTAAAAATACTATTACATGATTTAATAAAATGCCTTAGGATAGAGAAAACAATACTTTAAAATAGATTGACTAAATAAAATTTAATCCTATTTGGAAAATAGAAGGGGGGAAAGTTAAAATAGCACTACGGATGTAGTTAATACTGGATCATACTCTACCTAAATATATCACTCATTGAAAAAGAATTTATAAACCAACCATCAAAATATTAGTTATAACTGACACTCTGTTTAGCTAATGTCAAAAAAGACAAACTGGCAATGCAAATCCTAGAAATTCTTAAGTGGGTAAACAAATAATCTTGGAATTTTACTTTATAGAAATAAAATCAGAATAAAAGAATATCCTACAACCATGTATTGAACAATAGCATTGCTAAATACTTTCTAATTTTCCACAAAGTATATCTTTCTCCATAGCAGACAAACAATTGGGAAATCCCAATTGTTTCCTTTACATTGCTCTAGTCCTGGCTGCAGAAAAATAAATAAAAATATGATCTAGTTTGCTACCAACAGCTTCTTTCAAAACAGATTTCTTGATTGTATTAATGTCCTTCCAAGGATGGATTACTATTAGATAGATTTAACTTGTAGAAGTAATACAAAGTTTACTACCCATTTACTCAGTTTGTGCTTCATTTCTAGATCATACAAACAAAGAGGAAATCAACTTAAAAAATAGTCTCAAATGGTACATGCCATTAATCCTAGGACTTGAGAGACATTGGCAGGCAGATCTTGACCAAATATCGTCATTATTATTGTTATATTTGTCTTGGTACAGATGATGAGAATAGCTATTACAACAAGGACCTTTTCAAAAGTACCAAATTCTAAAGTAGATAGGTTAAGTGAGAATCAGAGTTCTCTTTAATAAACTATTGAGAACTTGATCTTTAAGTAATTTACCAGGGTGCACCCAATTGGCTGAAACTATTCCAAAATAAGAAGAAAAATTGGGGAGGAGGAATGGACTGTTATGGTAAAATACAGTTATCCTTCCACTGTGTAACTGAAGCAAAAATAATTTGAGATTATTTGATGATAAATTGAACTGGTGAACTTTAAGTTGGAGAAAAGTGTATCCAATTTTAAAGATCATCTTTAATTATAATTTTGTGTAGTAAGCTGCTAGATAATATCTATGTTCTAATTTCTATTATGAGTTTTAAAAGTCTTACAGAATCTGGAAATTTGTGTCTTGTTGGCTAAGTAAAAATGTATAGTTTGTCATGTTAGTTGTCTCTTACCATTTTGGGAAGCTACTCCATTGCTTTGAACATCTAGACCTGAGGTCTAAAGTCATAGTGACTGTGCTTTAACTGTTTTTGCCCCCTACCCTCATAAACTGCCTCCAATAAGGCCAATCATGTGATCCCCAATGGCCAATGTACAGGACCCTCTTATGCTGTTTGCTTTAGTCAAGGATATCTAGCCAAGACAGAGAGTGGCGCCTGAGAGGCAGTCATGCTTTGCTCCCCAAGCTGTGTACCTTGGCATGGAGTGTATATGCCCAGAGAAAGGTCACCTTTTTTCTAATTTTCATAGAGGCTCCATCTGCTTGCCAAGCTGTCCACCTGCAGGGTTGCCTCTACCTAGTGGGGAGATCATTTGCTCATTTGTACAACAGCTCTGGAGCCATATGGACTACTGAAGGTCCTGCCAATGGGGCAACTCTGTACCCCTTTCCTCTGTGACTCTTTCATAGACAGGCTCAAGTCGAGCATGGCTGGTGTTTCCCTCTGGACTGGTCTGTGACAATTACCTTGAAGCACCGCGATTAATGGCTAAACTAAATGGATGGTCACAGCTGTATATCTTTCTTGAGATCATTTGTGACATGGAAACAGAAAGAGTGTGGGAAAGCTGAGGAGTGTAAAAGAAGATTGACCAAATCAACCCTTGAACCCTGATTCAAATCGCATTTTAAGTTTCTCCCAGCATTCTCCAACTAACAGGTGAACAGATTCTTCCTCAATAAGCTTGGTAGACACTCATTTTCTGTCATGTTCAAATGAAAGATCTCTGACATCTACCAGCAGTGTTAATGCAGTGATTAAAATCACTAGAAAGACTAGGGTCTACAGAACGCAGAAGTGGGTATTCTCCTTCACCTAAAAGGAAAGCAGGTTGCCAAAAAATAAATTAATTAATACAAAATAATAACAGGAATCTATTGATTTCAACTTGAACCTGTAAGTATAGGCAAATGTCTTCATGGGGAATGACTCATTAGAGTGGCATGGGGTGGATAAGAAAACGATATCTGAATATAAATTAGTAGTTTTTAGTATAGTCCCAAAGTAAGGAAGATGAGTTTGGGGCAGAATGTAATGGAAACTTTCAATTGATGAAATGCCCTAAAGCTAAACCAGAAGTGTTAGCAATGGTTTTATAAGTAGTTACATACCTCATGGACCAATTGCTAACATGATGCTCTAAAGCTCCGTGGGTTGCCTAGATCTGGACTCACAATTAGATATATTAGGGATCTTAAAGTCTTTATCTCTTCATCTCCTGCTCTTCTATTGTCTTGTCTTCCTCTGCCTCTTCCTTATAGAGGATACCTTCCCTGATACTCTTTCAAAAAGCCTCATATGAGCTACAATTAGTTATGATTAGGTTATGAGTAGAAATCTTACTGGACTGATTGACCAGGGAAATCTAAGCCTATAGCCAGCATTTGCTTTACATGGTCAAAGTCAGGGAGAAAATTGAGATTACATTACATGATCTAATACATTGGTAAGTAGTTTCCCAAGGTAAGTCAAGTAGTTATTACTAGGAAAAGGAGATGATTGATAGGTAGGTAGACATAGTAGCTGGACTTAAGGGAAACAAAGGTAATCTAGGAAACAGCATAAAAAACAAAATTGGCAACATTGGAGAGTTCAGGAAATTCTTGACTTTCTTAATTAGAAGTTGTCTCTCAATCAGTGTTGTATGTACAAATTCAGTTCACATAAGGGAATGAGTTAACCACCAAGAGATGTCTCTGACCATATATTAAATAACATGATCATATGGTATATTGCAATTTGGGTCTGTTTTAAAGAGTAAAAGGGGAAGTTTTCAAAGATATTATACAAAAAAATAGTCAATGAGTATCAATTTAGACTTTATTCCCAGAAAGTGGGCTAAGCATTTACTTTTATTCTCCATAAAGAGATACAAAACAGTATAAACTTAGAGTGACTACAGCCATTTGACCCACTTATTCTAGGATTAACTCTATTCCAAGAATCTGTGACCAACCTTAAGGCAGTCTTTCGCAGCTGAACATAAGAGGGACCAGGTGATTGGCAGGGACATCTTTCTTAGAGTGGAATACAGAATGAGTTATCAGATGGTAATTTACAAAAAACAGTTGGATGCTCTTCTGTAAGAAGTATTAGATTAAAAAAATTACACAGTTAGACAAGTAAGAGTGAAGTTTAAGACATAAAATGAGTTCAATGAAGAGACTCATAAAATGCAGTGCATTGGTTTATATGAGCCAGGGCTTTCTAATACATATATCAAAACTATTTCCCATCTAAAATAGATTATATTTAATCCTGGAACAAAGAAGACTCCTCCATTTTATCTGCCATCCACCAAATGCTGATTGCTGGGAGTACATAGAAAACAGTAGGGGAAGAACAGACTTCTCACGAGCCCTGGCTAGGAATGGTTCATATCATCTCCATCCCACTACCGTTAAATGGAACCAATCACAAGAAACAGAGGTGCAGTGGTCACTGGGAAGGGGGTGTGGCTTCTTTGCCTGCATTCTCTGAAGCTTGAAGGTTAGCTTCATTTCCATCCATAAGCAGACCCATTAGCAAAGAAATTTCAGGGAAAAAAAATAAACAAAAGACAGTAGTCATGAGAGTGTTAGAAATGGCCACAAGAATGAAGCAAGGAAAATAGATTAGCTTTTGTCACACTAGCCTATAATTTGGTCTGATCATTTCATTCCATTTCAAATTATATGCCCCTCCAGGTTACCCCTCTGCCAACTCCCTATCCCATCCCTCCTCACCCCTTTTGCCTCTATGAGGGCATTCCATCTTCCATTCACTCACTCCTGCCTCACCCCTCTGGCATCCTCCTATGCTGGGGCATTAAGCCTTAATGTCAGATAAGGCCATTCTCTGCTACATATGTATCTGGAGTCCTAACTCCCTCCATGTATATTCTTTGGATGGTGGATTAATACCTGGGAGCTCTGGGTGGTACAGTTAGTTAATACTGTTCTTCTTATGGGGTTTCAATCCCCTTCAGCTCCTTCAGTCCTTCCTCTAGTTTTTCCATCAGGGTCCCCAGGCTCAGTCCGATGGTCGACTGTAAGTATCTGCATCTGTATTGGTTAGGTGGTGGTAGAACCTATCAGGGAACAGACATATCGGGCTTCACAGAGTCTCCTAAGTAGTCCTCATGCCTCAGGCTCTGTCGTATTCTTCAGATTTAAGTGAATATGATCATTTCTGGCCAATATGTAACTAAGTGTACAAAAGATTAAAATGAGTATTTTTCACTACTGTTTTCATAATGATTCTGACTCTTCTAATATGGTGGCTTGAGTAAGAATGGCCTCCATAAGCTCATATATTTAAATGATTGGTCATCAGGGACTGGCACTACTTCACAGCGATTAGGAGGTATGGCCTTGCTGGAGTAGGTGTCTTCTTGTTGAACAAACTGTGTCACTCTGGGTGGGCTTGGGCTTTCAAATGCTCAAGCTAAACCCACTATCTATCAATCTCTCTCTCTCCCTGTCTCCCTCCTTCTCCCTCCCTCTCCCTCTCCCTCTTCCTCTTCCTCTCCCTCTCCCTCTCCCTCTTCCTCTCCGTCTCTCTTTCTCTCTCTCTCTCTCTCCTTCCCTCCCTCTCTCCCTCCTTCTCACTCCCTCTCCCCCCACTTCTCTTTTCTCTCTCTCTCTCTCTGTCTCTCTCTCTCTCTCTCTCTCTCTCTCTCTCTCTCTCTCTCTCTCTCTCTCTCTCTCTCTCTCTCTCTCTCCCTGCTACATGCCTATCCAGATACAGAACGGACTAGCTACCAGGAGCATGTCCACTTGTGTGTCACCATGCTTCCTGCCATGATGATAGTAGACTAAACATCTGAAATTGTAAGCAAGCCCCAATTAAACGCTTTCCTTTATAACAGTTACCATGGTCACTGTGTCTCTTCACAGCAATTTATCATTGACTAAGATATGTTAATACCTGTGAAGATCTTTTATTAGTCACAGAAATAGAAATACAGACCCCACCCAGTGTTAGTTAAAGAAGAAAATGTAATAGTTAAAAGAGATGTGCTGAAATCAAATACTAAGGAACACTGAATCCAGAAGCTGGATAAAATAACAGGAAGCTACTTCAAACTGGTATAGGCCAAAGCAGAAGAGATATTACAAGAATGAAGAGTCAGGGGTTTTTGAACAAAAGTGAAATTATTTAACTTACTTCTTTGACTTAACTGCCAGAAATCCATCAAGGCAGAAGTTATGAAAAGACCGTCTTCTTTGCCCGTGTGGATATCTTTTTCTGACCTCCTTTCAGTTCCCCAGGGAACACTTACTAGTCTTTCTGTGTTTGTGCCTCCTGTGTCCTCTTCACTGCAGTCAAGGAAGTCACACTTCTTACTTGAGTGTCCAATATTTCTTTTTTTTTAATGTTTAACATATATTTAAATATTCAGGAAGGCATTTTAGGACATATTAAAATAAATGCAAATATCCATTCAATTTATTATTTTCATTTCTTTATGGACAATCTATTCTGGCTGAAAAACTCTGCATTTATGAATGTTTATATCTAAGCTCTCAATAAGTTAGAAACCACTATTGTAACATTTACTTAAATTTTAAAGGCAATGCTAGAAAAAATGTCAGTCAGTAAAATGCTACTTAAGAAAACTAAAGGACCGGAGTTCAATTCCTAGAATCTATTTAAAAGGAAAACAGGCATAGTGGCATGCACTTATAATCAAAGTGATGGGAAGATAGATCCAAGGGAATTGCTGAGCTTAATACCCAGTGAGGATAGCCTAATTATGCAGTTCAGGCTACTGAAAGATCTGTCCTTGGTAAACAAGGTGGATAGTATCAGAAGACTGATACCCAAGTTTTACCTGTAGTCTCAACAACATATTGACACACATGTACTCATATAAACATGCATAAATATATATAGACATACAGAAAAGTTGACCTTCTAAAACTAATTAGTTGATTTTCTGTGTTTATATACTTTATGATTATGGGAAAGGGGTTTCACCCCATTTGTTGAGATCCTGTGCCCCTGTCATATGCTGAAATGAATAAAAACTAAGTATATGAACCAGTAAATGACAGGGCATCACAATGGTCAGAAGGATTGAATGTGGGCTGTCGCTTAGTTTATGGCCTCCTTATTCTTAGACTTGGGAAGACAAAGAACAGCAAACAAAATTCCCATGACATCACAATATGTGATTGTGGGGTAAAGAATATGTTCTAATTTATCATCTGACATTCATAAAGAATAAATAAAAGCATTATTTTTAAAATAAATTAAAATATAATATTGTGATTCATACTAAGTATTTTAACTTTACTTTTATAAAACTTTTTCATCAGTTAACACATTTTGTTGAAAGTAGATTAACAATAAAGACATAAGGAGAAAAGGAAATAAGGAAATAAGGAAGGAGAGAGAAGAGAAAGAAGAAACAAAATGAAAAGAAACAGATGCCAACTTCAATAAAATCACTTAAGTCCAGCTAAAGCTGAGAGGTTAAAAGGGAAGTATAATTAATGTATAGAAGAAATACTAATATATTTGATTGCATTTTTCCATGTTAGTTCACTGATGCCTTATTGTTACCCAGTCAGATTTATCTGTGTCTTTGATATTTCTATTCCTCATATCTGCTAGGAAGTCGACAATGAGCTCCCCATGGATTCTGCTACCACTAACTCCATGTGTGATGATTCTAAGTGTGGCAGAATTTTCCCTGTCCAATTAATTTAAATATTAATACAACAAGAAGCCTTTGATTGGACAGGGAAAGGGGAGGCAGAGCTAAGAGTTTCAGGGAGAGGAAGCTAGACAGGAGAAGGGAAGGAGGAAGATAGAGGACAAACAGGACAATTCAGATTCCGCATGGCTTTAAATAGCCACAGGTAGCTATAATATCATATAGGAATAGAATAATTGGGATAGCTTGTCTAATCTAGGTGGGCAGCTTGTATCATTACCAATTGGCTCTGAAATTATTGTGTGGGCATCTTGTGAATTGATAATTTATTGATATATAAATCTGACTAATTATAACATTCTAGAGTTTTGATTTTCTGGGTTCCTGGAATTTGGGACCACTGACCACAGGGAGTGGATGGCTGAGAAGGTATGGGAGGCTCTGAGGTACGTGAGCCAGAGCTGGAAAGACTGCTGCACAGAGGCTATCCTAGAGGCAGTGAGACCACAGGCAGAGTAACTGGGCATAATGCAGGAACTTGCAGTTTTTATTTAATATTTCCTGCAACATCTAAGAGAGTAGTGTTTTTGTTCATAAATTTTGTCTTACACAATTCCATATATATGTACATTGTGTATTCTTAGTCCATTTCTCTCTAACCTTTCTTTAACCTTCTCCACCAATATTCTCCATTTACTGTTTGCTTCGAGATCTACTTACCAGTTTGGACTTTGTCCAGTGTCACAGAGGATTTGATCTCGAGTTGGAACTAACAGTCAAGGCCTGGTGTGTGTATCTATGGAAGTAAAACTGGGTCCTATGCCTCCCTCTCCCAGTACCTGTAGGGTGCCAATAGATCAGCAGCGTGCAGTAGGGCCCATGAGTCCCTTACCATTCTGTATATGACTGCTAGGATGGCCAGTCTTCCATGGAAATTCCAACAATAGATACAACTGTCATAAGTTTGTGATTATCATGGCCATGCCTTGCATAGAAGATCTCAGCCTCTGTCTCCATTATTTACCTCTGTTCTTTCCATCAGCTCTTCTGCATGGTTTCCTGAGCTTGTAAGGAGCTAGTATAAATATTTTGTCTAGAGCTTCACCTATAATTGACCTGTATTTAATCACCTTATGCAGCATGTTTTTTTCCATTCACTATAAAGAAAGGCTTCTCTTTTTAAGACACATAGCTGTTTATTTGTGGGTGTGAAATACATATTTAGGGCATGGTTTGGTAACAGGCCACCAACTAAGCAACCATCTCCTTCTCCCTTCAAACATGTAATTTATCTTCAGAAAAAGGTTTTGGATTGTGTTTATAATGTTAAGCATGAATTCCCTCTCATAGAACAAGCCCCAAGTTCAATTAAAAGAGCAGTGAATAACCCCTAATACAACCATGCTGTTAACAGACACCATGACCAAGGAAACTCTTATAAAAACTGCATGTAACCGGGGCTGGTTTACAGGTTCAGAAATTCAGTCCAGTATCATCGAGGTGGGAGCATGGGAGCATGGCAGCTTCCAGGCAAGCATGGTACAGGCTGAGCTGAGAGTTCTACATCTTCATCTGAAGGCTGCTAGCAGAATACTGGCTTCCAGGCAGCTAGGAAAAGGGTATTAAAGTCCATACAGACAATGACACACCTACTCTAAAAGACCATACCTCCTAGTAGTGCCACTCCCTAGCCCAAACATATACAAATCATCACATTCTACACCTTGGACTCCATAGAGATGTTCAAACATGAGTTTATGGGGGCCACCCTAAACATAGCATAATGAAAAATACATTTAATCCAAATTCAAAACTCCCCATTGACTATAGCAGTCTCAACAGTGCTAAAAGTCCAAAGTTCAAAGTCTCTTGTGAGATTCATCCAATCACTTAACTGTAATTCCCAAAGCAAAATAGGAAACCAGCTGGGCAAACTCCAAACTCTATATTTCAATGGCTGATGTCAAAGCAATCTTTAGATCTCCAACTCCTTTTTCATGTTTGTTGAGTGCAATAAATTTCCTTCTCCTGGGCTGTTTCCACTCCATGTTAGCAGCTTTCCTCAGCACATAGCCCATGGTTCTGGCATCTCAAACATCTTGAGGTTGTTATACCCAGATCATGAGACCCCCCCAAGAGACAACAAGAGACCACCAATCCAATGAAAGCACACGAGAGTCTTTATTCGAGTTTTGACTTGGGTCACAAACCATCATTGGTTAGGAAAATGACACTCAGGTCTAGGGGGCTTAGGGCTTATATAGGGAAAAATTGCAAGCAGGGGCTTTGAGGCATTGGCGTTACATGGTTGGGTAAATTGGTGAAGGAATGTTAATCTTTAAACTGATTGGTGTATAGCATTTGTTCAAACTGCAAGGAGAGATCAAACATCTAAAATGGGCATCTTGACTGGGGAATGATTCATGTTTTCTTAACTCAAACTGTTGCTGTAATCATTTTTTCCTGTTATTGCAGGCTGGCCACAGCTGTTGTGTCTATTTTCTTTTCTTTTGTATATATTCTTTATTTACATTTCAAATGTTGTCCCCTTTCCGGGTCCCCGCCCCTGAAAACCTATTAACCCCTCTCCCCTCCCCTTGCTCACCAATCCACCCACTCCTGCTTCCCTGTCCTGGCAATCCCCTATAGTGGAGCATCTAGCCTTCTCAGGAACAAGGGCCTTTCCGCCCTTTGATGTCCAACAAGACCATCCTCTGCTGCAAATGCATCGGGAGCCATGGGTCCCTCAATGTGTACTCTTTGGTTGGTGGTTTAGTCCCTAGGAGATCTCGGGGTGGTGCATATTGTTTTTCGTCTTATGGCACTGCAAACCCCTTCAGCTCCTTGGGTCCTTTGTCTATCTCCTCCATTGTTCTTGGTAACTCCATGATACTGGCATATCCAATACACTGGAGTCTTCTACTGCAACTATCCTTCACCTATAGTTTCTCATAGCCTCTCTTCATGGTGCCAAGCCTCAACTCCTTTGTATGACCCCTTCAGTCCTCGGCCATCAAATACAACTGAGGCTGTATTTTCACCAATGGGCTTCCATGGCCTCTCACAGTGCCAAGCCTCACTTATTCTTCATGACCCCTTCATGCCTTCAAAACCAGGACCACCTGGGTAACTCTTACACAGTACCAAGTATAGCTGCTGCAGGAGGTACAACCTTTGCCATTTCTAGAACACATATATTTTGTGCTCACAGAACATTTCACCTCAGTAATGCTGATCTCTTCTTAACCACCACAATTTCTTAGTTCTAGCTAACCAGCAGCAATTGTCCCAGTAGTCCCTTCTATTATGGACTCTAAAGCCAGAGCCACATGGCCAAAACTGCCTTCTGCTGCCATTCTCCTAAACACTGAGTTTAAAGGTCTGGTCCACCAAACCTGAATTTTAAATTTTTCTTCACCTAGAACTTGGTTTGATTTAGGCTGGCCTTGAACTCAGAGATCTGCTTATCTTTGCCTCCTAGGATTAAAGGCTTGTACTACCAAGCTTGGATCTAAACTTAGCTGGGTGGGATCTTGCCCCAAGGTCACTACTCCCTTACTTCAATTAAATATCCTGAAACACAGGATTAGACTCCATTTCACTTCCAGGTGTTCCTTTAACTCAAACTATGTATTTTGTATTTTTCCTTTCTCAGCTTGCTACATTTGTTCAAATTGCTCTTCATCAGACCTAACCAGAGAACAAACTCTATAGGGCTTTTTTGAGACTTCCTTTGTTAATGCAATTAATATAAATCTCTTTACCTTAGCCTCAGGCCCTCTTCAGACAATGGCAAAAAGCAGTCATTTTCTTCACCAAAACATCACAAAAACGGTTTCTAGGCCACATTGGCCAGCAAGCTTACATTATACAAATGACCCTCAGCACCAGGTTGACCCATTGAGTCCCACTTAAAGAATTCCATGGCTTTACAATTCTAAAGTTCCAAAATCCTTTCTTCCAAACAAAAGCATGGTCAGGCCTACCACAGCAAATACTGCAGTCCCTGGTACCAACTTCTGTCTTAGTTAGGGTTTTACTGCTATGAGCAGATACCATGACCAAGGCAACTTTTATAAAAAAACTGCATGTAGTTGGGGTTGGCTTACAGGTTTAGAAATTCAGTCCAGTATCATAGAGGTGGAAGCATGGGAGCATGGCAGCATCCAGGCAGGCATGGTACAGGCTGAGCTGAGAGTTCTACATCTTCATCTGAAGGCTGCTGGCAGAATACTGACTTCCAGGCAGCTAGAACTAGGGTATTAAAGTCGTTGCCCACAGTGACACACCTACTTTAACAAGGCCACACCTCCTAGTAGTGCTACTCCCTGGCCCAAGCATGTACAAACCATCACAGGCATATCTAGCCTGGCAAGTTATATTGCAGTTGAAGAGCTTAAAGCTGGGTTAGGCCACTCATGTCATTATTCCACAGTAACCAGTATGGCACCACCTACTACCATGCCAGCCAGCCAACAGAGAGGAACCTTCTAGGGTACTTCTAACACGACTTTTTAACATGTGTGATTTCTACAGCCAGTCTCTTATCAATTCATTCCAGTGAGTAATCAAGGGGAATGGCAAGAGTCCATATTTATTGGGAAGCCTCTGGAATCGTTCTGACCAAAGACTCTCATGGAGGTGTCCCACACTATTGCTTCTAGGTCTCTCTCATTGTCTAGTATTGCAAGGCACCTGCTTTCAAACTCTAAGCTTTGTAGAGAGACTACCAGAGAGAATATTTCCTGAGTTTTTCATACCTTCTTCATTTTGTGTTGCTCTTCCCTTATCCACTCACTCATCTTCCCGTCCTTTTCTGTACCCAATATACTCCACCTTCAGCATTAGTTGACTTATGTGGCACTACCTCTTCTGCTTTAACCCTCATCCCCAGTCCCCCCACCCTTTTTTTTCCTTTTTGGGGTTCTTGAGTTCCTGAGGTACTCCAAGACAGAATAGTGAGGATTAGTATCTACATATGAGGGAAGATATGCAGCATTTATCTTTCTCAGCTTGGTTATATTTGCTTAGTATAGTTTTTTCCTGTTCCATCTCTTTTCCCAATTTTGTTTGATAAGTGCCGCAGTTTCCATCCTGTGTATATATCACATTTCCATAATCTACTCATCTGTGTCAGAGAAGACTTCAATAATAGATGGTTCCCAATTTACAATTGATCTTGGTCAAGATTTTTGTACGTATGATGGTGCAAATACATATACACAAACATTACAATTGCTACTTTCAATATTCAGTAAGTTAGAGGAGCTATTGTACAGTTTATTTCAAATAATATCTTTCATTTTAAATGATCTTCCTCAACTTTTGGCAAAGCTCTAAAAAGTTTAGCATGCTTGTAAGTTCTGTGCATGCTTATACCCGGTAGTATTTTCAGTGCTTAATAGGTTTATTAGCATATCACTCATCATTAGTGGACAGGAATAGTCACAATATCTCTGAGTAGAACATCTTATTGTTCTAATTGCATGGAGAAGCTTTCTTTGTTTATAGTACACTTTCAGATGCTTTTCCTCTCTAAACTGCTTTAGTAACCTCTCATCTCACTATGTATATTTCTGCTACAGATTGGTCTCATGTATTATCAATATTAAATAAAAATAAAGATTAGCTCAAAATAGAATCTTCTGTAAAAATTATCTGTTTGTAACGGATTATCCAACTCAACCCCAAGAAATACTAGCACATATATGATAAAGTATCTCTGTGTGCTCTTCAGCAAAATCAGTCTAAGTAGTAAACTTGTGACAAAGGAGATATAAAATCAATGACACATATGCATTAAAATATAAACTGATCAGGAAGATGCTATTTATCTAAGCATATATAAATAATTATTTAATTTTGTAAATACCCGAGGAGCTGAAAATTGGCTGTATAAAAACCAAAATGGGGAGCTAGCAAAGAGAGAGTAACCCCCAAAACAAAGGTTAAGAGCAGCTTGTGTGAATTCCTGTGAATGAACTGTTATATCTTGTTAATTTTTCAATTAGTTGACATTGCCAATGTCCTGGCCCCAAAAGCCTCAGTAATAGTGTCAAGACTTGGAACCTCCCCTTGAGCTGGATCCCACTTTGGGTCTGTCTCTGGTCCTTCTTTTCCTCGGGCTCTTCTCCATTTCCATCCCTGTAATTCTTTCAGAGAGATACAATTATGGGTCAGAGTTGTGACTGAGGGATGGTCCCCCTCTCCCTCATTTGATGCCCTGTCTTCCTGCTGGAGGTGGGCTCTATAAGTTCCCTCTCCCTACTGTTGGCCATTTCATCTAAGGGCCCTCCCTTTGAGTCCTGAGAGTCCCTTACCTCCCAGGTCTCTGTTGTATTCTGGAGGGTTCCCCCAACCTCCTATCTCGAAGTTGCCTGTTTCCATTGTTTCTGCTGGCCCTTAGAGCTTCAGTCCTTTTCCCTCACCCAATACCAGACAATGTTCCCCTCTCTCCCCACTTCCTCCTCCCTGTCCACTTTCCCTCCCAGGTCCCTCCCTCCCTCCCCATTTGGATTGGTTAGTTCTCCCTCTGTACTAGCTGGTTTTGTGTGTCAATTTGACACAGGCTGGAGTTATCACAGAGAAAGGAGCTTCAGTTGGGGAAGTGCCTCCATGAGATCCAGCTGTGGGGCATTTTCTCAATTAGTGATCAAGGGGGGAGAGCTCCTTGTGGGTGATACCACCTCTGGGCTGGTATTCTTGGGTTCTATAAGAGAGCAGGCTGAGCAAGCCAGGGGAAGCAAGCCAGTAGGAACATCCCTCCATGGCCTCTGTATCAGTTCCTGCTTCCTGACCTGCTTGAGTTCCAGTCCTGACTTCCTTTGGTGATGAACAGCAATTTGGAACTGTAAGCTGAATAAACTCTTTCCTCCCCAACTTGCTTCTTGATCATGATGTTTGTGCAGAAATAGAAACCCTGACTAAGACACCCTCCCAAGTGTGACTGAGACATCCTTACTTGGGCACTTTAGCTTGTTGACCTTTTTGAGTTCTGTGAACTGTATCTTAGTACTCTGTACTTTTCAATGTTCATTTATTAGTGAGAACATACCATGTGTGTCCTTTGGTGTCTGAGTTACCTCACTCAGGATGATATTTTCTAGTTCCATTCATTTGCCTGCTGACCCCTGTTGTTGAATTAGGGAAGGCTGAAAGAAACTGAAGAGAAGGGCAATCCTGTAGGAGGACCAGCAGTCTCATTTAATCAGGATCCCCCGAGATCTCTCAAATACTGAACCACCAAACTGGCAGCACACACAAGCTGATATGAGGCCCCCAACACACATACAGTAGAGGACTGCAGGGTCTACGTTCATTCAGAGATGATGCACCTAACCCTCAAGGGATAGGGAGCCCCAGGGAGTTTAGAGGTCAGAGGGCGTGAGGGAGCAGGGGAGTAGGGAGGAGGCATGAGATGTGGAGCAGTCAGAGGGTGGATGGGAGTGGGGGAATAAAATATGAAGTGTAATTAATTAATTAATAAAAATCAGATTTTATGACACATTGAATGAATAAAAACACATTCTATAAGCACAAGTTTGGCTAGGCTGCCTGAGAATTCTGACTAGATAGAACCTATGAACAATTTTACTAAAGACAAAAATAGTCATAGAACAATTAGGAGGATTAGACAAGATGAACTATACATACATGATCTGATATGAGATAAAACATATTGTTCTCAAATCCATATATGGGAGTTTTAACTCCAAATTCCACAAACTATGACCTCATTTGGAAATAGTGTCATCGAAGATGTAATTAGTTAAGATAGGTCATACTAGAGGCCAATTCAGTATGATGCACATCCTCCTAAAAAAGCAGAAGGCAGCAGAGGGTACCTTTATTCTCAGCAGTAAGGAGATATATATGAGTTTTGCCAAAGATAGGAGAAGAGGATAAAACAACATTTCCTCTGAGCCCTAGATGATGTCCACCCTATGATTAGCTTGACCTTAGACTGAGATCTTCCATGAACAAAATAGTCCTGCTGAAGATACCCAGTGTAGGGTACTTTAATTTGCTGGATGCCTGACAAACCAGTACAAAGTCTAGGAGTGACAAGCACAGAGGGAAATCCTCCTAAGACTAGTACATCACCATTTTACTCTGCCTATCTTTTTACAAAGGGTTAGAGAAGTACACTAAGTATTACATCCACATCCCTTTTGTAGTCTCTCCAGATATAAAGGAGATTGAATCAGAAATCTGACATGTTTGGGAGCTGTGACATCTGGAAAGGACCTGTGACAGCTATTCCTGGTTGTCAACTTGATTACATTTGGAATGAACTACAATCCAGAAGTGGAGGGCCCACCTATGATACAGATCTTTGGGCCTGAAGAAAATTTCCTGACATGGATCTTAACATGGAGATCTTGAGTCATCACAGCCACGAAAATCTTAGGCCCAGGCAAAGTAGTACATACTTTCAATCCCAGGATACTGAGGCAAGCAGATCTCTGAGTTCAAGGTCAGCCTGGAACAAAACAAGTTCCAGATCCAGGATTGGTGGTATATACCTTTAATCTGGGCCACACCTTCCGCTGGAGACCTACATAAGGGCGTTGGAAGAAGGAAGATTCACTCTTCAGCTGTTTGCACTTACTTGCCAGCACATCAGTTGGAACCTACTTCTACAGAAGATCAGCTTAAACAACTATCCTCATGGGGCTGAGCAACTACTAGATCCTCGGATCATTCCCAGCTGCCCATTGTTGGGTTAGTTGGACTACAGGCTATAAGTCATTACAATAATTTCCCCTAATATATAGAGATATTCCATAAGTTCTATGACTCTAGAGAGCCCTGAGTAAGACAGGATCTCGGCACAGGACTCCTAAACTCACCTGGCCATTAAATTGACAAGAAGACTCGTGGTGGGAATAATGAAAACACTTTTACATCAGAATTAGGATGTCATCTTATTTTCATTTATTGGGTATCTATCCTATGTTTAAGCACTGTGGTATCCAGGTGCAAAGCATAGAACAGAGCAGGCTCATCGTCTCAACAGTGAAGTTCACACAGAGATTGGAGTAGTGTGATGAACTTGGCAGTTGGTTCTGTGGCTGCAGGCTTAGGGACAGGATTGACTTCCTAGGCTGTGTGGTGGAAACCAGAGTTGTATTGCAGGTGGCCTCTAAATGAATCCAGCTGTGGGCTTGGCAGAGGGAGAAAGGAGGGAAATAATTTCAGGGACCAGGAAATGGAAACAAAGCCTGATATGAGTATCAGGCAGAAGATTAGAAGAGGAACACAGGGCACAGTCAAAATCCTCCTCGGTCTAGTTCATGATCTGGCAAGGTGGGTTGTGACAAGTGAGGAGGAAGAGTCACAAAGCGCTGTGATTGTGGTGATGCTGATAGTGGACTTTCCAAGGCAATGGGGTATAATGTTCCTCTTCCTGCCTGCCAAGGACTAGCAGAGTAGATGCCAGCAGAAACATCTGATTAGAATGACATGTGCGGCTGCCAAAATCAAGGCAGATTATGACAAAACACATGTATAATTTAGAGCGATGGGTGAAGCACACAGTTTTCAAATTGAATTATAAAGTTAGAATTCTGATGTCATTGTGAGGTTTTGACTCATGGCATTGTCATATTAATATATTTATAATTCAAATAATAAAGGTATATTAGCATTTTAAATATATCTAAATTTTATTTACATTTTATCCTAAAAAATATATAGTTCAGAGAAAGGAGGTATCACAGCTGACTATCTTAAGGAACCCGATCATATCTCATGTTGAATTCATCCCCTGAAACTGTACTCACACATTGAAATGCTTGGATAAACAAAAGTGTCAGATAGAGATCCTGCCAAATAGTGTTGTAAACAAGTAGGGGTGAGGGTTCTTTTCAGTCCAGTGTGTAATGGATTCTTTATCATGAAGGTAACCCTACCCTTGATTTGTTAGGAATATCACAACATATGTGTTAGAAACAATAAGCAAGAACTTCAAACAAAACACCAATGATTCTTTTTTAAGTTTCCTCCACCAAATCCAGACCTTTTGAAACACTAAACATCTCGAAGAGAGCAAATGAATAGCAAGTTATGTCAGTTCTGTTGCCTAACATGAGCTCATTTAATTAAGTTGTAGTAGTATCCAATTTTAAGCAATCTAGTTTAAAACAAGTAAGGGTCAATTTGGGCAAACATATATTGTCTTTGATTTGTTACACTGAAATATAAAATGCTACTATAGATTCTCATGGTGAAAATACATTTTCTGAATGTGATATGTTTAAATGATGAAAATAAGGTTGCTTTAAAACTGGTGAAAAACCATAAAAAAAAAATAAGAGGACACTGTGAAATGTCTGAGTGGATAAAGATGCTGGTTATGTAGTTTGGGGACCACAGTTTAATCACAGAACCACAGAAAGGTGGAAAGAGAGAACAAACAATAAAAATTTGTTCTCTCATTTCCACACTTACACCGTGGCACCAACACTCACACATATACATATCACATACATACACACAGAAGAGAGAGAGACAGAAAGGCATGCACATGTGCACAAACACACAGATGATAGACGAAAGATAAATAGATAAAAGATGATAGATAGATAGATAGATAGATAGATAGATAGATAGATAGATAGATAGATAGATAGATAGATAGAAAGATAGATAATTGAAAAATAAATATGGATATTGTTCAGGTCTAAAATGTTGGCACTGAAGAATATTCAGGAAGCAAAATATATGCTTAATTTTTGTTTATGTTGAAACTAAACTGGAGCTAATTCTGAACATAGGAAACGTCTATATAGCCAAACGATTATGATAATCCTTTCTCCATTCCAACTTCAATGGGTCTGTGATGGAGAGTTTCATTTGCTGAGAGCCTTTTGCAGTTGGTTTATGGTATACGACAAAGCCATTTTGGGTATTGAAATCACATCATTTAGATACGGTTTGATTTATTTTTAGTAGCTTAAACAAAGCTGATGGACCCTGCCTAAATTATGTTTAAGCCTGCTTTGTGCCTTCATGATTTCAATTCTTTAAAGCTGTCCTCCAGTGTAACTCCTATAGCCACAGCCCTCTTAGTATCTCAAGAGTTTTCCCAGAATAAATCATTCTCTCTCCATGCTTAGAGAACATGTGCAATGCTTTTGTGACATATGGGCCTGTCTACAATAATTAATTCCTAGTTTGTCCAACCTAATTGCTCCATGTTGGCAACTCTTGTTAGTTTATTAAAAGCAACTTTGCTAAATATGGGCAAAATATTACCAAAATGGCTATTTCCCCTTAAGGTACACAGTTTATCACTGCTTTATAAAATCAATTATTAATATCTCTATGTAAACTCTTTCCTAGAATGCATTCACAACTGCTGTTGTACAATCCCACTTAATTTATCTTTTTAATTATATTGATGATTAGCTAGGTTCCAAAGTTATTGTGGAGGCGGCTGTTAAAGTCCATCTTCTTTCCTCATGCTACAATGTGCTTTGAGTTCTGCTAATAGCTAATCTAGAAAACTTGGTGTTTTCTCTGTGTGTAAGGTAGGTCAGTGTTCTTGGCTCAGTCAATGATGGGGAACCTCTGATCTGCTTTAAATTATAACACTGTGTGTTGGTAGTTGAATTTGAGTTCTGCCTGGACTTTGATTCCACCAAACTGCATGTCCGGTTAATCCAAATCCCAGAGTACTAACTAGCTCACAATAAGTTTGGTTTGAGACACAGATGACAATGGAGAAAAATGTAAAATTGCTAGTTGTCACAGTGTTAAAGTGTAGAGTTTTCATGACAGATCTCTGAGAAGATGAATTTAATTTGTTACTTTCTAGACTTGTAAGCCACTTTGAAAAACAGTCTCCTAAATCATATGCACTTTTATAGAATGCCTAAATTCTATCCCTGTTTGTTATATATTTCAATCTGCGATTACATACATACAAATAGCAACATAGATATTTTATGGATTTGTGCTCATTTCAGAATGGCAATGTATTATTTTTCCTTGAGAATTTCTACATGCATATAACATATTTTGATCAAATTTATCCCCTTTCCTTCATATTCAATTCTCCCTTATACTGCCTATACCACTTTTCTGTCACAACATTTTGTGCTTTTTATGTTTCTAAACTCATGCAGTCTATTTAGTGCCCCTTGAATGTAAACTCATCTAATGGACATAACCTCATCTAATGAAGTATGCATAGCTTTACAAGGACCATATCCCTCAAGGAAACTGACTCTCCTTGCCTTTGTAGCCATCAACTGCCAGTAGCTCGTTATCTGGAGGTGAGACTTCACTAGTCTCTCTCATCCATCCTAGGCCATTGGCTGGCCCGCTATTCTCCAGGCCTCCTGTCTGTAGTTACAGCCACTATGAGGTCCCGAAGGTGGCAGAACCACTACTTTTGACAAATACTGTCTTAGTGCAGATGTCTACTTTCTTTGGCCCTTACAGTCTTTCCACTTAAACGTCTTTAATAATTTGCAAGCCTTGAGGGGATTGATGTGATACAGTTGCCCCATTAATAAGTGACTATTCTTTAGTCTCTTATAAATAAGTGTTGACCGGCCGAGGTTCTGTGTATTATCTACTGGGGAAAGAAAAGCTAGTCTATGGATATAAGGATAAAACTTAAGGAGAGCCTAATGCAGTGTTTATTCAATAATAAACACTATATTAGAATAATAATGAGTTAGATAATAATAATTGAATTAGAATAATAATGCTCAGTTCCCCTTAGTGCCAATTGACCTGGCTAGCAGTGGCATTTTGGCCCTGGAAACAGTGCCAGAAAGGAATTCTGATACCACTATTGTGTCACTGGGCATAACTTGACAGACTAGTCATCATTTTACCTCCCATAGTTTATGACTTGGTAAGAATGTTTATTATTTTTCTCTTCTGATTGTGTATATGGAAACTTAAGGCAGTATTGAAGCTAGTCATAAAAGATGAAACTTCCAGGTCAGTGCCAGCTTGATTTCTTCATGTCTTATAACTCAAGTGTCTTGAGTATTTGGCAATAAGTTCTTACTATGAAATTCTGGAATGTAACCAGAGTAACGGCAACATTCTGTAATGTTTACAAGGGCTCTGTGGATCATCTTAATTGTGCAGAATAATTGAAAAATACCCTCTTGAAAATTAAAAATAAGTTGGATGTATTCACAAAATGAAGCATAAAATAACTTTAAAGATGTATTGGAAATTTATGAACAATGGATATAGTGCAAGGAAAAAGGCAAAAATTAGATAGAACAATTTACAAAAACATGATTGAATTCTCCAGATAATATATTAACCAAGAAAACCAAGTACAATTATTTACTTAAATTATGATTTCATTGCATAAATAAAAGGCAAGGGAGCATAATTAAATGTGTGTGTGTGTGTGTGTGTGTGTGTATGTGTGTGTGTATGTGTAAATCATTCTGAATTACCAAATAATCAAATAATAAATTTATTCCCACAGTAGACAGGAAAGTTTGGCTCTGGGGCTGGAAGCTTAAGATGATTTACAGTTGTATACAATATCATAAAAATGTTGGACATTTTTTCATTGATGTGGGCACATTTTTCTGTGTTTTATCACCGTTGTTTTCTAACTACTTAACATATATGCATGTTTCTATAAAATGCTATGCTATGCAATTAAAACACACACAAGGAGGAAAAGCAAACTAAAGGAAGAAGTGAATGGCAGGGATCTTACATATAAGACAAAATCTTCTTGAAAGAAAAGGTTACAAAGGGCCCTCCCAGCAGCCATTTGCAGCAGGGAACCAGGCAGCTCCACAGCCTTCTGTGCTTAGCCCACCAGGAGAGAGTGATCTCCCAGCAGCGATTTCACTTCTGAGTGGTGAGGTGAGATCTCCACCTTCTCTCTGGAGGGGTACAGCTAGGAGCACACAAGGCATATGATCATTGGAGTAGCTGGGACAGGAGTCTTCCCTTCCAGCCTCTATTTGCAGCAGAGAACCAGGCAGCTCCACAGCCTTCTGTGTACAGACCCTGCAAGAAGAGAGTTGGTCTCCCAGGAGTACAGACACAGGTTTACAGGCCCATAGGAGGGGCAAGCTCCAACCAGAGACAACAAGACCAACTAACACCAGAGATAACCAGATGGCAAAAGGCAAGTCCAAGAACCCTACCAACAGAAACCAAGGCTACTTGGCAACATCAGAGCCCAGTTCTCCCACCACAGCATGTCCCGGATGCCCCAGCACACCAGAAAAGCAAGAGTTGGATTTAAAGTCTCTTCTCACAATGCTGTTAGAGGACATCAAAAAGGACATAAATAACTCCCTTAAAGAAATACAGGAAAACATGGGTCAAATGGTAAAGGCCCTTAAAGAGGAAACACAAAAATCCCTGAAAGAAATACAGGAGAACACAAACAAACAAGTGAAGGAACTGAACAAAACCATCCAGGATCTAAAAATGGAAGTAGAAACAATAAAGAAATCACAAAGTCAGACATCTCTGGAGATAGAAAATCTTGGAAAGAATTCAGGAGTCATAGATGCAAGCATCAACAACAGAATACAAGAGATAGAAGAAAGAATCTCAGGGGCTGAAGATACCATAGAAAACATTGACACAACAGTTAAAGAAAATGCAAAATGCAAGAATCTCCTAAGCCAAAACATCCAGGAAATCCAGGACACAATGAGAAGACCAAACCTAAGGATTATAGGTATTGAAGAGAGTGAAGATTTCCAACTTAAAGGGCCAGTAAATATCTTCAACAAAATTATAGAAGAAAACTTCCCTAACCTAAAGAAAGAGATGCCCATGAGCATACAAGAAGCCTAGAGAACTCCAAACAGATTGGACCAGACCAGAAAGTCCTCCTGTCACATAATAATCAAAACACCTAATGCACTAAACAAAGAAAGAATATTAAAAGCAGTAAGGGAAAAAGGTCAAGTAATCTATAAAGGCAGACCTATCAGAATTATACAAGACTTCTCACCTGAGACAATGAAAGCCAGAAGATCCTGGGCAGATCTCATACAGACCCTAAGAGAACACAAATGCCAGCCCAAAATACTATACCCAGCAAAACTCTCAATTACCATAGATGAAGAAACCAAGATATTCTATGATAAAAACAAATATACACAATATCTTTCCACAAATCCAGCCCTACAAAGATAATAGATGGAAAACGCCAACATGAAGAAGGAAACTACACCCTAGAAAAAGCAAGAAAGTAAACTTTTTCCAACAAACCCAAAAGAAAGTAACCACACAAACATAAAAAGAACATCAAAAATAACAGGAAGCGGGCAGTGGTGGCGCACGCCTTTAATCCCAGCACTTGGGAGGCGGAGGCAGGAGGATTTCTGAGTTCGAGGCCAGCCTGGTCTACAAAGTCAGTTCCAGGACAGCCAGGGCTACACAGAGAAGCCCTGTCTCGAAAAACCAAAAAAAAAAAAAAAAAAAAAAAAACAGGAAGCAACAATCACTATTCCTTAATATCTTATAATGTCAATAGACTCAATTCCCCAACAAAAAACATAGTCTAACAGAGATGTTTTTCATGTGGATCTTTGATTTTATCAGAAAATGTTTGTGACTCCTCTTTCAATTCAGTAATGCTTTTTTGTGTCTACCATTTTGACTGTATTATTTTCCATGATAATCTTTAATTTTAACGTTTTTTTCTGTATTTCTTTGATTTTGTCAGAGGTGTTTTTCAGGTAGATCTTTGGTTTCGTCGGGGGGGGGGGGTGTTTGTAGTTCCACTTTCAATCAATTTAGGAATGTTTTTGTGCCTACCATTTTGTCGGTATAATTGTTCATGATAATCTTCAATTTTAACACGTCTCTGTATTTTTCTTCAATTTTGTCAGAAGTATTTTCCATGCGGATCTTCAGTTTTATCAGACAATGTCTATAATTTTACTTTCAATCAACTTAGGAACATTTTTATATCTTCCATTTTATCTGTATAATTTTCCATATAATAGTCAGTTTTAACATGTTTCTCTATATATCTCTTGAATTTTTTCAGTAAAATTTTCCTTGTAGATCTTCAATTTTATCAGAAAGTGTTTATAATTCCACTTTCAAAAAACATAGGAATATTTTTATGCCTACTATTTTATTTGTATAATTTTTCCATGAAATACTCAATCTTAATGCATTTTTATATATTTCTTCAATTATATCAGAGATATTTTCCATGTAAATCTTTAATCTTATCAGAAAATGTTTATAATTTCACTTTCAATCAACTTAGAAATATTTTTATGCCTACCATTTTATCTGTATAATTTTCCATGATAATCTTCAATTTTAATGTTTTTCCATATATTTTTTTTCAATTTTATCAGAAATATTTTCCATGTAAATCTTCAATTTTATCAGAAAATGTTTATAATTCTACTTTCAATCAACTTAGGAATATTTTAATTCCTACCAATTTATCTGTATAAATTTCTTCAATTTTATCAGAGATATTTTCCATGTAAATCTCCAATTTTATCAGAAAATGTTTTTACTTCTACTTTCAATCAATTTAGGAATATTTTTATGCCTACTATCTTATCTGTATAATTTTTCATGAAATAGTCAGTTTTAACGTGTTTTTCTATATATTTCTTGAGTTTTATCAGAAACATTTTCCTTGTAGATTTTCAATTTTATCAGAAAATGTTTATAATTCCACTTTCAAACAACTTAGGAATATTTTTATGCCTACCATTTTATTTGGATAATTTTTCCATGAAATAGTCAATCTTAACGTGTTTTTCTATATATTTCTTCAATTTTATCAGAGATATTTTCCATATGCATTTACACAATGGAATACTACTCAGCAATTCAAAACAATGAATTCATGAAATTCTTAGGCAAATGGGAAACAAAGGGAGGGAAGAGGGCTTATGGGACTTTCGGGGAGGGGGGAACTGGGAAAAGGGAAATCATTTGGATTGTAAATAAAGAATAGAGAAAATAAAATAATAATAATAATAATAATAGAAAGAAAAAGAAAATGTTACAAAGGACTGATTAGCTGAGTTTCCACCTCATGGTCACCAGATATCATGAGAGTTTCCAGCACCAGGAAGAGCTAGTTATGTTTGTATTAACCAGAGAGGACTGATGGGTTCTGTCAAGGAAAAGGAATTAAAATAAAATAGCAAAGGCAGGAAGCAAAAGATTTTCAAACTCCAAAGCAAGGCCACTCATTTTTCCTGGCCAGGGGTCCATAGCAGATCTCATCAGTGAAATTCATAAAAATTTCAGAAGACACCATGGTTAAATATGCCACCGGATCTTTCATTACACATCACACCCCTGTAGACTTGGTTTCTGTTTCAAATCAAAATATGTGTGGAAGGCTAACCATTTAAGACATTTATATACATTAAAGATTATGTAGCAGGGCTGACTAATTCATTACACACACATTATTTTACTAAACTAGACTGAATGTCAGATGTTTTGTTCCAGTATATTTAGAAATGCAGGACTGTATGAAAATATATCGCAAAAACACACAAAGGAAACTGTTTTCTTGGGCATTTGAATAAATTTTTGGAAAGTTGAGTAAATCTTTGATTTGGTAATAAATGCATTTGGCAATAAATATGTGAAGGAATTGAGGGAAGAATCTACATTGTTGTTAATGATTAAAAATGGCTTCATTGGAACAAAGTGGACGTTCTACCAATGCCAAAGTACAAAACTGCAAAAACTTTGGCACTATGAGTTTTACTGACTTTGTTTCCTTACCTACATTGGATCTGATTCTGAGAAGTCTCTTCTGAACCCAGATATTCTCAAATCATTATTCGACAGTGTATAAGAACTTGTATTTTGTCAAATGTCTTCTTTTTTTTTTGGTTTTTCGAGACAGGGTTTCTCTGTGTAGCCCTGGCTGTCCTGGAACTCACTTTGTAGACCAGGCTGGCCTTGAACTCAGAAATCCTCCTACCTCTGCCTCCTAAATGCTGGGATTAAAGGCGTGCGCCACCACCGCCTGGCTTCAAATGTCTTCAAGCAAAGGGCTTCGATGTAAGACCTATAAGGAAGGGTACCAATTATCATAAATTACTTCCCACATATTTTTCAGTTTAAAAGCTTTAAACTGTGAATTCATTGTTTTTAATTGCAGATTAGTATTCCATTGTGTAAATATACCACATCTTCTGAATCCATTCCTCCGTTGAGGGACATCTGGGTTCTTTCCAGCTTCTGGCTATTATAAATAAGGCTGCTGTGAACATAGTGGAACAATGAATTTACGAAATTCCTAGGCAAATGGTCAGAACTTGAAAATATCATCCTTAGTGAGGTAACCCAATCACAAAAGTATGCAGTCACATGGTATGCAGTCACTGATAAGGAGATATTAACCCAGAATCTCGGAATACCCTAGATATAATTCGCATATCAATAGATTTCCAAGAAGATGGAAGGAGAGACCCCTGGTCCTGGAAAGCCTGGATGTAGGGGAACGCCAGGACAGAGAAGCGAGAGGGGGTTGAATGGAGATAAGAGGGAGGGAAGGGGGCTTATGGGACTTTATGGGAGGAAACGGGAAAGGGGAAATGATTTGGAATGTAAATAAGAAAACTTAGAAAAAATAAAAGCTTTAAACTGTATAAACTTTCAACGTTATTAATAATTTCATTTCTATGTTACCATTTTTTTTGAAAAATATAAGAACACATTACTAGTGATAGGGACGCCCAGGCCTTCAGCGGGTGCTGTTTCTGCCCTCTGTGTCCACGAGGAAGCGGGCAGCCAGGGAGCCCAGAGTGGTCAGAGTTGCGAGAAGAAGGCAGCAGGTCCTGAATGAAGAAGAGTATATCGAGGGACTTCAGACAGTCATCCAAAGAGACTTCTTCCCTGATGTGGAAAAGCTACAAGCACAGAAGGAGTATCTGGAGGCTGAGGAAAATGGAGATTTGGAGCGCATGCGCCATATTGTTATCAAGTTTGACTCTGCCCTGGGCAAGCTTTCTCGAGAACCTCTACTACCCTATGTTTCTTCAGTCAACTTTGAAACTCCTGAGGTACACCCAGACTCTACTGTGCTGGGCAGCAAGCCTGAACCCCAGGGCCAAGACCTAGATGCCAGAGAGACCAGAGATGAGGAGAAGTAGCCTCTGCCCACCCTAGATGTCTTCTTGAGCCGCTACACAAGTGAGGACAATGCCTCCTTCCAGGAGATCATGGAGGTGGCCAAGGAAAAATTCCATGCCCGCCATGTGTGGCTCTACCAGGCTGAGGAGGAATTTGAGAAGGGACAGAAAGAAAGATAATCTTGAACTTCCATTGGCAGAGCATCAAGCCATTGAGAATATTCGGGCTGGAGTGGAGACCTGGAAGTACAAGGCCAAGAACTCTCTAATGTACTATCCCGAGGGTGTCCCTAATGAAGAAGAGTTGTTCAAGAAGCCACGGCAGGTAGCACATAAGAACACACGTTTCCTCTGAGACCCCTTCAGTCAGGCTCTGAGAAAGTCCCAGCTTCTGCAGGCAGCGGCCCTCAATGCCCTGCACAAACAGGGCTAGGTCGGCCCAGATGGCAAGGAACTTATTCCACAGGAGTCCCCCAGAGTGAACCGCTTTAGATTCGTTGCCACACCTTCCCCTGCTCCTGTTGTGAATGAGTTCCCACTGTTGGTGTGGGGAGAAGTTGAGAACACACCTCTGCTAATCCAAGGGTCTGAGAGCCCCTATGTTGACCGGACACTAGGACCCACGTTCAAGATCTTGGAGCCAGGACACAGGGAGCGTCTGAGACTGAAGATGGCCATTGAAGTAGCTGTCAAACACCGGGCCAAGAAGCAGAAAGCATTGTAGAGAGCCACAGAGAACTTGGCCAGTCTTATTCCCATAGGCCTGAGCCCAGCCGTGTTCCCAGCCCTTCAGCTCCTCGTAAGCAGGACAACCAGCAAGTACACAGATCGTGCCCTGCGGGCCAGCTATACACCATCTCCAGCACACTCTACCCACCTCAAGACCCCAGCTGGTGGGCCGCAGACACCCACAAGGACCCCAGCCCCTGGGTCTGCTACACGCACACCCCTCACACAGGACCCAACCTCTATCACAGACAACCTGCTGTAGCTCCCTGCCCGGCACAAAGCTTCAGACTTCTTTTAGAGCCAGGCCTGGCTGGACCTGTGGATGTTTTGTGGGACACTTTGTGGAGCATCCAGGGCAGCTTTCTACTCCTCAGAGGACTCCGGGCCTTGGAGACCCAGACACACGGGCAGTTGATCATTCCAGGAACGCAAGTATATAGTGCTGTGCCGGAGGCCAGGTTGGCACTTTACACCGACCATTCCCCCAGGGCCCTGCTGAAACTGCCTTCTAGTTAACCCCCAACTGAATCCTCATTAAAGAATACTTGGAACTCTCTGATTGGGCTGTTGATTTATGTTCTGGGGTCCACGTGGGTATCTTGGGACCTCAGAGTTAGAAGCAAGGGGCTCTAGATGAGGAAACACTGGCTCCCAGAGCTGCCTTCTTTGCTGAGATCACACCTGAGCCTTCCACTGTGAAGGGTAGCATAGACCCCGAAAGTTGTGCCATTGAGTTCATGGGCCTCCCAGCCAGGGCTCGCCATTGGGTTTGTTGGTTACGAGATCTGGTAAGACCTGCATATCGGGCTCACTAGGAACAGTCCTCTTCCTGTGACTTAAGCCAGGATCTCCCAGCAACCTGGCTGGCCTCCCTGACCTCCTCTCTGACCCTGTGTTCTTCAGCACTGCTGAGACACCAGCTTTTCCTCTGTCTGAGCTGTACTATGAAAAGGGTGGGCTCCCTACAAACCAGCAAATGCTACGCGCACCAGCAGCGCCAGTCATTTGCCTATGGACTGAGAGTAACTAGGCCTCACGTGACTAGAGGCTAGCTATGCCTGTGAGCCCATTCCTAAAGACCTGACGGGTCCCTGCTCTCCGGGTCAACAGAGTCAAAAACTATGATCGAATTCCTCAGCCTATAGTTTTCAGGCCGCAAGTGGCCTACCCTCTGAACAGCCCAAGGTTCAAGTCACTGAGGCAACCTAACGCACAGTAGACTCCTCTCACACCCAGGTCATGCTGGGATTTCACGAGAGCTACCTTTTTCAGTCTTCAGGCATTGGGCCTCTAGGGCCTCAGCACTCACGCTCTCTGGAGGCCACCTGATTGGGTCCCTCCTACCTTGGGCCTTGTATTCCTTAGAGTTTGTCAGTTTGACAAAAGCTAAAATTACCTGGGAAGAAGGAACAATTAAAGAATTGAATTCATTTGAAGAATTACGACTCATCAGATTGCCTGATGGCGTGTCTGTGGGTGTTTTCTTGACGGCTAACTGATGTAAGAGAGCAAGGGTCTACAATGACATCCTTGAGAAAGTTGTCCTGGATTATATAAGGAAGTCTGGGAGGAAGCCAGCCAGGAAGTGGCACTACTTTATGGTTTCTGCTTCCGCTCCTACTGGAGTTCCTACTCGTTTCCCTCAGTGATAGACAGTGACTCGAAAGCGTGAACTGAATAAACCACTTCCTCCCTTAAAGCAAACAAACAAACAAAACAAAACAAAACACATTACTTGGAATCTCATAGTCCCTAAGGGGGAGCAGTCTCTCTCTCTTTCCCTCCCAACCTCCCCCCTCTTTCTCTCTTCAATTCCTTTTTTTTTATTTATTTAATTTTCTTTTTATTTTTGTTTTATAAAGTATATCACTGTAGTCCAAGTTGACTTCCAACTCACTTTGTTAGACTGGCTAGTGTCAAACTCATGGAACTCACTTACATTACCTTCCAGAGTATTGGGATTACAACCATAAAATACTACAGATAACTGCATCTTAGTTTGGAAAGGAAAATATTGAGGGAACAATTGAATTAATCTAACAAGTCAAAATAATTGATTTTTCTCTGAGGCTATTTGTCTATTACTGCTACTACTACTACTACTACTACTACTACTACTACTACTACTATTTGGTTTTTCAAGACAGGGTTTCACCATGTAGCTTTAGTTGTCCTGGAACTCACTTTATAGACCAGGCTAGCATAGGAATCACAGAGATCTACCTGCCTCTGCCTTCTGAGTGCAGGAATTAAAGGTGTGGATCACTACTGCCTGGCTTGTCTAGTACTCTGTCGGCTCTCTGTCTTTGTTGTATTTCTTAGCTGCTTGGCCCTATTTTGTCGCCATTTTTGCCTGTACAAGACACCTTCCCTATAGAAAGCAGAGTCAGATCCTGTTTCTATGTTTTCTCTGTACTAATATTGTCTTAGACTCTGCTTGTGTCTAAGGCTTGAAGTCATCCCATCGACTTTCATCTGTGATTTTATATCTCCTAATCTCTGGTTCATATTTTCTTTTTGGTTCTTTTTGTATATTTGTTACTTTTCTGTTAAGGTGACAAAAAGCCAGAATGTTGAAATTATAGCTATTTAATACCATATTTGGACCTGCATCCAAGACAAAGGATTTATTTTGGCTTAATGTTTCAGAAGATTCAATCCACTGTCTCTTGGCCTCTTATACTGGGGACTACCACCTTGCCAGGAGGAGAATATGATCAAGGAAACATATTACATCATGACTAAGAAGGAAGCAGAGTGAGGGAAAGGAAACAGCCAGTAATCACATGTTCGTGGAGCATCCAAACTTCTACCCTCAGTGACCTACTTCTAGTTAGACCTCAGTCCCCTAAGTTCCCAAAGTCTGTTTAAAATTGTGTCACCAGATGGGGACAAGCATTAAAATATAAGCCTTGGGCAATTCAGATCCATACCATAAGACTAGTTTTCCTCAGCTGATTCTTTTACATGAACCATATGTCAGTATAGCAACTTCGGTGTTACTTAACCTAAATTCACTGCAACAAATGCTGAGACAACCAGCGTACAAACACAAGGGTTATTTTGGTCCACAGTTCCAGAGGATTCCACCCAGGAGTATTTTTGTTTTGTTGTTGTTTTGTTTTCATCTTCGTTTTTTTCCTTTTATTTGAAATGTTCTATTATGTTTTGAATGTGGCAGAGAAAAACTATTCATCTCCTCACTAGAAAAGAAAGGATGAAGACAAAGAGGCTCAAAGTCCTTCTGTCGTCTTTTAAAGGGTGGCACCAGTGACCTAGTACTTCCTACTGAGACCTCAATTTAAAGTTCTAGCACTTCCATGTGATGCCCCTCTGGGAATTACGGTTTCGTCATATCGTCCTTAAAAGGATATCAGGTCCCAACCACAGCACTGGAATTCCTTACTGATTTTTGATGTATTGTTATTTTATTGGTTGTCTTTCAAGGGCTTACACTGTGCATCTTAACTACCCAGAGTCTTCCTCAGTGTATGCTATTTGATACTACAAAATGTTCCCTCTTTTAGTGTTTCTTATTCATCGCAAATTCCATTTTTGTTTATCCCCCCCCCTTTTTTTTTTTTTTTTGCTTTTACAAAGTTGTCTGCTAGGAACAGATTCCCTCCGGTGGTTTTTTGTTTCTTTGATTGTGGTATGTGTATGTGTGCATGTGTGTTTATGTATGTGTATGTGTGTATGTGTGTGTGTGTGTGTGTATGTGTGTATGTATGTGTATGTGTATTCCCTTCCTGTTTTTGAAGATAGGTTTCTTGCATATAAGATGTTTGGCTAATCACTTCTTTTTCCTCTGAGCTTTTGAAACATGTTGCCCTCTCCTTTCAACTCTACTTCTGCTAAGTTAACTGTAAGAGAGCTTGTGAGAGCTGAGGCATGTCTAATATATCATCTCTGAGTTTTTTGCTTTTATGATTTTTTTCTGTCTGTAGTAGTGCCCTACATCTTTTCATATTCTACAGCATGCAGAGCTGTGCATTGCTACCACGTGCTCTACTGAATGCTAAAGTAAATGCCTCTCCCCTGCACTTGGGGTCTCCAGATATGTTCTTCGTGGTCATTATATGTTCATCTCTTGCTCCTTCTCTCCTGGCATCTAAATTACATATTTGTACAATAAGAGCTGCCTTGTAACTATGTGAGGAGCTCCTCATTTTCCTTCATCCTGCACTATTTGAATTTCACAGTTTCTATCAATTCATCTTCAAATTCACATCTTACTTCTTCCACCAGGCTCAATCAACTGTTAAGCCATCTATTGCATTTCTCATCCTAGGTACTGGAGTTTTCAGATACAGAATTTCCAACTGGTTCTTTTAATAATTACTATGTTGCTTCGTGAAGTTGTATTTTCACACATTTCCTTTTCCTTTTATGCATGGATTACTGTAGCTCCTTAAACTTACTGTGGTGACTTTTACATGTTTGTCAAATCTGTTATTCAACACTCCCAGGCAGTTTTTGTAGCTGGCTTTTATCCTCTATGTATGTCTCATGATTTCTTTTCTTAAATGTGAGACATTTGTATAATACCCCGAAGCGGTTCCCTTTTCTCCATGGGGATTGATTCTGTGGTTGTTTGCAAGTACATGCATTCTCTGACTTAACTAGCCTGCTTGGGAAAACTGTTTTCTTCACAGTGTGAAGCCTTTGGTGTGTGTTTTCCGAATGAAGCTGTAGGCATGTGGATACTCACTCTAAGATGACAGTGATTTGTTTTTTCCCTACGGTTCTGAGTTTGTTCCCCTTGTCTTACTGCTAAATTTTGCTTCTTTTCTATGATGATTTACCCTGGGAAGTTCCTCTGATACTAACTGGTTCCTCTACTGTTTTCCCCAGGGAACAGGAGCATCAATTGTTCAGTGATTCGCTAAAGGATGACAGTGTCTAAAACTCATCTTTGAGGATTTTTAGATTTCTACTGAACTCTTTTGAACTGTCTCTGATTTCCATAGTAAGATGGATGGCTGATATATTAACTTCCTGTTTTTACTTAAGAGGACTATTTATAGAAAGATCCCTTAACCTTGGACCTTCCATACTTTGTTTCAAATAATGACAGTTCTCCTCTCTTTCTGAGGGGAAGAGCTCTCTTTGATATTAAATTCCCACTGTCTTGCTGAGAAGACTCTGGACCTTGGGTAGGAGAGAAGCTTCTGTTCCCCTTGGCTGGAGATTCCTGACAACTTCTGCTCTATCAACATGCTAGGCTAAATACAAACAAGGGAGCAGCATCCTCACCTTATTGTCCAAAGACAGAGACTTTACCTATGATGGGGGTTGGGTAGGCAAGAAGCCTCCACATTTGTCCACCCCTCCTTAGTAAGTTAGTTTCTTGAACTTGTTTTTGAATAGATGAGAAACTCCCATAGCCCATGGCGATTGATCCACAGAGTTCCTCCTGTACATTCTATTGAACTCTTACAATCTTACAATTTTGTTTCTTTATTTGCTTGTTTATTTGGATGCATGTTTTAAAACATGATTTCAGGATATAGCTTAGGCTATAGTTTTGGACTCGCAAACTTTTCCCCTTTTATTGTTCCCTTCACTGAATATATCCTGATTATGGCTCCCCTCCCTCTAACTCCTCCCAGTTCTCCAGATACATGTCTCCTCCCATCTGGATTCCCCCCCACTTCTGTCTCTTATGAGATAAGGAACATTATTATCTCTAGTCTAAGCGATAATCATGACATAAAACAAAATATAATGAGATAAAACCAAAACTAACATGTTGGAATCAGATAATACAAGCAGAAGGAAAAGTGCCCAAGAAAAGACAAAAAAAAAAAATGTATAGACGGAGACCCAATCATTCATTCACTCAGGAATCTCACCAAACACTAGTCTCCCAATCTTTCTACTTCAGCTTCCAAAGCATTGAGATTACAGGCCTGCATTGCCATGAGAAGCTAGGTTACTTTTAACATTCTATTTTTGGTTATTTCAATGAATGTTGAAGTGAAATGTGCCGTATGTTTAAGTTGCCAAATGAGTCTGATTCTTGCTGTTATTGGAACTGTTAGGAACAAGCCTGGGCCCTGGAAACTCTCATAAGCTAAGCAGGCCTCTTTTTCTCAGTAGACCAGTTATAGATAAATCATCTTGAAAAGTAAAGATATTTATTCAATGTAGCCATATTGGGAAGAGGGATAAATGTAGAGATTCAATAGCCACCAAGACTACCTACTAGATACTGACCTGAGGCTTAAATTTAAACAGAGGACAAGAACTGTGCATAAGAAAGCTTTCCTGGTAAATCTGTGGTCATAACCATCATTGACTCATGTTTTCTCTATTCTGCTTTCTTCTTCAGGGTAATATAAAAAGTTGTCATAATTATGTGAGATCTCTTCTTGGAGACAAGTTGCTCCTTTAGAAGGCACCAAACTCCAGCTTTTTCCTCCGATCAGCATGAGTCTTAGAAAACTTCTAATTTTGGAAAAAGCATTCTTTCACTTATCTGCTAACCAAAAATAAGGCATAGAAATGCTGCACTTTAAAATATTTCCCTCCTGACAGGAAGGTTATGCTGTCATCTTCCTTGAAGACACTATATTTCTCAAGTCTCATAGGTGTGCGTAAATGATTTTTTTTCAGTCTTCTCACTAGCATTTAACATAACCAGGCCATAGGTAAGCATGAGTTCAAATATAAACTTCTGTACTTAATAATGAGTGTGGGTAGCATAATATGATCTCTCTGTCTCTGTCTCTACCAATCTCTCTCTCTCTCTCTCTCTCTCTCTCTCTCTCTCTCTCTCTCTCTCTCTCTCCCCTCTCTCTCTATCTGTCTCTATCTTTCTATCTACCTCATATTTCTTTACTTGTAATAAAAGGAAATATTTAATAACATATAGTCAGAATTAATATCAAACCATAACTCTTAGAAAACCATGTTATCTTATCTTACTAATAGAAAATAAGAGATGAATTGTTTATCCAACAAGACTTTAAGTGCAGTTTGATATACAAACTCATCTCCGTGTCAAGTAATTATTATTATTATAAAATGATTCATAGAGAATGAATTCTTTTTCAGACTTAGCTTTTGACTCAAGATCTGTATAACTGTATAATGCTTTGGATTAATGTGGAGGAGGTTTTGCAGATTTGAAGCCTGGACAGGAGGATTGTCTTTTCGTAAGAATACTTGGGTATTTCCAATGTCCCTTTTGCATTGGTTTAGAAAAAAATATAGAAAGAGGGGTCTTAAAATGCAAGTACTGAAAGATTTTGTTTCTGAAATCATGACTGATTAAACCTACACTGCCTGGTTCCAGAAACTGGAACACTTGATGAGGTGCAAGGGTTTATATAATCAATGTTTTTCCTAATGTGGAGACATGCTATGCTATCACATTATCAATTTACTCCTTCTTATGACATTTGTTTCAAATCATTAAAACCTCACACAATCATTACATGAAAATTTGCTGTACTATATTGTTTTAGAATGAAATCTCTGGACATCTAGGAGCAACTAGTAAACAACAATGGTTAACAGGGTATTGCTATATTCAATTGCCCTGCTGCTAAGTAGGGAAGACATTAATAAGCGTGCCTGTGTCATAGTTCTAGACAAGTTACAGATGATTACTCTTGGTTTATTATGTCTATTTTCTAGATTTGGGACATTCCTTGGAGTAAGTTATCTCCCTTCTCCACATGAGTTCCCGCAGATCAAACTCAGGTCATCAGTGTATCAGCAAGCACCTTTACCCAGGAAGCTATCTCAACATCCTCAGCCCAAGTGTGAACGTACTGTGTTCAGAATTAAGGTGCTGTGAAGTTGTTCACAGGACATGGGAGACTGCTATCAGAAACCTCTTGCATTCCCTATACATTTGATTTTTTATTAAGTTTTCATCATGGTACTTTTGAAAGCTTTCAGTGTTGCTGAACATTTTACCAGCTTTCATTCAGTAACCTCACATGGGGTTGTGACACACAGTTTAAGACACTCTGCTTGAGAGTAAACATTGCCTGCTAAAGTGACCTGGACTACTTCATAAAATAAACTGTACCTTATTCTATTGCTGTGACTTTGGACTGGGTACCAAGGCACCTGACTTAGACCATAGAAGACTGCCATTTGGCTTGTATACTCCACTCTGGGGCTTTCTGTCAGTCTTCTTGAAAAAGACTGAAATAGCACACAGTTGGATAGATCATCACAAATTTCCTTCAATTCTCTATGACTTTCTCTTGTGTTCTAAAAAAAATAATCTCCAAGATTTTATAACTACTGGCCATTTAAAGCTTAAGGATAGGAGAATGAAAGTGTTGTCTTAGTTTATTCAGGCTGCATAACACAGTGGTTATTGCACACATATTTGTTACAGGAAGTCAAAATCTAGTTCTCCCTAGAGTCTTTACTAAGATGCTAAATCTAACATGGGGACTATGCTCTGCTGCACAGCATCCTCTCAGGAGCTCTACATACTTGTAACATTACCTTGGGATCAGGATTGCAACTTATGAATCTTATAGATGCACAGCATTCAGGCCAGAGTATTCCATCATTCAATATTCCATCATTTCAATAAGGAACTTACAAACTCTTCCTAGAAATGGTACAGTAAAGTTCACATAAGCCTCATTCTCCAGTAGGCTAGTTCATGAATCATCTAGCTGGGCTAGGCTCTAACTAGATAGACTGGGAAAGAAGATAAAGAATTAGTGTGTCAAAACTCTACAATTAAAACGTAAAGAGGAAGAAGGGTAAGGATGATGTAGCGTTCAGAACCTGATGGTAATTCTACTCTCAGTATAAAAATGTTGGCTACTTTCTTTATCGGGTGTTATCTGTTAAATCCCATAAAAATGAAGTTGAATCAGTATTTGCATTCAAAACTCCTCCAATAAAATCATAAAAACTACCTCCTTGCCTTTTCTCACACTTCACTTGAATTTTCTGTCATTGTCATTGCACCAAGAATTAAAATTTTCACCTTAAAAATCCCTGACACAAAAGCAAAGGATATTTTCCGAAGATAAAACTGGAATTGAATTTATGAATTTATGTACACTCTTACTGAGAAAAGAAAAGCAGCGTTCACTGAACTTGGTAGTTTTAGTTTTCCTCTGGGGTTAAAATAAGTTTTCTCTCCATCTTTGGAAAATGTCAGCAGACAACTCAAATATGATATGTACTGAAGAATGCGGGGGCTCTAATTTGCATCAAAGCCAAAGCAACAGGACTCTGTCATCTCCTCTTCAAAGCACTGTCCTAGGGGATGTGCTATTTCATTACAAACCAAGGAATCTATGCTCAGACATGTAGCTGCTAGCTCAAAATTTAACCTAAAAGGCTTTAAAAGAGAAAAGAAAAAAAGTAGGGGAGAAGAGAGCCCTACCAATTCCCCAGGTGTCCCTGCAGCTTTTGGACAGAGTGACTTACCAACCCAGATACTGTGCTAATAAACAAAAGGAAGATAAACAATGCCCTGGTTAGTCACAATCCTACACATTACAAATAACCATACACAGAGCTCATGCTTTTACAGTGGATGAAGTCAGTCAAAACCAGGAACCAAATCTTCTAATAACTGATACTTCAGTTCACTTTCTTTCCAGGTGCCTTTTAGGATCCAGATATTTGGCCTAGGGAATTCCCCAGAATAGGGGAATACAAGTCAGGAAATTGGCGGCGGAGGTGGCAGGGGGCGGGGGGGGCAGGGAACAGGGGGAGGGGGGTGGGATAGGGGGTTTTTGGTGGGGTAACGTGGAAAGGGGGTAACAGTTGAAAAATAAATAAAGCAAATATCTAAGAAAAAAAGAGAATAAAGAAGATATGGAGATTGTAGAGAGCAGCAGAACATCATTGGAACTGCAAACTGATATTAAAAAGTATAATGAAAGGTATGGCAAAGGCAGTTTATAAGTCTTCAAAATCATTCAAGCAATGCTGTGATGTGGATTACAAAACTGGCAAACATTTTCCTGCATAGGTAAAAGTACACTTTTATAATAATAAGGCTCACATCCCCAAGTCCTTCTAAGAATTGGAAGATAAACATAGCATGCAGAATGAACACCATTAAATGTGGAATTTGCAAGGTAGGTCATATATATATATATATATATATATATATATATATATATATATGTAATTAATCTCCTAATTACCCACTACACTCTAAGTTCCTATGTTCATAGAAATATATTGATTTTCTCTCCTGCTTAACCACCTTAATTACCTTTATCTACATCTTTCACTGAGATGATATCCTAAATTGAAAATAAATCTAACTATTACATTAAATATGTTTTGAATGAAATTTTAAGTTGCAGTTTTGGATTTGGTATTTATTAGTATCATATAATTTATTACCCTTAATTTTCAATAATTACAGCACCCTCCTCTACTACAGAGAAAATAACCATGAAGCACCAGCCCCTCTGAATGTTATGGGTTTTGTCTTTAACATTTAGTAAAGTAATAAGAACTATTAACTTCATAATCATAGACATTATAAATGAATGACCCAAAACCCTCTGGAATGGCTTGATAGAATAGAAGGATCAAAGAATCATAGTACTGAATGGTTCTATCATTTGAGAGGAAACAAAATATTGAAGTCATGATTAAAGAGATGGAACAATGCTATCTTTTTTTAAAGATTTTTTTTTATTTATTATATGTAAGTACACTGTAGCTGTCTTCAGACCCACCAGAAAGCATCCAATCTCATTACAGATGGTTGTTAGCCACCATGTGGTTGCTGGGATTTGAACTCAGGACCTCCGAAAGAGCAGTCAGTGCTCTTAATGGCTGAGCCATCTCTCCAGCCCTGGGACAATGTTATCCTACCAAATCAGAATTCACCATTCCTCTTTTGCATGCCAAGAGAAAGCTGACATCCAGCTATCTGTACAGTCATTGTAATATATTTATGATTAATGCAATTAATATATTAACATGCTTTACAAAATGTCCTATTTTATTAATTATAGTTTTGCTCAAATATAATAAAATTGATTACTAAAAATAAAGCCTAGTTAATATTTCAAAGAACGTGTAAATAACTTTTACATTTTTGTATTAGGAAAAGTCTGTGACAATTTATTCATTCAAATTTTATTTATATTTCCCAAATTTAGTTTTAAATATCTTTGTTCTGCACTTTTATTTAGGATTAGACAGAAACAGAACAAAATGAAACCACATATTGCTATAACATTTTAGAAAATGTTTAAATCTAATAATTTTTATCCAGTGTCATTTTAAAACCAATCATGAGAAATATTTTAATATTTGAAGTCTAGTCCTTTCCTGTTTTGAATTTTCTAAAGTAAAATAATAAATATTGGTTTTATATTAGATTATATATTAAGATTAATATTAATTGTTCTTTTTCTCTTAGCTTTTCTATTTCCATCTTTCATCTGCATAATAACGACTTTAAACTAAAATGACATTTTGTCACTTCTCATTTTTCTCTAAAGGCTCACGATTATCAGGGGATGCAACTAAAAGCCTTGTCAGATGATATTAAAGATATACAGGACACAAATTGAACGATTTAATTCTCTGCCTCCATTATCAACCATGCCCCACTCTTATTCTCTACACCAGAGATGCCAATGGTGATTCCTCCCAACTGTAGAAACCCTAGTCCTGGTTCATGAAAAATACACCCTCACTGCATAACTGAAGTATGTTATTTTATCTAGTTCACCCCTAAATATCATACTCAGCTGTCTTTGGGGTTGATTAGGTTTTCATTGTGAGAGGGAAAAGATTCAAGATATCTTGAAAATGTACTTTTGAAAGCACCTTCTTACTAATTAAGAATTATATATATGTCAGCAGGTGGACCGACCGCTACACATATAAAACCATTGTACTACATTATTTGAATTTCACTGTGGCAGTTAAGTGTAAAAAAAAAAAATGAAGAAAACTTGAAGTCTTGATATTGGCACTGGAATAAATAACATTTCCATGCTAAGGAGAAACGATTAGAAAACACATTTGGTCTTAAACAGTAGAAAAATTGTAGGAGATGGTGTGCAGCCTGCTTCTAAAGCTGTAAATCTACTGATGTTGATATCCTCCAGCAAGCCTGTTGTAGGAATCTTTTAAATCTCCTTTGGTCTTAATATTTCCTCTGTGGGGGATAAGTGAGAGTGAGCAAAGGAGAAACTTCAATGACTAGGTTCTCTTTTCATCCTGAGAACCTTTCTCCTTTGTGCTTCAAAGGATTTTGCATTTGGCCAGAGGTCTCATACAGGTGGAAGAAAATACTTATTTTCTCTGAGATTCAATTATTTCTCTTGCACAAGGATAGGACAGGATTGGATTCTTCTCAGTCCCTATTATTGCTAAACTACTTGGTTAAATACATAATAGAGGATAATTTCAGGTTCAATACAGTACTCTTGCAGTTATTAGATCCAAAACTTATCTGAAGAGAGCTAAAGACAAGCAGATGAAACTTTGTTTGACTAAGATAATTCCGAGAACACCTGCCAATTTTCTTTTTATCTTACATCCAAAGTGAAAAACACAAGAACTCTTCAATAGATGTCAGTGTAGACAGAAGCTTAAGTAACTCACATATCTCATTCATTTCCAAGATGAGGATTCCTTGATTCACACAGGAGGTGCAGGTTAAAGGGTGGGTCTTCTCATCAACCCATTCCTTAGTTCACTTAATGGTTCATTTAACAAATATTTCCAGTGCTGAACACTACTGTAGAAGACAATATATACATGCTAGAGAGCAAAGATAGTTACCTTGTCATCCCTTCTATGGTTTTAAGGGATATTTTATCTGCTACAAAGGGAAAAAAAAGAAATTTCAAGTAGAAAATGCATTTATTAGAAATGCTGTTGTAAAACCAAGTATAAAAGCAGAAGAAAAAACTTTTCTAAATAAACTTAACCAACATTTTTCATTATTTACAAAAATGTAACAATGCAAAAAAACCTACAACATTATAAATTTTAGAAGTAAAGTATAGTGTTAAATGTTAGCCAAGAGTTGTTCATTTGAGTTGAGTATCATGGGAGGAATTCTACCCAACATTTAAGCCAATACATAACAATTCTATTTAAATTCTTTTAGAAAATAGAAGAGGAAACATGACTCTCAATGTCTTTAATGATGTCTCTGTTAATTTAACAACACATACAGATAAAACCATAGGAAGAAATGAAATCTGCATGCCTATTCATTACAGAAGTCTGTACACAATAGTCCTTAAAAGATCAATGAATAGTAAGAGGCTAAAACCTTAAAAACAGACTTTATTTAGTAATGAAAACGTGATTTAAAAAGAAGAGTAGGGGGAAGGATTGTGGGACCTAAAGGGAATAGGAACTCCACAGGAAGATCAACAGAGTCAACCAACTTGGACCATTGGGGCTCTCAGAGAGTGAACCACCAACTAAAGAGGGTACACGGGCTGTACCAAGGGCTCCCAGCACATAAAAAGCAGATGTACAGCTTGGTCTTCACATGGGTCCCGAACAACTGGAGCAGAGGTTATCCCTAAAGATGCTGCCTGTCTGTGGAATATGTTTTTCTTGCTGGGCTGCCTTGTCTGGCTTCAGAGGGAGAGAATGCACCTAACCTCTCAGGGGGAACACCACCTTCTCAGAGGAGAAGGGGAAGGGGAGAGGGAGGGGGAGGGGGAAGGATTTCAGGAAGGGATGGTGGACAGGGGCAGGGAGGGCAGTGAGCAGGATGTAAAGTAAATAATCAAAATAAAATAAAAAGAAAATGCAAACTAATTACCTATATTTGTGTTAAGAGGAAGAAAGATACATAAATGTATTAATGGAAAATAAAATATAATTGGAAAGGTTTAAGAACAAGTGACTTTTGAAGCTGCAAACTATCTACAAATTTTACTTTGGCGATTTGAGAAGGATTTATATGATTCTGCCCACAATGGCATGAAAGAAAAGAAAAAAAATTCTACTAATATATAAAAATTGTTATTGGATAAATATCCTCAGGACTCTACCACATGTTGAAAGTAACATTGTTTTAATAATTGAAGAATGCATTAATGCATGAAACTTTTTACATATCCTTACACAGTTGCAGACAAAATGATTAGATATGATATATAAATTATACCTTGACAATAATATAAAAATGTGTGATAATGGGATAAATGCAGTAAAGATATGCAATTATATGCTGACCACAACAGAACATTACTAACAAAAATTAAAGACCTTTGTAAGTGGATATTGATACATTTAAAAATTAGATGAGTCAATAGTGTTAATAAAATATTAAATTGAATTATAGAATCAATACAATCTTAATAATACTATATGCTTTCTAATAGAAATTGGTTCATTAATTCTGAAAAGCAGACAATGTAGAAAAGACAAGTCATTTATAAAATTAATAAAGATGTGAGATAAATCTTACTAAATTTCAATAATTTCCACATACTTACAGCAACAAAATAATATGAAACTGGTGCAAATCTAGATAAAAGCATCTTTGGAACAGAATAGAAACCTATGCAAAAATAACCACAGTCATTTTCAATTGAGATTTTAAAAAAGCACCAAAACAATGTCCTTTAGCAAATTGTACTGAAATAACTGAATATTATTACAAGAAGAGAAACTCAAAGATTTTACTCACAAACAAAAACCAAAATGTGTTGATAACATAAGCCTTAGAGTGGAAAAACAGTTTTGGAAAATATGATCTGAATGCAAAAGTCATGTACTTCTTAAAAATTAAGACATTTGACTCTTCAAAGGACAGACAGACAGACAGACAGACAGACAGACAGACAGACACACACACACACACACATCCCTGAGTTGGGTTTTTTTGTTTTGTTTTGTTTTTTGAGACAAGGTTTCTCTGTGTAGCCCTGGTTGTCCTGAAACTCACTTTGTAGACTAGGCTGACCTCGAACTCAGAAATCTGCCTACCTCTGCCTCCCAAGTGTGGGAATTAAAGGTGTGCACCACCACTGCCCAGTGAAAGCCTGAGTTTTTACTATCTAACATAAACCTAGAGAGGGGCTTTTAATACATTTAGTTGTAGTAATTACCATGATGTATGTGTGTGTGTGTGTGTGTGTGTGTGTGTGTGTGTGTATTCTATAAAAAGTTGTTGTTTCTTGGGAGATAGGACAAACAAGTCTCCTTACCCAAAATATAGGCAACTAACAACAGACCACAGTAAAGATTACACAACTTAGTAAGCCAATGACTTATTGAAGTTACCTTTTTTATAGGAGAAAAAGCTGACTCAAAGAGAGATGTAGCTTCAACATCTCACCCAACCAAAGTTGCACCTTGGAACACTCCACATGTCTTGCAGCCAAATCACACTGTCAGAGAACCTGTCATGGCTAGATGGAGAACCTCCTGATAAATTTTCTACCTCTTTTCTTCCTCCAAACTTGGCGTTGTTTCATGGATCTCAATTAGTCTCAACTCTTCAGGACTTCTGTCAGGGACTTTACTTCCTGAGTCTCATGAGCATCTCTTCTGTCCTAAGGAAGCAGTGTTTCAATTTAGAGTTCACTACCTAATACTATCAAAGCACCATGTCTTACCCCTTATGTCCTACTTGTCATTAAAAAGTATAAGAGAAAATATTTGGAAGTAGATAATATAAAGTAAATCAAGTAATTTGTGACTATATATTGGCTGATGAGTTGGCTCATTGGGTAATGGAATTTGCCAACAAGTCTAAGGATCTGAATTTGCTCCCTGAGACTTACATGGTAGGAGAGAAGAACCAACTCCTTCAAATTGTCTGATACATTAATGGGCCATACATACATAGACAAATTACACACGCACACACACACACACACACACACACACATACACAAAGTACACATGAACACCTGCATAGAAAACAATTAAATTAAATATCTAAAGTAGAATACATAAACATGTCAGTGATTAATTATGAAATGGCTCTTATTCATAACTATGACAAAATATAAACTATTAAGATAATAAGATATACACTCTGAGGGATGCACAAACAAATCTCAACAAATCTCAACTCCTCAATAAGACAAATAGGCCAACTAAAACAGGAAGAGAGATGAAAATGATAATGTTCAAAAACTAAAAAGAAACAAGTTTGCCTGTTTTCATCATAAAAAATTTTAAGTGCTCAAGAAGACAAAACACATTACATACTATAAACATGTATGAAAAAATATTTGAGTAGACTTCTTTCTAAAAGAAAATATTAAATAGTCAATGAGTTTAAGAAAAGAGTCTCAACAGACTATCGGCTTACTGTAACAAGAGCAGGTGAAAAGCTGCTTGGTATAAATAACAGATAAAAAGTTGACTGTTATAGATAAGCATGAATATAATTAGTAGAAATAAAAACAGATATTGGATCCCATGATTCATGGTTGCATATATATATATATATGAAGGGCTGGAAAGATTGATCAGTAGTTAAGAACAATGACTGCTCTTCCAGAGGTCCTGAGTTCAATTCCCAGCAACCACATGGTGACTCACAGCCATCTATAATGGGATCTGATGCCCTCTTCTGGTGTGTCTGAAGAGAGTGACTGTACTCACATACATAAAATAAATAAAAGGAGAGAGTGTGTCCAAGACTCATTCAAAAAAATTTTCTTATACTCTAGCAGAGTTAAGATACAGTTTAGGTTAATTTAAAATACATAAAGTAAATGTAAATTTGAGTTTGAATATTTATGTCTAAGTGTTAGTGTACATTTCATAATTAAAGGTCACTCTGTGGGTTTTACACAACTAAAGATTAGAAGAATAGCTCTATAAGAATAGCCAATCCACAAAGCTAATCTAATACTTGTTACATGATCCAAGGTTAAGAAAATCCCAGAAGGGGTTTAATATTTTTAATGTTAAGAATCAAAAGAAAGGAGCTAAGAAAATAATGGGTTAATAGGGCTAGAGAGATATCTCAGTAAAGAGCTTAGCATTAATTCCTAGGATAAGGTCCTGTCACTATCTCCTATACTAGGTACCTCATAGTACCTGGAACCTGATAAATTATATCAGTTCTAGGGGATCCAATGTCCTTTTCTGGTTTCTGTGGGCACCTGTGTGCACATGGTGCTCATAAATTCATCCAAGTATACACACACACACACACAGAGAGAGAGAGAGAGAGAGAGAGAGAGAGATAATAAATATATCTTTTATTAAAAACTATTAACAAATTAAAACTTTTAAACTACCATGTATCAAAGCTTGGTACAAAGTAAAATGCGTAAGACATTAAAACTTAAGAGTTAAACACAGAGTCAAATGAAAAAAATGTATTGACATTTACCTTTAACACACGATAGAGCACTCAAAACAATGGGCCAGATGACCACTTATTTCTTCAATTAGTAATGGTTAGTTAATTAGATATCCATATGGATTTGAGAAACAATGTATCAACTTCAATTTTATTGGAAAGACTTCCCCTTAAGTTTCTAAATAGATTATTGAACTTTTCATTTCTATCTTCAAATCAACTTGAGTTTTCTTTAATGCCTATATCTTGTTGAATTCACTCCTCTAACCTTACATTTTCCTTCATTTCTTTCAACCAAGTTTGTATTTCCTTGTACTTCAATCAGGGGTATCTTACTATCTCCATGTTCATTCAAATGTTTGTTTATGTCCTTTTTAATCTCCTTGAATTCTTTGATTGTGTATACAATTGTTCTTTTAATTTTTCTGTCTTGGGCTCATGTAGTCAATTCTCATTAGAGAACATTCCCATAGGAGTACCTATTTGTGCTTTTGGTTTTTTTTGGGGGGGGGTAACATATTTCCTTGGCTATCATATCCTGATTATGCCATGTGAACTGGGCATATGGACTTATTTCACTGACTATGTGCAGACACACACATTGTTCTATTATTATTAGACACACACATTATTCTATTAGTCTATTATTCTAGCCTGGCTGTGTTTAGTGAAAGTATTTTTCCAGGGTTACCTTCAACCCAAATGGCTATTGGATAAATGACAATTTTCATTACTTTATTGAGAGAACTCAGTGATACAATTTTAACCCCGAATGGCATCATGTTTTCTTAGCCTTTGCTTTCTCTACCTTAGTAATTTTGGTGTCACAATTATAACTGGGGTGATATGTACAAACAAACTATAACATCAGATATGAAAGCAGCAACATGCCAAAGTATAGATACCACTAAAGTACAACTTGGTACATCAATGAGAGGAATATGGCTGAAGGTTTACTTACAAAAACATAAATGACACAAAGACCCAAAGCCCATCCAAGCAGGCAGTTCACAAATGCTGGAAATGTAGGGCACACTACAGAGTCTGTAGACAGGTTAACAGGTTGTGGTTATTTGAGTTTTCCAGAGCTTCTCTCAAGCAACTCAGCTAATCTTTCTTTTTTCTTCCTTCCTTCCTTCCTTCCTTCCTTCCTTCCTTCCTTCCTTCCTTCCTTCCTTCCTTCCTTCCTTCCCTCCCTCCCTCCTTCCTTCCTTCCTTTCTTCCATTCTTTCCTTCTTTCTTTTTTCTTTTACAGGTACCTCAGTTTGTCTTGAGAATTGTCTAGGTAGCTCAACTTGTTAAAAGTTCCTCTCAAAAGTATTTTAGTGTTTATATATGCTTGAGGAGGGAAGGACCCAGTAAAGCTTGTTGGTTTTATGGCCTTCCTGAAACTATTTTGAATCAATTATTTCCTGGTTTGAACAGCTTCCCTGGGCACTTTATATGCTCCTAGAACATCTTCTTGTTTTACTTCCTTGTAAACATCCTTTGTCTTAATGAGTTTTCCCTACTGGATGGACAGTTTTATCTCAGAGAAAATTGTAATAGAATACAGTTTTCAAAATATAAGCTACAGTGTGTAGCCACAGGACGTTGTTTCCCCAGGGACTAAAATTCTCATCACATGTGTTGCTATAATTTGTCTCACTAGAGTCCATCAGGCTAGCCAGAACTCCTGCATCTTCCAAGTTAAGCTGTGTGAAGGCAATAGAACTGCATGTCTTCCTGTGGAACAGTTGTGCTCTCTTGCCTTTCTTTTGATGAGTCAGTAGGTGTCCCCATCTGGCAATAAAGGGCAGGTAGGAATACCACCACACAGTAGAGTCTGCACCATGTGTAACCATGACCAGCTGAGTGCACTAATTCTTCTCCATGGGAGTGACAGGATGTCCAAGCCAAAGCTGACCTCATCCCTTTGTCAAATAGCCCTGCCACATTCAACTGTGGGAGAACATGAATCCCCTTACGCACATAAAAGTGCCTCCTAGAATTAACTAGTCTGCCAAGGTCAACCTATCAAACTCTGTTCCTGAAGCTTGCCCACAAGTAGAGGGCGAAAGGCAAAGCAGAAGAAACATAGGTTATTTATCCAGACTGAGAATAAAGCAAATGGCAAAGAGGATGTCCCAGAAGACATTGCCAGTTTTTCAAAGCAGGCATCATTATTGGTCACTACCATTATACTCATGTGGGAAATTCTCAAAAAATATTATTAAAATAAATCTGAGATAAGAGAAAAGTTGGCAATTTCTGCTTTGTAACTTGAGTGTGATACAAGATTTCATGAATTTTCTACTGAAGCATCCTTCAACATCATTCCATTCAATTTATATTATATATCAGAGCTAAAGTCCTCCATGGGGTGAGTCTACAATGCACACATAATTGTCAAATCTGCAGATAAAACAGAAGAAAATATCTTTTATGAAGTGCACACAGTATTAGCTGCAATGGTCTTAAATGCAGTTATAGTTATCTGTAGCTATTATAATGATATCTATTACTTGTCTGGCTGGTTTGTTTTAGTGTAAACACTATGGGTTTCAGTTTTTCATGTAGAATGCGTTTAAGCTTGAATCACTGCTTAAAGAATAACAGTAGTGGAAATGATAAATGAACAGTTTCTCAAAGAGTGAGATAGTGTTGGCAGATTTTGTTTTGTATGCCTGGGAAGTATAAAAAGAATATATTATCATACAGAATAATATGCCTGCCACAAATATGGGAATTGAGTGGCCCCCTATTAGATTCCACTGCAATTTCTGAGAGATATGTACCAAATAGAATAGCTGACCCAGTGGCTAAGTAAACAAAAGTGAAATCATGATGTCCAGGGCCAGGGTGATGAGGTGCCAGACAGGGTACCCTGTTGTTTGCTTTCTCCTACTTTCACCTTCCAGCAGTGTGATCAGAAACAATCACAAGCAATGACTGGAGGCTAATTTTTCCTATACATAACCCCCAAATTAAAATACTGTCCTCATATACTAATTCCCTGAGCTGTTACACTGATCACCTTGGACTACACATAGGAAAGAGCTTAGGTGACTGAGTTACTGCTGTGAACATTCACTCTCAGGAGGTTTGGCTTTTGCCTATAGGAAAATAATTTGAATGCAAGAAGATATCTAAATGCTTAGCATTTGAACGTGTGTAATCCTGTGGGAATTCAAAAATCACTCATTTTAAAAATAGTAACTCATTTTTAAAACAGTAAACTGTCTTAGGGTTTTATTGCTGTGAAGAGATACCAGGATCAAAGCAGCTATTATAAAGAAAGGCATTTAACTGAGGGCTTGCTTATAGTTTCAGAAGGTTAGCCCTTTATCACCATGGCAGGGAGCATTGCAGCAGGTGCTGATTGTGTTAGCTAAGGTCTGTATATCCTGATCTTCAGGCAGATAGGGAAAGAGGCAGAGACACTGGAACTTTTGAAGCTTCAAATTACCACTTCCAGTGAAACATCTTCTCCAACAGGGTCACACCTATTCCATCAAGGCCACCTCTACTCCAAGAAGGTCATTCCTTCTGTGCTGACTAGTTTTGTGTGTCAACTTGACACAGACTGGAGTTATCACAGAGAAAGGAGTTTCAGTTGAGGAAATGCCTCTGTGAGATCCAGCTGTAAGGCATTTTCTCAATTGGTGATCAAGCAGGGATGGCCCATTGTGGGTGGTGCCATCCCTGGGCTGGTAGTCTTGGGTCCTCTAAGAAAGCAAGCTGAGCAAGGCAGGGGAAACAAGCCAGTAATAAACATCCCTCCATGGCCTCTGCATCAGCTCCTGCTTCCTGACCTGCTTGAGTTCCAGTCCTGACATTCTTTAGTGATGAATAACAATGTGGAAATGTAAGCTGAATAAACCCTTTCCTCCCCAAATTGCTTCTTGCTAAGTTGTTGGTACAGGAATAGAAACCCTGACTAAGACACCTAACAGTCTACCAACAGTCTACCAACTGAGGACTAAGTGTTCAAAACAATTCAAGGAGGAAGTTTTAATCATTACTTATGTTCATTCTAGGTCTGTGATTTAAAAAAAAAATGTAGTAGGATCCTATGAAAGAGGCTATACAACTCATGGTGGACAGAAAGCAGGGAACATGGTAAGACTCAAACCCCAAGAACTGTTCCCAGGGACCTACTTCTCTATCCCCTCCTTAAGATTCCAGAGATGATGCTACCATCTAGGAAATCAATTCTAACAACGAGTTTGTTGGAAACATTTCATATTCAAACCATACTATTCTGGCCATAGCTCCCTAAAGCTCATGACGATCTATGCCACAGTGCAAAGCCCATACACCCAGTCTTAGAGAGTCTCTGTAATCACAGAAATTTTCACATTGTTCAAAGTTTAGATTTGGAGACTGTAAACTAACTTGATTGTGAGGTCTTATACATTTTGAAAGACAATTTACACATGTCTATGATCCAGTGGCACAGATTAAAAACATTTTCACTCTATAGAGGAGGAATCTGGAAAAACAGAGGAAAACCAGAACCTAAGGAATGAAGAAACCCAGTAAAGGAAACATTAAATACAGCAATTCCATGTTTAACATTCTTGGCACATGGCTGTATATTGGGATCTCCCAAGAGCTTTGGTAATTTCATTCCTGTGGCCTTGCCAGTTTCAATCATGTGGCCTCTCTTTCGCGCTAACTCTACTCATTGCCTACAGCTTGCCACAGCAGCTGTCTCATATTCCCAGCATCTTTAGCTTTCTGTTGTCTCCCTAGCATCATTAACCTCTCTGTTACCTCTTCAGGCATGGCCCTCCCCTAGGATGCCTACAGAGATCCTGATTCTGTCACATTTGAGATGTGAATTGAAGCGTCCAGGGCAACATAACTCTAACCACCTGCATTCTTGTAAAACCAGAGGAATAATGTTGAGACCAACACCAACAGCAGCTTAAAAGGCACACAAGTGCTATGGAATGACTAGAGTGGCCTCTGCATGCCAAGGTTGTTGAATGTAGTGGCAGTTGTCCTGAAAAAGCAATATTATACTTTGTCCATGAGAACAGAGCATCCTTGAGGAAGTCACTTCTCAAAGGAAGATCTTTCAATGACTATCCTTTCTTAGTCTTGAAACTGTCATGATAATATAAAGACCAATTACAGAGAATATATTAAGGCATCTTCCCTAAAGATCAGAGGCGAATTACTTGGTTCCTTTTTAATGGTGTTACTTTCTTTAAAAACCATTCCAGTTGGCTTCTATTTTACATGGACTATTCCAACTAAGCTACAGGTTATCCAAATCTCTATGTTCTGCCTTTGGATTCAAATTCTGTTTTAGAGATCTTACTGGTAGCAGCCATAAAAATCTATGGCACATTTAAATACTGGATCTTGGAATTTCCTCTTCCAAAATAGTCTGTCATCTTTAAACTGAGACACACAAAAGAAAAATGCCAACAAGTTCTTTGTCCTACTTTGACATGAATAACTTCTGTTTCAGTTCCCAGTAAAATCTTTTTCCGGCTCTGAAATCTCACCAGCAAAATAGTCTATCAGATTTATCTGGGCAGCACTCTGGGCTGCTGAGATCCCACAATAATCATGCATTTAGCTGACAAGCAACCTGCGGTTCCTCAAGCCTACATCTACAAGTGTTTTCAAATTTCTCCTTCAAATCAATTCCAACAGCTTCTAAACCATGCTTTCTAAGACCAATATTCCGTTTTGAGTGAGCTTTCTGCAGAAGTGAGCAAAATGTGTGAAATGGGATTATTTTATCATTTTACTCATAGCTTGGGAGGTTACTGGTTGGATTTCATTTTCTTTTGTTTTTGGTTTTGTTTGTTTTTCATTCTGTTAATTTTAGGCCTATGGTGAGGCACAATATGATAGGGAAGGAGCATGTGCAGAACCTACCTTGATTCACCCTATCAGAAAGGAAAGAGTGAATCAGAGATTATACCTGGCTAAGCCTAGTGGTTCATAAATTACAAACAAAGAACACAACAATAAACATCAAAAATAACAAGGATTGGATGAGAGGTGAGGCTTAAGGGGGCATGAGGGCATGAGTGTAAGAAAAATGCATGACGTAGGGCAAAAAACTGTCAAAGGTGTTTAGAAATGTTCATCATCCTTAGTCATTAGGGAAATGCAAATCAAAACAACCCTGAGATTCCATCTCACACCAGTCAGGATGGCTAAGATCAAAAACACAGGAGACAGCAGTTGTTGGCGAGGATGTGGAGAAAGAGGAGCACTCCTCCACTGCTGGTGGGATTGCAAGCTGGTACAACCACTCTGGAAAGCAGTCTGGTGGTTCCTCAGAAAACTGGGCATGACACTCCTGGAAGATCCGGCTATACCACTCCTGGGCATATACCCAGAGGCTTTACCTGCATGCAATAAGGACACATGCTCCACTATGTTCATAGCAGCCTTATTTATAATAGCCAGAAGCTGGAAAGAACCCAGATGTCCCTCAACGGAGGAATGGATTCAGAAGATGTGGTATATCTACACAATGGAATACTACTCTGCAATTAAAAACAATGAATTCACGAAATTCCTAGGCAAATGGTCAGATCTTGAAAATATCATCCTTAGTGAGGTAACCCAATCACAAAAGAACACACATGGTATGCAGTCACTGATAAGGGGATATTGACCCAGAATCTCGGAATACCCTAGACACAATCCGCATATCAATAGATTTCTAAAAAGATGGAAGGAAAGACCCCTGGTCCTGGAAAGACTGGATGTAGGGGAACGCCAGGACAGAGTAATGAGAGGGGGTTGAATGGAGAAAAGAGGGAAGGAAGGGGGCTTATGGGACTTTCGGGGAGGGAGGAAATGGGAAAGGGGAAGTGATTTGGAATGTAAATTAAAAAAATAAAATAAAATAAATAATAAAAAAAACAAAAAAGAAATGAAATAAATAAAATTCAGTAGAAAATTGTTCATTTAGGCTCTTGCGTCTGGAGTGGAGAAAGCCCAGAGCAAATGGGTAAGAGAAGACAAAGTCCTAGGCAAATGGCATCATTAACAAGGATAAGATGACCCATGACAACAGCAGAGATTTCCTCTGGTCCAGGTGTGAATGTTCACAGAATGTATCGAAAGCAACATGGAAACTTCTTCCTCCTGGATATTCACAGCCTGAGACTTTTCCCCTATAGAAACTTCCTACTGGGACTAGCCAAAAATAGTCTAGTATTGTACTATACATAATAAATGGAGTGAGGTTCTAGGTTGTTGATGTCCTGGTAGTTGCTATCCCTTTAAAGTGAGCAAGTTCCACCCAGTTCCAGTTTTCTGTACCTGTGTCTGTGTGCCTGTCATTTCTTCATTCCCCAGTTGCCCCAGGCAGGTTTTCAAGACCAAGCTGTCCTGACATAGCACTCTGTCTATCCTTTTTCTTACAATCAATCACTCATGATAGTTTGTCTATTGGGGCAAAATATTTACTTGAGTTTTCCAGCTACAAATAAATCAGATTGGAATGTAGAACATATACTATGAGGTGAGAACAAATTGTTTATATTTGTATCAAACACATCCCACCACTATCACTACCTTCACCACAATAGCACAGGGAAATCTATAATTTTTACAGAGAAAAAAAAATCCATTGTTATCAGTGTCAACAAGTAGGTCCATCAGGTATTCAAGTCTTACTTTTTCTTGTTGTTAGCTTCTTGCTTCATTTTCATGTAAGTCGTGTTTTTTATCCCATTCATATTTATCTGAAAGCACTTACTTTTCATCTGTAGTGTTCAAAAGAAATAGAAGATCTTGAACTCATGTTTTATATACCAAAGACCATTTTTAGTAACTATACTTAGACCCTGCCTAACTGCATATATTACATAGAAAATACATACTAGGAAATCTAATTTTACAGGGAACAAATATTTCCATGTCTATTCCTATTTTCTACATAACTACAAAATCAAAATTCATTTGAAACCTTGATGCCTAGTGGTACTGATTGAGAAATAAAAACTAAGGATTAATGGTTAGGGCTAGAAAAATTTCTCATTGGTTTATAGAAGTAAATAGAAGGTTCAAGATCATGAGGTTTTAAACATCAGAATACTTACAAGACCGTCTAATCATACAGACTTCATTAGATACAAGAATATTCCCCTCATGTTCTTCACAAAGCCATAAAATTTCAAAAACTTCAAAATATACACATGACTTGGAATGTTATTTATAGCCAGAATATATTTAGGGTTGATAACTTTTGGAAAAATGTTTACATGGTAGGGAAAATAATTTGGATCCACAGTTGTTTATTCTGTTTAAAGTTTAAACTCTTCCCCTTTGGACATGTTAATAACTGCTTACTTCTGAAAAGCAGCTCTCCTAGCCTTTGGTAACAGCTACATTGCCTAATGTTTGCATTATGTAAATTATACCACATTTCTTGTGGCATTCACACCCATTTGGCCACCAGTCCATATCATTCAAGCTTCACATTTCTCTAGAAGAACTGAATGTAGAGCTATGAAGAGAAAATCTGGATGGCATTTGCAGAAAGGTATTTTTGGTTCCTTTTCTAAAATTACCCAGAAACCAAAGCTATGCCAACTGAAGTAAAGAAGGATTTAAAAAGAAGGCACATCATGAACGTAGTTCTTCTCAACTATTAACTAAATGACATTTTTCTTAACTTTAGAGTTCAAACTATGAAACTATTAATTATCATGGAGAACAAGCCAAAGTCACCAATAAATCCCCAAAATGATTGATAAGAACAATTGCCACTCAACTTTTCTGAAATCTCGTTGGACAGTGATGAAGTTTCTGGGAAAAAGATCAGAATAGAATCAGAATATAAGCAATATACAGTCTCACTTCAGTTACTGAAAAAAAATTAAAATTATAGACAGTTATTACTGATTTTCTAGTGTGTTCATGACTACTCCTACCTATCACATTTTGATTATGACTTGTCATCCTTCTGATAGGATGAATTACAACCAGTGACTTAAAAGCAAAATGTCACATCCTATTGCTAAATGTCTCAACCAGCCGGTTCCCCTCTGATTTTCTCCCTTTTAATCACCTTTGCTAGCAGAGTTACCATTTTCACTATCAGATAATTTGAAAGCTATTAAGAATGTACCCATAACACAAATTAATCTAATGTTTACAATACCTTCATAGAAAGATAATCCGCACGAGTAAGATTCACCTTGAATTATGCCACCTACCTTCCAATTTTCAATTTGTTCTTTCTTTCTTTCTTTTTTCTCTGTTCTAGTCTCTAAATAGCCTTAGATGTGGTTGGAATGACAAGTGCCTCCTCAGCTCCATGAGCCAAGGTGAACTCGAGAAGAAGTCAACAGACATCTGTCCATCATAGCATGAGCAAACTGGCACCAGGTGCAGAGCTATGCAAATTGATCCAAAAATGTACTTCCTGTTAGCATATGATTATCTTTCCTCTAACACCTCGCAGCCTTTCAAAGTTCTCAAGTGTACCGTGTAGGAAGAAATCAGCTCCATGCTTTCATATTTTAGGAACAAGCTAATGAGAAAATATAAAATTGGGAACCAGTACTTTGTAAAAGTCTCTTGGTCCTGAATGTTTTTTCTCTAGGTCCAATTTCATTGGAATGCCCGTCTTCTCCACAGTGCTCAGTGAGACTGCATGGATAGAAAGAGGTTTAGATCAATATTGCTTTAACAGAAAGTATTCTCCTGGAAGAGACAAAGGTACATAATTAAACATAACAAATGTTTCCAAGGACAGATTTCTCTAAATGGAACAAAATAAAGCTGCCTTCCCTTTGTTCTTTACCTTGCTGAGGACTTTATAACTTTGGGTTGTTGTAAAGAGTTTTAGAGGACATTTCTGCTAGTTATTTTTAGGAAATAATAGGTGTCCAGCTTAGAGATAAGCCTAATTCTAAAAGGAAGATGTTTAGAGGGCATTGGAGGACACAATAAACACCAAAGGATGGCTGACTCAGGCGCATGGCCCTTACATAGTTTTTAAGTTTCATGTTTTCCCAGGGTTCCTACCTCTGACATTCACTGACATTTCCTCACACAGCTAAAATAGGGGCTTTTCTCATAACAAATGAAGTCAATGAAGATGAGAGTATAAAACAATATATTATTGTTCTAATAATTAAACCACATCATATTTCTTATAACCTCGGTTCTTTGAGATTGTAGAACCCAGCTATACCGACTCAATAATTTGTGATCCTAAGTAAGAGTTCTTCAGAAGCTGACATGATGATATGACATGTGCATAAGAAGTGTACTAAGTTGGGGGGGGTGTTGAGGTTAAGAACACAAAGTGAAGAATTGGGAAAGGAAAAAATAAAAGGGAGTGATGTGGGTGAAAACTTTATTAAAGTACAGGTTTCCACTCCTGGACATATACCCAGAGGCTTTACCTGCATGCAATAAGGATACATGCTCCACTATGTTTATAGCAGCCTTATTTATAATAGCCAGAAGCTGGAAAGAACACAGATGTCCCTCAACGGAGGAATGGATTCAGAAGATGTGGTATATTTACACAATGGAATACTACTCTGCAATTAAAAACAATGAATTCACGAAATTCCTAGGCAAATGGTCAGAACTTGAAAATATCATCCTTAGTGAGGTAACCCAATCACAAAAGAACACACATGGTATGCAGTCACTGATAAGGGGATATTAACCCAGAATCTCAGAATACCCTAGACACAATACGCATATCAATAGATTTCCAAGAAGATGGAAGGAGAGACCCCTGGTCTTGGAAAGACTGGATGTAGGGGAACGCCAAGACAGAGAAGTGAGAGGGGGTTGAATGGGGAACAGAGGGAGGGAAGGGGACTTATGGGACTTTCGGGGAGGGAGGAAACGGGAAAGGGGAAATGATTTTGAATGTAAATAAAAAAAACTTGGAAAATAAAATAAAATTAAAAAGAATATTAATTAAAAGAAAAAAAATAAAGTACAGGTTTCTGTTGTGTTAGTTAAGATTCTATAAAGAACAGAAAAAATAGAATTAAAAAATATACTATAATATATTATATATTATATGTACATGTATATATTACATGCATATGACTATATAATGCATATATGTTACATAAATACACACATTATATATATTATATGTTTATTACAAAGGAGATGTATTATATTGGCTTACACAATATGGGCTGGATGGTTCAATGGTTTAAACATGACTGTATGCTGGAGAGGTTTGAAAACCTGGTAGCTACCCCATGCATTAAACTGGCTGTCTCAGGAGTCCCAGTCTGTTGCTGAAGGCCTGGAAGAATGCTCGAGAGCCACTGATCTCCAGTGAATATTGGAAAGCAGAGAAAGCTGGGTTCTGATGTCATTAAAGATTGGTAACTTCAGCAGCTTCAACAACAGAGTAAATATACTCATCAGTAAAGCAGCATCACTTTCCCTCGAACTGAATTATAATGGGATGGCACTGCCACTCACAAATAAAATTTGGCCACCGACAAAGGGAATCAGAAAGCCTTAATAAGTATAGAATCTATGCATAGACAATTTAGAAATGGTTTAAAGAAAATGATAGGACCTACATGTTTATCACTTTTCTAATTTCTGTAACAATATATCCAATAAGAAGCAATTAAATGGATGAAGAATTCATTTTGGATTTCATTTCTATGGGATACAATCTGTTCTAGAGAGAAAGCATGTCAGCTGGAGACAGCTGTGTTCACATTGCATTTGTAGTTAGGAACAGAAAGAGATGAATGTTCCTACTCTGCTCAATTCTTCATTTTATTCAGTCCAAAGGTTAACGTGGGCCTTTCTATCTCAATTAATATAACCTAGAAAACCCCTCACAGATACACCCAGCAGTGTCTCCTTGATGATTCTAGATCATATCCAACTGACACTTGATTGTAATGAATACTATTACCTGAAGGATCTTCCACAATATGTTGGGAAAATGCTAAAGCAAAGAGGATCTGTGCCAAAGACATTTGATCAGAAAGGCTCCTTTTTTAAAAAACCAAGAGTTCATTGAACAAAGTACAATATAAAGGATTTAAAGCTCCAAGTTTTTCTAATGTCTTAATCATGGCTTATGAAATGACTGTGTCAATCTGATAAAGTCTATTCTCATGGGCATTTTATTTTGAACAGCTGTATGACTTCACTCTCTTGAGAGGCATTTAAGTGCTAGGTAATAAAGTATCTGCACACCAAGAATTTAGGATGATTCTAGGCCATTTAATGGTAATAGGTGGTATTATTATATAGTCTCATTCTTAAAGAGGCATTCAGATAAGATAAAGCAGTATTTTGTAGCTCTACCAGATATCAGAACTATGGGTAGAGAAGATCTCCCAAATGTCTTGAACAAGAATCATTCTTGAATGTTGAAAAGAAATGTGTTCTTGTTGTTGTGTTATGTCAAGGCACTGGAATTGTCTACCACATGCTGTCATGAATGCTTGCAATAGGTAGCTGTGAGCAGCAAGATGCAACAAGTAGATGGGAAAAGGATGCAGAATGAATAGTCCCACATCGAATTTTGTCAATTTCTGTGAACCAGGCTCTTCTTTCTCATAGAGAATCACACCTCTATCCCTCATGATTATATTTTGCTTACAGTGTCTTTTTCACTTTTCCTTTGGATTTTATTTCAGGGGAGTGTGGAAGAGAAAACCATCTGTCATAACCATTGTCATTATGAACTATGTCCCTAGAGACTTTAGAGATTGAAATCCAAAGTCAGCTGGTCCAGCTCCTGCACAACCAATCTCAAGCAGAACATTTCTCTCTGGTTTCAGACTCTACTGGGGAGTAACAGTTCTTAAAACAAGCTATCAAATAGCACTGCTGGTTGATGGCGATAGGGCTAGTTGTCACAAAGAACAATTTCAAGTAATAATTTAACACTTAATCCTTCTATAAATACAGTTACAACATAGAATTAAAAGCAATTTATATGCATATTATAAATGGTTAAAACAATAATAACTATATTGCAGTCATTCACTGAAATAGTTTTGGTTGAGAATTTTAATTACTATGTGATTAAGCTGCTAATATAATTTAGGTTTTTATTTTTATTTTAATGGCTCAATAATTAAACTTGAAAATAGGTATATAAAATAATAGCCCACATGTATATCTTTGATATATAAATATAATTCTTATTTGGCAAGTGTTTCCTTTCTGTGAGTCAAAGATAATACACAGATTTGAAAAGTTGTTTTTGCTTGGTGAATTTATGTACAGATTTATGGCTGAATTTTTCTAAGAAATTATCTGAGCATCCTTACAACTATCTCCTTGTATATTTACATACATGATCATATACACAATACATATGCATAACAGCAAAACAAAATAAAATTTTATGTTACTCATAATTTATGTAGACATAAATATCTTCAATTAACTCATTTCCTCTTAAATGATTTATAAGCTTTATTTCCCCTTTCCCTCCAGTACCAGAGAAGTATGGTTTTAGTCTATGCAGATATCTTGATTAGTAGACTTATGGGACTTCCAAAATGTTAGGTAGAAGGAAGAATGGAGAGATGAAAACTTTAAATCAAGGCAAGGTCTCAGAAACTTAGGACTTTGCCCTTAAACATGGGAGGCTGGTGTGGAAAATGCAGCTGACAATAACTGATGCCACCGTGCCCTTCCCTTTGGTGTTCGGCTAGAACTGGCTAGTAGGATCTCTAGGAGGTATGTCTTGGAGAAAAAATTTATCCCTGTCAGTAGTGTATATTGACCAGACCCTGGGTGTGATACTCCTGATTATGGAACATCTGAGATCCATATGTTAGACTGTGAACATCTGATTCAAGCTGTCTTCCATCTGACCCTCAGTTTTGAGTCATATTGTCCTGTCCATAGCAAATTCCTTAATCAAGGCATGAATACAGAATAGGTATTAGCTCCTTTAATATACTCATAGATTTTCAGACATTTTTATCTGCACCACAAAGAATTTATTAAACTAAGGTTCTACATCTACGCACTACAATTATACCACAAAGTTTATGCTTATATGATTTTTATGAGAAGTATCTATACCTTTTTCACAGACCCTATAAAAATTTGAAAAGAAAAGCACCTTTACCATTAGATATTCTTCAGGTGAGAACTCTTTGTTTAGTTCTGTACCCCATTTTTAATAGGGTTATTTGACTCTCTGGAGTCTAACTTCTTGAGTTCTTTGTATATATTTGATATTAGCCCTCTGTCGGATGTAGGGTTGGTAAAGATCATTTCCCAGTTTGTTGGTTGCCAATCTGTCCTTTTGACAGTGTCCTTTGCCTTACAGAAACTTTGTAATTTTATGAGGTCCCATTTGTCAATTCTTGATCTTAGAGCACAAGCTATTGGAATTCTCACCTGAAGAATATCTAATGGCTGAGAAGCACCTAAAGAAATGTTCAACATCCTTAGTCATTAGGGAAATGCAAATCAAAACAACCCTGAGATTCCACCTCACACCAGTCAGAATGGCTAAGATCAAAAACACAGTAGACAGCAGTTGTTGGCAAGGATGTGGAGAAAGAGGAACACTCCTCCACTGCTGGTGGGATTGCAAGCTGGTACAACCACTCTGGAAAGCAGTCTGGCAGTTCCTCAGAAAACTGGGCATGACACTCCCGGAGGATCCGGCTATACTACTCCTGGGCATATACCCAGAGGCTTCCCCTGCATGCAATAAGGACACATGCTCCACTATGTTCATAGCAGCCTTATTTATAATAGCCAGATGCTAGAAAGAACCCAGATGTCCCTCAACGGAGGAATGGATTCAGAAGATGTGGTATATTTACACAATGGAATACTACTCTGCAATTAAAAACAATGAATTTACGAAATCCTAGGCAAATTATCAGAACTGGAAAATATCATCCTTAGTGAGGTAACCCAATCACAAAAGAACACACATGGTATGCAGTCACTGATAAGGGGATATTAACCCAGAATCTCGGAATACCCTAGACACAATTCACATATCAATTCACATCTAAGAAGATGGAAGGAGAGACCCCTGGTCCTGGAAAGACTGGATGTAGGGGAACGCCAGGACAGAGAAGCAAGAGGGGGTTGAATGGGGAACAGAGGGAGGGAAGGGGGCTTATGGGACTTTTGGGAAGGGAGGAAACGGGAAAGGGGAAATCATTTGGAACGTAAATAAAAAAAAACTTAGACGAAAATAAAAAAAAATTAAACTGAAAAAAAAAAGAAAAGCACCTTTGCCCTAAACATTCCATAAATCCATACAGAAATTTCAATATATTTCTGGCTGTTGTAGATTAAAGTATTGTAATTTAAAGACATGTTTTTTTTTTTGTGTCAACGAAGGCATAGGAAGCTTGTGATTCTATAATTTTAGAACAAATTAAGAGAGTATGGTTTGCTGCTTCTCCACTCCAAGAGCAATGCACAATAGGCATTTCATAAGTATTGTTAGATGAACAATGACAATAACTTATCATTTACCAGAATTACCCATGAAGGCTGCAGATTTGATTCCCCAGAGCTGAAGATCAAGGTGTCACTGTGCTCTGTGAGCCTCAGAGTCTTTCTCCATGGAATATTTCTCTATTTTCTTAAGTTAACCACAAACTAACAGCCTTAGTTTGAATATCTCCAGCTGGCAAAATTGAACCCTTCTGTGAGCAGCATACAAATTAGTTACAGGTATTTGCACCTTCAGGATCTGACCTTGGCCATTGAAATAACTTATTCCTCTGACTCTGGAACGGGTGCCTGCTGGAAGCTGTCTGCCAGATGAACAAGGTCTTGGGATTGTCAGATGGCATCAAAAGTGATGGAGACACATGTATTCCCAGTTTCTATTTCTCAGCAGTCCTTCCAAAGCCCTTGATATAGCAGCAGAGCTGGTCCATCTCTACATCTCATTAGCCCTCTAAAACCCACGATTGTCACATTCTCTTCTATTTGCAGAGAAAAATGGTCCCATGCATGAGGCAAACCAGAGTGGGGGGGGGAAGAAACTGCATGATTAGGAAGTCAGAGGATGAACTTGAGATAATCAGAGGTTGTTAGCAGGGAATAATTTGATTTCTTTTTCCCCTACAAAGTGTGATGAAAAAGAGCATTTTGCTTTTTGTTTTATATTTAAATTTCTATATTTAAGAGAAAGAATGAATTGACCTAGAAATCCTGGAGTGCATTTATGTTCAGATACAATTGCATAGCCTGATTTATCCACAAAAGGAAAAGGTGTTGCTATTCTTACTACTATTTGCCTTCGAAGTTCATAATTAGTGCTGTGTTCCAAAATTTCATTTCCTTGTCATAACTGAAGCTAGAAGTATCTATTCTTAACTCACACGCCAGTGTGAATAGAAAGAGCAAAGAGACTAGTAAAGATCTGATGGATTAGAGCATTCTAAAGAATGCCTAGATGACTCTTTCCCAAGTTAGTTTAGCAATGATTTGTTAAATATTTTGATAAGTAAGCACAAAGACCTAAGAAATTTAGCTTATGGGAAAAATAGGATAATTTTCTGCATGTGTCAATTTCTCAGATCTGAACAGCTATGTTGTGGATATCACCTGGTGCTGTTCTTGTGAACCATTCCCCCAATGAATAAAGGAGCCATTCACTGGGCGGGTAGGCAGGACCTCCAGGGTTCACTGGGAGGGTAGGCAGGACTTCCAGGTTGGAAGAGGAAGCAGAGAGAGGAAGAGAGGAGAGAGGAAGCAAGGGAGGGTTAGTCCTCTTTGGAACCAGGACAGCAGCGGGGTAAAATGGAGCTGCTAGACTTTCCTAGTATCATGGCGGAATCAGATTTTAATAAAGCTTACAAGATTAGGTTATAGTTGTTGTGCCCAGAGATTGAGTTACCCTTGTTTCTGAATTAAGTTTGTGTTGCGTTTTCCTTCACATGGCGGTTTGTCTGGGTTCAAGAGAGAAAAGTACAGCAGCCAAGTAGGGGTTTACCTGAGGGGCTCCACAAAGGCAGTGGGGGATTTGAAGCACAGGGATGGAGTGCTAGCAATTCACCAGTGGGAACCCAGAGAGCTGAGTGGAGAAATTGTGGAGTTCAGAGTCAGAATCTCCATGAGATAAAAACTGGTCGGCCATTGCCTGTCAGTACATGTCCAGCCAAGCCGCCAGGGCAGAGGCAAAGTGCAGGAACGTGCCGGATCTACTTTCTTAATTTTTCCCCCAACACAGCTAGAAGATAATCAAATTTGAATATGTTAGAAGTGGAAATATTAGGAGTGGCAGATACTATCTACCATCTCTAGGGTCAAATGCTTTCTTTATAGTTTCTGCCTTTAAAAGATTCTGGCCTGTGAACTTTCTTAAACGTTTTCTTAAATATTTCCCTAATTGCATATGCACAATGCCACACACTTCCTAATCAAGTCCTAATTAAACTATGTTTTCTTTAGATTATTTTCTAACTGTAGCACACAACTCTCACTGTTGCATCTATTTCTTTTGCATCTATTGTTTCGAGTTTCTTTGACAGAGATCTAATGGACCATACTCAGTATAAGAGGGAATACCACACAAATCAAGACTTCCCTGTTATTCCAATGGTTGGTCTTACTGAAGTCAATGAATCACCTGTGTTTAGAATGAGGAAGACATGATATGTCTATGAGGTAGAACAGCTGGAATAAAAGCTTGTCTAGCTAGCTGCCAAGAATGAATTCAATGGGAGTACTATGGTGATTGAGTAGTGGGAAGTGATGCTGGAATGGTGTGTGTGGTAGGGGGAAAACAAGCAAGAAAGAATTAGAAAGAAGGAACAGTTGCATCAACTTACAACTTACAACTGTTGGCTACTAACATTTCTTCTGAATTACTTTATTATCTTTTCCTAAAATGGCAAGTAGTAGATACACTGATACAAATAAAACAAGATAATACCAGACCAGACCTTGCACTTGAATGTACAAAGCATGATGTGAGTTTTTTACATACCATCAAATTTGTCTTTTAAATTACACTCTACTAAAATGAGTTTACATTTCTGTGCACAGAGATTAATAACCATCTGCAGAGTTATAGAACATACCTGTCTTCTAGGTAGTTAAAGTGGACATTCTCAGACAAGTGTCAACTCAAATTCCCTGCCTCTAAATATAAGCACTGAAAAAAGATACAAGAAACATTCACCCTTATGATTTCATATTTTTTTTTAATCTGTCAGTAGAAATATCCTTACCTCTCCTGACCCTTTGGTATTTTGATTGAAGAAAATTTATCCCTTGCTGCTCTGCTCATCTAATGTGACCAGTATCCATTGATTGCTTTCAGTTGACAAATAACAAAAATGTTCCTTATCCTTTCATTCTGTGTGTGAAGCCCAGATGCATTATGTCACTGTTCAAAACTGCATATGAAATCAATAAACTTGAGGAAAATGGCTATAAAATCACAATTCTTTAAGTCAAGGGAAAGTAAATTACTTGTGTTGCCCAGATAGTTTGGGATTTGTTGCCTGTTTCCTTGAGAGAGATTTCCTTTTCAATAACTTCAGGCTCAGGAATGACAGTTAGTCATGATAAACCTAAAGTCAGATGCATTAATCTTTATATATGCTCCTTCCCATTACTTCTTCCTTTATTTATGGAAAGCTTTTTCCTAGAATGGTATCATAAGTTGTACAACTTGTTTTCATGAGAAATTAAGAAGATGGAAGGAGAGACCCCTGGTCCTGGAAAGACTGGATGTAGGGGAACGCCAGGACAGAGAAACGAGAGGGGATTGAATGGGGAAAAGAGGGAGGGAAGGGGGCTTATGGGACTTTCGGGGAGGGAGGAAATGGGAAAGGGGAAATGATTTGGAATGTAAATAAAAAAAACTTAGAAAATAAAATTAAAAAAAATGGATCAAAATGAAACTAGTGATGTAATTAATACTATTTGAAAAGTACCCAGAAGAAATTACTATTTATTTGTCTTGATAAATGTTTCCCAGATTTTCTTAGAGTATGGAATTTATTTGTATTTATAAATCATTATGTAATACTCTAATAATTTTCTGAAATATAATACTTTAGGCCATCATTACCTTTGTTTCAAGTTCAGACTCACCTAATGGACTGGACCTTGTATCATTTGTTCAACTTAGAGTAAGTCTTAAAGAATAAACAATACAGAGAAGTGGGCATGACTGGAGCTTATTCAAATGGTACTTTATCCCAATATTTTCCAGGGAGAAATAGAAAAGTTTGATTGAAGCTGTCATAATAAAATTGCTATGCATGCAAATGTGAAATTATTTTATTAAAATGTCAAATGGGAATGCTCACAACTCAATAGTGCTTTAATCAATGTCATTGGACAGTCTCTTATACATCTCCAGTTACTATAAGTTTTAACTGTGTACCTACATTCCTACCAAGATGTCCTTTCCTCCAACCACCTCCATATAAGATACTACAGATAGAGTTTTAATTAAGTCACTGAATAACACTGATGAGTGAAGAATCTGTTCTGCATAGCCTAGAATTCAAATCATAAACATTTTTTATCAGAAGGCAGATCAATGCTCCTGACTCTACATCATGTTTTTGAGATTAAACCTAATAATTAAAATTTAATTTTATTTTTAAATAGCTATTAGGCTTATAGCAATGTATTTACTTATATTTGAACATGAAGTCAATTAAAAAATATTTGTCACTATAGTTCAAAAGATACTTAATTCCAGAAATGCTATTATTCTATAATAAGAAAGCAACAATAATCAAGATTCCAGACTCAGATTATTTCAATAAAAATAATAATTATATTTTATTTGGGAGCTCACTAAATTCTGAATTTACTGTTAAATCCTCTTTTTGAGTACTATTCATAATAGATCTATTGGTATCTATATATACATCCATTATGCAGTTAAAGAATAAAAGAACAAAAACATTAAAATCTTCAATAAATTCACAATTTTAAACTTTTTAATTTGGCATTCTGTTTGCTACTTTCTTTTCTGTAGTGGAGAAAGACAAGTAGCATCAAGAATTTTAAAGTCAGAAGTTATAAAATATCAATTGCATGATGTTTGTAAGTTAAAGAAAAACTCTCAGGATCAGCTCAGATTAAAGAGAAGTAGAAAAAGACTTGACCTTGTGTTAGAAAAAAATTCTAGTTACATTGCAAAGAAACAAGGGTGTGGATAGTAGGACTGCCCATCACCATCCCTGAAATTGTCCAGTGTGATAGCTTAATCAGGCACCATCAGACAATTCATTCATAGATGAATAGAACTTGTAACTTAATAATAATTCCTTTAAATAGAAACATTATAGAGCTAAGGTTGAATGTGGGGAGCATATTGAAGTGTTCCTCTCCCCACTTCCTCCACAGAGCCAGGACTAAAATAAATCCCCCAAGTTACTGCTACTCACTGTACAGTTATGAACTAATGTACCAGTCTTTGTGTATTCTCAATAAATGTAAGGATTTCCATCTAAAGAATTTAAACTAAAGACCAGTATATGGGCAAGTTAAGTGATAATTATTTAAGGTACTCTTTGGGTCCTAAGGGATATTTGAAATAATTTGATGATAAAAGTATTGTTTATAAATAGTAACCTAGGATCTAAATCTATTTTTAAAAATTAGGTGTCATATTTACAAGTACTTGTGATTTAATGACTTGCAACTAGCTGTTGTGTTTGTTCCCCCAGAAAACAGTAGCTCTTAATTGCCAGATTGTTTCCTCTTTTCTGGTCTTGGGATGTAAGTGAAGGAGCCAGAGGCTAACAGTAGAAAATTTGTAACAACCTCTGCCTATCTTGCAAAGCTTGTGGTGTATTTAGTGACCTTTGGCCTTTAGTCAAGTTTTAACTGTGTCAAATCAAGATGTGCATATGCCATTTATAGAAGGATATAATTTCTTCATAGAAAAAATTATTGAGGCTACTCATGTGCCTGAAAATAAGGTCAGAGAACATTAAAATATTTATTTCTATGAATGTTATATTTAAAAGGTGGTAAACCAAATGTATATGTTAATATGGTTGCAGACAAATTATATAAATTGGAAATATCAACTGTAGATAATATTGTACTTACTACAGCATTCTGACAAGAATATATACCAAATCCTTGCCATCAAATTTTTTTTTTTTTTTTTGGTTTTTCGAGACAGGGTTTCTCTGTATAGCCCTGGCTGTCCTGGAACTTGCTCTGTAGACCAGGCTGGCCTCGAACTCAGAAATCTGCCTGCCTCTGCCTCCCAAGTGCTAGGATTAAAGGCGTGCACCACCAACGCCCGGCGCCATCAAATATTTTAATGGAGATTTCTGATACAACTTTTATACTGAATAGAATATTTCTTTTTTTTTTGTTATGCTTTCTTTTGTCTTTTTTATTATCATTTTCTAAGTTTTTTATTTACATTCCAAATGATTTCCCCTTTCCCATTTCCTAGCTCCCCAAAAGTCCCATAAGTCCCCTTCCCTCCCTCTGTTCCCCATTCAACCCCCTCTCGCTTCTCTGTCCTGGTATTCCCCTACATCCAGTCTTTCCAGGACCAGAATTCTCTTGCTATGAGAGAAATAGAACTCACTGTGAACTTTTATTAGCAAGTTTATAGTTGTTTTGCCCATGACAAGGAAATTATTGGAAAGTCTATAACATAATTATAATGTTACAGAAACAAAGCCTCTCAGATGATACAGTTGGAATCTTATGGTCTCCCCAGGGGTGGTGTGGTGAAGTCATGGTTCTGGCCAATGACAAGGTTGAGAAGCAGGCTTCATGGAAGGAATTCAAGCCATGAATTCATGCTTTCGTTCTGGAAACACATCCCTTTCCTTCCTTTTTATTTAAGTCTCCTGCTGCCATGAGAGTATAGACTTGCATTTCCACATGTTCCTGCCACAAGGTCCTACCTCACCATACCCAAATACTAGAAGGCTGTCTGTAGACTGAACCTTCAAAAGTGTGAGTCAAATGAAAATTTCTCCATAAGTTGATTGCATCACCTGTATCAATAGGACCAGAAATCTGAAGAAGGGCTACTTCTATTCATGGTTGATGCAACCCTCCAAACAGGCAGAGAGAAATCTAAGAAGAAATAGATGCCACATTGGAACTTCCTAATGACTCTTGTGATTATCTTCAGGAGATTCAAAATAATGGTTTCTTGGGAAATTTTAATATCCAATTAAAAAGTTGAATATCAAATTGATATCTTTCAATGTACTTAATGCAATAGTCTACTTATGTTTTGTTTTACACAAATCATCCAAATGATTACCTGCAAAATCCAGTTACACTAGATTGTAGGTTTAAATATGCTGCTATGTTCAGTTAGCTATTGAAGTTTATGTTTCCACAGAAAGTTGGTTATAGTCTCTTGTTTTCTATATTTCAGAAGTCATAAAGGAGGAAGCCCAACTAACTGAAGTTTAGAAACTCATTACTAAATTCCTTACTTATTTTTCTGATATTTCATTATTATATTTAACACATAAAAGAGTGATGTAGAATCTATCTTGTATAGACTCGTTATATGAATATTGTTCATTTTATCTCTAATAAGAAAATACTTTAGAGAAGAACAGGAAATTTTTCCACCTAAATGAGAAAATATCCCAGATGTGCATCTGTTTTACAAATGAAATCTTGGAAATCTGAGTCCAGACCTGATTTTAATCCAAACATTAACACTTTGAAGGATCATTTAGTACTAACTTGAGTATGATGATAACTTTAAAAAGAGATAATTTTCCTTAGTCCAATTTCTCTTTGCTTGTGTTTTTGATATAACTATATATGAACTTTCTTTTACTTGTGAAATTTCTGAATTTTTCTACATGTTGATTGAGAGAGAGAGAGAGAGAGAGAGAGAGAGAGAGAGAGAGAGAGAGAAAGAGAGAGAGAGAGAGAGAGAGAGAGAGAGAGAGAGAGAGAGAGAGAGAGAGAGAGAGAGAGAGAGAAAGTACCTGGCAAGGGAAGCCCTTACTCATTTGTCTGCTGGAGATAAATATCAATGTTGTAGACTAGGTAAAAGTTAAAGACTATAATTCAATTATAGAACAATGTAGGAAACATGTATAAGCGTGTGGGTTTGTATTAGGAATGCCTCAGTTCTTTCTGAGAAAGTATTGTTTGTCAAGGAAATTTCTAAAGCAAGCAACAAACAATAGAAGCTAAATAAAGCAATAAGCTATGCATGTATACAAAGACTTGTATGGATTTTACGTTTTCTTTAGGTAGATCACTAAGTAGTAAGATTCCTTGTGAATTTTTCAGACATCCTTATTATTTTCCCTCCATTCTCCTTCTGTGTACATATCTCTCTCTCTCTCTGTCCAGTTAGAGCTCCCCATTTTGCCAATCTCTCCAATAAAACTACTTGTACCCTGCTTTTCCTCTCTCAGTTACTCCTGCATTTGGTTCCGTTTATATTCCCGAGTCCTGCAGGGTTATGTACTCACATCTGAAAAAATTGAGGTAAGAGCTTCAGATGAGGAAGAATATGTGACTTTTGTCTTTCTGGGTCTAGATTACTTTTTCTTATTTGATCTTTTCCAGTTCCACCCATTTACCTGAAAGTTCATATCATTTTTATTTTCAGCTAAATGGAAAGCATGTACCACATTTTCATTATTCACTCCACAGTTGAACCACATTTGGGTTGTTTCCATTTCCTAACTATTATGAATAGAGAAACAAATATGATCCCAACCATACACAAAGAACTTCAGCCAGTTAAGGAATGCTGAGAGTGAAATAGAGTCTTCCCCAGGGAAGTCCACATCAAATGGTTTTCCAGTACTAAATGTTCTGTGCTGAGAATACATATACAGGTAACTTTATGCAGACTTACTGACTTAATTTATAGACATTATACAGACTGTGTGTGTGTCTGTGTCTTTGTGTATACACACATAAATATGTATCTAACAACAATTAATGAAAATGGAGAACAGAGGCCATATATTTGAAACAGATCAAAGAGTTTAGAGCAAGGAAAAGAAAGGAAAAATAATGCAAAAATAAAAATATGAAAATTAATAAAGTAAATAATACATGTTAGCATCATCAAATTGAATGAGAAATTGCATATTATTTTTCCTGTTAGATATTAAGCACAAGGCACTATGTGAGAAACTCTTCAAGGCATTACAAACAAGAGACTGACCTTGCGCTAACTTTACACAACAAAATATTCTAACATGCTTAATATTTAAGGGAGGCTCTTGTAAGAAAGTGTTATAGATTCAGATTGCTCAGAAGCAAATTTTTAAATTTGTCAATAATGTTAAAGTATCAAGGTATTAATTGAACTTACCACCTATGCAGAGAGAGCAACTGAAGGGAATAATTTTTTTTTAAATTATAATTAAGAATGGTTCCATGTGTTAATTCTAGTTTAGATAAAGGAATATTTGTGGTGAAAATACTCAATTTAACATAGTAACTTATCCTAGATTGATCCTTGGAGTATAATAAATATATAATAAAATTTAAACAGTGTACTTGGAATCATTAAAAGATGCATATGGTTTATTTTCCCTAAAATGTCAATTGCTTTCCCTTAGAAAATTCAAAGGTGCTAACCACTGTACTCCATGTTCTTCTCTATACACTATCCAATTTATACAGTTAACACCAATGATAACCTGCTCCCCACCATTTGCCATGTTATTCTTCACCTCAATTTGCTCTTCTGTTGATTTTCAATCTGTTCACTTAATTCCAGTCTCATCTTTGGAAAACCAAACAGTCAATATACACACCAAGAATTCTTATATCACCTCCAGGGATCTCTGCACAGGATGCTGATATTCACTAAAACATCACAGGAGAAGTCCTGGCCTCTTTTAATCCAATCTAGCCCAACTCCCATGATGTTGTTATGACTGTATACTCTGGGACAGGATGTCACTGCCCGTTTATTATGTGTTACTTATGGATGTAAATTTTTGGGCAGAGTGTCAGATTATTGAATGGGGATGACAATGAAAAAGACAGTTAATGATTGAAAAGCTCAAAGAACACTTGGAGCATAATCCATGCATTATTTTTTACTTACATTTTCACTTTATATGATTTTTCTGTGTACGATTACTTTCCCAGCGTGCATACCTCTGTCCCACTTTCATGTGCCTATGGAGGCAAGAAGTAGGTCATCAGATCCCCCTGAAAATAAAGTTATAAAGCCATCAAGTGCATGTGAGGTATCAAACCCAGATTCTCTAGAACACCAACCAATCTGTGCTTGTAACTGCTGAGCTATTCCCAAGAAAGTTTCCTTTAATGTAACTAAAATAAGATGAATATCTTAAAATATTCATATCTATTGTATTTCACATCTTTGCACTTATGGCCTCAACATCACTGGTACTGACTTTTAAATGGACTTGTTCGGTATTTTCTTTCATATTTTAAGTATATTGCAATTTATCTTTTCTATATTTTATTATTGTAGCATCTAAATTGAACTTGTGTAATGTAAAACTAAAATTTAGACTTTTCCTATACAACTACTCCTTTACTGGGTATTGATGCCTCTAATATCTCCATTATCCTAATGCAAATGTACCAATTTTGCATTGGTTATATATTTAGAGTTTTGGAAGCCAGTGCTATTCACAGCTGAGCCACATAAAAAGCAGGAATAATTACCACTGATCCCTTTTATTTTTCTTTGAAGCTAATTATCACTTCTATTAATGTTTGGTATTCTATATCTAATATTATATCTTTCTATTCTAATTCTGCCATTATCTATTACTGTACTAAACACATACAATATATAATACATGGTTACTAAATTTTACTTATTTCTTAGAATTTCATGTATGTATACAGTTAAATAAAACATATGTGACCAATTTTTTCCTCAAACTCCCACAAACCACCCAAAGTTTTAGCCTACATGGGGGAAGATAACCTCCAGGACGCATCCCTCCCTATGAACTCTTGCCAATTGGAAGATACTTCTGGTGGGAGAATCACTCTTTTTTAAAGATGGGAGCACTGACAGAATCTCCATACTGCTTGGATAGCTAACTCTACCATGTCCACATGAGCAGAACTATCATTTTCTTGAAAGTTACTTCCAGAACCTCAGAGTATGAAAAAAAAAAGCTCTCTATTGTCCTAATATTTTCTTTTATTACTAGTATGTATGGAAATGGAAATCTGTGGCTTCCATTTTATTTCCTTGGTTTTGAGATGCCCTACTGCCTTACTAAGGGCTTCCTAAAATAAATGCATGGAGGTTAGCTTTTAAAAGATAATCTGTACTGAAATATCAGTATTTCGTATTTTATTTGAATGATAAACTAGTGTAGAGTCTGATTCAAAAATTTCAAAAAGAAATTTCAAAAAAGGATTTTTATTGTAAAATTCCTCTGTTGGTGCTACTAAAGTATCTCATGACCTTTCCTCGTTTCAGTTCTTTATAACTTCCCCTAAGCTCCCTCCCCTACTCCTTCTTATTCCTATGCCTCCATGATTCTGAAATTTCATAAAAATAGTTCTATAGGAATCTAATCTCAACTGCTACAACAGTATTAAAATAAAACAACCAAAATTAAACATGAATGAAATCATAATGTTATAAACAAAAGTGTGGTGGTGAGTTTTAATTCTCAATAATTCTGGCAGTAACACAGTATTGTAATAAACTCTCAGATTTTATCCTGGTGTTCTATGATTTCCTCTCTGCTGGCTTCCTCATCCTGTTTTATAGTCTTTATAATTAATGTCCTAATATCTAAGAGATCTCCCCAACTTTCTTTATCTATAAATACTTAATTTTTCTTCTGTTTTTGAAATTTCAGTTTTCAGGGAAAGTTTGTGGTCTATGGCAGTACATTTCTTTGCTTATTCCAGAGTACCATGAGAAAGCTAATTAGTTTTCTCAGTCAAGGACATCATTATTAGCTTTTCCTTAGAACTTTATTTGGAAATAATTTTAAATATAAATGAAACTAAAAAAAAATTTCCCAGACATCTAGTAATTTTTTTCTTTTTTAATTTATCATTTTATTTACATTTCAAATATCCCCCTTCCTGACTTTCCCCTCTTCAAGTCCCCCACCCCATTCCCCTTTCCTTCTCTAAGAGGGTGTTCCCCTACCTACCCACCTACTCCCTCCCCACTCCTCTAGCATCACCCTTCTCAGGGGTATAAAGCCTCCACAGGACCAAGCATATCCCCTTCTACTAAAGCCAGAGAAGACAGTCCTCTGCTACATGTGTAGCAGGGGCCATGGACCAGCCCATGTATGCTTTTTGGTTGGTTGGTTCCTGGAAGCTATGAGGGCTTTGGTTAGTTGATACTGTTGTTCTTCCTGTGGGGTTATAATCCCCTTTAGCTCCTTCAGTCCTTCCCCTAGCTCTTCCATAGGGGTCCCGGGCTCAGTCCAATAGTTGACTGTATCTACATCCATCTCAGGTGCTGGCAGGGACTCTCAGAGGACAGCAATGCCAGGCTTTGTCTGAAAATGCATTTTGGCATCAGCAAGTATTGGTGTTTCATTATCTGCACATAGGATGGATCCTAAGGTAGGGCACGGCAGTCTCTGAATGGCCTTTCCTTCAGTCTCTGCTCCATTTTTTTTGTCCTGGCATTTCCTTTAGACTGGAAAAATTCTGGGTAAAACATTTTGAGATGGGTAGGTGGCCCTATCCCTCAACTGGGGGCCATGTCTATATATTAGAGGCAGTCCCTTTAGGATCTATCTCCCCTTTGTTGGGCATTTCAGATAATGTGATTCTCCATTGGGTCCTGGGAGTCTCTCACATCCCTGGTATCTGGGACTTTCTAGTGGTTCCCCTCCCTCCCCTCCCTCCTCACCCCCTATCCTCCACCCTGATCTTGTCCCTTTTCCACTCCCCCTCCCCTCTCCCACCCAAGAAAGCCTTCCATAACTCTGTTTCCCATGATTATTTTGTTCTCCCTTCTAAGTGGGATTGAAGCACCCATACCTGGGTTTTCCTTCTTGTTAAGCTTCATATGGTCTATGACTTGTATCATGGGTATTCTGAAGTTTTTGACTAATAGCCTCTTATCAGTGACTACATACCATGCATGTCCTATTGTGTCTGGGTTACCTCACTCAGGATGATATTTTCTAGTTCTATCAATTTGCCTGCAAAATTTGTGATGTCCTTGTTTTTAATAGCTGAATTGTATTCCATTGTGTAAATGTACCAGGTTTCCTGTATCCATTCTTCTGTTGAGAGACATCTAGGTTGTTTCCAACTTCTGGCTATTATAAATAAAACTGCTATAAACATAGTGATGCATATGTCCTTGTGATGTGGTGGAGCATCTTTTGGGTATATGCTCAGGAGAGGTATAGCTAGATCTTCAGGTAGAACTATTTCCAATTTTCTGAGTAACCACCAGATTGAGTTCCAAAGTGGTTGTACTAGTTTGCAACCCCATCAAAATGGAGAATTGTTCTTCTTTTTTCCACATCTTCATCTGCTGTCACCTGAGTTTTTTTTTTATCTTAGCCATTCTGCTTAGTGTAAGGTGGAATCTCAGGGTCATTTTAATTTGAATTTCCCTGATGACTAAAGATGTTGAACATTTCTTTAGATACTTCTCACTCATTCGAGATCCCCCAGTTAAGAATTATTTGTTTAGCTCTGTACCCCATTTTTAATTGGATTAATTGGTTTTCTGGAGTCTAACTTCTTGAATTCTTTGTATAGTTTGGATTTTAGCCCTCTATTGAATGTAGGGCTAATAAAGATCTTTTCCCAATCTGTAGATTGCCATTTTGTCCTATTTACAGTGTCCTTTTCCTTAGAGAAGATTTTCAGTTTTTAATGCTGATATATGGCATAACAAAAGCATAGTTATTTAAAGCAAGAAAATAACATATACAAATACAGCACATAATTTCCAAAGTCATTCAGCTATCACTCCCCTCAAATTCCCTGGACTCTGTTCTAGCTTCAGACTTAATCTTGTCTGTTTGGTTTCCTGTAGTCAGCAACAATTCCTCAGTCTTGACTTGTCTCTTATGACCTTATTCTTGAAGGACATTGATCATTTGTTTCATAACATATTATTCATCTTGGGTCCATGTGATGCTTCTCCATGATTAAATTGAGATTGTAGATCTTGGAAAAGACTAAGAAGGTAATGTGCTCTTTTGAGTATATCATATCATGGGTAGCTGACATGATATGTCTTATTATTGGAGCTATTTACTTTGATTATTTGGATAAAATGACTTCTGTCTGTCTTAGGAATGACCCCCAAATGAACTTTAAACTTAAGTTAAAAAAAATCTTAGAGGTAATGTTTTAAGACTGAAAATACCTTGTTTTTTTCATGTTTATTTGTCCCTTATTTGAAGTTTCTTTAATATGTGCTTGCAATAATTACTACTTTTGTGTCTAATTATGGATTCTGCTTGTCCTGTGCTTCTACATTTATCTATAAGATAAAGAGCTTATCTATAAGAATGAGATGTAAGGAGATACTCATTTATTTAATCACTTAAGCAAATAAGAATAAACCCAGGAAAATTTATTTTATTCTTTGTTTTCCAATCATGATCATTTTCAGTTTGGTTTGATAATCTTTAAGCACCTACATAATCAAAGCAATCTGTTTCAAGTTCCTCTTGAGTTTCTAGAGACCCTATAGTGAACTAGGCCACTTTTCCAGAGTGCCTTGCTTGTTATGTTTGGTAAACATGCAAAAAAAAATTCAAGGTTTTCAACGAGCTCCCTGCTAAGTGATTATTCTTTAGAAGGATCTCACATAGACCCAGACATATACATATAAGTGTGTATGTGTATATGTCCCTGTATATGTTCTATAGCACTAACATATGTACATTATATTGATAGCCTCAATGTATTCTGTCATGACAGGGTTCATCACTCTATAAAATTTTAAAGTACATAGCTTATTTATTTTTCAGCATCCCTGCTATACATGTTTCAGAATTTTAATCCACACACTTACACACTTGTGAGTAATAAACTTGTTCACTAGAGTACAGTATTGTACAAGTGTTATATTTGTTGGTGGGCTTATTAGCCTTATAAAATCTGGCCAAAAATGCTGTGTTCTGAGCAAATTCCTATATGAGTTTCCCATGAGAATCATAACAAAGGACCAGAAACCAAGTCAGTAAAACAATAGACTATTTTTTCTTGTATAACTTTCTTTAAGTTATAACCTTTTGAAAATATCAAACCTTTATACAATTAAACAAAATCCAAGGCACTCTAGTTTACAAAATTACATAAACTAACTCATTAAGTTCATCTAAAGGAATATACTTTTAAATTTAATTCATGTAATTACAGCTTTCTTGCCTTTTATTAAACTAGATAAATTGTACATTAAAAAAACTAGAAATATAATTACATGTTACTGTTTACCCTAGATGTTTTTTTTTAGCTTTTGCTTTTATTTTTTTCTTTTATTCAGAACTGAACATGTGGCACTGGAGAACTATTTGGTGTGTTCTTCCCTAGAGAAGGTCACCCTCTTCTGCTCCCAGCTTTCCTCACTTGCATGTACATTTTGTGTGAGGTTAAACCCTGCTGGGCTTTTCTTCATCCACTCTGGCATGTCTGCCAGTGTTATCACATTTGGGCAGTTACATTGGTGAGGCATTTTACGGTTATAGTTTCTGATATTACTGGGAGATGCAATCTCCCAAGAATCTCCTTGATCCTCCAGCTCTTACTACTATTTACCCCCATTTTCTGCAATGTTCACCAAGCCTTAGAAATATTATGTTAGCCTCCACAATTCTGTATTTTGTTGTGTATATATATATCTACATATATATATATAGTTTCTGACTGTTGCAAAGAGGAGTTTCCATGATTACTGGTGAAGACTATACTTACGTGTATGTATAAGGGTAATTGCCCCACAGTTCTGAAGTATGAGGTCTGAAGTCCAGGTGTCTGCAGGGTCACATGCTCTCTGATGGCTGTCCAGGAGAAAACTTATTGTTTCTTCTAGTTTCTACTGTCCATCCCTGTGTTCCTTCATATTGTCTTTGCTCCAAGTGTCTTATTTTTATAAGAACACCAATCACTGACTGGGAAAACATGCCTGGTTGCATTCTAAAATGATTACAACTCTAAAGAGTTCATTTCCTCATACATTCATATTGACAGACACAGGAGCTTAAAACTTTTAACGTACCTTTTGGGAAGACACAATTGAATCGCTTCAGCATGCTCCTGTGATCCACATTTAATGAATTTAGATTCTTTCATTACACTTCATGGGGCTGAGGTGCTGTTGCACAGGCATTCTGTTGAGCTCTAAAATTTACAGTAATAAGGTGTGTTATCATAATAGTGTGTAGTGTTACAGATTTTCATAAAGGAAATACAGTGTATCTATGATAATAGTTAAAATAAATTTTATAGTCCTTAAACTCCTTCCCCAAGTCCTGTAGCTTCTCGCTCAACTACCACAATTTTTTGAAGTTTAGTTTTTCTTATTTACCCCTTTATCCAAGGTTTTATTTATGTTTTAACTTTCTTCTTTGTTAGCCTTCATCTTTGGTTTGAAAGGGTTTCCTGAAGTTTGGTGAATATTAATTGACTGCTCATATTTAAGAGTCAGATAGCCAACATTGATAAGAAGCTCTGTGTGTGATGTGTGTTGATGATTTTAAACTTGGGCCATTCACTTTGGAGAGTAGCTGATGTTAACACTCTTGCTCCTGAGCTGATCTCCTTTACTAAATGCATGCTTGGTGTAGTGGTTTGACTATGCCTGGCCTATGGAAAGTGGCACTATTAGGAAGTGTGGCCTTTTTGGAATAGGTGGCCTTGTTGAAGGAAGTGAAGGAAGTACATCACAGTAGAGGGTGAGTTTTGAATCTCAGGCCAGTACAGAAGAGACCCTCCTCCTGGTAGACATTGGAAGACATTCCTCTTCTGGCTGCCTTCAGATCAAAGTGAGGAACTCCTCCAGCACCATGTCTGTTGGCCTGTTGCCATACTTCTTGCCATGATCATAATGGACTGACCATTTGCAACGGTAAGCCAGCTGCAAGTAAATGTTTTCTTTCATTAGAGAGTTGCCTTGGCCATGCTGGCTCTTCACAGCAATGGGAACCCTAACTAAGACACGTAGGTGTACTCTTAGATTTTGTTTGACCCCTTTGAGCTTATGTGAAAGCAATAAGAAGACAAATAAATGATATCTTCTATCATTCTTGTGGAGTTTGATAGATCAAGAAAGTAGTGCATGAGTTCAACCTACCATGCTCAACTCAAAAGTCTCTCTACTTTCAATAAGCTTATATTGCCTTCACAAAATTCTTTTATTATAGGCAGTAAGTTAACAGTGGAAAGAGTTCAGACTATAAACCATATATATATGCAGACCTGAAGTCTAACTTCATGATTCCAGCTTCAATATAAAATGACAGAAGGCAATTTCAGCAGTTAGTAGAAATATCATGAAAAATTAATTGAGTTCCATGATAGTTTATAAAGTACATGCTAGAAAAATAAATACGTTTTAGAAATATCTCTTAGGTAACATCAGAAGAATGTGTAGTTTAATGGAATTTAAGAGTTAATTGTGTTTCCATCACTACTGCTTTAGGAAACTTAGTGGAAAGAATTCAATTTCTTCTTAGTCAAAGCAGAATGAAGTTTCTTTAGGACCATGTATGGGCTTAGCTGGAACATATATTGATTCTGGAGTGATTACTGGGTAAGTATGTGAGAGGCTTTAGTTTACAAAAGGCACATCAAGCCATGAAAGGAAAGTGTGTCAATCAAAGTAAGTATGCTGGGAGGAAAGGGGAGGAGAGGATCTGAGGCCAGCCATCATTCTCCATTCCTTCTTCTCTTCATGTCCACTGAGCTAACCTAGAAACAGGCTATGAAGAGTAATGAGTTCTTCATAAGAACACTAAGATGATAACAATCTTCTCTGTGTAAATATTCAAGTGTAATGCTTAAATTTCTTTCTCCAGTGAGAAGAAAGCAAAATAGAAACATCTGTCCACTTTCAGAAATTTAAATATGCTTTCATAATGCCAATGTCTTATAAGCTTTTTCCCTTTGCAAGAAATGGACAGAAAATTTCAAGGAAAAAAACACGTCATTATCACACCTATGTTAAATAAAGTTAATTAATATCTTTACTCTCTTTTGCGTGTTTCTTTTTACTTAAATTTTATTACAAAATGGAGATTTTTCTCAGAATTGTCTCGAAATCACATTTTTACTTTTTCTGGGGAAAAAAAAAACTATAAAGAAACTGGTAGCAGTCTGATTTTAATTAGAGAGGGGTTTTGGAGTGAAGGTCTAGCATTCTATAATTTGTCTCCTTGAAATCTGAGACAACTGGTTAACATTTACATATTTACAACATTTTCCCATGGGCAATGTTTACAGTATCATGTGTTTTCACTTTAAAAGTGAGAAGATTCGTTTTCGTCTACACTGCTTATAGCACAAGCACTGGAAAACAGCCACTACATTGACTTAAGATTACAGTAATAAATAATAAATAATAAAGCTATGGACTACAGCTGCTTTTAACCAACATTCTTATAAGCTTTATAAGCTCTGGTGCTGATCCTTGCATACATTTGAGAGTCTATTGCTCACCTTGTGAGAGACACATTAACTCTTTCAAGTCCCAAGGGCACCATTTAGTAAATGACTTCTTTAGTGCTCTAAATGTACCTTAGTTCCCTGAAAGAGCCACATTAATCTTCAGAATATCCCTAGAGGAAACAGATCGGAAAATAGAATTTTCTTGGTCTTCTCAGATCCAAACCTTATAAACCTTATGCTACAGAACAACGACACCACAAAAATCTCACTGGTTTTTATTTCTCAACGTTCCTGAGTACCCTCCAGATGTGAAGGATGTATAAGAAAAAATATGAACAGAAATTGTTTTTCTTCCTATGGGGTTGCAATCCCTTTTAGCTCTTTCCAGGGCCTCAACCACCAACCAAAGAGTACACATGGCAGGACCCTTGGCTCCAGCCGCATATGTAACAGAGGATTGCCTTATCTGGTATCAGTGGGAGTGGAGTCCCTTTGTCCTGTGGAGGCTTGATGGCCCAGAATAGGGGAATGCTAGAACAATGAGGCAGGAATGGGTGGGTGGGTGGCTGGGTGGCTGGGTGAGCACCTTCATAGAGGCAAAAAGGAAAGAGGAAGGAAACTGTACTGTTCTTCAGTTAAGGGACATCTAGGTTGTTTTCAATTTGGGAGAGGAAGTGCCTAACCTCACAGACACCTCAAAGGAGAAGGGGAGGAGGAAATATTGTGGAAGGGGGTGACTGTGGGAGGGCAGTGAACAGAATGTAAAGTTAATAATTAAAAAAATAAAATTTAATATTAAAAACAGGAAAAAATAAGGAGAATCTATGGCCAAGAAGAAAGAAAATTTCTGCTATTTGAATTTTATCAATTCAATACAGAGCAAAGGGTCATTTCGTATAGATTTCTATATTAAAATGAAGTAAAATCAATGTAAAGAACTTAAAGGTTGTTATATTGAAAACTGAGAGGAAACACTCCACTTTTTCTTCCTGTATCTCTATTTCCATGTTTCCAGTGTTGCAGATATAGGATTCGTGATCTATTTGTAATTCTCTGAATATTTTTGAGTATGGAGAAATATATAAAATTCCTAGGTCATTTCTTATTTAAATCTCTATTTCCCAATGTAATTGCAGGCAAGCTATATTGAACTAAATATTGAAGTTTCCCAAATATTGAAATTGCAGTTAAAAGAAGAGAAACCATTAATTAAAATTCCAGAATGTGAAAGATATGAATGAAATATATTTCAAACCTTTATAATAGTCAATGTTTTCTCAGGGTTGTTTTGATTTGCATTTCCCTAATGACTAAGGATGATGAACATCTCTTTAGCTGCTTCTCAGCCATTAGATATTCTTCAGGTGAGAACTCTTTGTTTAGATCTGTACCCCATTTTTTAATAGGGTTACTTGGCTCTCTGGAGTCTAACTTCTTGAGTTCTTTGTATATATTAGATATTAGCCTTCTGTCAGATGTAGGGTTGGTAAAGATCATTTCTCAGTTATTTGGTTGCCGCTTTGCCTTTTTGACAGTGTCTTTTGCCTTACAGAAACTTTGTAATTTTATGAGGTGCCATTTGTCAATTCTTGATCTTAGAGCATAAGCTAAGAGTTCTGTTGGAGTTCTGTTCAGGAAATTCTCCCCTGTGCCCATATGTTCAAGGTTCTTCCCTAGTTTCTTTTCTATCAGTGTGTCTGGTTTTATGTGGAGGTCCTTGATCCACTTGGAATTGAGCTTAGTGAAAGGAGATAAGAATGGGTCAATTTGCATTCTTCTGCATGTTGACCTCCAGTTGAACCAGCACCATTTGTTGAAAAGGCTATCTTTTTTCCACTGGATGGTTTTAGCTCCTTTGTCAAAGATCAAGTGACCATAGGAGTGTGGATTCATTTCTGGGTCTTCAATTCTGTTCCATTGATCTACATGCCTGTCACTGTACCAATACCATGTACTGTACCAATTCCATCTCACACCAGTCAGAATGGCTAAGATCAAAAACACAGGAGACAGCAGTTGTTGACGAGGATGTGGAGAAAGAGGAACACTCCTCCACTGCTGGTGGGATTGCAAGCTGATACAACCACTCTGGAAAGTAGTCTGGCGGTTCCTCAGAAAACTGGGCATGACACTCCCGGAGGATCTGGCTATACCACTCCTGTGCATATACCCAGAGGCTTTACCTGCATGCAATAAGGACACATGCTCCACTATATTCATAGCAGCCTTATTTATAATAGCCAGAAGCTGGAAAGAACCCAGATGTCTCTTAACGGAGGAATGGATTCAGAAGATGTGGTATATTTATACAATGGAATACTACTCTGCAATTAAAAACAATGAATTCACGAAATTCCTAGGCAAATGGTCAGAACTGGAATATCATCCTTAGTGAGGTAACCCAATCACAAAAGAACACACATGGTATGCAGTCACTAATAAGGGGGTATTAACCCAGAATCTCGGAATACCCTAGACACAATTCGCATATCAATAGATTTCCAAGAAGATGGAAGGAGAGACCCCTGGTCCTGGAAAGACTGGATGTAGGGGAATGCCAGGACAGAGAAGCAAGAGGGGGTTGAATGGGGAAAAGAGGGAGGGAAGGGGGCTTATGGGACTTTTGGGGAGGGAGGAAACTGGAAAGGGGAAATAATTTTCAATGTAAATAAAAAAAAAAACTTAGAAAATAAAAAAAATAGTCAATGTTTTCTAAAAAGTTCATACATACTAACAACCTTAATTTTCATCATGGCTTCCACCAGGCCATCTTATCACCATTCACAAGAGAAGAAAGATGAAAGGAATAGGCAGTAGAAAGACCATAACTGTAGCAGTTGTAGGTCTCACAGTTGGAGAGGCAACAATATGGTTCCAGTTAACCTGTCCATTTTAAACAAAAAATTTTCCTACTGCATTTAGATCAGATCCACCACCTGGTAACTAAGGAGTAGATAAAATTAATAAAGCAAACATACACTTACATGGCAGAAAATTGGGTTTTTACATGCTTGATTTGTTGTTGCTATAGGATAGTTTTTGAAATACAATCAGGATGTGATATAAATTCCCATTCATAATGATAATAAAAATTCTTTTGTTACAATTCAGGATGAACGCTTTCAGACAGTATGCGTACAAATTTCTCTTTCTTACCTGAAATGATTTGAATTTTGTCTGAGTGAAGTTATGAGTTCCCTCAATTAGCTTAAGGAATGTTAAATTGATCCATAAAATCCAAAAAGCAAGCCATCCTAAGACACTATCTAACAGTACATCCCCAACCTTAAATTCAGGCACATGGTAGCTATTCCACATGTATTGCTAAATTTCATGAAAATTCATTGTATGATGTTTATTCTCATATCACACAAAAAAAACCCTGTGGTATGAGATTGCTAGGTATTGATTTCTCCTTGAGTTCTCTATCTCCATATTGCTTTTATAATTTTGTAATAATTAGTAATATTCCACTGTACATACTGGGTATTAAATTTATCCAGAGGAATGGAAAATTAGGGTAGACTTTGGTTTTGGCATAATTATTGCTATGAAAAACTGGCTCATACAAATATAGGAGATAAGAAAAAAATCACATTTTTCCATTTTCAAATGAATGACTAAAGAATACCACTGGTACATGCAATCCACGCCTGGCCTGAATACCTGGGAAGCTGACAATGCAAATCCCAGTTCAACCTCATGAAACAAACACGTGAGCTGTTTTAGCATTCTTATTATATGTCAAGAGAAAGGAGAACAATTGCTCTTCCTTCCATTGTTTGTTCTAGAGACTCTCAACATGTTGAACTGTGCCCACCCACACTGGGAGTGATAATTTCTCAATAGATCATATGCATTTTGATGCTAATATAACTTCACACATACCACGTTCAGAAGTGGTTTTTAACCTGGACAGTCTGGAGTCTGCTCAAACTGATAAATAATATTAACTATCACATCCTGTAAACGGTTTTAATGACTCATAGACTTAAAATGAGCAGAGGCAAGGTAGGCTTGCTGGAGAACTGGACTGAATGTTCTGTAGTCTACTGTGCATTTCTCCTCTGCTGCTTTGTAAGTCTCTACACATAGCTCCAGATCAGTTTGGTCAACAGATCAAAAGTAACTGACTGATTCCTCATATCAAAGGAGCAAAAAGGCCACTTAAATTTGGAGAGAGTAGCAATTAAGAATCTCCGCTCTAATAGTTTGGAAATGTGGACGTGACAGGGAAAGAAAAATTCTAATTTTTTTTCTTTCTGACGACAATTTCCTTAAACTTTAATACAATTTGTTTTCAAGTTTCTAATTCTATCCAGGTAACATATTATGTGTTCATGTACTATAAATAAGTAGTTAATTGAATAGATAAGTCATCATCATGAAAAACTGCAAGTAAGCATAGTTCAAGTTTTATAAAATTTGAAGAAAGGAGATAGTTTAAGATAGTGGAATGAAAATAGTAAAGTTGGAAGCAATAATGATTTCGGGAATGTTTTGATAGTTCACAGCTGGAAACGCCATATGCAGATGACATGATATGCTAAAAACGTGTATCAATCTCACAATCAGAAGAAGGAAGCATTGTTATCAGTGCCGTAGTTTTGATCTTGCACAGGGACGGGACGTCACTTGAATATATGCATCATTGTGAATGTATGCATGCTGTTGTGGGAAGGTGATGCTCAGAACAGGCTGCACAGAGAAACACAGCCTCATAATCTCTGAAAGCGTAAGGGGAAGGGAAAAAACGTTCGCATTATATATCATTTCCTCCTTCACAAAATAGAGATGATATGCCCAGAGCGCTGCAAAGAACTGAAGTGGTGTCTCAGATGGGCACCAAATGGAACACATCACAATGAGATGCTGAGCAAAACAAGACAATGGGCTGAAATACACTTAATGCTACTAACAGACCAGGACTGGCTCCTTGATGACTCATCTCTTCTCTTCCTCCGACAAAACCTACTGGACCTTAATATAGTTCTAGGCACATAGGCTGAGCTCAATAAATATTTGAAAGGCTCATAAAGAGTGTCATGATGAGCACTAGTGCGGGAGTTAAAAATAGCCTGTGGTCCCCGACTTTGCTCAGTCACTCTGCTGTTTATCCTTAATCAGGCGTGTACTATGTCTGACTTACTCAGTATTTCCATTCTGATCATCTCTCACGTCAGGCTCCTTACAGGATTTATAATAGTCTCTCCATCAGCATCTCCTTTATTATTTCATAAATAAGATTGAAGCCATACAGACAGTGTGTGGCCTGTCCTTTCTAGGGTTTTATCCAAACCTCAGGAAATACCAGCTTTTCTCCTTCTACAACTGACTCTCTCATCCCTATTTTGTGCTTAGATTGGGCCAGTTATTTTTCTTCTCCTTTCAAAGTGTTTTATCACTATAATTCCATAGGTTTTAATTATGGACATTATAAAATTAAATTCTCACACTAGCTCTCAAATTTTCTAATTCACTCTCATTTGTGTGAATTATAGTTTGAAATTTCTATCCACTTTTTTAAAAAAAATAATTTATTTAATTTTAGCTTTTCAGGTACATTGCTGTTTGGACTGCATATATGTCTGTATGAGGGTGTCAGATGCCCTGTAACAGGGATTAAACAGTTGTGAGCTGACATGTGGGTGCTGAGAATTGAATCCAGATCCCCTGGAAGAAACAATTAGTCCTCTTTACAACTGAGTCAACGCTCCAGCCCCTCTCTACCTTTCCAATGACACTCACAAAAAAAAAATCACAAAATTTTTAGCTTTCAATTCTATTTGGGCTATTTTCAAGCCTTTTTCAATATCTAAAACCTTGTTACTATCGTCAACCTATGTGTATGATGCTTTTTACACTTTTAATTTTGTCCTCTATTTTATGTGTTTACATGGATGATGGGGTTTCTAGTGTCTTGTAACTTTGGTAGTATGGCATTACTAATACTATACAAATGTCTGCACAAGTCAACTCTAAGTTCTCTTGACAGCAGTAAAGGTGTATTTTGACTCATGGCTTGGGAAGTTTCCTTTCACATTTACTTGGCCATTTTTGATTAGGGGGCTGTGGGGAAGTAGCATACATTGGTAGAACTGACATGAAGGAGAACTGTTTAACCTCTTGCTTAGGGAGCATCCAAAACAGAAGAGTACAAAGTACCATTTTACAGCTTTTCCATGCTACCATTCACCTCTCACCCGTAGACTTGATTTCACAAAGTTAGATTCTATTACCTCCAAATTGCATCATGCTGGGCAACAAATTTTGCCACACAGATCATTGGGTGACCACTTACCACATGACATACAATGAGCACCTGTGATGGTTAGACATGCTTCTCCCCTTTATAGAACTCTTCAACTTGTCTTGGTGCATTTACATGATGTGCCTCTTACCAATACCCATTTTTCTTCAAATTGTTCAAACTCAAGTTTTTTTCTTTCAATGTTTCATTCCTTTATGTAAAGTTACTTGTGTTTGTCTTACTCATATGGCTAGGTTGCCACTCTTATTTGTTATTGAAAATAAATATTCTGATCATGGTTTTTCCCTCCTCCAAATCCTCCTAGATCCTCCTGAGTTCCTCAACCACCCAAAGCAGCACCATTTCTTTCTTTCCTTAGGATACCAACAGGCATCTAAAATGTTAATAATGAAATAAAATATATTTTTTAAAAAGAAGAAAAACAACAAATTAAAAATCTCAAGAAACTTGTATAGATGCAGAGACACAGATATTCATATCCATAGAAATCCCATAAAAACACAAAACTAGAAACCATAGTAAATATGCAAAGTACCTGAAAAGAAAGCTCTGACATAGTCTTATAGGAAAAACAATTTCACAAAAGCGATTGTGGTGGTCTTGTGTTGGCTGTCTACTCTTGGATATAGGAATTGTCCTTCAGAGGGGTTTGTATACACAGTGAGACTTCTTTGGAGAAAACTAAATTTTTCTTCGCAAGCAGTTGGAAGATATCTCCAATTGCTAAGCATTCTCTTCCATGTCTTCCTAGAATCATCTAGGCTTCACCCTGTTCCTACTTGTAAACTCAAACCTTCTTTTTAACCCTTTACTTGACTTCTTTGGGGGAAAGAACACTCAGTCCTCTGACCTCTCCCATTCATTGTTTCATTGAATATTAAAATTATATCCAATATTCAAATTTTCTCTCTGCTACATAGAGCAATAGCATCCATGTGGATTTCCTTGCACATGAAATTGAGAGAGAGAGAGAGAGAGAGAGAGAGAGAGAGAGAGAGAGAGAGAGAGAGAGAGAGAGGTGGGGGGTGGGGTGGGGTGGGATTCATGCCTACTATCAAGACAGAAAATGAGATATTTTTTGTTTGTACTTAGCCAAATGCTATGCTAAGAAAATGTCTATAAAAGGCTAGTAAATGATAAATTCTTTATCAAATAGGTGTTCAAAACATGTATACCCATAATGTGTTCTTATTTGTACAAACCCTTGGAACTTTTACTGCAAATATATGTTGCAAAAAGTAGAGACTTTAAATTGCAGTCTGTTGTGTACATTTTGTCAACTCCTCTGAATAAATATGGGAAATGCCTTGAGATTTGAATACCAAAGATGATTGAAATCCTCCTGTGCCGTAAATTTAAAATGTATTCTTAGTGATGAGAAAGAATTTGAATTATTCAAAAGATATAATTGGACACTTTATCTTGAAAGAAAGACAGGATAAATACTATATAATTCTTAATATCCAACTCTTGCCTTTTAAAAAGCTAAAAACAAATTTCACCATCCTATAATAAAGTAGAAAAAAAATCTAAAATTATAGAAAATAATTATTTTATATATTTGTTATTCAAGCATTTATTTTCTGATTTAAAATGCAAGATAACAGATCATTTATAGTTTTTGTGATTGCTAACTTCAGCCTAGAAACACACTTATTATTACTGCTATTATTGAATTCAGTTAGCATTTCTTTAAATTAATACGCAATTTTGTAGATCAGGAGAGGAATTAGGTCAAATTTGAGAGACTCACAAAGTCTGATCTCTGCTATCACTGATGAGTTCTACCAGATATGTTTGCAGAGGGACATTTCCAACCTATAACTGGATGGCTAGGCAGAAACACTATTGCTTCATAGAGAGCTAAGTTGAAAGTCACTGAGATCACTGCAGAATCTAGTAAATTATTCCTGAGCAAATCAGTCAGCATACACTTTCAAATCCATGCTAACCTTTTAAAACTAAACCACATTTCTGTGAGGATACCCTTTTTCTTTGGGGGCCACAACTTTACTAGATAACCAAACTCTCATGCTCTTTGGGGAACATTCAATAGGGTGGGAGCTAGATATTACTGAATTAACAAAGGGTACTAGGAAGAGATTTCTGGGAATAAATGGGTTAAATGGGTGTCAGCAATGATAAAACAGAGGATAGAAACTTTGACTTTGTAATCTCACTGAGAAACAGAATGAGGCCGAGTAAACCAAGATTGTTTTGTGTGAGGATCAGAAATAGAATTTAAATTCTTCCATTTCTAGAAACACTGCCAATCAAAGGTGGAAAGAATGACGTGTTTGCTCCATTGCCAGACGCTTAGGGTGTTGATTTTGCTAGTGTATGCGCTGTTTGGCTTACATGTCTACATCCCAATTTTGAAGGTGACTGAAAATCTCTGCACCTGCCAAATCTCCTAGTTAACATTTCAACAGTTGGTGGCCATGGCAAGCGATTTTATTCAAAGATAAAATTTTTATTATTGATATCATTTTAGATGGGATATTGTGAGAGAAGTCACTTAATGTGTTTTCTACCTGGGAAGAGGGAAAGAGCACCAGGGATTTATACAGATTCATATAAATTTTTTATTCTAATTTTGGAATTTGATCCTGGAAGACCTCTGACTGATATTCAGAACTCAATAAGCTTTACAAATACATCATGAGCATACCATCTGAAAGCATTCAAGAGCATGTGTCATCTGCCATATGTTAATTACCATAATGATAGCCACAAAAGCAGAATGAGTAAGTTGGAGAATAATTAGTTGATATATTTTGTTCAGAACAAGTTTTTAGAAATATATCATTTAAAAAGGCCAAAAATAGAAAGAACAAAAAGAAAAAGAAAAGGGAAGATACAAATCTGTGTTTGCGTGCCATGTGCCCACAGAAATCAAAGACCATTATTAACATGTAACAACCAATTTTTTTAATTCAAGAAGGAAATTAAAGTCATTTAAAAATTAATATGTATTTTACGGCAATTAAAATTTGAAATTGTTTATTTAAAATGCATGATATTCATATAAGACAATGACATCTCATGCTGTTTATATTTTATGAGGACTTATAATATCAATATAGTAATAACTTCTATACTCTGTACCAGGCATGGTGTTGGGAGTCAAGATAAAAATAGTGAAGAAACCCATAAATGGTGCAATTTATAACCCACATGATATGCATACAATAATGGAGAACAATGTTTATTCACCATAGCTGTATCTGCAATGTTAAGTCTACTTTCATGTTAAAGAAGTATACTATTTAACTCCATTTTGATTAATTTTCTCTAAAAATAAAAAGATATTACTATCCAAAAAGGAAACTGATCTTCAGTTGTGACGCTTCAATTTCAAATTTGTCTAATACTTAACTTCTGCCAAAAAGAATGCTACTTATCAACTCTACTAAATCCACCTCATTAGTATCGATAGATAACATTTTTGCTATAATTTAATTTTAGACCAACTTGACTCATTTATTTACTTCTATGTGTGTTTGCAGCCAATTTATTTTGTGAGACTCATCCTGAAATTACAGTGCTCAAGGTTAAATGGTCAACAGACACCATGCTGAGTTTCATAATTGCTCTGAGTATTTAAATACACACAATATACTTTTTCCTCCCTCAGGCTGAAGTTCTTATGGTCATATTCAAGGAGACTTTTTTTTTCATCAGCAAGTTAAAGTAGGTTCCAGACTGCCTCATGAGGGGATGCCTCTACCTCCTCTCCTCAGCAGCCATTTTCTGGGTAGTGAAAGCACAATTGTCATGTCACCCAGCTCTTGCTAGAGTTTCACTTTGATCATTAGAAATGCTAGCCTCATGGAAACATGGTATGAAGTCACTGATAAGGGGATATTGACCCAGAATCTCAGAATACCCTAGACACAATCAGCATATCAATAGATTTCTAAAAAGATGGAAGGAGAGACCCCTGGTCCTGGAAAGACTGGATGTAGGGGAACGCCAGGACAGAGTAATGAGAGGGGGTTGAACGGAGAAAAGAGGGAGGGAAGGGGGCTTATGGGACTTTCGGGGAGGGAGGAAACGGGAAAGGGGAAGTGATTTGGAATGTAAATTAAAAAAATAAAATAAAATTAAATTAAAAAAAAAAAAAAAAAAAAAAAAAAAAAAAAAAAAAAGAAATGCTAGCCTCCTCCCAACCCACATAAAATACAGAGCATACAGTTCTGCTCTTCGTCAATAACGCAAAGTAGTTACACTCCAAGTACTTGTTAGAGAGCCCAGCTACAAATTTACTGCAGCTTGGAAACCATCCTAACTTTAGTTAGAGAATTTTATCTGTGGAAGATTTCCTAAAGGGTAATTCAATCCACATAAAGGAACACTAACAACCTTCCCATGGAAAAAGCCTGATGTAAAAAATAAATGCATATATAGACCACAAAATGTCCCCACAGAAACACTTCTAATAAACTGCACTTTCACCTTGGCACTGTTTTGATGGCCTGCACTGAAAGATTCTGACAAACAGAGAGATAAAATTCATTGATGTCAAGATTAGGACAGTTCCTAGAGGATGTTCTATGCTGTGTTGTGTTGTTCTCTTTATGAGGACTCAAAAGAGAAATCTTTTCTCGGGTCTCAGTGCCAGAAATAATTGCGATTCTACTAGGCAACAAGTGAGTTTCATTTTATGGACACTATGCAGTGTGTTACTTCAATGGTCACCTCCTTGCTTCAGAAGTGGAATGTAAAGTGTGTGGCCTGCCTCAAAATGTCAGGTGACTGCAGGATGCTTGGTGATGAACCTCCTCCTGTCTTTGGCTTCTCTCTCCCAACTCCATACTCTCACCCACTCACTTTTCACATCTATTTATCTGAAAGTTTGAAAGTTGACATCATGCATCCTTTCTCATGATATACTAAATAATGAAGATCAATAATGCAAGATAACAAACAGCACATATTTCCTATTTCCCCATGAACCCCACCACATACCTGAGAGAGGATATGCCAAAATACACCACAAGGACCATCACCATATATAGAATAGAGAAGCAAGAAAGCAATAATAATAATAATAATAATAATAATAAAATAATAAAAAAATGTAGCTCTTAGTTGTGAAATAGTTCATTTGATAGCAATGCAAAAATAGAAGGAAATGAAAGGGAAAGGCTCTGAAAATATCATAGATATGGTATTCTGACTCTAGTTCTAGGAACACATAAGCAAAGCTCAGAGTTAAGAGAGAGGAGGGAAAAGAGAGTTGGGAGATGAACTGTGGCAAGGAAGAATGGAGAAGATTAGGAGCCATGCATACAGTATAGGATCCTGATCCCTCCTCTCTGAGCTGATTGAGAGGAGAATCCTGTAAAATCATAAGAGTGTCAAGCAATGGGTGGGCACTCTTCCTCTTTAGAAAGGGACAAAACAGTAAAATCCAGGAAGACCTATCTACGGATACAGAGGACAACACCAGTACATGATGGAGCTGAGCACATCAACCCAGGACAGCAGGACAACGGACTGCACACACAGCTGTAAGGAATCAACACGGAGAACTGAAGAGGAGTAGGCTAAAGGCTTCGAGAGCCAGGTGTGTTTTCTACTCTAGAACTTTACTGTTAGCCTCTGTAAGCCTCCTTAGACTGCACACATGCGATCAGAGAGACAAGAAGGTTCAGGAAATGCCATTGTGACTTGGGCCATTCCTGACTAGAGGAGTCTATTCCTTAGTGGAAAGAGATTATAAAGAGTCATATTTCAGAAGTTCTGATTTCTAAAAGTGTCAAGATATTTGTTACATAAGGAAATGCTATTCATGCATAGGTATACACACAAATCTGTAATATAGATTATCTATTGGAAAATGTTGTAAATATTTACTTCTGGCTTTATTCCAAAATGCTATCCATCTATGTTTAATATTGTATTGAACACTCATGAAGTCCTTAACATACTTCCAAACTCCATATTCCTAAACACATACATACATACATACATACACACACAAATACACATATGTACATCCCATAATATTTTCTTACCATCCATATAAATTAAGTCAAAGGCTTTGATAGCCTTGCTTGCATGTATCTTCACTCCACATACACTGTTGTTTCTATAGCACAGAGTAGCATCTGGCTTCTCCATTTCTGTGACTGAATATAGACTGTGCTGTTGAGTAACACTCCCTTTGTGAGTCTTCATCAGAGTTTTCAAAACTTCCCATTCCCTCCTTGTGAAATGAAAGTTGAAAGGAACTGCCTTAAAGCTATGGAATGAGGACAACCTGAAAATCATGTGTCGGAAGCCGACATAACCTCAGACCCACTCAGGAAGCCTAAGAATTTCATTATACACATTATTTGCCTTTTCTTCTTCTCTATGTCAGGCTGTTAATGAAAATCACACAGTTATATCAATTCAAGGACACAGAGAGTAGAGAGGATCTCCACAGCAATCAGTGCTATATTTTTCATGTTGTTTGTTTTTAATGTTGTACATTTAACTCAGGGGTCTTATGAGCACTAGGAAGGCAGCATTTGACTAGTCCTCTAAATATTCAGCTTTAATTTATTCATTTTAATGAAGCTATTCCCTAAAAGTATCATGATTCTTAATTATTCAACATGTTTTCATTACATTTGTTTCCAGGTGGTTTTAATTTGTGTCTTTGGATGTTTGTTTGGTAGGTTGAGGGTTTTACTTGGACTGTTCAATAAAGACTGTCAAGTCTAATGTATCTCATTTTCACTTTCATATCAATAACTCATTAGAAAGAGTGCATGCCTCACCATTTTTGTTTGGCACACTTGTGACATTTCTCAAGGCTCGATTAAGATTCTCTTTTGTCTCTATGAGTTTGGGGCCAGCCTGATCTACAAAGTGAGTTCCAAGACAGTGAGGGTTACACATAAAAACCATGTCCTAAAAAACAAAACACACACACACACACACACACACACACACACACACACACACACACACACAGGATTTCACTTTGGAATGAGTTGTTTCTCAAAGACACCAAGTTAAACCAAAAATACTTTCTCTGTGATCCCTAGATAACCATCAATGATTTGCTCCCGTCTGTTATATTTCAATCGTCTATAATTTGTCTTTGATGCAAACTAGTTCATTTACAATTATTTAATTAATGAAATGTAAACACAATGCTGAAGCCAAGACAATATTTTAGTTTGCCCCTCTCTTTTCTTTTCTTTTTTTTTTTTTACGATTTATTATTATATCTAAGTACACTGTAGCTGTCTTCAGATACACCAGAAGAGGGCGTCAGATCTCTTTACAGATGGTTGTGAGCCATCATGTGGTTGCTATGATTTGAACTCAGGACCTTCGGAAGAGCAGTCAGTGCTCTTAACCAGTGAGCCATCTCTCCAACCCTGTCCTTCTGTTTTCTAAGGCTTTAATTATTGGTGCATTTTCTCAAAAGTACAGAAAATATGAAAGTGGTCTATGAAAACTTTACGAAAAAAGCTAAAAACTGAAAAAGTATCTTAACAACAGTGTATGGGATTAGTCCTTTCAAGTGTTAATGTTCTTGTCACAATATTAAGTAACCTAAGGAATTTTACAGCACAGATGATGTAACTGTGAACATATTTCTTGTGTGTTAAATACACTGGAGACAGATTTTGATGCACCTGGAATCCATTATAAGTGGATATTCTCAAAGACACAAGAAAGAATCATGAGCCCAGCCCTAAGTCAGCAAAAGATCAGCTGGTGTTATTATTGGGTGCAAATGTAAAATGCAGCAAGTAAGCACAGAGGTAATGGCTATACTTCTGTGTTTATTCAGATCACTATTGCTTAAGTTAGAGCTTCAATTTCTAATTTAGGCTTTCAATGGTGTGTACAATCCCTTGTTTTTCTTCAAGTCCTGCTTTTATGATGTGTAGTTCTATGACTCACAAGCATTTTCTCAAGAATACAGAATACCTATGTGTGTGTGTGTGTGCATGAATATATGTATATTAATATATTAATATGACCCCTACAATAGAAAAACCTGTTGACTGAATTGTTTCTAATGTTTAATTCACCTGTGACCTTCCAGAGAGAAAAACGTCATATTCTAATATGTGTAGCTGCACCTTCCAACTCACTAATGTTTGATGTCTTATTTGAATGAAGACAGAGGAAATATTGAATAAATGTTAATTCTTCTTGCAAATCTGTTTCCTCTTCAGGTTCTCCATTCAAATTCCTGTAGAATAAGATCACTGGATTAGAATTCAGGGCTGACCCTCCTCGCTGTCAGTCACTTCAAATTACCTCCCCCATCCAGTCAAGACTGATGCTGTGCCTCTCCTATACAAGGTGTACCACTCCTCCTTTTGTTCACAACCTTTGCTCTGATTTTCCCGAGAGTGACTCCGCCTCCTGCTTTAATCACCCTGTCCACAGCCTTCTGTTACCACCTCATTTCAGGCTTTGCTCACCCTCTCCCTGTTCCTTCAAGAGGCTGATATAATAAAATGTAATGTGCCCTCACCACTAACAAGTTATCTTCATATAAGGTTTTCAACTTTATTAAACACAATCCTATTCTAATTAAATGGTGTGAAATAAGCTTGTGACCTAATGTGCTATAGTCCTACAGTTCAAAATAGAAACTTATATTTAATACATACTGCCTGATGACTTGACCAAGAGATGGAGCTAAGCTAGCAGGATAATTTGTATTAGACTAAAGTGAAAGCACAACCAAGCAAAGTAGGTGGTCATGGCTAAACTTTCCATCTGAACCAAATTCTTCTCTTCCTAGGAAATTTGAAGGAAGGGATGGAAACGAAAGAGAATAAGTAAAGAACTGCATTCAGTCAGTAGTCCATAGGGTGAGTGAAGATATAAATCTGAGTTAATAAAATATAATTACAAAGAAAATGTGCTTCTACTTCTGTACTAGGAAACACATATGAAGCAGTATTACAAAAAGAATTATTAATGAATGAATTAATTTTCTCTCGTGATATTCTGGCCAAACCATGGGGTGATCCAAAGTTTGGCCTACTGATCTTCAGGTAAAATTCATCAGTATCCTGATTCCCTAAAACTCTGTCTACCTTGCCTCATTACCTATGTACTGTCATCAACCCCATCATCCTGTGATATCCTATCATCTATCATGATGCACATCCTCCCAGAGAAAATGCTGATAATAACCGGTACAAGTAGGCTAACATGTTGCAAATAGATGTACTTGCACACACCTGTGCACTGAGTCAAGTAGAAATTTCTGGTTTCTTTGAAGACTCCGTTATGCCATGTGATTTTTTTTTCTGGAAACTGTTTTATGAGAGAATATTTTGCTGAAGCAGACACACGGGAGGATGTTTTGCTGTGAACAGACATGTGGTGTTTTTCTGGAATCTGCCTAGAAAAAGGGGCATGTGATGTTTTGCTAGAGCCGCTGCTTGAGGAAACATGATCTTTGGAAAGGATGTAAGTATATACAGTCAGTGGACGATGCTGTGTGGCATTAGTTTGCCTTGCTACTCTTTATTGGTCTTCATTAGGCTTGGTTGACACGGATCTTCACTGATGATGTCCTTGTATTGGTTCATCTTTCCTTCTTTGTTGATCTTCATTTGTTGTGACAACATTAAGAGAAATGCAGCAAAGAACTTCTCATGACATTCCAGCAACTTCTTGCCACATCTGTGGACTTGGTCATTTGGCAGAGGATCACAGTTTCTTCTGGGTCAAACTGCCATTTTCAATTCACAAATGGCGTTTGTGAGTAGTCTGCTGCTGATTTGTGTGAACTGAACTGCTGATACCCTGAAAATGGAGATTGGAATTACCCCCAAGAATTATTTCTAAACAGGTCCACGTCTCCCTTTGCCCTCTGCTGGGTGGAGGGCTAGAAAAAAGGTTAAAGCCTTTAAGAACCTTTTTATTAAAGTAGGTTTTGAAAATCTAAGCCTAAACTGAGTGGACAGGTTGAACTAATATCAGGAATGCTTTGTGTAGTTTGCACTGAAAATTTACCCACAGTTAACAATCAGCCTCAGATCCAAGCTACATGCAGGTCTCAATACAATTAAATAAGTCTTGGCCATATGACTTTTCATTGTTCAACTTATGGTTAGACAGGTATAATTTATAATCCTGCAGGTCCCTAAGAAGTAAATGTAAAAAGTATATTACATTCGAAAAATATGAAAGGCTTAAAGGCTTGATTTTTTGGGGGTCATAAAAGATGCATTATGCCTTTTCACAAGGTGATTGTTGTTGAGTCACTGTAATTATAGCTGATTTTGATTTAAATGAAATTTCTGGCAACATATCTTCATTGTACAACAGACTATTTTAAATGAATATCAAGAATTGGAATGCTCTAAATCATTTTGTAAATCTGGAATAAATCAAGCCATCTGTTCAGACACAACTTCTGAGTCTGAATCAGTGAATCAGTGTGTGGCATGATCTTCAATTTTAGACTTTTGAGAGTCAAACCTAGAATATTAATTTAATATTCAAAAAGTACATATCATTGCATAATCTTTAAAAAAGGGGGAGACTGCATTGATTTAACTTTCCAACCAAAAACTTTGTGAAATTATTTTATATGCTGAAGTCTTGATAGTTATCAGAGATTTACAAACCTCTTCTTGGGCTATTTATGAAGATTTTCCTATAGAATACTTTCCTGAGAATAATTAAGATACTTTCTACAATAAGTCACTAAAATTCTAAATACAGGTTGAAAACAGATAAAGTTATTTCCAGTATGTCCTCTCACATTAATGAGCATCAGCATTTTGCTTTGTTTTGTTTTGTTTTGCTTCGTTATAGGCTTGTCTTAGAATCTTGTCAGGATAATAACCATGACGATCCTCACACAATGCTTAGTATTTCTATCCAATGTTTTATACACATTAGTTCATTCAAAACTATCAAACTGTGAGATTAGTACTACCTTGCCTGCTTTCTAAAGAAAAGCAGACTTTAAAGACTCATCAAAACCAACAATTAAGTGTGTAACAGAATTCGAAAACTATCACAATAATGCTAGAATCTAAGTTTCTTATAAATTATGCGTCTCATATATACTTTGTACAATAGAAACTGTTTGTAGTATGTGGGAAAAAAAGAAAAAGAAAGCGGGGCCTGGCGCAGGTGGACACAGGGGCACACGCCCGGCAGGGCCGGCAGCGCTCGGGCCTCGCTCTAGGGCCAAGGCAGCGTGCACATGCAAAGGACGCAGGCAGACACGGTTCCGCAGGGGTTTTGGGGAAGCAGGCAAGATGCACGCGTGCCTCAGCCTAACCGGGAGCGGGCGGCCACACCGCCGGCTGGTCCCGCACATGGCGCGCGGGGGCACAGAGAGATCCCGGATCTCTCTGCGTGTTACCTGTGCTCAGACTCTCTGAGTGACTGAATCCCAGAGTCTCAGACTGCGCGTACCAGCTAGCTCCGTGTGGCGAGTTTAATAAGAGGCGGCCCATAGCTTTGATGTTTTATTATTAAGAAAATAGAAAGAGAAAAGAGATAGAAAGATAAAGAAAGAAGAGAAAATAGATAAGAAAAGCCATGACCACGTGGAAAGGGGAGAAGACAGAGAGATAGACAAAGAGAGGGCCGGGAGAGAACAGGCGGAGAGAGAGCGAGAGAGAGCACATGCTGAGGGCTGTTATTTATAGTGAGTTGGGCGGTCAGGTAACCAGAAGGCAGAGACAGTGTGGCTGCAGGCAGGTGACTGCCTAGGCGGAGTCAGGCTAGAACCTGGGGCATGGCCACACGTCTCATTAAGGTCCCACAGTAGTACTCTCAATAAATTTCATATGATGCTTAATGTTTTCAGTAACCAGTCCATATATTTCTCATAAAGTCCTGAGCAACTCATCATAGAATTTAAGATACTAAGGAATTCCATCAATTCAAAGTTTCATTCAGATTACTTACTAACACAAATTTCTCTGACTTACAGCTGTGATGTTCTCAGTCAATAATATGAAACATCTAAGGTCTTGGTCCTTTGTGCTTGTCAGAGACTGTTGAAATAAAGGGAGATTTCATTGCTGGAAAGGCTGAGTGGGTGTCAAGCTGGTCATTTTTCAGCTGACAGGCCGATTAGTTACAACAGTTCAGCTAGAAAGTCAGCACCCAGGGCAGTGTTCAAAGTCGTCGACTCTGTGATATAAACTGACTGGGGGATATTAAAGCAAGAGAGAGAAGTGGCTTTTGGGGGGAAGAATCTGGTAGAACACATGAAAAACAACAGGCACTTTGAGAGTTTCTGGGCTTTCAATGATGGGAGGACCACCCCTGAGAGCCACTTCCTATTGTAACTGCACAGAGGAAAGCACCCACCTCAGACATTTGCATCCATTTCATCTTCCCTTTTAGGAAATAATGTGATTTAGCACTGGTGTCTGCAGGATAAAAAGATTCTTATTAATGTGTGGCAGTTGGTGTTGTAGCACGGACAACCCACATAAGTGATGGAAGACCCTCACATAATTGGATCTGAAATTGAATAAAATGATGAAAAATTTAGTATAGCCTTTGTCTTTAGACACTACAGAGAGGACAGCCCAGAGGTCAGGATACCTGGGAATGATGAGGGGCATTTCAGAGTCTCTTCTGGTAAAAAAATTTGTTTAACACAGTCTCATGATTAAAAGAAATGTGTACCCTGCTGTGGCACCAAGGTACAAGAGAGAGAATAATAAATTGATGCCATTGACAAGGTGTCATTTGTTATCTGTTTGAAAATGCCAGGTCATGTCATTATGGTGAAATATTTTTTCTCTTGATGTATGTCTTACAAAGCAGATTCAATGTTTGGCACTATTCTATTTCAATAAAAGAAAACAGCTTAGGACCTGGGAAGCAGTGTCACCAGGAGGAAAATAAGGTCATCTTTGACTTTTATTTGGCCATTTTTCTGAAACCTTCCATTAGAAATATATTTCATTCACCTACTTGATCCAAATTCTTTTTTTCATTTATCTTTTGAGGAGTGTAATTATCTCTTCTCTCTTAGCTAGAAGCAGGAAATAAAGACAGTTTCAATATTGCAAGTAATTGCACATACTTACATGCTGAGATTCTGTGCTTGTTAGACTCTTGATAACAACATCCCTCAGAAAGTTTCAGAATACAAACAGAAAAACAAATCTGTCCTGGGGTGTTTCAATTAAAAGTAAGAGAAGGCAATTTAAAGACTATAGGTTGATAAAGATATTAAACTTACACATCTCAGTTTCTATGACTGTTATACCAATATATGATTCAGCATGCTATAATATTTGGACAAATGCAGATGTAGAGTATTGGAATTCTTAGCAAGTTGATTTCCATTTACAATGTATTTCATTTTTCTTGATATCACAGTTGTGTTCTCAGCCAGTGCTTTGCATACAGTAGATAAAGGATAGATCCAAGTTCGTATCACGGTGGAAAAATAAAATTTGTTCATAGTAGCAGTAGATCAATCACTGAACAAATGATTAAATAGAAGATATTTTATTGTTTAGATATAACTTTATTCATTGCAAAAAACATGTTTAATTATAAGACCAACTAAAGTAAGATAGCAAAAAAAAAGTTCACTCCTGTGACTGTGACTGTTGTTATGTATATGCTAAATACACTGGACCTAAAGAGAATACAATTTTCCATGTAATTTAGAACATTTTTAAAGCATCATTGGGCTACTTTTCCAACATATGTATTGATCACACCCATTGGTTTTGTTTTTAAATGCCTATAAGCAGACTTTCAAGTTATAGTCAGCTCACTCTTACAATTTCACCCAAATATGAATGGATTTTGTTAATCGTTTCTACACTGAATATGTGTGGATCATTTTGTACTTGTCATTAATCTTTGGGCATTATAATATAACAACTATTACATTTGCTATATTAGGGATATTACCTTGTGGTGGTTTGAATATGTTTTGCCGAGGGAGTGGTGCTATTAGGAGATGTTCCTTTGTTGGAGTAGGTGTGGCCTTGTAGGAGGAAGTGTGTAACTTGTGGGATAGGTTTTGAGACATTCCTCCTAGCTTCCTGGAAGTCAGTCTTCTTCTAGCTGCCTTTGGAACAAGAGGAAGAAGTCTCAACTCCTCCAGTTCCATGCTTGTCCAGATGCTGCCAAGCTTCCCACCATAATGATAATGAACTAAACCTCTAAACTTGTAAGTAAGCTCCAATAAAATGTTGTTCTTTATAAGAGTTGTCTTGGTCATGGTGTCTCCTCAAAGCATTGAAACTCTAAGACACACTTGAAGATGTTTTAAAGTTTCAAAATAATGCCTGCAGGTTATATAAATATATTATGCCACTAAGAGATATGAGCATCTGCAGATATTGATATCTACAGATCCCTGAATGTAATCCCATATGGAGATTGGGTGATGAATGTATGTTCTTTAAAATCTGAGATATCAGAGCATATGTTTCAGGCTTTATCAGTGACTGTTATACAGAGAAGAAAAGAAATAAATAAAAACATTCAAAACTAGTGTGAGTCATGTGACATATTTTCATTGTTTCAAATTTCATCCGTTACAAAGTTACTAGCCATGGATAGGAGGTGCATCAGTATGTAAGCGCTCTTACTATGAAGGCATAAGGTTTTGGATTTGGATCTCCAGCTTCCATTTTAAAAGCCAGGCATGGTTCCACATGCCTGTAATTCCAGCACTGGGATCTGTGAGGGACAGCAGGATCCCAAGATATTGCTGGCCAGCCAACCTACCTGAAATACTTCTGATTCAGTAGAACATCCTGTCTCAAAGCACTGAGACAAAAATCATAAAGAAGGGCATATGACATCCTCCTCTGGCCTCTATAGGCACATATACCCCTACATTAACATGTATGTGACATGTATACCACCACAACATATCACTCATAAACATCGGTCTGTTTCTAATAGTAGTTCAGTAAGTAAATGAAAAAATAGAAAAAAATTAAACCTCTCCATAAGAAATCATCTATATAGATCAGTTCTTTAAATTTAAGGACCATGTCAGCCATATCAATCACCTTTCAATAAGATAAGACACAAGTGCTGTATCTCCATGGAGCTAATCATCTACCATTGGTCCTTGGCATAGTCAAGTCCATACTACCAAGACACTGTTTCCATAGTAATTTAAACTTTCAGATATCTTAATGTGAATTTTTCAACTTTTAATGTGGACAAAATATTCAAATTTGATGATTAAACCAAATAGTTTTTGAAACAAAATAAGCATTATTAATAACAAACTAATTGGTATGAATTATTAATTTTTAAAATTACCTAGTTACATTCTCAAAGATATTTTTGGAGGAAATGAATTATACACAATATCTCTCTACATGGCTGCTATCATTATAAATAGAAAAAAATAGAACAAAATATTACCTGTAAATAAGAAATCATGATGAAGTGATAAAATAACTTGTCATGTTCAAAATTGTGAAGAGACAAAAAATAAATTGCTCATGTATGAAATATCATCCACAATAAGCTTATTCTTACATGAAGGGGAAATATGAGCCAATATGTTAAAGGACAAGAAGCTTTGTGGACAAACTTCTGGTCTTTTGGACACTAATGCAACAAGTAAATTTTGCCCATGAAAGTGCTTGGATCTAATTCCTCAAAGATGATAACATTTAAATGAGTTTCCTAAGGTAATTGCAACTTCTCTTTCCAGTATTGTTAAAATATCTACTTTCAATGATCTTTTCTTTTAAAATGTTTACATAGCTAAGTAAGTTACATAGGAACTACATCTGTGGTACGCATGCTTAATTCTTGAAATCCACTGGTATTCTCATCCATGGACCTATGAACATCTACTTTTAAGATATGAAAACCTTTAGGATATTTCATGTAATAACACATATTACCAAACAAATGTAAATTTTAAGAGAATTGCCATTTAAAATTGAAGTTGAAGTAGTCATTTGGTTTTAATGTGCCTCTCATGTATTTTAATAAAAATAAAACCCATCTTTCAATTTAGCAAAATCAGGTGAACAATTGTAAACAATAGAAAAGACATATGGCATTTGCAGAAATGGTAACAGGTATTTTAGCAGTGTGTCACTGAGGGACTTATATACATTTGGTTTGGGCTGCTCTAACACTTTTGATTCCAAAGAAATGGTTAGTGTTATTTTGGGGGGAGAGGGACTACAAAATATTTAGGGAAAGAAAAATATCTCCACGTTTGATCAATTAAGTCTTCTGCTAGGTTTCATCCATGAGAGTTATAGAATTTTAAAAGAATTGTCTCACGAGGGCAAAAAGATTTTTAATAATACTGTATTAGTCAGGGCTCTCTAGAGTCACAGAATGTATGGGTAGTCTCTATATAGGAAGGGAATTTGTTGATGACTTACAGTCTGTAATCCAAGTCCCCAACAACGGTCAGCAGCAGCTGTGGATGGAAGTCCAGGGATCTAGCAGTTGCTCAGTCCCACAAGGCAAGCAGGCAAAGAAGAGAGGGTGAATCTTCCTTCTTCCAATGTCCTTATGTAGGTCTCCAGCAGAAGGTGTGGTCCAGATTAAAGGCATGTGCCATCACGCCTTTAATCCCAGATGACCTTGAACTCAGAGATCTCCCTGTCTTAATCTTCTGGAATCCATAGCCACTATGCCTCAAGATCTCCATGCCAAGATCCAGATAGGAAACTTGTATGACTCAGCCTCCAGATTAGGATCACAGGAGAGCCTTCCAATTCTGGATTGTAGCTCATCCCAGATATAGTCAAGTTGACAACCAGGAATAGTCACTGGAGATACTAAATGAAAAAAGTTCAATAAATGTGCCTTCTAAAGCCATCAAGGTCACAAAGCCTCATTATATATGGGTCTGGTTCTATGGGGACAACGGTGGAGTATTGAAGCATCATGGCTGGTGTGGAAAGAGATGCAAACATCTCTACACTGAAGGACCACAGTTCCCAAGGTTGCCAGCTGTATTCAGAAAGACTGGAGTGAATGCCAGAAATTCAGTGAGTCACCTATGATGGGTGTAGCCTGACACCTCCAGATGCTCTGCCTCCTACTAGGACCTGTAGAAATTTGCTCACTTTAAAATATTTGCTTGTTACCCACAGCATTATTTGGAAAACACCAGCTCAGTTTCTGATATCAGCTTTTCTGTATCACAGCTTTTGCTTTGTTGTTAAAGAAAACACACCAACATACCACACAAGGATTTATTTGAATTAGCTGCTTTTAACACACTCTCCAATCTATTATTAAATTGTTTTCTTGCCCTGATTGTCATTTGTTGTGTGTCCACAGATGTGAATGTTTTTCTCTTTATTGTGATAAGGCTGAAAGGCATTCTTTTGTCTTTCTTTGTTTTACCCACTTTCTAAAAGTTATTTTCTTTTCTTTGAGTGATCGTCCATTTTACATTTCTTTACTTCAAACACTCTCCTGAAATATCTTATATTTTCAATAATCATGTATTCCACTGTGTTATTTCATTTTCAATGATTTATCCATCCTGGGAATATTATACATCAATGACTACTGCACTATCTGGTATGCTAGACTGGCAATCCTAATATAAACATTGATTTGTTCACTCTTACGTCCTCTAGAAAAAGCACAGTACCAGAAATGTCCCATCCAATAATTTTTTTTCATTTAAAAATAAATGCATTGAGATATGTGGATACCTTTAATTATCCCTGACCTTATTAATGGATTATCCAAAGATAATACCTTTTTCACTGAGAAAAATTCTCCATACATCCCAAAAAAACCCAGTCCTCGTACTGCCTCACCCTATATATAAAGTCACTCTTTGAGCTTGCTAAGATCTATTCTTGACTTTAACTGCTTAATGATGGGCAAATGGACAAAGACAGAATAGGAAGGACAAAATAATCTAAATTGTCCAAACTCCCTCTCAGGTTTGGCATCAAATCACTCTTGTAGCTGAACTGACCTTGTCTTTCTGCTTCATTTTTTAAAAACTTGGCTTCTACCCATCTCATTCCTGAGGCTGTGTCTTAGCAATGACCTCCTGGCCCAATCTCTATGGAACTGTCATTGACACACTCCTGACAGCCTCTGCTCTACGGAGTGGAGACTGCATCAATAGCCACCCCTCTGGGAAACCTACTCTAACTCTGCTGACTAGGTTAAATTTCCTTGCCATATGCTCTCATAGCACATGGTGGCACTCATTCAAAAATGTGCCCACTCTAATTATAGCTATATCATTATATATTTGTATATATTTGCTTATCTTCCTTTATAAGCTGTTGTTTCTGTGAAATGAACTATCCTGTCTACCTTATCCACAGCTCAGTCTTGAGTCAATAGGCCCTTAGTACATATTCAGTGATAAACAGAGGCTGAGGAGATTTCACAGTTAATGATTGGAGCTGATGTCCTGACAGTTGGAAGCCTCTTCCTTCTTCAGGTCTTCACTGAACATTGTTAGGGTTCTCCTCTCCTCCTTATTTTGGACTTAAAAAAAAAATCACTAGACTCACAAATTTTTGGTATCATAGCCTTTTAAAAGGATTTCCTAACATCGCCTTTCTCTCAACAGCATGTCACATGGAGTCTTTCCTCACATCCAGCTCCACATTGAACATCACACCCTTTGGGTCCCTTATTTTGTGATAGTCAAACTTCTTCTATTGAAAATTGAGATGTTTTCATTTTGTAACTACAGAAATTTCAGCTATAGTTGGACCCAAGACACTGCTACTTCTAAGGCTTTACTTGGGGTTCATCTACCTCAAATGCCACTGTGAGGCATAGTGGGAGATTCTATTTGAAACAGGACTTCTGAATAGAACAACTGTTAATTTCCCTCAATGTCAACCGAAGGGGATACTAAAAGTGGCAATGGCTTCAGAAAAAAAATGGCTTTCCCAAGAAAACATGGCATACATATGTATGCATAACCACATGCAGAACTTAGAACAGGGGGTTGCGTTTGGAATTCCTTTGAAACAATGTTTTCAAAGTCACATGACATTTAAAATGGTTTAAGCAAGAGCTCCATAGCCTCAGAAATAGTGTCAGGTCCTGGGGCCTCCCATTAATCTGAATCCCACTTTGGGCCTGTTGCTGGACCTTCTTTTCCTCAGGCTCCTCTCCATTTCCATCCCTGTATATCTTTCAGACAGGAACAATTATGTGTCAGAGTTTTGACTGTGAGAGTCCACAAAAAGGGACCTATCAAGACTGCCCTCTGAAAGCCTCAATAAGCAGCTGAAAGAGTCAGATGCAGATATTTGCACCCAATCAATGGACAGAAGCTGCTGACCCCTGTGGTTGAATTAGGGGAAGGATAGAAGAAGTTGAAGAGGAGGGCAACCCTGTGGAAGGACCAGCAGTCTCAACTAACTTGGACCCCTGAGATCTCTCAGACACAGGACCACAAACCAGGCAGCATACACCAGCTGATATGAGGCCACAACACATATACAGCAGAGGATTGCTGTGTCTGTGTTTAGTCAGAAAGGATGTACCTAACCCTCAAGAGACTGGAGGCCCCAGGGAGTTTAGAGGTCTGGTAGGGTGGGAGTGGGGGTTGGGGACATTCTTGTGGAGACAGGGGTGTAGGGAGGAGGTATGGGATGTGGAACAGTTGGACCAGGAGGGGAATAAAATATGGAGTTTGAAATGAATTAATTAATAAAAAAAAGAAATACCAAAAAAATGGTTTAAGCAAAAGCAAGTGGTAATCACATATATTTCATCATCATTTCAGAAATACTTGTCACATCTTCTCCCCTTGTAAACACCTAACAGTTCATTATTTATCTCCTCAGAGGTTAGTCGGTATTTGCATTCTAATGTTCTTAAAGGTTTCTGCATACAGATGTACCTCCAGGCTAAAGCATCATTTTAAAATGTATCATTATCTCATTGAGGCCTAATACAACTTTTTTTTTTATATTTCTAAAGTTTATGGCACAAGTTTTTACAATGATAAAATTAAATAGGATGTTTCTAACCATAATCAGAATAACACCATCAATAATAAAATGTGTGTATCCTGGAGAACTCACTCCCTAGTAGAAGACTTTGTAAACAATTTATTTACTTTTTAAAGATGTCCCATTGTGAGTAGCAGCTTTGGAAATGAGCCAGCTTAGTATCTATTCTAATCAATGATCATTAAACTAACTCACTGGCTAAACAAATCACCTGTCTTCAGTATGGGATAATGGAAATCATGGCATTAATCAGAAACAGTACTGTCCTTGCTAATCATATTCTGGGAAATGGGGCAAAGAATGTTCAAACATGTTTAACTCTAAGTGCTAAACAATAAATACATCTGTGAAAGGTATTAGTGTTTACTTTGCATGGATTACTTTGAAGGTATTATAAATATTGAGTGTGGTTTTAGAAAGAATATGAATTAATTGCAACTTTTATCATGGAACAGATAAAAAAATTTTTTCCTTAAAGATACAAAATAGTTTATGTGAACCTTGATCTTTTATCTAACAATAGAGACAAAGTTGAAGTCCAAGGAGTATCTAATGATAAAACCTGACTTTCTCATAATTCTGATATATCTTCCTATTATTATGAAATATAAGAGCAAAATTAGTTAGGTGGACATGAAGAGTAAAGTCCTTAACAAGAAAAGGGCCAGACCAGCACAATAGTAATTGAGACGAAGGAGCTTATGTTACCAGCTTAGGCACATAAACAAAATGCCCAATAACCACAGCACAGAGCTATGATGTCCAACACTCAACCACAGTTACCAAAGACCCGAAGATGGTCCAAGATCATCTTTGGATTTGGATACCAAAGATCCAATGACCAGTCCATATCTATCAATTTGACTCTTTGTCCTCCTAACCCCTCTCTCATCCATGATGTTTTCTTTCCATGAGAGAGCTAAACATCATGTTGCATTTTCTTTTTAATAATAAGTATCTTCTGCGTCTAACCAGTGTCCTTTCTTGCTACAAGTTGGAGCTCATTTTAAACATTCTTAGATAGGCTGCTGAAGGGACCATATTTTGCATATTTTGAAAAATTGTAAGTGTATAAAGATACTTTCTGGCTCTTAACTATAAATGCCTAGTGTCAAGGTAACAAGACAAAATTTAAAATATTAGGTATTTCCTTCCAATGATGCTAAAAAGGATATTTTGGTGTCCTTTGAAAGGGATAAGAACTCTACAAGAAGACCAACAGAGTCAACTAACCTGATCACATATCACTTTTTTTTGCATACCAAATTAATTAGAAATGGAAAATCATTCATCAATGTTATTTAATATTGACAAATAAGAAAGATAGTTTCTCAAATAACAAGCATTTGCAGCCATTTGAATAGGTTATTTTTTTTACTTATTTGTTTATATATTTATTCATGTATTCATTCATTCACTTTATAACCCAAGATCAGCCCTTCCTTTCCTCCCAGTACTCCCATACACAAATTTTCCCCCCATTCAAGTCTTCCTCTGGGTGTCACTCCTGCCCCACAAACACACCCAGCACCCCTCCCCCCAATCCCCAGTATATCCACCCAACAGCCAATGGATAGAAAAGCAAAGACTCATACCAAAACATTAGATGGGGCTCAGGGAGTTGGGGTCAGGATTGAGGGACTGGAAGAGGACAGGAACTCCACAGCAAGACTAACAGAGTCAACTAACCTGGACCCTTGGGTGCTCCCAGAGACTTGACCACCAACCAAAGAGTGAACATGGGCTGGACCTAGGCCCCTGCACATACAGAGCAGATAAGCAGCCTGGTCTTCATGAGAATCCCCCCAATAACAGGAGCAGGGGCTGTCCCTGAGACTGTTGCCTGCCTGTCTGTGGATACTGTACCCCTAAATGAATGAACGGGCTTTTAAAAATATCTGTTTGACTATCAGCAGAAAAATGCTGTGATTTCAGAGAACCTAATGATAATATTCAGGATTGTAAAAGTAGTAAAATTTGGACACATGACAATACCAAAAAAACAATAACCAACCAAACCAAAAAAAAAAAAAATAAATCAATAAAAAAAATAAAGTCTTAGCATGGAATAATAGAAGATCAAGGGACACTAGAATCACTAATAACTCCTTTAGACTTTAGTTCTGGTGACTTCTTTTTAAGAATTTTAGAGCTCAGACTTTAGTCTTAATGGGAAAATACATAATTAGCAGGAAGGCATTGTGTTAGCAAATTCCAACAAATGTGTTACATTCTTCTCTTGGCCATGGATCTCCCAGTAGGAAAATTCATTCCCTAAAGGATAGCTGTAAGAGCAAATTCCCAGGGAAACAGGGCTTCATTAGTTTCTTTGTGAGGTCTCTTGAGGCTTTAAGAGATTTAAAGGCCTATCTATGCTTTGCTTGTGGTGTTTTTAAGTTTTGTTCTTTGCTGCAGAGTCACCATTGGCTACATTTTCCTTCCCAGTCATTAGATCCACCTTACAGCAGTGCAAATCTAAAATTTCCAGCCACTGAACATAGGCTCTTGGTGAATGTGAGGTGAATAAGAAAGGTCTGCAGTTGTATAGAGTTACCAGAACTGAGAGCAGGTCACACCCCATGGCAGGAATAATCTATCAGTCAGGGTAAATTTATCTCCAAGGGGACATTTACCAGTGCTCAGAGGCACTTTTGATTGTCTTACTTGATAGAAGGCTTACTCCTAGAATTTGCTGAAGAGAGAAACCAGGCATGCTAAATATCTATAGCATGTGTGACAGGTTCTTACAATAATAGGTTATCCCACCTACTCTAGTAGTGTTGCTAAGATTGCAAGGTCCTGCAGTGTGCGTTCATATACCGCCATAGCACTGGATGGACTTTTCCATTTTGTGCATTTTATAATAAGTTATGTAACCATATCTTAGAGATGAACTCTTTGGAGATTATCTGTGTAAGCATACAGTTGTCCAAAAATAGATGCCAAGAAATTCAAATCTTAGAAAGTACTGATTGTCTTAATTCTCAGCAATCTTGAAAGGAACCTTTAGCAGTCTGGATTAACATTCCTAGCCAAAGGCCTTCCCAAATTCAAATTAAAATATATATAGTGTCTCTTCCAGGACAAATATATTGAACATGAAATATATGCTGAATGGAATGATAAGTGTCTACTCTTGTCTGTGATAGGTTAAAGCCTGAGTTCAAGTCTCAGTACCATCGAAAAGCTAAATATCAGTTGTCATTCAAATATTTGCAGCTGTTACATATTGAAAGAGTCACTTCAAATGCTATTATAACTTGGTGATTTTTCTTACAAATTCCTGGATAAACTGTGTATAATGGTCCACTTACCTCTAAATAAGCATTTTCCAAAAACAGTTTGTGCATTTGAACTGCACAGAAAGATAAAATTATACAGTTGAAAGGTCTGAAACTGAACACTGGAGTCAAATTTCACTCACAACACAGAGTTTCAAGTAATTTTGTCTGGTGACCCCAGAATTTATGCGAAGTCTTTAAAGAATCCTCATGACTTTAAAGCCAATTCCACAAGGTGATCTTCGCTGTGCTCCTTATGAACTCTGACTCTCCTGAATTTCATAGTCATTTGAGTGCAGCTCAGCTGGCTTTACTCTTAGCACAACAACTTATCATGAGCCTATGTTAAAACTGATATCTAACAAACTTACTCTAAGAGCAGTATGGGCATTTATTGTAACATATCAATTTCTTAACCTGCAATTAAATATATAGTGAGATAAAAATTTATATTACCTGTAACCAGTATGGAAATGTCAGCAGTGCACTAAAGATCTTTTGCTCCAGACACAAACAAGGAATCAATACTAGAGTCCATTGAAGCTTGGAAAAATAGACACTTGAATAATTGTCTAGTTAATTTAATAAATGCTGACAGCTGACTGTAAAGAAATCTTTTACCTTGTTATCATTTTTGGCCTGAACTGTCCAGATAATTTTTGCAATTTTCCACATTGCTTTGCTGATATTGACAGTGTCTTGCTTTCAGCTTTTCATGCGAGTCTGTTTCTTCCTTTTTTGCCTCTGATCAGCAAGGTGTGAATGCTTTATGATGCAAATCTAGCATTTTGTTGTATTGTTGCTACTTTTCAGAGTGTTATTATTTCTGGTTGTATAACCTTTCACTTGGTATTGATAATTTCACTATGACTGTTCCCAGGGATCCATTTACGCATGATACAATACTGAATAGAGAACACCTCTTGAGGATTCTTTCTATTTTGCTCCATTTTGTGTAGTTTATTTGAATTTCTGCAGATCATGTCTTTACTGTTTCCTTCTCTCATAGTATACTTCCATTCCTAGGGGAATTTAGTTTTATTGCTCACATGATTTATAGCTAACTACAACTAAAGCTATGTTGCTTTCAAAGCATTTCAAGTTTTCCCTCCATGCCAGATAAGCAAACCTGATTCAGTTTATCTGTCTCATCTACTCATACACAGTTCATGCAAAGACCAGAGAACATATGGAAAACAGACTTCATGGTATGTTGAGCCATCATTTCTTCTTCTGAAGATCAATTGGGGCAGGTGGTGAGGGAGGAAGAAGGCATAAGAGATGCAGAAGCAAACCACAAGCATTGTTTTGTCATTCTACAGCACTGTGCATCCAACCATCATTCGGAGATGCAAAACAAGTCACCGCGTCACATTTTAATTTTGTTGCATAAGTGGAAAAGACTGAATTGAGAAATATAGAATACTGAATTATATCTACAGAGCATCCATGATTTCATTTGTGTATCAGTTACAACCTGGTGCTGTGATAAAACACCATGACCCAAAGCAACTTTTGCATCAAAGAGGGTTTTTGTTTGTTTGTTTGCTTGCTTGCTTGCTTTGAGTTTGTGGTTCCAGAGGCAGAGTTCAGAGGGCTGAGGAAGGCACTACGCAATAGTGAAACAGAAAGCTGACAAATCACATCTCCAAGCACAAAAATGGAACAGAAAGACTGAAATTGATGGAGGGCAAGGTTATAAACTCTTAAATCCTTCCCACAGTGACATACTCTGTCTCACAAGCCTGTGTTTCTCACAACCACCAAGATAAACAGCGCCATCAACTGGGAAGCAAATGTACAAATACAAGGCTGTATGGGATACATGATCACTGATACTACCATATTCAATGGTAGTAGTATTCAATATTGTAGTATTAATCTATTTTTTTTCGCTTTGTAAAAAAAATTATTGGTTATTTTATTTATTTACATTTCAAATGTTATCCCTTTTCCTTTTTTTATTTTTTTATTTTTTTTATTTTCTAAGTTTTTTTTTAATTTACATTCCAATCATTTACCATTTCCTGTTTCCTCCCTCCCCGAAAGTCCCATAAACCCCCTTCCCTCCCTCTTTTCTCCATTCAACCCCTTCTCGTTTCTCTGTCCTGGCATTCCCCTACATCCAGTCTTTCCAGGACCAGGGGTCTCTCCTTCCATCTTCTTAGAAATCTATTGATATGCGAATTGTGTCTAGGGTATTCGGAGATTCTGGGTTAATATCCCCTTATCAGTGACTGCCTACCATGTGTGTTCTTTTGTGATTGGGTTACCTCACTAAGGATGATATTTTCAAGTTCTGACCATTTGCCTAGGAATTTTGTGAATTCATTGTTTTTAATTGCAGAGTAGTATTCCACTGTGTAGATATACCACATCTTCTGAATCCATTCCTCCGTTGAGGGACATCTGGGTTCTTTCCAGCTTCTGGCTATTATAAATAAGGCTGCTATGAACATAGTGGAGCATGTGTCCTTATTGCATGCAGGTAAAGCCTCTGGGTATATGCCCAGGAGTGGTATAGCCGGATCCTCCAGGAGTGTCATGCCCAGTTTTCTGAGGAACCGCCAGACTGCTTTCCAGACTGGTTGTACCAGCTTGCAATTCCACCAGCAGTGGAGGAGTGTTCCTCTTTCTCCACATCCTCACCAACAACTGCTGTCTCCTGTGTTTTTGATCTTAGCCATTCTGACTGGTGTGAGATGGAATCTCAGGGTTGTTTTGATTTGCATTTCCCTAATGACTAAGGATGATGAACATCTCTTTAGGTGCTTCTCAGCCATTAGATATTCTTCAGGTGAGAACTCTTTGTTTAGCTCTGTACCCCATTTTTTAATAGGGTTGCTTGCCTCTCTGGAGTTTAACTTCTTGAGTTCTTTGTATATATTGGATATTAGCCCTCTGTCGGATGTACGATTGCTAAAGATCATTTCCCAGTTAGTTGGTTGCCACTTTGTCTTTTTGACAGTGTCTTTTGCCTTGCAAAAACTTTGTAATTTAATGAGGTCCCATTTGTCTATTCTTGATCTTAGAGCATAAGCTATTGGAATTCTGTTGAGGAAATTCTCCCCTGTGCCCATATGTTCAAGGTTCTTCCCTAGCTTCCTTTCTATTAGTTTCAGTGTGTCTGGTTTTATGTGGAGATCCTTGATCCACTTGGAATTGAGCTTAGTGCAAGGAGATAAGAATGGATCAATTTGCATTCTTCTGCATGTTGACCTCCAGTTGAGCCAGCACCATTTGTTGAAAAGGCTATCTTTTTTCCACTGGATGGTTTTAGCTCCTTTGTCAAAGATCAAGTGACCATAGGAGTGTGGATTCTTTTCTGGGTCTTCAATTCTGTTCCATTGATCTACATGCCTGTCACTGTACCAATACCATGCGGTTTTTAAAACTATTGCTCTGTAGTACAGCTTGAGGTCCGGGATACTGATTCCCCCAGAGGTTCTTTTACTCTTGAGAATAGTTTTAGCTATTCTGGGTTTTCTGTTATTCCAAATGAATTTTTGAATTGCTCTTTCTAACTCTATGAAGAATTGAGTTGGGATTTTGATGGGGATTGCATTGAATCTGTGTATTACTTTTGGTAAGATGGTCATTTTTACTATATTAATCCTGCCAATCCATGAGCATGGCAGATTTTTCCATCTTCTGAGGTCTTCTTCAATTTCTTTCTTCAGAGACTTGAAGTTCTTGTCATACAGACCTTTCACTTGTTTGGTTAGAGTCACACCAAGATACTTTATATGGTTTGTGGCTATCGTGAAGGGTATCATTTCTCTTACTTCTTTCTCAGCCTGCTTATCCTTTGAGTATAGGAAGGCTACTGACTTGCTTGAGTTGATTTTATATCCGGCCACTTTGCTGAAGTCGTTTATCAGCTGTAGGAGTTCTCTGGTGGAGTTCTTTGGGTCGCTTAAGTATACTATCATATCGCCTGCAAATAGTGATAGTTTGACTTCTTCCTTTCCAATTTGTATCCCTTTGACCTCTTTTTGTTGTCTAATTGCTCTAGCTAGAACTTCAAGTACTATATTGAAAAGATATGGAGAGAGAGGGCAGCTTTGTCTAGTCCCTGATTTTAGTGGGATTGCTTCAAGTTTCTCTCCATTTAGATTGATGCTGGCTACCGGTTTGCTGTAAATTGCTTTTACTATGTTTAGATATGGGCCTTGAATTCCTGATCTTTCCAAGACCTTTAGCATGAAAGGATGCTGAATTTGGTCAAATGCTTTCTCAGCATCTAATGAGATGACCATGTGGTTTTTTTCTTTGAGATTGTTTATATAGTGGATTACACTGATGGATTTCCTTATATTGGACCATCCCTGCATCCCTGGGATGAAGCCTACTTGATCGTGGTGAATGATCGTTTTGATGTGTTCTTGGATTCGGTTGGCAAGAATTTTATTGAGTATTTTTGCATCGATATTCATAAGAGAGATTGGCCTGAAATTCTCTTTCTTTGTCGCATCTTTGTGTGCTTTTGGAATTAGTGTAATTGTGGCTTCATAGAATGAGTTGGGTACTGTTCCTTCTGTTTCTATTTTGTGGAACAGTTTGAAGAGTATTGGTGTTAGGTCTTCTTTGAAGGTCTGAAAGAATTCTGCACTAAAACCATCTGGACCTGTGCTTTTTTTGGTTGGAAGACTTCCAATGACAACTTCTATTTATTCAGGGGTTATAGGACGGTTTAGATGGTCTATTTGATCCTGATTCAATTTTGGTATTTGGTATCTGTCAAGGAAATTGTCCATTTCCTCAAGATTTTCTAGTTGTGTTGAATACAGGTTTTTGTAATAGGATCTGATGATTTTTTGAATTTCCTCAGTTTCTGTTGTTATCTCTCCCTTTTCGTTTCTGATTTTATTAATTTGGATTCTATCTCTATGCCCTCTGGTTAGTCTGGCTAAGGGCTTATCTATCTTGTTGATTTTCTCAAAGAACCAACTCCTCGTTTTGTTGATTCTTTGTAAGGTTTTATTTGTTTCTACTTGATTGATTTCAGCCCTGAGTTTGATGATTTCCTGCCTTCTACTCCTCTTTGGTGTATTTGCTTCTTTTTGTTCCAGGGCTTTCAGGTGTGCCATTAAGCTGTTAGTGTATGCTGTCTCCAGTTTCTTTTTAGCGGCACTCAGGGCTATGAATTTTCCTCTTAGCACTGCTTTCATTGTGTCCCATAAATTAGGGTGTGTTGTGCCTTCATTTTCATTAACTTTCAAAAAGTCTTTGATTTCTTTCTTTATTTCCACCTTGACCAAGTTATCATTGAGTAGAGCATTGTTCAGCCTCCATGTGTATGTGGGTTTTCTTTTGTTTTTGTTGCCATTGAAGACCACCCTTATTCCATAGTGATCTGATAGGAGGCATGGGATTAGTTCTATCTTCTTATATCTGTTGAGGTCTGATTTGTGACCAATTATATGGTCAGTTTTGGAGAAGGTACCATGAGGTGCTGAGAAGAAGGTGTATTCTTTAGCTCTAGGATGAAATGTTCTATATATATCTGTTAGTTCCATTTGGTCCAAGGCTTCAATTAGATTCACTGTGTCCCTGTTTAGTTTCTGCTTTCCTGAATGATCCATTTCAGAGAGCGGGGTGTTGAAGTCACCCACTATTATTGTGTGTGGTGCGATGTGTGCTTTGAGTTTTTGTAAAGTTTCTTTTACAAATGAGGGTGCCCTTGCATTTGGAGCATAGATATTCAGAATTGAGAGTTCTTGATGGTGGATTTTTCCCTTGATCAGTATGTAGTGTCCTTCTGTGTCTTTTTTGTTGACTTTAGGTTGAAAATCAATTTTATCTGATATTAGGATGGCTACTCCACCTCGTTTCTTGGGGCCATTTGCTTGTAAAATTGTTTTCCAGCCTTTTACTCTGAGGTAGTGTTTGTCTTTGACACTGAAGTGCGTTTCCTGCATGCAGCAAAATGCTGGGTCCTGTTTACGTATCCAGTCTGCTAGTCTATGTCTTTTAATTGGGGAATTGAGACCATTGATATTAAGAGAAATTAAGGCATAGTGATTATTGCCATCTGCCATTCTTGACGCTATCTTTATGTCTGAGTGGTTATCTACTTTTGGGTTTGATTCAAGAAGGTTATTATCTCATTTTTTCCAGGGTGTTGTTTCTCTCCCTGTATTGGAGGTTTCCACCTGTTATCTTTTGCAGGGCTGGATTTGTGGAAAAATATTGTGAAAATTTGGTTTTATCATGGAATATCTTGGTCTCTCCATCTATGGTGATTGAGAGTTTTGCTGGGTAGAGTAGTCTAGGCTGGCATTTGTGCTCTCTTAGTGTCTTCATGAGATCTGCCCAGGATCTTCTGGCTTTCATAGTCTCTGGTGAGAAGTCTGATGTGATTCGGATAGGTCTTCCTTTGTATGTTACTTGGCCCTTTTCTCTTACTGCTTTTAATATTCTTTCTTTGTTTAGAACATTTGGTGTTTTGATTATTATGTGATAGGAGGTATTTCTGTTCTGGTCCAGTCTGTTTGGAGTTCTGTAGGCTTCTTGTACGTTCATCGGCATCTCTCTCTTTAGGTTAGGGAAGTTTTCCTCCATAATTTTGTTGAAGATGTTTACTGGCCCTTTAAGTTGCAAATCTTCACTCTCAACTATACCTATAATCCTTAGGTTTGGTCTTCTCATTGTGTCCTGGATTTCCTGGATGTTTTGGGTTACACGTTTTTTGCATTTTGCATTTTCTTTGACTGTTGAGTTGATGCTTTCTATGGAATCTTCACCACCTGAGATTCTTTCTTCCATCTCTTGTATTCTATTGTTGATGTTTGCATCTATGACTCCTGATTTCTTCCCAAGGTTTTCTATCTCCAAAGTTGTCTCCGTTTGTGATTTCTTAGTTGTTTCTACTTCCTTTTTTAGTTCCTGGATGGATTTGCTGAGATCCTTCACTTGTTTGTTTGTATTTTCCTGTATTTCTTTAAGGTATTTTTACATTACCTCTTTCAGGATTTCTGCCTGTTGACCCACGTTTTCCTGCATTTCTCTGAGCGATTTTTGTGTTTCCTCCTCATGGGAATCAATCTGTTGATCCATCGTCTCCTGCATTTCTTTAAGCAGTTCTCGTGTTTCCTTTGTAAGGGCATCTAACCGTTGACTCATTTCTTTAAGCAATTTTTGTGTTGCCTCCTTATGGGCATCCGTCTGTTGACCCATATTCTTCTGCATTTCTTTATGCAATTTTTGTGATTCCTTGTTGAGTGCATCTACCCATTGATTCATCTCGTTAAGCGATTTTTGTGTTGTCTCCTTGTGTGCCTCCATCTTTTGATCCATGTTCTCCTGCATTTCTCTAAGCGATTTTTGTGTTTCCTTTGTAAGGGCTTCTAACCGTTGATTCATGGTCTCCTGTAATTCTTTATTAGATTTATTTGTGTCCTTCTTGTGATCCTCTAATAGCTTCATGAGAAGTGATTTTAAATCCAGATCTTGTCTTTCGGGTGTGGTGGAGTATCCAGGACTTGCTGCTGTTGGAGAGTTGGGTACGGATGGTGCCATATTACTTTGATTTCTGTTAGTAAAGTTCCTACGTTTGCCTTTTGCCATCTGGTTACCTCTGATGTTAGTTGGTCCTGCTGTCACTGGCTGTTGGTTGGACCTCCTGTGAGCCTGCAAAGCTATTTCTTCCCCCCCTGGTTTACCAGGATTCCCCTGTCACAGATTTCTGGGGCCTGCCCTGCTCCTGAGTGACTTTGGAGCCCTGATGTGCCTTGCCCCAAGTGATGTTATATTGGGGAGTCCTTGCACATCCAAAGGCTCAGCATAGTGGATTCCTGGAGCAGAGGTCGCTAAAGTGAAGCTGGTAGGCTCCTGCCCTGTGCAGGGGTGTGTGATCTCTCCTAGAGTGGGGGGAGAGGGAGCGTCCCTCTGCCAGGCAGAAGTCCCACAGCAGAGCTGGCATGCTGGTTACTGGGTTACTGCCCAGCACTTGGGAGCCACGTACACACAAGCTGCCTGAGACCCAAGCGATATTATGCCTGTCTGTCTCTGAGCCTGGCAGTCCCAACTTCCCGGACACTGGACAAAATGGCGGAGTGCACTCTGCACTCTCTCCGTGGCACTTGTCACCCTGCAGAGGCGATGGCCTACAGCAGATCTGGCACCCAGACAACCACAGCACTGTCCTGTTCTTGGGAGAAGGCGGAAGCCCCAACAGGCCGTGTCCCAAGCGATGTTATATTGGGGAGAGCCTGGGTACCTGTCTCTTCAGTGCAGTCTACCAGAACAGAGGTCGTGGAAGGGATCTATTTAAATATTAATATCTAAAATATTGATGAGTTATTTCCATTTTGAATAGTCAAGTGGATGTACAAGATTTAAAAATTTTTATTACCAATTTTATGATTTTTCTTCCATCTTTGTTATTTTTCTATTCTCCCCATTTTTTTCTTTTATAAAAGAAATGATCTCATGTACTCTAGGTTATTTTTGATCTATGCTCAAATGATACTCCTGACTTCTACCTTCAAATGCTTGCAATATGGAGACATGTCAAGTCACATAGGATAAAACTCAAGGCATACTTCATGCTAGGTAAACACTCAAGGAACAGGGCCATACCCTCGATTCAAAATGGGTTTTTAAATTGCATTCAGATTTAAAGTGCTCTATAAGTTACCTACTATTTCTCAAGCTCAGTGGCTTTCAGACAAGCAACTCTGATGAGTAAAATGTTGGTAAAAAGATAGGCTGTTCTGCTAATATTGTACATTTGACTAGTACACGTAATTGAGGTCTTTTCTTGTTATACTAAGAACTGGTTTCTGTTTGATTGCCACATTTATCACTGTGGTGGCTAGTTTTCACTGGTAGAAATCAGAAAATTTAGGACATGTAGTTATCTATCCACTGATTTTGTTCCCACAATAGGTTTAAAGACAAGGTAGTAGAAATGGATAACTTAGTCAAAGGAAGTTTAAAATCTAAAAACATCCATGCAGTCTGGTACACCATGAAAAGACCACACCCCTTTACAATAGGTATAGAAGAATGAGAAAAACAAAACTAGTTGTCTTCAATATCACAAAAACTATTTTTTCAAAAAAAATCATAAAATAGATTTCCCAAACCTAATGAAAGAGATGTCCATCAAGGCTCAAGAAATATACAACATCAAATATAGAAAAGCATAACACATAATAGTCTAAATAATAAATTTGCATAACAAAGAAAAGATAGTAAAATCTGCAAGGAGAAAGACCAAGTCACATATAAAGGCAAGCCCATAAGAATAGTAGCTGACTTTTCAGTGGATAAAACGAGAAAGATCAGGACAGAGGCTCTATAAAACCTCAAGAAACCACAGATTCAATACACTCTATACCCAAGAGAACCACCAGTCATAACCAAAGTACATGGAACAATGTTTCATTAAAAAAAAAATAAGCGCTTTCCATCACAAATCTAGCTCTTCAGAAGGTACTACAAAAAAATTAGTTTCCATGTTTTGAATTAGATAATTAGCTTCAAAAATTTAGAAAAAATCTAAAGCAAACAAGAATTAAACAAAATACCACAAAACATAAATAATTTATAATTAATTTTTCTTAAACTCATACCTCCATTGTAACACAACATTGTATCAGACCATTTATCAAATAGTAGAACTGATTTCCTTAGTGGTTGCTGACTTTCTGATTGTGAAAACTAAGCGAATACAGGAGGAGTTACATTTCATGGATATTAAACCCTGTTTAGTTTTGTTCTTCTCTATTAAAACTTGGAGGTATATTGTTGAACAAAGCAGAAAAATGGATCCTATTTTCTAATCCAGTATGTTAAATTGTATCTTTTTTCTGGGAAATTAACACTATCAATATTGATACTTATTGTTAAGAATTGTTTAAATTTTTGTTTTATATTGTCATGGAGATGGTCCTTTAGACCTCTGTGGTTAACTATTCTGTGATTATACATTACCTGTGTCCTCAATTCGGGGACCTCCAGTAAGGTGTTCTAATTGGTTCCTTGGTTATTGTGGCAAAACAATGATCAAAAGGAACTTGGTTAGGGAAGGCTTTATTTCAGCTTACATTTTACAGTCAATCATTAATGTGAAGTCAGGGTGTGATCTTAAGGTGGGAAGGAAGCAGAGACCATGCAAAGATGCTGCTTACTAGTTTGCTCCTCCTGGACAGCTCAGCCTGCTTTCTTACATAACTAAGGACTAACTGGCAAGTTTGGCCCCTCACACAGTGGGGTTGGTCTTATTTTATCTCCCTTGAGAATTCATCAATTTTACTGATTTAAAAAAGAAGACTATTGGAAGGTATAAAAATGTTCCTAAGTTGATTGAAAGTAAAATTATAGACATTGTCTGATAAAATTGAAGATTTACATGGAAAATATTTCTGATAAAATTGAAGAAAAATATAGAAAAACGTTAAAATTGAAGATTATCATGGACAATTATACCGATAAAATGGTAGGCATAAAACTATTCCTAAATTGATTGAAAGTGGAATTATAAACATTTTTTGAGAAAATTGAAGATTTACATGGAAAATATTTCTGATAAAATTGAAGAAATATATAGAAAAAAATGTTAAAATTAAAGATTATCATGGAAAATACTACAGTTAAAATCGTAGACATAAAAAACCTTACTAAATTGAAAGAGGAATCACAAACATTTTCTGATAAGATTGAAGATTTACATGAAAAAAAATTCTGTCAGACTATGTTTTTTGTTGGGGAATTGAGTCCATTGATATTATAAGATATTAAGGAATAGTGATTGTTGTTTCCTGTTATTTTTGATGTTCTTTTTATGTTTATGTGGTTACTTTCTTTTGGGTTTGTTGGAAAAAGATTACTTTCTTGCTTTTTCTATGGTATAGTTTCCCTCCTCGTGTTGGCATTTTCCATCTATTATCCTTTGTAGGGCTGGATTTGTGGAAAGATATTGCATTTTATCAGTATAATTTTCCATGAAAATGTTTATAATTCCACTTTCAAAAAACTTAGAAATATTTTTATGCCTACCATTTTATCTGTATAATTTTTCCATGAAATACTAAACCTTAACATATTTTTTACATATTTCTTCAATTTTATCAGAGATATTTTCCATGTGAATCTTCAATTTTATCAGAAAATGGTTATAATTTCATTTCAACCAACTTAGAAATATTTTTATGCCTACCATTTTATCTGTACAATTTCCATGAAAATCTTCAATTTTAATGTTTTTCCATATATTTTTTCAATTTATCAGAAATATTTTCCATATCTTCAATTTTATCAGAAAATGGTTATAATTCTACTTTCAAACAACTTAGGAATATTTTTATTCCTACCAATTTATCTGCATAAATTTCTTCAATTTTATCAGAGATAGTTTCCATGCAAAGCTGCAATTTTATTAGAAAAGGTTTTTATTCTACTTTCAATCAATTTAGGAATATTTTTATGCCTACCATCATATCTGTATAATTTCTCATGAAATAGTCAGTTTTAATGTGTTTTCTATATATTTCTTGAGTTTTATCAGAAATATTTTCTTTGTAGATCTTCAATTTTATCAGAAAATGTTTATAATTCCACTTTCAAACAACTTAGGAATATTTTTATGCCTACCATTTTATTTGTATAATTTTTCTATGAAATAGTCAATCTTAGCGTGTTTTTTTACATATTTCTTTAATTTTATCAGAGATATTTTCCATGTATATTTACACAATGGAATACTACTCAGCAATTAAAAACAGTGAATTCATGAAATTCTTAGGCAAATGGGGAACGGGGGAGGGAAGAGGGCTTATGGGACTTTCGGGGAGGGGGGAAATGGGAAAGGGGAAATCATTTGGAATGTAAATAAAGAATATAGAAAATAAAAAAAATTAAAAAAGAAGATTATTGTGTGGTTAATATCACACAATATATTGATCAAATTAAAAGTGATAACAGGGATTAGTAAAGCCTAATGTGGGTCTGATTGTACAAGACCTGCCCTTCTTCTTGGAGATCACCCCGTCACACATTGTGCTTGTGGATCTACCCGTGCTATAGCAAAGAGAGGTGATTGGGTTATGTTATTTTTCCTCCCTAGGATATTTTTATACTTTTATTTTTTCCCCTTTTTTTATTAGATATTTTCTTTATTTACATCTCAAAAGTCCCTCTCTTTGTTTTCCCTCCAAAACCCTCCTATCCCATCACCCAATCCTCTGCTCATCAACACACCCACTCCCGCTTCCCTGTCCTGGCATTCCCCTACACTGGGGCAACTAACCTTCACTGGACCTAAGGCCTCTCCTCTCATTGATACCCAATAAGGCCATCTTCTGCTTCATATGTAGCTGGAGCCATGGGTCCCTCCATGTGCACTCTTTGGTTGGTGGTTTAGTCCCTGGGAGCTCTGGGGTACTGGTTGGTTCATATTGTTGTTCCTCCTGTGGGGTTGCAAGCCCCTTCGGCTCCTTGGGTCCTTTCTCTAGCTCCTCCATTGGGGACCCTGTGCTCAGTCCATTGGTTGGCTGTGAGCATCCAGTATTCGTCAGGCACTGGCAGAGCCTCTCAGGAGATAGCTATATCTGGCTCCTGTCAAAAATCACTTGTTGGCATCCACAATAGTGTCTGAATTTGGTAACTGTATATGGGATGGATCCCTAGGTGAGCCAGTCTATATTATTATTATTATTATTATTATTATTATTATTAATGTACATTTTCAATATTCATGACTGTTTTTCCTTTTCTAGTGATTTCATGGTCACAAAAATTTCTTTTCTGAACATTCTGACATTTTCCTTATGGTAAACATAGGCATATTATTCTGTATATAAATGCTTAGTAAATGACTTGAGATTCTTAAGGATAACTCCAACATATGAATATGTATATGGTTTGCTTATACTTACATATCTCAGAGCAATAGATGCACACACAGATCACTCAAAGCCTGAAATTTGAGCATCCCTGACAGTGACAGAGCCGAGAAGTGAACCACAGCGTCTGTACCACTTAGAGGCTCTTAAGTGAGGCAGCCTGCGCACTGTGGGTGGAAGTCTTGTTGGTTATATTGAGTGTAGCTGGAACCTGGAAAGGAAGTAATGGCAAAATGGGGGAAACCTCAGAATGTTTGTCACTTGAACACATATACAGAGAATGAGTGCCTGGGAATTGGCAGTTACTAGGTAAAAATTAAAATAATTCACTCTATATTGCTGGATCCCAGAAGTCTCTGAAGCTACTGAAAGGAGTCCTAAATTATAGCACACTAGGAAATAAAGCTGCAATCATAGGTACAAGCATTTGTTCTAATTTAGGAGATGGCTCAAGCAGCTTTCCAAAGCCATTGCATCAATTTGCAATCTTCCTAGCTGTATGTGAGAATTACATAGTCTATAAATAGATCTACGCATATGTAGTGTCCTGTTCTGTTGACAGAGTAAAACAGGTGAAGAGGAGAAAGAACAATCAATATTTCCAGTAGTAGTGAGGTGACCAGTTGTATCTGTGTAAGGGACAAGTCACATTAGAGTGGCTCATCTCACAGTTTCCCTTACCAGCTGGACATGAATTGTAAATCCGGATGCAATTGGTGCAAACAAGACATATTTTAGGGAGAGAGACTCAGGAAAACATCATCATGATGTTAGAAAATGCTAAGCTTTAAAAAGAGTATAAGAGTATCATGTACTAACATGACCAATTAAACGATATAAAAGAATTGTTCATCAAACATACATGAAAATATAAGCAAGCCCAAAGTAAAGAATATTTATTATGTATTTATAAATTTGCATATATATTACATCTAAAACAAGAAACTGTATACCAAAATATAAGACATTCTACAACTCATAAAACATAGAGATGGTTAATTTGCAAGCATATTTCACAGAAAGCTAAAATTACAAGATAAATGAAAATCTTAAGACAAATGTAAATGTTTGCCACATTAAGAAAATTAAGCCAGTCTTAGAAATAATATATCACATGTGCGCTCTAATTGCTCGTTTTGAAATTGTATATAGACACATATAACTATGTATATAGGACTTAATAGTAGAAATAAACATGTCTAAGGGAACAAACGGAGCAAATGGGAGGGAGAGCACTGAGAACACCCAGGTAGGCATTAAGGCGAGTAACAGACTCCATATCTATACAATGTGTACTTGTAAAAACAAAAAACAAAAACAAAAGAAACAAAAAACCACTTTCAAATATGTTTGGGTAGCATGCCTCAGTGAATGATGTTTTGAGGATATGTGTGCCATTAACACGGTACAGCCATGTCAAGGACTCCAGTGCCTCAACCTCATGTAAATGACACAACCCTCCCCAGATGAGGCTCAGAAGGAATGCAACGCCTTCCTTTGGTTCATGTTTAATACTGATATTATATGAACATTATGCTTCCATTCTCTGAATACTTACAGCTCACAATTACTTCCCCACAGAGGCCATGCTTACTGAGATCAATTATAGACCTTCCTTCTTGTGTAGCTGTATATAAAAACACTGCATCCTTGTTTGTCAGTATGCAATAACCATCTCCTTGCTTAGCTGTATTCAATAATCATACCTCTCTCTTCACCTGGATGTAATAAACACATGGAACTCCTAGAAGGTGCTGTGGCTACTTAATCAGAAAACTCAGCCCATTTGCATTCTTCTGCATGTTGACCTCCAGCTGAGCCAGCACCATTTGTTGAAAAGGCTATCTTTTTTCCACTGGATGGTTTTAGCTCCTTTGTCAAAGATCAAGTGACCATAGGAGTGTGGATTCATTTCTGGGTCTTCAATTCTGTTCCATTGATCTACATGCCTGTCACTGTACCAATTGACCCATTCTTATCTCCTTGCACTAAGCTCAATTCCAAGTGGATCAAGGACCTCCACATAAAACCAGACACACTGAAACGAATAGAAAGGAAACTAGGGAAGAACCTTGAACATATGGGCACAGGGGAGAATTTCCTGAACAGAACTCCAATAGCTTATGCTCTAAGATCAAGAATTGACAAATGGGACCTCATTAAATTACAAAGTTTTTGCAAGGCAAAAGACACTGTCAAAAAGATAAAGCGGCAACCAACTAACTGGGAAATGATCTTTACCAACCCTACATCCGACAGAGGGCTAATATCCAATATATACAAAGAACTCAAGAAGTTAAACTCCAGAGAGGCAAGTAACCCTATTAAAAAATGGGGTACAGAGCTAAACAAAGAGTTCTCACCTGAAGAATATCTAATGGCTGAGAAGCACCTAAAGTGATGTTCATCATCCTTAGTCATTAGGGAAATGCAAATCAAAACAACCCTGAGATTCCATCTCACACCAGTCAGGATGGCTAAGATCAAAAACACAGGAGACAGCAGTTGTTGGCAAGGATGTGGAGAAAGAGGAACACTCCTCCACTGCTGGTGAAATTGCAAGCTGGTACAACCACTCTGGAAAGCAGTCTGACGGTTCCTCAGAAAACTGGGCATGACATTCACGGAGGATCTGGCTATACCACTCCTGGGCATATATCCAGAGGCTTTACCTTCATGCAATAAGGACACATACTCCACTATGTTCATAGCAGCCTTATTTATAATAGCCAGAAGCTGGAAAGAACCCAGATGTCCCTCAATGAAGGAATGGATTCAGAAGATGTGGTATATTTACACAATGGAATACTACTCTGCAATTAAAAACAATGAATTCACGAAATTCCTAGGCAAATGGTCAGAACTGGAAAATATCATCCTTAGTGAGGTAACCCAATCACAAAAGAACACACATGGTATGAAGTCACTGATAAGGGGATATTAACCCAGAATCTCGGAATACCCTAGACACATTTCGCATATCAATAGATTTCCAAGAAGATGGAAGGAGCGACCCCTGGTCCTGGAAAGACTGGATGTAGGAGAATGCCAGGACAGAGAAGCGAGAGGGGGTTGAATGGGGAAAAGAGGGAGGGAAGGGGGCTTATGGGACTTTCGGGGAGGGAGGAAACGGGAAAGGGGAAATGATTTTGAATGTAAATAAAAAAAAACTTAGAAAATAAAATAAAATAAAATAAAGAAAACTCAGTCCTCCATATCCCAGTTTTTCTGTGTCAATATTTCCATATGTGTGCCTGTCTTTTCTTGGTTTCTTACCTTCTCTAGTTAGGTCAAATTTCTGGATGCTATTTAAGGACCTGGCAAGTATAAATACTATTAAAAACAAGTACCTTGTAATGTGTGCTGCAGCAGTATTAAGAGAAAGGCTCTACCAAGTTTAAATGAAATTACCTATTAAAGACCACAGATCATTTTAAATAAAATATATACTACTTCACTAGAACATAGCTTAAAGGAAGGTACCAAATAATGAGAAGAGTATTTCAAATAAATAGTTGTCTATACTGTTGATTTACACCTAACTTAATCAACATCATGCTGTGTGCATCTATCAGGGTTTACCTTTACAATAGTTCTGAGAATATTTGAAAATAATAAGAATGTAATTATACAATATGTACACTGTTGTTGTTTTTGAAAACTGTGTGAAATATTTGGAGGAAGTAATTCAAATTGATTTAGTGATCCATACATGAAAAAAGCAATTAATGAGGACGTTTTATAGCTAGAAAAAGTTTCAAAAAAATCAAACAGCATTATGTTAGCATGGGTTATACATATAATAAAACCATGAAAACAGTGCAATCAGTATTCAGCATTCATTTCTAATTTATACATCTACTGAACATTCTATTGATTAGACCAGCAGTGGTGGTATACTGGAGGTTGTATAGGCTTACCTCCAACTTACCATCTCATTTTGCATCTCAAATTCTAGAATGAGTGGAATGCCCAGGGAGTATTCTGAAACATTAACAAAACTACAAGGAAAGCTCAGGGCACTTGATTTTTACCTCCCTGCATTTAACCTGATTTAGGTATATTATTTGATTCATATAACAGCACAATCTGATACCTCAGGAAATTATCATGATCAGAAATAGCCTCCAACTATAGGTTCTGAGTATCTATAGCTTCTCCAGCCTCTCTACCCTTGGGAGAGTCAATCTGAAAGTACTCCCTAAATCATCCCTTAGAAGATTCAAAAGCAGGTGGAATCCTTTGCTTACAATAATAGTTCAATAATAAAACACCAACTTCTATTCTTTCTCTCTAGTTTGGAAAAGTGTTCCTTATTAACACTTGAAATGTAACTTACTATGCAATTTTTCTTTCAAGGGAGCCCAAACTAAAGCATATCTTTCTCAAACATCCCAAGTTCCTCACTATTTTCATTACATATTCATATATTTTCTGTACACACTTTGACGTTCTTTCAGTGACTTACTTTTATGTTTGCGAATTCTCCATTCTAATTTGTTTGTTGATGTCTTGGTGTCATGCTATGCTATTAGGTTATAATTATTCATATCTTAGGTGCAGTAATGGATTATCTTGGTTGACAACTTGACTTCTTTATCTAGAATCAACTAAAACCCAAGTATCTAGGTACTCCTATGAGGGGTTTTCTTGATCTAATTGCTGGAACCACGAAGTGACAACCCTGATACAAGGAAGTGAAAGAAGAAAATCTTGGTTTGTGCCTTTCCCCTCACTCTCAATGGCTAGTCCATCTATCTTGTTGCTGCATCATTCCTTCACAGACTTTAAGACTGACTGCTTCAAGATTCCAACATAGATTGAAGATCCAAAGGAAGCCAGGAGCAAATTGTCTTCAAACAGCTAGGAGAAAGGTCCCAAAGCCCACACCCATAGTGACACACTTCTTCCAATAAGGCCACATCTCCTCCAACAAGGTCACACCTCCTAATAGTGCCACTCCCTGAGCCAAGCATATTCAAACCACCACATTCCAGTCCCTGACCTGATAGGCTTGTTCAAACCCGTTAGTCTATAGGGCTTATGCCATCATGTTGTTCAGTTGCTATGAATTATTATAAGTATACAGAAATAGCTTATATGATCAGGTACATCAAATGCACATATGCTTATATACATATACATACATGTCACATCCCAATATGCACGTATTTGTTAATTTTTCTCTTAAATTTTAAGTATATCTCATTACATTTTATTTTATATGGCTTGGATCTATAATATTACATTATGAAAAATATGTTTCCATCGACCAGTGAAGAAGCTCTTAAATGTCAATTATAATTTATGTATACATTTTTTTCTGAAAAAAAAAAAACCTGCTATTGTACTGACTGAAAATAAACACTTTCATTATTTCTTTAAGATTGATTTTCTTTGATGATTTTGATCCTTTCTTCCATCTAATCTTCTTGTCTATTCATTTATTAATATATTCCTTCTAGACATAGCATTTCAAACATGCTGACTAGATATATTAGTTACAAATAAAAAGAGACAATAAGGTCTATCTTCAGTGATGTAGAATTATTTAAGTATATAAATATAACCACAAGTCAAAGAGGAAAGCAATTATTTAGATAGGTATCTAGACATGCAAGTTAAGTCCTAGGTGGTTACAGGGCATGATGGAGGAAAGATGTCTCTCTTTCATCTTGGTTGGCAGAACCAGATGGGAGAGATCATAAAGAATACAAAGCTTATTCCAGCCATTAAATGGGTTGAACAGAATTTGTTCATAAAAGAGCTTGCCTAACAAATGTGAAGCCATGGATTCAATGTCCAGTACCGTATAAAAGATGGAAGAAAGACAGCCATTAAATATATACAAACAGGGCTGGAGAGATGGCTCAGCGGTTAAGAGCACTGACTGCTCTTCCCAAGGTCCTGAGTTCAAATCCCAGCAACCACATGGTGGCTCACAACCATCCGTAAGGAGATCTGACGCCCTCTTCTGGTGTGTCTGAAGATAGCTACAGTGTACTTACACATAACAATAAATCTAAATATATACAAACAGAAGAATTTTCAGTATATTTCAGTAGCTTATTAAATATGAAGTTAATAGTCCACATAATTGCATGTTAAGTATTCTTGAAAAGAACAGTGTCGAATGTTGAATCTGGGGCCAGATTCACACTGGAGGCTCAATTGAGCCAAAAATTCACTCTATGATTTTAAGGAAAGAATCTTTTGAATTTCCTGTGCTTCATTTTCATTCTAAAAATGTTTCATAAACTTGCAGGAAGAATTGCTGATTAAATTATACCAGATGACTAGAATGGCATGTGGTATACACCAACTGCTTGACCTGAGTTGATTTTATTAATGTCATTTTCACTATTAGTAGTATTTACAGGGAAGAGCATATGAACAAATAAATCAGATGTGTTTACCTGAGGAAATTTGATTTCAAAAATGAAGTAGAATATTCACCTGAAAAAAGTCATTTATCTTTTCCCAGACCACCTTATATCAATAGTAAATATCATTTATATTACAAAAAATAGAATGATTTTGTAATTTTCAGGGGCAAACATTAAAGGGAAAAATCCATTGTATATTCTTATATTTGGTGTAGAAGTAATCCATGCATGTCTATATTTATAAGTTTGGTTTTTATTTCTTAGATTTCTGTAGAGTTCCTCAAAGTGTTTACAAAATACAGAAGGAATTGAATAATTTTTTCAATGATCTTTAAACCTCTAAATGGTATATTAAACAAAAGCATTTCATTAAAAAGGAATAAAAATTTGATTGCATTTATGATCTATGGATAGTATGTTAGATTACAGTATAGATCAGTGGTAAAGCCTTAATCTAGTCCTTATAAAGTCTTGAATTTGATACCCAAACCTACACCAACATACCCCCTTATATACACATATATGTCCATATGTGAGTGTTAATACTAATGTATATTGATATGCTTTTATATGATTTATTTTTTAAAAAATATTTGAAAGTAAATGGAAATCTTCTAAATGTAAGATCTGGATTCCTAGATTCTTTGTAATTAAGTATCTTATCTTTTCAATTTTTTCTTTAAATCAAGAAGTCATAATTTAATCAATGTTTTTAATAAATGCAAAATTATACATTATCCAAAATAAGTATTAATGTGCATTGATTTGTATTATCTTGATAGTTTTTCTCACATTCTAGAAATTTTTACCTATAACATAAACTTCCTTTGTTCCTTATTCACAAGTCTTTAGTTACCCAAAATTTTATATTGTTTACACATAACACACACACACACACACACACACACACACACACACTCACACACATACGTGTTACTTAATATTTTTTGCTTTTTACCAAACTTAATAATGTTGTTTGAGAATTGTAGCTGGTAGATAGGACAAAAACATCATATAAATAACGAGGGTTTAACACAAGCTAAAGAGCTTATGGCTTAAGCTTCCTACACTATATTCCTTTGGTGCATCCCATCAGTAACAAATTCAGTCCAAAATAGTTTCTTTTTATTTTTGTTCTTCTGCATGTTAGAAGTTGTTTTCATCCTTCTCATTTTCTTCAAGACCGCTTTAGGTTCTCTTGCAGAACTAATTATGGACTCTTTGATCCTAAATAGAGGAGACATAAGAACACAATTCAAACCCCATACACTTTGGCACCTACAAGTTGGTATGGAGTTCATAGATTCTTTTGTTTTTTTCTAAGTTCTTTTTGTTTTTATTTTGGCAGTGTGTCTAGTTGCATATAGAAATAGAAAATTATTAAAATTGATAGGAATCGTGTAAAAGGGGCTATAATACTTGAAAAACAGTTCTGATAACTAATTAAGAACCACATTCTGATGCAATAACATGAGTAAAACTTATCTTGAGAAACACTGGATAAATATAATTTTATCCAAAGGCTCATCTCCAGAAACACTGGATAAATATAGTTTGGACTGAATTTGTCACTGATGGGATGCACCAAAGGGATATAATGTAGGAAGCTGAAGCCATAAGCTTTTTAGCTTGTGTTAAACACTAGTTATTTATATGATGTTTTTGTCATATCTACTGGGCTACAATTCTCAAACAACACTTTTAAGCTCAGTAAAAAGTAAAGTCTTTTTTTAAAGATTTTATTTATTTATTCGTTATATGTAAGTTCACCGTAGCTGTCTTCAGACACTCCAGAAGAGGGCATCAGATCTCATTACAGATGGTTGTGAGCCACCATGTGGTTGCTGGGATTTGAACTCAGGACCTTTGGAAGAGCAGCCAGTGCCCTTAGCCGCTGAGCCATCTCTCCAGCCCCCAAAAGTAAAAAATATTAAGTAACATGTGTATGTATGTATGTCTGTGTGCATGTGTGTGTGTGTGTGTGTGCAGTTTATTTATCCAGAAACACTTGATAAATACAGTTTGTCACTTAAGATGAAACTTTGTTTGTAGAGTCTAGTTTTGAGTATTCACAAAATTGTAATTGTCTTTTAAAGTTTTGTGGGATTTTGTTTGTTTGCTCGTTCTTCCCTGAAACCACTCAAAGCAGAACTTACATGGAATTCATTGTAAACCACCTAATTTATTTTAAATAGGAGATGTAATATACAAAAACAGATGCTTGTCAGAAGAGAATTTGTTAGTGAGTTACTAAAGGAATCCAACTCGTACGCAGAAGAAATCTGGTATGCCGCTAGTTGTAAGGCTCACCAGATTTCTACACATCTGTAAGATTATTACCGCACAATCTAGCAATGGCTTCACTGGTTTCTTTGTATGTGGCCTCACATACAGGCAGAAATGAATTCATAACCTAGCTGCGGCTAGGTTATGTTCAGTGTCACAAACTTACTATGAGTATCCTGGAATCTGAAGAAACTGTGGTAGTTCCTTTTGGCAAAGGAAGTCTGAGAGTCCTTAATCTACAGGCCATAACTATAATGCAGACTCGATTCTGACTGCATCTAAAATCCCTTTCCTGTTCACATTTCACAAAACTAACCACCACAAGAATGTTTCCTTGTCACACATCCGGATTACATCCACAGTCAGAAGAACTGGATTCTTTCAGGTGTAAACAGAATGAGATCTCAAACCATCTGCATCCCAGTTTACTAATGCATCTCCCTACACAGATAAGCAGTCTAATGTCTTGCTACACATATACTGGAATACATTTATGCTAATGAATTATACAATGATCTACGCTTATAGCCAGTTTTTTCACTCACTATTACCATTGAATGTATATGTTCATTGGTAGATATACAAAGACCCTTATTTCTCAAAAATTTTAAAGCATCTGAACAAAAGAATACTAGGTGTTTTCTTTTTTCCCTTTTATATTTCCTGAGCTACAATGTAAAAATGTCAACCTCTGTCTATAGTGACTGCACATAAGGCAAACATGGAAAGTAATATAAAGATGCAATTCTAGCTACATGTGACAATGATTATCCTCAGTCCTGTCAAGCAACATTATTGATGCAGTGTATGAATGACAGATCAGTCTACCTGTTCTATATTACCCAACCATCAAAATAAAAGTATGAATTCCCTCTGTATGCCAAACACAGTATTACCCATTGGGCACATACTGTAGAAATTACCACCATGAAGTTACCATGTAGGTACCTCTCAAACACACTAAATTGACTTTCAGGTAAAGGTGAGTTTGTAACTATGATTATAGATTTGAATTTGTATAACTAATTTGAAATGAAAGAAAAATCCTGAGGTTGTCTGGTAACCATCAGCTTTTATGATAGATGTGGGATATTTTGTGCTTAAACAAATGCTAAGCCCTATATAGATGCTTAGAAATCTTATTTGTTATTAAGAGTAACACAATTACTGATAGGTACTTCAGACAACTCCATAAGAAGAACTTACTATTGTTTAAGATACACACAACCACACACACACACACATACACACACACAAAATCATCTTAAGAATAAAGATTTGCTAAAAAATTTCTGAATCTATGGAGAGTTCAAATGTCTCATGGCTTTTATTTTACCATTTTATAAAGAGAAAAAAATGAGACTGTATTATACTTACCTTTATATGATAAAGCAACAGAGAACATACAGAACTGGATGGCAGACTATGACTTTCTCCCCATTATCACTTAACTATTTTATTATGGTAAGACAACAGTAATAAACTAACCTGGGGATGATTAGATTTCTAAAATTATCCCTTTTGTATGAAAGGCTCTGACCTATATCCATTCTAAGTAATTGAAGTAAGCATCCCTAGCTTACCAAAGCAATAAAATATAAGGAAATGATCTCAACTTTAATGCTCCTAAGCATGCCTTCAGGAGTTTGTGAAAAATGAAAATTGCAAGCTCTACTCAGAGAGCCTTCCCTAAGACAGGTGTGAAATCCTCCAGTCAATTTTCTCATAAGAACTCTAGATTATTTGGAAGGAATGCTGGATCTTAAATTAGCAGAAGACTAAAATTACAAATAGAACAGAAGTTGAAGGTAAGTCAGTTTTGGATTTGGATTCTGCCTCTACTTAAAATACTATATATGTGAGATACACACTGCTAGGCAACAAGTAGCTATGCCTTACCATCTTATAACTGTGCACCTATAGATATGCAGAGTCTGTCAATGAGGAACTGAGGGATAGTTTATAAGGATTCTTAGCAGGTTCACAAGTAGAAGCCGGGCGTTGGTGGCGCACGCCTTTAATCCCAGCACTTGGGAGGCAGAGGCAGGCGGATTCCTGAGTTCGAGGCCAGCCTGGTCTACAGAGTGAGTTCCAGGACAGCCAGGGCTACACAGAGAAACCCTGTCTCGAAAAACAAACAAAAAATAAAACAAAAAAAAAGTAGGTCTTCCACAAGTAGAGCCTCAACCAGAAAAGTATCTCTTCAACCTTCCCAAATTGATTGATAGAAGAAACTTCCTTAGGTGGTTGGTTTGAGTATTTCATTGACAACTGCGTAAAAGACTACTCGTGCCTTCCCATAATTCTTAGAGTCATCTACAATTCCTAATATCTAGGCTTCTCTAATGTGGGTGGGTACATAACTCACTTGCCTAGTGAGAAGACTCCATGGCAGAAACCCACTGCCAAGATATGAATCAAAAGTGATGTCCTACCACCTGTCCCATACTCCATTAGTTAGTAAAATGTAACAGATTCTCTTTATTCTCAAAGGGAAGGGAAGCACAGTGAAAGGAATCTCAGAAGTGGTCATGGAAAACAACTGATTAATTTTTCAGACACATGGGGCCTTACTTAAATTGTTTAGCAGCAGTGAGTATCAGTTTTCTTGTCTAATAGCAAACAGAATAATATTACATTAATAGGGAACTATATAAAGATGTTGGGATGTCATTGATATTGTATAAATACCATAGATATAAATAAGGGCCACATTAGAAGAGGATATGACTTTCACTCAGGAGAATCACTCCCAAATTGTGTCATACTACCTACAATTTATATTCATGTGTTTATTAGCTACAATGTATATTCATAACCAAACACTGTCTGTTCCATGACTGTCATGCAATGTGTGGCGGTGTTTGGTGAATGAACAGCCATCTTAATAAATGGCTGTTTTATTTCATTTATTTAGTTAGTTATCTCTCTATTTAATTATTTATAAAGATATTTTATAAACAAAGCAATGCTCTCTTAGTCTTACCTCATTGAAAATTAATTTGAATTAATGCCTATGGATGCAGCCTTTGAAAGTAGAAACATAGAATACCAACACGCCATACAGAAGGTATTGCAATATGGAAGAGTATGCAAGGAGTTATGTACGTAGGGATAGCCCTACCCTTTCAGTTTTTATCATAAATACCTGTTTTGACAGACAAGTAATTAATTGGCTATGACCACTGCCCTTCTTGCTGTTATTCATCCGCACTCTCACAATATACAACAACAAAAAAAGTAAAGATCTGAACGTAATTGTTTGAAGGCTTAGCTCACAAAAAAACCTCCACTCATTAAGCAAGAAAAACATTATTCAGAATATGCCTGTTGTACACTATATACATCACTTTAAAAAATTCTATTTTTTCTGTTGCAGTGTTTATTCAGAGAGGATCTGGGTAGGTAGAGATATAAGAATTAGAATGTTGAATGTAGTAAATACCAGAGATAAAAAAAAATCCTACTATATCCTATCAACACATACAAGTCACAGCACAATAATTCAGCAGGGAAAGAAATCAGCAGGAAAAATACAATAAGAGATTTACTTTTTAAGCAGATAAATCATAACCTCTAAAAACTCATTTTTCTTAATACACCACCATTTCTTTAGTTAATATCTTCTGTCCCTGACTCTTCTGCATTTACTGTGTGGGCCCTTCTGCTCTATTCCTTGATAGGCTCTTTAAATTTATAAGCTGTTGTTCTATGCATAATACAAAACTCATCGTCTTTAATTATTATTTCATTTTAGTACATATTCAATTTTTTAAAAAATTTTTAGTCAGCAGTTGACTTTTCCCCTTCACTGGCAGATATTGGTAATTGTGCTGCTATATGAATATAAAGCCTATTTAACAATACTTTCTTGAAGATGTTGAATGTATTAAAATTGATAGGTAAAAAAGAGATAGATACTCTGCACAAAACAAACAAACCTGCAGAAATTTATCATAAAGCATTGCATCAAAATAATATGAATGCTCATTAGCTGAAATTCTCAGGTATGGAATGTACGTGTGAGAGGTTTATGGAGAGTGGGCTTGTGTAGGAGCTGGCAGAAGAAAGACTGTCCCTTCTGTCTCTTACTTTTTTATTCCCTAGAGTGAGCCATGCAGACTCCACAGTTGAGATTTTTGAATTTAGGGAGAAGTGAAAATAAAAATGTATACCCTTTCTCCAAACCATGAATATTCCTCTTTTCCTACTTAGCAATCAGGATTTCTCGTGTCTCGGATAATATTCCTAAGAGTCCTTGAACCTTTTAAAAAGGTTTGAACCTGCCCAAATGTCGGTAATACAGATAAAGCCACCAATTACATAGTCCTGCTCAATAACAGTACATATAAATAGAAATAATTTACAGTTAACATGAAGCTTTCAAAGATTAACTCATGAAATTTATCTAAATGTAAGAAAGAATCAACAAGTACATTATTACTACTGCCTGATTTCACATTTCTCTTGGTTACACAGATTTACAGCTTATATGTGTAAAATGTGTAGCTTTTTATTGTGCCATTTTCTATAGTTAAAAATTGATGTATATATGCTCTCTCTGCATGTTCTAATATGTGAGGCATGAATTTTCTGCAAAGTTCATTAAATTGTTCTGCCTAGGCACAGTTCATCACTCTAATGAAAATGGACCATAGTCTTCAGGCTAAAGCATAAAGGAAATCTCTTTCAGAAAACAAGACCTGTCATTTATCAATTTCACTCACAAATCAAATCATGAAGACCTTAGTGACATCTACCTGTGGCCATCTCTGGTACCTCATCATTTTTAAGTTAGAAGAGTCACTTTAAAAAGGAACCTTGTTAGACTTTTCAAGGTTTCTGGTTCTTAAACTCTCAACATTTTTAATTATAGGGATGCATAAGGTGGTAATAATTCCAGTAATAATTTTAAAGTCTATTGTATTTACATAGCTAGCCAATCCTGTAGTCATATATTTCACCTATGTAACTCCAGGATCAGAATGGAATAGTTAGTTTTGACTTGATATATGAAATCTAAGATAATGCAGGTTTGTTTGGGGTATATTATTGGATGAAATTTGGTATGTCATATATTGACATGGCTACACAGTGGGTTTGGCTTTTTAGACGTACCCTTTTCAGGAAATATTATCCAGGAAAAGTCATTCCTACCAAGATTTGCTGAATGATCATACCTGTTGGCAGATGTTGAATGGAATAGTTCTTGTTGTCCATGGCCCTGCAGATCTGGGGGCTCAGATTCAATTGGTAGTGGAGTCCATCCTCTAGGGAGACTTGAAAAGCCAGCAGTCAATCTCCTGATGTTCCTCTAAGGATCGTAAAGGAGAAGATAATACGCAAGGTAATGACTTTAAATGTAGAAATCCATAGAACACAACCTGCAGAAACTTGTTAAACTGGAACAAGATAGCACAAGTGGAGGATTTCACATTGTTATCTGATATTCTGTACACTGATTAGAAATGTTTTCTAAATACTGAAAGCCTCTATACAGGAAATTTATATTAAGAAATGAAGAAAGTGTATAGCAAATGTATATTACTGAGCAGGATGCTTAGGAAGAATGGTTTTCTTTCAGTGTCACGTTACAACTAGTTTCAATATTATTATACCCCAATATTTTCAGGAGGCTTGGTAGCTTTATTTTATTGGTCCTACTCAGTGATTTGGGTATAAGATGTAAAAGGACAGTAACTGTAGAGAGTTAAGGAGGGCCCATATTAGGTAGTATTTATGCAATATATTCTTCATTAGACTTTAATACAGTAAGGGACTCGTAAGATGGAAGTTGAAATATAACAAGGAACATGACTTCATTCTTACTCTTCTTAGGCATTTTAGGAACACATGTAGCCAAATTCTGAAAGTTGGAGGAAAATATGTAGCCTAGTTTGCAGCTAATGACGATAGTCCTGATAAAAGTATGTTCTCTGAAAGAAGTCAAAAGCAGTGGGTGAAGCAGCAGGATTGGTCATAAATTTAAATGGACATTGAGTCGAACAAAAGGTCCCTAGACAACTCCACAATATATTACAGAGCAACTTCACTGACTATGATTTATTTAAGGACAATAAATTTTAAATAAAAATTAACATAGTAGTTGTGATTCTATGGAGATAACAATTGCTATAAAAAATTTTTGACAATGCCAGATAAGTATAGTGTGCATTGATATAATATTCACTTTCCATTACCCTCTCATATCCTTCTCGCTCTCTCCTGCTGCCTCCTGGCTTTTTCCCAACTAGACATTCTGCAACTCCCTTGTGCTTTTTCCTCAAGTCCTATGCAAATATATCCAACTGCTGTATGTCCATGATTGTTACAGCCATGCCAGAGTCAGATGATAACATTTCAAAGCCTCCCTCCTCATCTTACAGTCTTAATTCGTTCTTACTCTCTTCTATGATGTTCCTTGGAGAACATGGATGAGCCTTGGAGAAATATCCATTTTGTATTTATGGCTGAGTTCTTAACACTCCTTATCACTAATACTTTCAGGAGTTGTAAGAGTTGTTTAGATATTCTAATGAGCTTAAATATAAGATATAGTGTCCCAAAAGTTTGGTTATGTTGTGACTTCATTTTCATTAAATTCTAAAAAGTCTTTAATTTCTTTCGTTACTTCTTCCTTGACCAAGTTATCATTGAGTAATGTGTTGTTCAGCTTCCATATGTATGTGGACTTTCTATTGTTTTTGTTATTGAAGACAAGCCTTAGTCCGTGGTGATTTGATAGGACACATGGAATTATTTCAATCTTCTTGTATCTGTTGAGGCCTGTTTTGTGACCAATTGTATGGTCAATTTTGGAGAATGTACCATAGGGGCAGAGAAAAAGGTATATTCTTCTGTTTTAGGATAAAATGTTCTATAGCTATCCGCTAGATCCATTTGGTTCATAACTTCTGTTACTTTCATTGTTTCTCTGCTTAGTTTCTGTTTCCATGATCTGTACAATGATGGAAGAAGGGGGTATTGAAGTCTCCCACCATTATTGTATACTGACAGGAGCCTGATATAGCTCTCTCATGAGAGGCTCTGCCAGCACCTGGCAAATACAGAGGTGGATGCTGTCAGCCAGTCATTGGACTGAGTACAGGGTCCCCAATGGAGGAGCTAGAGAAAGAACCCAAGGAGTTAAAGGGGCTTGCAGCTCCATAGGAGGAACAAGAATATGCACCAACCAGTATTCCCAGAGTTCCCAGGGACTAAACCACCAACCAAAGAGTACACATGGAACCCATGGCTCCTGCTGCATATGTAGCAGAGGATGGCCTTGTTGTAGATCAATGAGAGAGGCCCTTGATCCTGAGAAGGCTCAATGCCCCAGTGTAGGAGAACACTAGGACAGGGAAGCTGGAGTGATGGGTTGGTGGGCGGGGGGAGGGATAGGATAGGGGATTTTTGGAGGGGAAACAAGGAAAGGGCATAACATCTGAAATGTAAATAAAGAAAATACCTAATAAGAAAAGAAAGTAGAAAAAAAATATAAGATATAAAGAAAGAAGTCATACAATTAACTTTAAGTATAGGAACTTTTCCCCAGAATGTTTTTTCAGAAACTAGTCTGTCTCGTAACATTTACTTCTTCTGTAATAAAACACTCTGACAAAAGAAATGTAGGAATGAAAGAGTTTGTTCAACTCACAGTTTCATGACAGTCACATGGGAAGTCACAGTGGCAGGATCTTTATAAACTTATTACCTTACAATCATAGTCAAGAGCAGAGAACCGGCTCTTTATGCCTGTCTGCCACTGTAACATAGTTCTCTCCTTTTCATCGAGTCCAGGCTCCAGCCTATGAAATAGTGCATTCACATTCATAGCTGGTTTTCCTTATCAATTACCTCAATTAACAAAATCCCTCACAGGCATGTTCACAGGTCGATCGAATTATAGACAACCCATCATTCATATTCCATTCTAGAACCTTCCACACTGTGTTGAGTCTACAATCAAAACTAACTACCAATAGCCCATCAGATATTTCTAATTTAACCATTTAAACAAAAATTTTCCAACATATTTTTATTGATTATTTGAGAATTTTAAACACCCATTATTTGCACTCACTTTTCAGTTCTCTCAAGTCTGCCTCCACTTGTGACACAGTCCCCTCAAGAAGAAAATGGAAAAGTGGAGGAAGGAGGGAGGGAGGGAGGAAGGAAGGAAGGAAGGAAGGAAGGGAGGGAGGGAGGAAGGAAGGAAGGAAGAATATAAGGAAGAGAAAAGGAGAAGTACAAGAGAAAGAAGGAGGAAGAGAGCAGGAGGAGGAGAAGGAGGAGGACGACGACAATGATGATGACGACGATGACAACGATGAGGACAAACCAAGTTTAGTGGGACATGTGGCCAGGCCCATAAAGAAAACTGAGTCTTTTCCCCCACCTGCATCCCTGTCAGAAGCCATCAGTTGTGGAGAGGTATACTTCAACATCTTTATCACAATTTTTAACATAGATCTTATTTGCAAAAAGTACTTTAAAACTGCAGTATGTGCATTAGCTACAGTGATAGGTACAATTTTTCTCTTATACTACCATATGTAATATTTTCATGACGATTTTTGAAGTCTTTCAAAATATGAGTAATAATTTATTTCCATAAGACTGAAGAGTTTTATTTATAAAACAGGTAACTTATAAATCAGAGTTACCTAGATGTATCAGGTCAGCATCCTTTGTCATGACAGATTTCCTTTTAATAGTAATAATGATATAAATCAACATTGTATAACCCTCCTTTCTCCCAGTGAACACTTTGGGATTTTCTTGTTAAAACACCACTATAATATAGTATAAAACTTTGTATGTTATGGCAAAAATCAGACTTGAAGACTCATATTTGGACCTTTACTCCTTATTACATGGAAACCAGGAAGACTGTGGTCTTACCGTGAGTGTCTTGTGTACATTTTTATAAAGAAGCAGATGAAATTCTAGCTAGAAAGCTATATGAAATTTCTAGTAAAACCATTATTTCTTGTATGAGTTCTCAAAACAATTTGCTTATAATTGTGTGTATTCATTTTCTAGTGCTGCTATAACAAAGTACTACAGTTTGTGGCTTAAAGAACAGAGATACATTCCATCATAGTCCTAGAGCCTAGAAGGCTAAGCTAAAGGTTAGCCAGGATTGGTTCTGCTAAGGAGTACCCTCCTTGTTGATGGATAGTTCCCCTTCTGTCCTGTGTCACCTGGTTTAATTCTTGTGCAATGAGACTCAATTTCTTACTTTAAAGGGCACCACAAATAATATATTATTATCTACTTATGAGACCTAATTACCTTATTTACATTAGAGGCCAACCTATAAATCCTGTCCCATGGTAAGGTCAGGGTGTCAGGTCCTAAGTGACTTTGGAGGAGGTAGAGACAGAGCTCAGCTATAACCAGTTCAACAGCATTGGTAACAGCTTTGTGATTATTCGGCATTTACTTTCTCTCTTAAAGTTCATTCTAAGGACAGACCTCGTGGACCTTTTCAGCATGACATGTCCTTTCTTGCCTGTAATAGATGATTAGCACATATATAATTAAATTACCATATTGACAGTCTAGCATCTCGAATGTCTTCACCTAATTTTCTTTGAAAAATCACTCATGTAGTATTAAACACTAACAAATTTTCTAAATATCTCCATGTAATTTTGGCTCTTTCTTATCGTTTTTATTTTTTGATGGAAATATATAGATATAAATTAGAGGATAATTAAATAAATGCTTTCCAAGTGTTAAATATAGTTTATCTCAGAAAACACCTCACTAAGCAAATTAAAGTCAAATAAACAGCTGTGCATTTCTCTATTAATTGTATCATTACATATGTAATTGTATCATTACATATGTTTTAATAAAAATTCATTCAGAAGAGCATGCCAATGGTAAAATTTCAAATAAATGAGATGTACAATATTACCAGTCAGGGAAAATATTATAATTCTATTTTTCAGGCCTTTGTTAATAACATATTTGAGAAAATGACAATGATGAAAGTCATGGTCCAGAACATAGTCATATCCAGTCATTTCCTCATCAGATGCACAGGGATGATTTAGTAGGTACTGCTTATGAATATAGACTGGTGGGGTTTAAGGAAGCTAGCGATAAAGAGAATCCTTTATGAAATATGTATGTAAATACTGATTGGTTGTAATTTAAGTTCTACAAGCAGTAATATAGAGCATTATGAAGTCTTACTCTGGGGTACTTACTGAGCTGGAGAGAGCAAAGGTATATTTATTTATTTAATATATCAGAGTTTTTCTTGGAGGATGTTAAGTAAAGGAAGGAGTCACCAAGAGAGGTCAAGAAGGAAGATCACTTCAGTGATGGGGCATTGTGTGAAAAGACAAAGAAAGAACCTTCCTCAAGACTGAAGATGAGAGAATAGGCTTTGGAGAGTCTTATAAAGGATGGTAAAGAACATGAACAATGGAAATCTAATTCTATGAATAAGAGAAGCTAGGTTTTAAGTGAGAAGTTGACATAACAGATTAGTTTTTCAAAGAAATATTTCACTTGGGCATTCATAGAAGACCAGAACTTACAAACTTATGTTTACACAGAGGAAAGACCACATGCCCATCCAGGAAGAAGACAAGCATTCACAAAGCCAGCAGACAGGTCCCAGAGAAACCACATGTGTTGACACTTTGATCTTGGACTCCTAACCTCCAGAACTAAAACAGAATACACTTCCCTAGTTTAAAAGACCAGAATGGATACAGGAGTCTGAGACTACTGGTGAGGTTCAATGGCCAGTCAGGAAACAGAGAGATGAAGCCCAACTCTTAGCTCATGGTATCCTATTCATATAGCTCAGTATTCTGTCCAGTGAATGGTGATGATCACAAGCATGTTGCGACTTCCCTCTTCACGTAAGCCAATCCTGAATTTTCCTCCCAGGCATGGCCCAAGTTTTGCTCTCCTTGATGAGTCCAGGTAGTTGTTTCTGAAGTCCCTTTAGAAATAGGGAAAATAAATATCCAAGGTTGATAGAAGAGTATGGGTTTGAGAAACAAGTGAGGGACAATGGGGGTCTCCATGTCAATACACAACATTCATCATTACCTCAACAGCTCTTAGTTATTTATTTTGTTTATTTATGTTTGTTTCCCATTCTTCAGAACAAAATATTTTATAGCCTTTTATTCAAATTAATTTTCCTTTAGAAGACTTTGAGGAAAGCCCTTGCTTTTGAAAAATGCAGCACATTTTACTAAGAATTTTGGGTCTTTGAAGAATCAATTTTTTGCTCTGGGATCGGTTTATCTCCATTTATGAAGCCAAGATAACCATCTAGTAAAATCCATGTCAGAGATAGACACTAGCATTTTAGAGTTGAGATATATATTCACAGAATGACCACAAAAAATTTGACTTTGCATTGCTGTGCACAGCTAGAATTCAGAAACAATTGGAAGCATGTAATAAAAATTTGCTTGTCACCTTTTAACAGCAAGGATGATACTCATCAATTTGGTTTATTTATACAATCATAATTTTGAAAACTTAACATACAATTAAACTCATTTGGCTCTCAAATATAAACAGGCATTGCCCAATGAAAGCTATGATGCTCTATTTCAAAATGGAGTCATTGAAAAGAATCAATTATGATGATAGTAGTAACTAATACTTTATATAGTCAGCATAAGAACTACCTGCCCATGACCCAAAGTAAAGAAAAAACAGTAGCATCATAGCAAATAAGGGCACATCCTTGGGATTATCAGGAACTTTGATAAGTCTTAACATAGTATTTTGTATGTCAACCATTCCACAAAACTTCAGTTATTATGAATTGTGAGAAAGCACAAAAGCCTTGGATATGAATTCAAAATAAGAAATGAAAAGGAATTTTTGCAAACTATGTGAAAAGAAAGTAGTATGTGTCAACAAGAGTTAAAACTTATACCTTGACTTCAAAGAAAAATTCACATTTGTAGTTGTTTGAGCCACAATTGTTTTATACACAATATGCATTTGCATAAAATAAATGGCATTTTGGGGGCTGTGGATTCACTAGCTTTATAAAGTAGAAAAGCTCATTCTGTGTAATTGCGAGTGCTACATACACAGTTAGTAGTTGATGCTAGACATAAAATCTCTGCCAAATTCTTCCTCTCCTTGCCAATGTATTCTTCAAATCCCATTTTTCTTTTGCTCCTGACATCTTCACAGGCTCTTTTGCCAACCAGAAAAAAATAGAATAAAACTGAGGTTTGCTAACTCTAATGCATATTCTTAAAAATTGAGCTAAAGGTCACATTACAGGTATGAAATACATTTCCTTAATTATATTCTATAACAAAGAACTAAATAGAAACCATGCCAACACTGTATTAAAAAAAACAAGAAAATGATATAAAAAGGACAGAATTAAAAAAGAGATAGTTTTTACAATAAAATGAAATCTGCATATTTCATCTCATTTTCTCTTTCTCTTTCTATCTATATACCATGTTGTTATATAATATATAATATATAACATAACAATATATTAATTTTATACATAATGTATTATTATAATGTTTATATTATATATCATTATATAGTATATATTTTATATAGCATATATAGTATATGTTATAATTATATATAATATGTTAATTATATATTATAAAATATATAATATGTATTTAAACTTTATATATTAAATTCTTCAAGTTATCTAAGAGTTATGTTTTATGCTCTATGTTGAATTCATAGCAAGAAAAGACATAGTAGAGAAAAAAACTATCCTCTAGAAAGTTCCGCTATTGTATCTACTGATGGAATTGATACAGCTTCTACTATTTTCTGCATTTTGGTAGAAAATGATTACGCTATTTTCCTACTAGAAATTTTACTTATTTGAAGTATCAGAATTACAAGTAATCACCAGACACAGACCATCAGCAACAGGAATAATACTATTTTCTGAAGTTACTTTTCACATTAAAATGTAATAGGCAGAGCCTTGACAGTAACTTCAAGCTGGGATCTCTGCACTCAAACTTTTGCATTGTCTCTCAATATCTGTATGACCTTGGAAAAATCAACCTGGTACTGTGAACCAAACTTAACTTCTCCTTCATTAGTTGTTATTGTCAGGTAATTTTGTCCTCACAATAAATCCAGTAATTAATGCAACACATCTGAATGATCATGGGAGAAAGGAGTCAGCATGCTTGAACCAACCTCTTGTGTTTCTTATGTCAAAGACAATTTCTTTTTTTTAATTTTATTTTATTTTCTAAGGTTTTTTTTATTTACATTCAAAATCATTTCCCCTTTCCCGTTTCCTCCCTCCCTGAAAGTCCCATAAACCCCCTTCCCTCCCTCTTTTCCCCATTCAACCCTCTCTCGCTTCTCTGTCCTGGCGTTCCCCTACATCCAGTCTTTCCAGGACCAGGGGTCTCTCCTTCCATCTTCTTGGAAATCTATTGATATGCGAATTGTGTCTAGGGTATTCCGAGATTCTGGGTTAATATCCCCTTATCAGTGACTGCATACCATGTATGTACTTTTGTGATTGGGTTACCTCACTAAGGATGATATTTTCAAGTTCTGACCATTTGCCTAGGAATTCGTGAATTCATTGTTTTTAATTGCAGAGTAGTATTCCATTGTGTAAATATACCACATCTTCTGAATTCATTCCTCCATTGTCAGACATCTGGGTTCTTTCCAGCTTCTGGCTATTATAAATAAGGCTGCTATGAACATAGTGGAGCATGTGTCCTTATTGCATGCAGGTAAAGCCTCTGGGTATATGCCCAGGAGTGGTATAGCCAGATCCTCCGGGAGCGTCATGCCCAGTTTTCTGAGGAACCGCCAGACTGCTTTCCAGAGTGGTTGTACCAGCTTGCAATCCCACCAACAGTGGAGGAGTGTTCCTCTTTCTCCATATCCTCGCCAACACCTGCTGTCTCCTGTGTTTTTGATCTTAGCCATTCTGACTGGTGTGAGATGGAATCTCAGGGTTGTTTTGATTTGCATTTCCCTAATGACTAAGGATGATGAACATCTCTTTAGGTGCTTCTCAGCCATTAGATATTCTTCAGGTGAGAACTCTTTATTTAGCTCTATACCCCATTTTTTAATAGGGTTACTTGCCTCTCTGGAGTTTAACTTCTTGAGTTCGTTGTATATCTTGGATATTAGCCCTCTGTCAGATGTAGCGTTGGTAAAGATCATTTCCCAGTTAGTTGGATGCCACTTAGTCTTTTTGACAGTGTCTTTTGTCTTGCAAAAACTTTGTAATTTAATGAGGTCCCATTTGTCAATTCTTGATCTTAGAGCATAAGCTATTGGAGTTCTATTCAGGAAATTCTCCCCTGTGCCCATATGTTCAAGGTTCTTCCCTAGTTTCCTTTCTATTAGTTTCAGTGTGTCTGGTTTTATGTGGAGGTCCTTGATCCACTTGGAATTGAGTTTAGTGCAAGGAGATATGAATGGGTCAATTTGCATTCTTCTGCATGTTGACCTCCAGTTGAGCCATTTCATATGATAACTTTTCTGTTTGTTTCCCTCTAGGTAGCTTCTGTAGAACACAACACTTTTCTAATCCAGGAAGATCACATAGGTTCACTAAAAGCACTGGAGCTGCATCAACTCATACCTCAAGGATAAGATAACATTAGTGCCATCACCTTTTCTCTGGGATGCTAAATCAATTGAAGGAGATACAGTAACTTAAGACTGATTAAAGCTCCTGGTAAGAGTGGAATCCATCACTGGGACTTCTTTGGCCTGAAAGCAAGATGGATAGTAAAGTTGTTGGATAATTTTGAGCAGATTTGGAAGGCTTACGAACAGGTTCCAATATAGAAGATTGTTCAGTTATTCATAACACTGAAATTTTTGACAAATTGTAATTCTGAACATTTGCATCAATAAAAGCACCTTTTTGTCAAAATAAAATTCTATTCTTTTTATATATGAACCACAATCTTACTATTTACATATATGAAGTTGACATGAGGTATAATTGCTTTACTTGAAATGTACTCTGCAATCACATGCAAACGTTGTAAAAATCATCCTAAAATTATCTTAGCGTAATCCTTTGTATTACATGTTAGAATTTTTGTTATTGATGTTTCTTTGTGATTTGAAATGCTACCCAAGAACCATGTTTATCACATCCAGGCAGAGAGACAGAGGACCTCACATGAATAACAATGAGCCCTTCCTACTGCTCAGCTTATCATGGATGCAATGAATGGGAGAATAAAGGCTATGAGGCCAAATAATCATAACAGTCAGTCTTCTCTTCAATCATGATGGATTTGGGGCTCAGAAGAATTGCATTTTCATCATTCTATGCTACAAAGATGCAGAAAATGTACAATCTTAGAATGTAACTTAGCCTTAAAGGAAACCCCTCAAAATAGGTTTTTAAGGATACTTAAATGCAAGAAGTATTCACAATTTTGTAGATATCAGACAGTAGGGAAACTGACAAGAAAAATGTTAGGACTTAAGACTGCCCAGAGGCTATTACAACTAGGCCTGAAACAACAAGAGGAAAGAGTGCTCTATTCTCAAATCTAGATAGTATAGCTATGTAGAGAGTCTCTCTGACGGGAGCTGTAGATGCCAATAGAGTGTTCAGACAATGTCTAGTAGCATTTAGGAAGAAGTACTCATAAGAATTTATTCCTTTTGGTCTTTTTCCAGTAGCTTCCTCAGAACACCTAGAACCAAAGGGGAGAGTATGGAGATGTATATCAACATAAATTATCCCAAGTGTCATGGAGATTGTTATACTATGATTCTTAAACAAAGACATAAGGTTGGTACAGGGATGAAGTAAAGAGAGAAACCTAAAAAGGTATCCATGGCATCTGGTATAAAACTCTTGATGATATTTCAATTTTTACTAAGAATATAGTACCAAAATGAAATGGAAAATGGAATGTTAAATAACAACTGATTGCTATAGACTGCATTTGGCAAATATCAGAGGGAGAGGACAGATTCAAAAAGTCATTATGAAAGCGAATAGGAGTGTCCTCAAATATGAGAACTTGTCAGATTGGAACCATGCCTGCAACTCAGTTCCAAACAGAGCAACATAAAAAGGAGAACAGTTTGAATTTAAAAACTCACTGAAAACCCAGGCTCTCGGCAAATAGTAAGAAAAAGACATGACCGCTCAGCTCATTATTAGAGGCTCAGAATGATATGTGATGCAAATGCAAATGGAAAATAAAATGGTCCTTTCAATTAGTCAAAACATCTCCAGGAAAATGAATAGAATGTTTGGATTTACTACCCAAAATAGATATGATCCTGGTACCTGCAATTAAGTCAAAAGGACGATTCATGGTGTCTTACTTAACAACCGTCTGAGCAGAAGAGGTCTCTTAGAGCCAATGGAGAAGGTGCCAACAACTCTTCATTTTGACATGGCAAGCAGATACACCGCTGTCAGGATGACACGCTGAATACCTCCATTCTGTGACTAGAGTGAGGTATTCTAGACATAAGGTTAGTTCTTTTTTTTTTCTTCTTTTTTAAATTTTCTATATTTTTTTATTTACATTCCGAATGATTTCCCCTTTCCCAGTTCCTCCCTCACCGAAAGTCCCATAAGCCCCCTTCCCTCCCCCTGTTCCCCATTCAACCCCCTCTCACTTCTCTGTCCTGGCATTCCCCTACATCCAGTCTTTCCAGGACCAGGGGTCTCTCCGTCATCTTCTTGGAAATCTATTGATATGTGAATTGTGTCTTGGGTATTCCGAGATTTGGGGTTAATATCCCTTATCAGTGACTGCATACCATGTGTGTTCTTTAGTGATTGGGTTACCTCACTAAGGATGATATTTTCCAGTTTGCCTAAGAATTTAATGAATTCGTTGTTTTTAATTGCACAGTAGAATTCCATTGTGTAAATATACCACATCTTCTGAATCCATTCCTCCATTGAGGGACATTTGGGTTCTTTCCAGGTTCAGGCTATTATAAATAAGGCTGCTATGAACATAGTGGAGTGTGTGTCCTTATTGCATGCAGGTAAAGCCTCTGGGTATATGCCCAGGAGTGGTATAACAGGATCCTCTGGGAGTGTCAAGCCCAGTTTTCTGAGGAACCTCCAGACTGCTTTCCAGAGTGGTTGTACCAGCTTGCAATCCCATCAGCAGTGGAGGAGTGTTCCTCTTTCTCCACATCCTCACCAACAACTGCTGTCTCCTGTGTTTTTTATTTTAGCCATTCTGACTGGTGTGAGGTGGAATCTCAGGGTTGTTTTGATTTGCATTTCCCTAATGACTAAGGATGTTGAACATTTCTTTAGGTGCTTCTCAGCTATTAGATATTTTTCAGGTGAGTACTCTTTGTTTAGCTCTGCACCCCATTTTTTAATAGGGTTATTTTGGCTCTCTGGAGTCTAACTTCTTGAGTTCTTTGTATATATTGGATATTAGCCCTCTGTCAGTTGTAGGGTTGGTAAAGAACTTTTCCCAGTTTGTTGGTTGCCGCTTTGTCCTTTTGACAGTGTCCTTTGCCTTACAGAAACTTTGTAATTTTATGAGGTCCCATTTGTCAATTCTTGACCTTAGAGCATAAGCTATTGGTGTTCTGTTCAGGAAATTTTCCCCTTTGCCCATATGTTCAAGGTTCTTCCCTAGTTTCCTTTCTATTAGTTGCAGTGTGTCTGGAAAAATCTTCCATGCTCATGGATTGGCAGGATTAATATTGTAAAAATGACCATCTTGCCAAAAGCAATATACAGATTCAATGCAATTCCCATCAAAACCCCAACTCAATTCTTCATAGATTTAGAAAGAGCAATTCAAAAATTCATCTGGGTAACTGAAAACCCAGGATAGCTAAAACTGTTCTCAAGAGTAAAAGAACTTCTGGGGGAATCAGTTTCTCGGACCTCAAGCTGTACTACAGAGCAATAGTGTTAAAAACTGCATGGTATTGGTATAGTGACAGGCATGTAGATCAATGGAACAGAATTGAAGACCCAGAAATGAAGTCACACTCCTATGGTCACTTGATCTTTGACAAAGGAGCTAAAACCATCCAGTGGAAAAAAGATAGCCTTTTCAACAAATGGTGCTGGTTCAGCTGGAGGTCATCATGCAGAAGAATGCAAATCGATCCATTCTTATCTCCTTGTACTAAGCTCAATTCCAAGTGGATCAAAGACCTCCAGTTCTTTTTTTTTTTAATTGGATATTTTGTTTTTATTTCTACTGTTATCCTCTTTCTCTGTTTCCCCTCTGCAAACCCCCTATCCCATCTCCCCTTACCCTGCTTCTATGAGGGTATTCCCCCACCCACCTACCCACACCTGCCTCACCACCCTACCATTCCTCTACAGTGGGGCATTAAGCCTTTACAGGACCAAGGGCCTCCCCTCTCATTGATACCGTATGAGTCTCCTTCAGCTTCTTCAGTCCTTCCCATAACTCCTTCATAGTGGGTCCCTTTGCTCAATCTGTTAGCCTCAAACTTCTGTATCTGTATTAGTCAGGATCTGGCAGAGACTCTCAGGAGACAGCTATATCAGGCTCCTGTCAGCAAGCATGTCTTAGCATCAACAATAGTGTCTGGGTTTGGTTTCTGCATGTGGGATGGATCCCCAGGTGGGGCAGTCTCTAAATAGCCTTTCCTTCAGTCTCTGTTCCACTCCTTGTCCCTGTATTTCCTTTAGACAGGAGCAATTCTGGATTAAAATTTTGGAGATGGGGGGGGGGAGTATGCCTAAGCTTCATCTCTAGATGTGGTCTTGACTGTTTCTCCCTCTTCTTTGTTGGGTATTTCAGACAATGTCATCCCCGCATCCCCATGGGGTCCTGGGAGCCTCTTGCTTTCCTGGCATCTGGAACTTTCTGGTTGCTATCCCCATTGCTACACAATAAATTAGTTCTTAGTAACCCCTTAGATTGTGCCTATTTATTATTATCTAACACGTCAAATAGTTTAAGTCAGTAAACTGCTTTTGGAATTGAAGAAACTGAGTAATTTGAAACTATGGTAACACAAACTAAATCTAAAATAGGCAATCAGTATACAAAAAAGAGGGGCAGTACCTACGGTGGCCAATAGAAATTGATGCAAATCTTCAGACTTAACTTAGCTTTTCTGAGTGTAATGGTTAGTTAGAACTAAAGAGAATTTTCCACTTTTATTTGTTATATGTACATGAATAAATTTCTAACATTATCATAAATTCATTCCATCTTAAGTAATTTTCAGAGATACCATTTTGATATTTGAGAAACTAATTCAAATCTAAGAGTCTACAAGGGACCTAAGGAAGTTGTGGAAGTTATAAATGGTGTACATGTAATGTTTGGAGTTCAGGGAAAACTCTATGGTAGAATAGTAAATGGTTTTTACTGTTCCATCTTTCAACTACAGATCATGGAAAATCTGTTATATTTCAAGTAGCAAGAATTCCCTTTAACTTATCAAAAGTCTCTTTTATCCCTTCCAGAATTTGTGATGATGAACTTATTTATGAAAGGACCCTATATAGTTTCAAAGTGGAAGCTAGAAGAGTCAGCCACTCGCTGATAAGTGAATATTAGCCCAGAAGCTTTGAATACCCAAGACACAATTCACATATCAAATGATGCTCAAGAATAAGGAAGAACAATGTATGCTCTGGCCCTTCTTAGAAGGGGAAACAAAATTTCCACAGAAGGAGATACAAAGACAAATTGTGGGGCAGAGTCTGAGGGAAGAACCATCCAGAGACTACACTACCTAGTGATCCATCTCATATACAGTTACAAAACCCAGACACTATTATTAATGCCCACAAGTACTTGCTGGCCAGAGCGGGATATAGCTGTCACCTGGGAGGCTTTGCTAGTTCATGACAAATACAGAGGGGAACACTCTCAACCAGCCATTGAAATGAGCACAGGGTCCCCAATAGGGAAACTAGAGAAAGGATTCAAGGAGCTGAAGGGGTTTGCAGCACCATAGGAGGAACAACAATATGAGCCACCTTGTCCTCCCAGAGCTCCCAGGGACAAAACCATCAACCAGAGAGTGCACAGGGAGTGACCCATGGCTCCAGACACATAGGCAGCAGAGGATGGCCTTGTTGGACATCAAAGGAAGGAGAGAGGTCCTTGGTCTTGGAAAGGATCAATGCTGCACTGTGGGGGAATGCTAGGACAGGGAAGTGGGAGAAGGTTGATTGGGGAACAGGGGGAGGGGAGATGGATTATGAGACTTTTGGGGTTGGGGACCAGGAAAGAGAACAAAATTTGAAATGTAAATGAAGAATATATCTACTAAAAAAAAGTAAAAAAAAAGAAATTTCAACCCATGATCTTAATCTCCAGAATTTAGAAGTGGACACTTTGGAATTGGACATCCATTCACTAGTAACTAGTAAGTTAGCAAGTCATTATTTCTGCAATGAAATTTATGATAAATTAGATGATGAAGCTTGTTGTTGGAGTTGGTCAAAGGCTGGCACTGATTGACTAAGAGAGTGTCCCCCATGAAGAGGGCATAAACTCTTTGCTCTATAATAAAGCTAATCATAAGCATGTCACTCTTCCGCATTCTGTGATTTATTCTAGTGATTCACCAAATCTGAGGAAAATAACATAATGATCTCTAATTTTATTAAATCAAGAAGTGTTATTAACATTGCATAAGAGACTGGCATCTAAAATGGTGACAGTTATGGTGGAACAAGACACATTGATGTTGGATCATCTCTACTCATGCCAGGTTAGTGTCAGAATTAAATTGCTAAACATATCTGTTGGTGTTGGAAAGGTATTGAGGAAGCTCCAATACCACTGTGTTCCCTTAAATAATTAATATACCTGGCAAAAGAACTGTGAATGGTGACAAGACACTCTTCAGCACATTTAACACATGTATAATGAGAAAAATGTAAATATCATATACTGTTTCCATTATAAAGAGGTATACTTTGTCAGAGTCTGAGAAATCCTTTTAAAATAGATGAAATTCCCATTCATAAAAGAAGCTGGAATAGAAGTATCAGAAGTAGCAAACATGAGCTAGGCATGGTGGTGTATACCTTTAATCCCAGTACTCAGAATGCAAAGGCAGGTGAAGCTCTGTTAGCCAGCATGGACTACATAATGAGTTCCAGGTCAGGAAAAGTTACTGGTAAAACCCTATCTGAATGGAAGAATAGGATGGATGAGGAGGAGGAGATATAGGAGAAAGAGGAGGAGGAGGAGAAGGAGGAGGAGGAGAACGGAGAACGAGGAGAAGGAGGAGAAGAACAAGGAGGAGGATAACAAGGAGGAGGAGGAGGAGGAGGATATGAAGAAAACAAAGAAGAGTAGAAGAAGGAGGCATGCAAAAGAAGAGAAAATCAGTACATTCGCTTATGAAATATTTTTTATAATTTTTCCAGGTATCTTTTTCAAAAAAAATGCTTGTTTCTTTATTCCCATGGAATTTCCACTGACTTTAGTTAGTTTTCTTATTTTTTTTCTTCCTTCTAGATCTCGTTTTTATTATTATTTTTTATTTACAATCCAGCCATTGGTCCCCTCCAGGAACCCTCTCCCCACAGTTCCTCCTCTCCCCTATCTCCTAGAGGATGCTCCTTCCTCACCAGGCCTTCCCCCTTCCTGGGACCTCAAGTCTCTCAGGCACATCTCCCACTGAGACCAGAGCAAACAGATCTCTACTATATGTGCTGGGAGCGTCAGACCAGCCCATGTATGGTATATGCTGCCTGATTGGTGGGATCCATCTCTGGGATCTCCGGGGAGTCCAGGTTAATTGAAGCTGCTGGTCATCCTATAGGGTTACCCTTCCTTTCAGCACCTTTAATCCTTCCCATAATTTCTCCATAGGGGATCCCTGACTTTAGTCCAAAAGTTGAATGTAAGTATCAGCATCTGTCCCAGTCAACTGCTGGTAGGGCCTTTCAGAGGACAGCCACTCTAAGCTCTTTTCTATGAACACGTCATAGCATCAGTAATCATGTGAGGCCTTGATTTCCTTCCACTCCCCCCAACTCCCCAAGATGGATCCCAAGTTGGGTTGGTCACTGGAAAACCTTTCCTTCAGTCTCTTCTTCATTTTTATCCCTGCAGTCCTTGGTCAGAAATTTTTACTGTGGGTTGGTAAACCCATCACTCCACTCGAGGCTCTGTCTATCTACTAGAGGTAGAGTCTTTTAAGTTCCCTCTCCCCAGGGAGATTGAATGTTGGACATTTCATCTAAGGTCACTCTTATTGAGTCATGAAGTCTCTCACCTCCCAGATCTCTTGTTGTGTTATGGGTGTATCCATGAGGAGGCTGGATGAGAGAGTTTGACTGTGATTACCCTACACCAGCCCCAGGCTGGTGTTGGTCTATGTGAAGCCAAGGGGGTCTCTGGGCCTGCGCAGAGGCCTGGGCCAGGAGGTTCTCAGACTCTTGGGCACCCCAGCTGCCACTGGATGCTACAGAAGAGCTGAGAACCGAGTGGGGGCCTGCAGGCTGGATCTAGCCCAGGGCTAAGGGGAAAAGGGAGAATTCCAGGCACTGTAGATCCCGATGAAAAGAAAGTCTGTGAGAGATGTACCCCACTTCTCAGGGACAGACCTGAGGTTAAATAACTTTTGCAGGGAGAAGTGTCTGGGAAGGAGAGTTTATTGGTTAACATTCTCTACCTGTGGAGGGGCTTGGGGCTTTGGCCTTATGTGGCTGATGGTCACAAACCTATAGAGAGCTGCAGTCTAGTGTCAAATGCCTGGTGTCCAGGAGCATGGCAAAACGCCTACCATTCCTTGCAGGGTTATCCTGTGTAGGGTCACCAGGGTTTCCAACCTAGCTTAACCAGAAACCAGGCTGCCTTTCACATCCTACAATCTCTAGCATTTTCTAGAGGGTCTTTCTATGTCCCATCCCCGAGGGTGCATATTTCCATTCATTCTGATGGCCCTCTGGGTTTCTCTTCTGCACACACCCCCATACCTGATCCTCTTTTTCCCTTTCCCAACTCCCTTCTCCCACCCAGGTCCCTCCCTCCCTCTGCCTCCTGTGATTATTAGGAAGCAGAAACAATAATGAAATCACAAAGAGAGGCAACCCTGGAAATGGAAAACCTAGGAAAAAGATCAGACACTACAGATACAAGCATCTCCAACAGGATGCAAGAAATAGAAGAGAGAATCACAAGCATAGACGATACATACCATAGAAGATATTGACACAATGGCCAAAAGAAAAATACAAAGCATAAGACCCCCTAACCCAAATATCCAGAAAATCTAGGATACAATGAAAAGACCAAACCTAGATTTTCTAGAAGTTAAATTTCATAACTATTTAGCCATTTGTTTATTTTTTTAAATCAAGTTATGTCTTCATATGCATACATACATAGAGCTTTTGGTTAGAAACTGTGATTGTTTTCCTTAATTGAATATCTGCATACTCCTATATTAAAACTCTTTAGTTACACCTGTGTCCAGCAATTTCTACAGTTACGTCTATTATTTGAACAACAATAAATAACTTGTCCAAGAGACAATAGTTACAGGATGATGCCGACCTAAAAATGCCCCAGGTTATAAAAGTAACCAAATATTCCGTGTCAAATGCAGAATGTCACCCAGGGATTCAACAGTGTAAGTTCATTTTGGTTTGGAAACAAATTTAACTACTGATATTCATCAAACCCCTACTTCTAATTGTATATGACAAGAAATTGTAGAATGAAAAATCCAAATTTAGAGATAAGTTCTCTTGTGTTTTAAAGAACTTTAAAAATAATTTCAAATGTAAATGTGAGAATATACTGTATGGCCTATTCATTTCCTATCTATGAGGCCATTCGTGATGCTGAAATATTAGTCATGAGTGTGCAACCTGAAAATGTGATATGGAGAACACACTAAGAATTCAGAAGTCATACTTTTATAATCTGATGAAAGTGATATCTTCTCATTGTTGTCATATTGTGTCAACAAGAATCAAATTACTCAACAGAGGCAGTCACCTAAGGCAAAGGATGTTATGAGAAAGGATATACTTAGAGTGATTTTGGAATCTCCTACCATAGCAAATTTATTAGCAAAGCTTTGCAGTTTACTACCTGTGTCAAAATTATAGTATTATGCTTTGTTATCAAACAGCTTCAATTATTAATTAGGTAGTTCAAAATTACCAGAACTTTCAATTAGATAATCAGGCAATTTTTCAGTCCTAAAAGAAAGTGATCTCAAAGGATTGAGACATATCATGGGACCATTCACAACTATGAGTGTTGAAACATTATCTGAAAGGAAGAAGGGAAGAAGGAGGAGGGGGAGGAGAGGATGAGGAGAGGAGGAGGAGTTTGGAAAGAAGGAGGAGGAGGAAGAGGAGGAGGATGAGGAGGAAGAGGAGGGGGAAGAGAAAAAGGCATTCAAATATTGTATTTTAATGGTCTGAGGACATGTCTCAAACCTTCTGAGGTCACTATAGCACAGGTAGCATGAGAACTGCTTGAGAGTGTTGAATGTGTTGTGTTCCATCCACCATTTTTCCCCTGGGTTTTATTTTTCCCAATCCATCATAATACTCTAACCACCTAACAAAAATGTAATCTTCTTTACATTTACTATATTTGCTATATACAAAATTTTGTGACTCAAACACAAAAACTTCTGATACTCCTGTCTATCTATATATAAAAATAATACCAACTAATTATCTAAATATAAAAAAGAACATATAACTGACATACACCATGTTTAAATTAGAGCCATTCATCTATATGTGAGGCCATGTATTCCCAAACCTGTTGTCTTCTAAACATAAAAATAAAATACATTTTTAATTTTCATCATATCTATGTGAAGTAAAAGAAAACCTTACTGTGGAATTGCTTTACCAAGTAACATTTTTAAATTCTTCTTTGTAAGAATCAAATGCAATAAAAAAAGATAAGTATAGGTAAAAATCTCTGCAAATGCAATTTATAAAGCTTTCATGATTGTGTACTTATCTTCAAGAAATAGCTTTTGTGCCATTAGTAGGTGCTAATTGTATGGTATCATTAAGATACAACAGTAAGACAAAAGAAATTAGTCCTGATTTTCTATCTATAAAACAGAATATTTTTATTACCAGGTACATCCTGGTAATAGAGTTCATCCAGTTCTCTAAACATGCCAAGATATTTAGTTGTATTTGCAAGATTGCACTGTGAGTTAATGAGGATGCACAAGCATCATATTCATGTTCATAAGCTCTCTTCCTCTCATTTACATTCTCATCTTTTCTGTGCTCTATTTTCTAGGATAGATGCTGCTCTGCCTAACTCTACAGTTTCATCAGAAACAAACTGTGTCATAAATAAACTTGTTATACAAGAAAGAGAACTGTTTATTATTCCCTTTGAACCATTCAACTCCTCTCTGTGATAGGCAGCAGATTGAGGCAAATGAATGTTGAGAGACATCATGAGTTCATTAGAAAAATCACACATTAAGGTTGGATATGATAAACTAGAATTATATCAGCATTCTGGTTATTAAACCTTCTTAATTAAATTTAATGTTATTTCCCCCCTACATTACAGTAATTGCACAGTAACTACATTGCCTTTCTGTGGTAGGGAAAATAAAACCTTGTTCTAAGCAAGACAACAATTTAAACTTTCAAAGTCAAATGTATCACTCGGGTGAAAGATAATTTTATGTCCAAGCAAAGAAATAAAGAGGGCCAGTATTTTATGTCCACCATTCCAGATACTCCTGAAGACTAGTGTAAAATAGTGAATTCTATAAGATCTGCTATATATTAACCTCAAAGTTTCCTTCTTTTATTCATTTGAAAAAAAATGCATTCAAAAGACAGTCAAGTAAAACCAGTTGAACTACAAAATAAATATGGTGGCTGGAAGACAGAGACCCACATTTTAAAATTCCATTATGTTTAGTTAAGTTTAGCTAGTTGCATTTTGTCACAGTCTAGTGCACATGAAATACTGGAGAAATATTAAGATAGTTCTAACACACAATACACTGTGAAACACAGACAAGTGGCTTTGTAGTTTGAAAGGGAGGCGGATACATGTCTTCCTCTGGAGATGTATAATCCGTTACTAGAGAAAACACAAAAAATAACTAGATCTTTGGATATAGTTAAGATTGTATAAGAAGAAATAATTCAAGTACAGGATTCACATGAGCTATGGCAAAAAGAAATTGTTCTATTTGACTGACGATTTCATGAAAGGAAATAATAAAAAATGTGTTTTAAACTGGGTGATTAGAGTGAGCTCAAAAAGTGACAAGATTGTATTATTATAAGAAGCCAGTGAGGTTTTTGAATACCATATAAAATGGAGGTTACTAAACTAATACTTTAACTTAGCATTTTATGTCTTACCCTCTTCTCAGTGCTTTTCTGATCAATCACACTCGTGATGATTATCAAAATAGTCACAATGTAGACTTCCATTTATCTCTGACCTAAATTTTAAAAAGTGAAAATAGCCATTCACATGAAATATAATATACATTGGCAATTACATTTTAACTATATTTTCTGGTAACTTGGGAAAAAGTCAAGTGATATTTGCGCAGTGAAATCTTGGGTCTCCTTTCATTGACAAGGTTGATTGTGGTATGACAACGCAGGATCTACATACTTAGGATTAAATTAGAGGGTGACAATTCTTTTTAAAAACACTTTTTATTAATTAATTATTTTAATTCTTTACAACTCAAATGTTGCCTCCCTCCTGGCTCCCCCTCATAGGGTTTTCCCCATCCCCTCTCCCTTTGCCTCTTTCTTTCTTTTTTTTTTTTTAAGACTTATTCATTTATTAAGTACACTGTAGCTGTCTTCAGACACTCCAGAAGAGGGAGTCAGATCTCATTATGGATGGTTGTGAACCACCATGTGGTTGCTGGGATTTGAACTCAGGACCTTTGGAAGAGCAGCAGTCAGTGCTCTTACCCACTGAGCCATCTCTCCAGCCCCTCCCCTTGCCTCTAAGAAAGTGAACCCCATAGGCATTCCCCCACCCTGGGGTCTCAAGTCTCTACAGGTTTAGGCTCATCCTCTACCACTGGGGTCAAACAAGGGAGTTCTCTGCTATAGGGGCCTTGGACAAGCCCATGTATGCTCTCTGGTTGGTGGCTCAGACTCTGAGACTCAAAGGGGTCCAGGTTAGTTGACACTATCGGTCTTCCTATGGAATTGCCATCCCCTTCAGTTCCTTCAGTCCTCCAACTCTTCCATAGAGGTCCCTGATCTCAGTCCAATGATTTGCCATAATTATCTGTATTTGTCTCAGTCAGCTGCTGGTAGAGCCTCTCAGAGGACAGCCATGCTAGGCTACCACCTTCAAGTACAACTCAAATGTGATAAGTGTTAGGCTTTGGTACCCGCCCATGGAATGGATCCCAAGTTGGTACTATCACTGGTTTGTAATTACTTCAGTCTCTACTCCATTTTTGTTCCTACATTTCTTTTAGACAGGAACAATTTTTGGTTGAAAGTTTTGTAGGTAGGTTGGTGTCCCCAGTCATCCACTGGGGTGTCTGACTACTGAAGTTGGTCTCCTCAGGTTCCATATCCCATGGTCTGGAAGAAGCCAAAATCATACAGTGGAGAAAAGAAACCATCTTCAGCAAATTGTGTTGGTCTAAGTGGTAGTCTGCATGTAGAGAATGCAAATTGATCCATATTTATCACCCTGCACAAAGCTCACATCCAAATCTATCAAGGACCTAAATATAAAACCAGATACACTAAATCTTATGGAAGAGAAAGTGAAAAATTGCTGGAAAACAATGGCACAGGAGAAAATTTTCTGAACATAATACCATGGCTCAGGATCTAAGATTAACAGTTGATAAATGGGACCTCATGAAACTGAAAAGCTTTTGTAAGGCAAAGGACACTGTCAATAGGACAAAATGACATCTTACAGATTAAAAAAAGATCTTCATAATTCTATATCCAATAGAGGACTAATATTCAAAATATATAAAGAATCAAGAAGTAGACTCCAAAAATACCAAATTACCCAATTAAGAAATGATGTACAGAGCTAAACAGAGAATTCTCAACAGAGGAATCTCGAATGAACATTTCAAGCATTTAGTTTGAGGCACTATTTCCTCCCCATGGAATAACTGTTATTGCTTTTATTTTCTCAAGCAAAAAAACACAATCTGAAATTAAATTGTTGCTCTGAGGTAGACCAAGCACACATATATCACTACTTATTTCATTGTAATCAGGTTGCTTATAGATACAGGGAACATGTAAATTTTTGAGTGATTAAAAATTATGTCCTGGGCGGTGGTGGCGCACGCCTTTAATCCCAGCACTTGGGAGGCAGAGGCAGGAGGATTTCTGAGTTCGAGGCCAGCCTGGTCTACAAAGTGAGTTCCAGGACAGCCAAGGCTACACAGAGAAACCCTGTCTCGAAAAAACCAAAAAAAAAAAAAAAAAAAAATTATGTCCTTTCTCTGGCAGGCCAGATCATAAACTTGGGGACACTTTTAGTTTCATATGTAAAAATCTTCATGATTTCTCCCTGTCACAACTTAATTGATTTATTCATGGTGCAATTTAGTTTGCACTTTTGAAAAGTTACAAACACACCCATTGAGATTTTAGGTGTTCCTTCTTTTGTATGACAACCATTTCAATGTAAGTCATAACTTGGCATAATGAGACTTTACCCTGAAAAAGAACAGAACCTAACAAATGTAGACAATGAAAAATTAGGCTATACAGGTGTTATCATTGAGAAATAAAAATGTCAAATTTCTCTAGCTCATTTAGCGAGTATCTTATTATCAGTTTTTAATCTATCCATACACTCCTGACTGGTCATGTCTTTGGAATGAATAAACTCAGTGTTTGAAGATCAATTTTGTATTTCCCTTTCAGGAATACTCCTAAAGGAAGTCTTATGATTCCTTTAAAAATTGGCAAAATACCAATCATTCTATCACAAAATTCTTACATATGTGTTTACAATGAATTTTTTTCATCATTAGATTTTAGGAATAGGTTGTAAAATATGCTATGTAACCTTGTTTTCTAATGTATGGTTTCCACTGTAGAATGTAGACACAAAACTACTAACATTTCGAGTAGAAAATAATTTTGCTGTCCTGAATCTTGTTAAACTAAAATGTATGAATAATTTATAAACATTTACAAATTTTCAAATATTCTATATTTAATAATCAGTATATGCCATGTATACTTGTCAATAGTTTTGTGATAAATCCTTAAATGGAGGTACTTGTGATACAGTATCTACGAATCATAAATTTGAGCATGTTCTGATTAAGTACCTCTTCAGAGACCCAGTTATTTTGTCTCAAAAATACAAGTTCTCCTTTGAAGATTCATCTGGAGAAGGATCCACCTCTGGATTCATGTAGCAATTGGAAGCATTATATTCTATAGAACTGCTCCTATGGACACTGGAGCCTAATGTTTTTGCTGGTTATTGGATGAAAGCCACTGCTAGTTTTTGTCCTTGTTGACTTCTCTGACATTGAAACATTCTTTGTGACATTCTAGAAGTTGAGACTGTAATACTGAGAACATGCCAGTCAGACAGGAATCACAATATTCGTGATCTTATTGAAGTAATGCCCCTTCACTGATGTTAAAATCTGTCTGTTTGAGTCAAATCATTCAATAAAAGTGGATAGCTAAGGCCATGAATGTCAGATAAGATATACATAGAGTTGTCGTAGAATTTCCTTCCATAACAAGTATTTGTGTAAAATTTTGTAGTTCACAGACTATAGTAGTCAATATACATAGTCATCTGCCTTTTGAAAGAATCACAACTATCTTGCACAACTTCCCCATACTGAAAAATCAGTACCATGTATTCTCTACAATTAGGATGTAATTATGATGAACTGCCAATTAAATGATGTTTCAGGCAGAAATATTAAATTTAAATGGTCAAAATAGAGGCAATCCTACAAGGTGATGGAAATGCTCGTATTGAAACAGGCTTATCCATATAAGTAAGTAGAAGATGGAGAATAAAGTTTGTCAAAAAGAAAGAGAAAAAAAAAGGGAATTAACAATGTATGCTACCCTGGTCACTTCAGCTAATAGAAAAAAAAATAGCTGAGTGGGAAGGATAGTTAGGCATTAAATTCTAAGTTGTTTCCGAGAAGTCTTCCGCTGCATTTCCAGGGACAGTCTTGGGAATCACAGCTCAGAGTAAGCAATGTGTCGTACTACATGACATCGCACAGACGTGAGTATACACATACAACTTTAGTAAACATTCCGTGACTTCTAAATCCATTCTGAGTTCATCCTAGCATAATCCAATCTTCTTCCTGATTATGCTATTATATGTCATTTCATTTCAAAGAGGTATGGCCAAGATCTACTAAATCATTAAATGGATTTCATATCCCACTAATTAGTATTGATTGTCTGTTTGCAAAGCACTCACCCACTCCAAGATGCTCATGTTCTCTTCATAAGTAATTGTATCCATGGGATCTAGACCACATTTGGAGGTCTCAGAAACTGTCTCATTTCCAGGCTGCTTTTCTGGGTGACTAAGCATAATAGCCTAAAAAGCCCTTGTGAGAAAATAGGTTTTCCCTCTGCTGAGTTACCTTAGTATCAATTGTTAATAAAAAATTACTATTTATTAATGACAAAACACACCTGAATCATGATAATAAAGTGAATGTCTTAACATTCATTCTCCCTTTAATCTTTGAGAATGAAACTAAATTTTGTCCTAGTAGTTTACTTTTCTATTAACGATCAATATAAAGTATACTTCTAGATATGAAATTCAGCGGCTCCTCTAATATGTTCACACTCATTTTTACAAAATCCAAAGTTGAAACTGTCAGCATTGACTTTTTTATAGCAGAGGTCCAACAAATAAAAATTATTTACATCACTTAGTCCAACGGTTAATAAAACAGAGCAAGAAAGACAACACAAGACTCCATTGTATCAAGCAGGATATCATTGTGTCATAATTTTAAGAGTTGTTTTGATCAGAACATGGCCAGGATTCTGTCTTTCCTATTAAAATGTAACATGCCAGAAATATACTCAATATGCACATAATTATAGCTTAGAAGAATCTCCATCAGTTCAGCCAATGGGTTTTGCACTGGTCTATCAATTACTCAGGTATTTCAGGTGAGCACAGTATCTGTGAACAGGTTTAAGTTCAGGAAAGTTAGCATTGGACCTGTAGGTCAGCTGGAGCTGCCTGGCCTATTAGAATTTGTCCTAGAGACCTTGGCCTCATTAGCAGTTTGTATCCTGACCCAATAATCTATACCAAGAAATTGAAACAGTTCAGGATCATTAGGACCTTTGGATCAAGCACAAGGTTAGAATTATTTCTTAATGTTAAATACTTTTATATAATTGGTTAAATGTTACAGCAAAAGTACATACCTCTGCATTTCTGGAAAGCTAATAGGAAAAATAAAAATGACTCAAGCATATATTAAGTAGATAAAAATCCTAAGAAGCGCAGTTCAAGTTTAAAATCTATGGCTTAGAAATTCAATCCAGACAGAGTTTTAAAGTACTATGTTCTTAATACAAATCATGTCCAAATAGAATATGAAAGAGCTACAAACTCAGTTTCTGAGTGTGAGTTCCAGATTTTGCGTGTCATAAAACACTTTGCATGTTATAAATGACCATTATATTGAGTTGAAAAACAACCTCAGCAGAAGCAAGGGCACAATCATTGTTCCCTCTTTTTCTAACTTTGATTCTCATGCACTCTTATTTTCATTCACATTTTGGTATAGTTGGTAAACAAAATACATAATGCTATTGGAATTACTGATTCATATGCTAATATCAATTTTCCTGGCATCTTTTTTCATTTCTAAGAGATTTGGTCTATATGTGACAAAACCATGTTAACCTGCTTACTATTTTTGAAGAAATAAGCAGTTCAGTGAATTTACCAATACCTTGAAAATTATCACACTCGATTTGATATTGGTCTATATTTCATGCTAGCATCCTGTATTGGATGTTGGATAGCTGCTAAAGAGATGTTTTCACATTTCAGGCAGGGAGTTCCAAATATGAGTGATAACTCAAAGCAAATCTAGATAAAAGAGTGACCTATAGCATGGTTTATATATAACATAAGATGTATTTATTTTTTCAAATGATATATGTAGCGACAATAATAAAATATATCTTTCAGAAGTTAATTTAATTGTAGAAACTTAGAGGAATTTGAAAAATATTATAGAAAGATCTGGCGCATCCTTATGTAATTTTTCTCCAACTGTTATATTTTACATGTAAGTAGCACAAACTAATGGCCAGCAAATGTAACATTAGCAAAAACAGAAATGTAAATTAATGCTGTTTTTCTACATCTCAGCATTTGCATCAAAATGAACTGCTTTATAGACACAAAAATACTCACTTTCCTTTAACCTCCCATGTTGGTTCATAATAAAATAATTGAAAATAGTTTTGTATATACAGAGAGAAGTCCATAAATATATATTATATTTTTCAACCATAAAACAAAATTTTAGAAACTACTGAGATGGAATGCTTATTATATTTGTCCATATTTTTATATCTTTTATTATGCTATCTCTCTCTCTTAGATTATTCTTCACATATATTTTGTCTCAAAGCTCTTTAACCTCACATTTTCCATAATGTGAGGGTTTCTTGGAAGTCTTTCTGGAAGTATAGCTCCAAAAGTTAGAAGTCTGAGTGACTTGATTTTTTTTCTCTTGTGTAAAGGTACCCTCAGTCCTTTGTTTCTTTACAGATTACTTTCTCATAGACCCCACCTTCTCCACACTATCAGATTAATGCATTAACCCTCATCAGAAAGGCTTCCTTCTGCAATAGATGGAAATTAATACAAATTCCAACAACTGGTCAACCTGCAAAGAATAAGATTGCTGATTACTTAGTCCAAATGGGTTATCTATATCTTTCCCCACTGCCTCCAAGGTCATCAGATCATCAGAGAAGAGGTGTGGAAAGAGTTTAAGAGCCTGTGGTAATTGAGGTCTTCAGTGAAACAAAACACTAATAACTAGGATATCATTGAACAATTGAATTACAGCTGCTGTAACTGAATACTTGTGACCTGCACAAGATTAAGCCAACTAGAATTCCACGATGTATGGGGTGGAACTATTGAACTCTCTCCTCTCAGCTAAGGAAAAATGTAGCAAAATTACTATTGGGGTGAGGAAAATCAGTTTTAATCCAAGATGTGGCACTAGAGATGCTTTCCTTGTTCCTAAAGATGGCCATGTACACAGGAAACACAAGCAGCATTAGTGGAAGTAGTGGTGTTTTTTTTTTAAGTTTTTTTATTTACATTCCAAATCATTCCCCCTTTCCCGTTTCCTCCCTCCCCGAAAGTCCCATAAGCCCCCTCCCCTCCCTCTTTTCCCCATTCAACCCCCTCTCGCTTCTCTGTCCTGGCATTCCCCTATATCCAGTCTTTCCAGGACCAGGGGTCTCTCCCTCCATCTTCTTGGAAATCTATTGATATGCGAATTGTGTCTAGGGTAAAAGAAATGAGGTCAAGAGAACATAGCTGTTTGGAGAGAGGAGAGTTAATGAAGCAAAGGATATGGTAGTGTGTAGAAGATAAAGGGAAGGGTTATTAGGTGAGCAAGATGTAACTTCCTGCACCAGTATGAATACCAAGAAGTGTGCTCCCAAGCATGCCAGTAGTAGAATTCCTATGTTACTGAGAAATGCAATGTTCTGATTCCAGTGTTAAACCCACTACTCCAGATACCTTGAGGATAAGAGCAAAATATAAGTTTTATATCATTTTCTCAGTATTTTTGATGCACACAATGTTGAGAATCACTGGGCAAGATCAAAGGGCAATGCCCATGCCCCAGACAAGTGAACTATGCCTAACCAGTAAACATACAAAACCCAATTTCAATGGCTTTTGTTCAATGTTAGTTTCAGTGATTGCTGTGATGTCAATATTAATGCATTTGTTCAATAAATTATCTATAGCGAATTCTCCAATGGGATGGTAGTTGCCAGGCACTGATGGTTAGGGAAATTGAAAATCTAGTTTTCAATGGGTAGAGAGATTCTTTGTCTTGTAAGCTTAAAATAATATGATTATCCATTGTGGTTATTGTTGCCCAGATTACTTAAACTAGTACTGAGAAAAAGTCCACATAATTAGGGTTACAATGTAAATTTTATTGTGTAATTTACCACTACCTTAAAAAAATTACTTTTTACTTCTATTTATTGTGATATTGCTATGCTATGAACATAGTGGAGCATGTGTCCTTATTGCATGCAGGTAAAGTCTCTGGGTATAGCCGGATCCTCCGGGAGTGTCATGCCCAGTTTTCTGAGGAACCGCCAGACTGCTTTCCAGAGTGGTTGCACCAGCCTGCAATTCCACCAGCAGTGGAGGAGTGTTCCTCTTTCTCCACATCCTCGCCAACAACTGCTGTCTCCTGTGTTTTTGATCTTAGCCATCCTGACTGGTGTGAGATGGAATCTCAGGGTTGTTTTGATTTGCATTTCCCTAATGACTAAGGATGATGAACATCTCTTTAGGTGCTTCTCAGCCATTAGATATTCTTCAGGTGAGAACTCTTTGTGTAGCTCTGTACCCCATTTTTTAATAGGGTTACTTGCCTCTCTGGAGTTTAACTTCTTGAGTTCTTTGTATATATTGGATATTAGCCCTCTGTCGGATGTACGATTGCTAAAGATCATTTCCCAGTTAGTTGGTTGCCACTTTGTCTTTTTGACAGTGTCTTTTGCCTTGCAAAAACTTTGTAATTTAATGAGGTCCCATTTGTCTATTCTTGATCTTAGAGCATAAGCTATTGGAGTTCTGTTCAGGAAATTCTCCCCTGTGCCCATATGTTCAAGGTTCTTCCCTAGTTTCCCTTCTATTAGTTTCAGTGTGTCTGGTTTTATGTGGAGATCTTTGATCCACTTAGAATTGAGCTTAGTGCAAGGAGATAAGGATGGGTCAATTTGCATTCTTCTGCATGTTGACCTCCAGCTGAGCCAGCACCATTTGTTGAAAAGGCTATCTTTTTTTCCACTGGATGGTTTTAGCTCCTTTGTCAAAGATCAAGTGACCATAGGAGTGTGGATTCATTTCTGGGTCTTCAATTCTGTTCCATTGATCTACATGTCTGTTACTGTACCAATACCATGCAGTTTTTAACACTATTGCTCTGTAGTACAGCTTGAGATCCGGGATACTGATTCCCCCAGAGGTTCTTTTACTCTTGAGAATAGTTTTAGCTATTCTGGGTTTTCTGTTATTCCAGATGAATTTTTGAATTGCTCTGTCTAACTTTATGAAGAATTGAGTTGGGATTTTGATGGGGATTGCATTGAATCTGTATATTACTTTTGGTAAGATGCTCATTTTTACTATATTAATCCTGCCAATCCATGAGCATGGCAGATTTTTCCATCTTCTGAGGTCTTCTTCAATTTCTTTCTTCAGAGACTTGAAGTTCTTGTCATACAGATCTTTCACTTGTTTGGTTAGAGTCACGCCAAGATACTTAATATGGTTTGTGGCTAACGTGAAGGGTATTATTTCTCTTACTTCTTTCTCAGCCTGCTTATCCTTTGAGTATAGGAAGGCTTCTGACTTGCTTGAGTTGATTTTATATCCGGCCACTTTGCTGAAGTCGTTTATCAGCTGTAGGAGTTCTCTGGTGGAGTTCTTTGGGTCGCTTATGTATGCTATCATATTGTCTGCAAATAGTGATAGTTTGACTTCTTCCTTTCCAATTTGTATCCCTTTGACCTCTTTTTGTTGTCTAATTGCTCTAGCTAGAACTTCAAGTATTATATTGAAAAGATATGGAGAGAGAGGGCAGCCTTGTCTAGTCCCTGATTTTAGTGGGATTGCTTCAAGTTTCTCTCCATTTAGATTGATGCTGGCTACCGGTTTGCTGTAAATTGCTTTTACTATGTTTAGATATGGGCCTTGAATTCCTGATCTTTCCAAGACCTTTAGCATGAAAGGATGCTGAATTTTGTCAAATGCTTTCTCAGCATCTAATGAGATGACCATGTGGCTTTTTTCTTTGAGATTGTTTATGTAGTGGATTACATTGATGGATTTCCTTATATTGAACCATCCCTGCATCCCTGGGATGAAGCCTACTTGATCGTGGTGAATGATCGTTTTGATGTGTTCTTGGATTCGGTTGGCAAGAATTTTATTGAGTATTTTTGCATCGATATTCATAAGAGAGATTGGTCTGAGATTCTCTTTCTTTGTCGGATCTTTGTGTGCTTTTGGTATTAGTGTAATTGTGGCTTCATAGAACGAGTTGGGTAGTGTTCCTTCTGTTTCTATTTTGTGGAACAGTTTGAAGAGTATTGGTGTTAGGTCTTCTTTGAAGGTCTGATAGAATTCTGCACTAAAACCATCTGGACCTGTGCTTTTTTTGGTTGGAAGACTTCCAATGACAACTTCTATTTCTTCAGGGCTTATAGGATGGTTTAGATGGTCTATTTGATCCTGCTATGCAAACAAAGCATATTTTCTTTACTTTTCTGAAATTTAATGATGAGGTATTTTACATTACTTTCTTTGAACTTATGATATCTGAATGGTCATTAATTTTCTGAATTGGTAGGTATGCAGCTTTTGCCAAATTTCTACAATTTTGAACTGATTTTATGAGAACACATTCAGCTACATTCATTTTTCACACCTCTCTAAACATCTTAGGAAAGAAATATCAGGTCTTTGCTTGTTTTCTAAAAGAAATTCAAGGTCATTTGCTTATTGCATTTCAGTCCTTTCCTCTCTTTTTTATACTTTTATAATTATTTTTTTAAAAAAATCATTTCTTTGTTTTGTGGATGGTAAGTTTATATGACTGAATGTGGTAGGTGTGCCCATTTGTATATGTCTGTGTGTATACGTGTCAGCACGTGTTTCTGTGTCTGTGTTTTTCCATATGTGTCTGTGCATCTGCCTTTGTTAGTGTGTCTGTGTGTGCCTGAGTTTGTGTATGTGTCTATATGTGTGCATTTGTCTCTGTGTATTTGAATGTGTGTCTCTGTACATCTCTGTGAGTCTGTATGTGTGTATATGTGTGTTTGTTGTCTATTTTTTCCATAGACACCAAGTGTCTCTGTGTGTGTATCTCTTATGTTTGTGGCTTTGTGTGCATTTGTGCATATTTCTCTTTATGTCATTGTGTGTTGTATGCAAATATGACTGCATATGCGTATCCTCAGGGAGACCAGAGGAAGACAAGAAGTGTTCTGCTTCTTTCATTCTCTGCTTTATTTCTTTTGAGAAAAGGTCTTTTAGTACTCTGAAGCTAGAATAGCTGGCCAACAAACCAGAATACACCTCAATTCTGCTTTCTCCACTCCCATTAATAACTGTCTTTTCAGTCATGAATGTCCACACACATCTTTTAGCATAGATGCCAAGATCTATACCCATAACGACACAGCAAACACTTTCAGGTACTAAACCATCTCTGTGGTCCTTACGTTAGATACTATTTTATTATTTTATCTTTAAGTTTGCAGATACTTTCATTCTGTTAAACATATTTATTGATAATTTTTATTTGGATTGGATTATTATGATTTTAACCCAATATTTCTGCTTGTTTATCCCTTATACTTTCTGATTGCTTCTGTGTTCGTTGTGTTTATATCTTCTGAACATCTAGAGTTGCTCTTTGAAGCCTTTCTGTAATGACTGTTTTAGATTTCTTGTCAAATGATTTTAGCATCTTTGTCATTTTGGAACTGCATCTTTTCTCATTCTTGCTCATAATCTGCTGTCTCTCATATCATTATGTAGTGCTATTTCCTAGATATTTAGGGTACTGTGTTGTTAGGAGGCCTCTTTAAGCTCTGTGTGAGCAGAGAAAACGTACCCACTGGCTGGTATGGAGAAAGGTCTCACTCTTTATAAGGCAGATACTGACACTGTGGTAAGCAGCAGAACACTGTCATTGGGTAAGAGGAACAACTGCAGCTCCTTGAAGTTCTCCCTGATGACATCTTGGGATGGGGTAAGTCTGCTGGAGACAAACACTTAGATGGTAGTGCTATGATTTCATGTCCTTCCTATTCAGCATTTTCTGAGATTAGAAAGCCTTTCACTGTGGTATTTGGCTTGGGTAGGTGTCTGAAAGTTTCCATTGTGCAGATAGATCTCTCTCTGTTCCTCTAACTTTAGTAAAATAAATTTTCTTTTTTCAATGTCTTCTGTTTGTTTATGCACTTTGATGCTTCCACATTCTGGCTTTCTTATGACTGATTTGAATGCATTAATTAAAAGTTTTAGCTGTGCTTATTGAGATTAATAAAGAGAGATGGGTTTATTGTGCATGTATTCAGAGTCAGAGGTCTCTACCCTGACTAATTTTGAAAGAATAATATATTTTCAATAAATATTATTTTGATAATTTAAATTATTCCAAGTAAAACAGTATTCCTTGGTTGTAATTTCATATAATTATTTAGTTGTGGTACAGGTGTAGGATGACGCTTAAACATCTCTGAGCTACTTCAGCATTTAAGACTTCCACATCTATTCTAAACTAATGACCTCACTTGTATCAGTAGCTGCAGTATTTGTGCTTGGGAGCGTCTAATACCTTTTGTCATCCTTATCACTGATACCCATCATTGTGATGAAATAGTATACAGAGGCTTTCTTCTCAAATCCCTGAGGTAAAAGTACTAGTTGAAGATTGTCCATAGCTTATAGCTGATAATAAATTCACAGAATGACTGTTGTTCAATCAAGTGACACAAAATGAACATTGGGAATCCCATTGTATAGAAGATGTGCTTAGAAACACTAAGCTTACATGTTTGTAACAAAACCCTTTCACATGTACAAATAAACTGGAAAGCTTATGATTTTAAATGTCTTCTGAATAATAAAACTGAGACCCCTGAGTTTTATGATTTTTCTTCCTACTCATAATTTTTGGGACAGATTTTTTTTAAGAAAAAAAATATTTAACTACAACCTGTAGCGGTTAAAGTGTACTTATTCATTTATTTCAACTAGTATCAAATATTTGTTAAATAATAATTGTTTGCGAGTTCTTGGAGATATAATGTTAGTAAAACACTTTATGTCCCCTTTAGGCTTTAAGACACTGAACTTCATTTAGAGACACAAAGACAATATTTATGAGATCATCACAATATGTCCATGAAGAAGTTGTAAGGACAGCAATCTATAATCTCAGCTTGACATTACCTCAAGCCTTTTCCTAGACTCATTTAGTCCCTTATCACCCCAAGCTCATTCTCTATGAAGCTCCTATCCATATGCCAAATGTCAACAGAAAGGTAAGTTTTCACTGAATAGAAATTCGCAGACAAGTAATTGATCAGAAATGTTTTTCCAAAGTTTCATATTTCAAATTTTTCTAGATACAAGTATCATTGAAAACTTTCACATTTTCCATAAATCATTAATTTCTCTGACAAATAAGTGATTTCCAGCTTTTTTATAATCTATATGCAATATAAAGGCAATAAAGTCTTGAGGATTTTGGACTCCTCCCTTTAGATACAGGAATGAGCATCGAGGTCTTCCAAGGGCTGAGTCTCCGCTGGGTACCTGGGCTGTCACCACTTTTCTCCTGAGTGAATATCAAAACTTCCAGCATCAACATTGTCATGTCACACTTTCATGGCTTTGAATTTAATCTTCTCAATCACTTTCTTTTATCTCTGTAAATGAATTTATGGAGAATCTTAATTCTATGGATACAGTTTTTTGTTTTGTTGTTGTTATAATGCTCTCCTAGTAGCTGCCACATTCTAACTGAGAGCAAGAGACAAAGGATACACCTAGGAAGGATGCAGAACAAAGGATAAATGGCAGGAGGTATTTTCACACTAGATCATAAATAAGAATATTGATAACAGAGAAAGCAAGGGCACTATTATGTGGTTAGAGGTGATGTGGCTGAGTATGAGTGAATAAATGGGGGTTGTCAAGGGGTTAAGCCTAGGTAATATACCACATTTTCATGAACACGTGTCCTTAGCAGCTAAAGACTGACATGCTGATCTTAAGTGTGAGACCTAAAGGTAAACCATAATATGGACCTGAAATGTTATAGAGATTATTTTAACTGGAAGTTTACATAGTGTTTATATCTCTCTATTTCCCCATTGGAAATATTCATGGTATTCTACTCATTAACTTCATTGTTTCCCTTTTTTTCCCTTCCCAGTATAAGATTATGCTTGGGTGCTGAAAAAATTCAAACCCAAAGACTTCATGTCACAATAATGTTTTCATTTTAAAATATCCATTTTGTCTCAACACAACTTCAAATCTGCCTATCATATCAGTTAAGGAGAAATGTCTACCGGAGCAGCAACAATTACATTAGTTTGGGTACAATATCCTTGAAGAAATTTAGGTTAGTGATGTTTTTTCACAGAGATATCCTAGGTCAAGTGAAATGAACTCATTTAAAAGCTCCCAGTAAGATAAAGATATCATAAATGTGTAAGACACAGCAATAGATAAAAAGAAAATTTCACCAAATTATCTCATAATTTTTGTCATTTATTAGAACAAGCATAAATCAAAAATCAGCTTTGTAAAATTGTACATATGGAACTGCTTTCTAATACATGATAGCATTCTACTTAGAGGTGGATATTTCATGGCACTCACAAGCTTTGGAAATATAAGGTAGAAAACAAGTTTAACAGACACATAACAGGTGTCAGTGTCTTCAAAAACTGGACAGGACTGATATATTAGAAAGTTTCAGTTTCATTATGCTATAACCTTATTTACCAAAGTCAGCATAAATAACCAATCATACTGTGTCCAAATGGAATGGATAGACTATTTGAAGTGGTATTAAAAGATGAATTCGGTATTACCATTAGAAGCACTCCTATACGTAGTTCTTTATCCCCTTACTCCTCCTATCCCAGCCAACTCGCTGCAGAATATTCTGTAGAACATGAGCACTTTTCACATTCCCCAAGGCTCACATTTGCCTGATGCTTCTCAATAGGTTTGCTCTGTTGCTTTAGAAGGCAAAATACATCATGTGAAAATTGCTCCATACTTAAATTAAGTACTTAAACAAATAAAGCTGCAAAAAATGATTCATTTTATAATCTTGACATTCTTGGCCAAAGCCAGGAAGCTAAGAGGAGACAGTGCCATGATGTTGAAGAGTGATTAGCAATTAGGATCATTTTAACTGCAAGAAAATCACAGTTACAGTATCCTGTTTCTCTAAAACAGTTCCTCCATTAAAAGAGTCGGCAGTGACATTGGCTAGTAAGAGTCATTAAAAGAAACTTAATACGTGGTGCAAATAGAAAAGATACTGCCTGAAATAAAACAGTGTGCCTAAGAGCCCTGCCACTGTAGTTAGCAATGAAGAACTGTGGCATTCTGAATAGTAAATCAAATTTACTGCGAGGTTGGAATAGAGAAATATTTCTCAAATATATTCTACCTCCTCTCATACTCCTAATTGGTCACTGGAAATTACTGAGCCAATATTTCTGGCAGAGGTGGAAAATGTATTTTGGACATATTTTTTGTATTGTAAATATCAAGTATTACCTCATCATTTAGATACTGTACTTTCTCAACATTAATGGAGTTCATTATTCCCTCCAAACACGCTAGCTACTAGCTACCACAAACGATAGTCCTACTTCCAACTATTCACTGAGCTATGGTGCAGAGAGTATTTCCTGAGTCAAATTCAAGCAACCCCTTTAGGGGCTTACCCATTAGTTTTAGTAAAACATAACAACACTGCTGGGTCAGTTAGGCTTTTCTTATTTACATAAATAGTAAGAGAAAGAAGATAATATTACATTTTAGAATCTGGACTCGGAATCAAATTATGCTGAGAATAAACTGTCTCCTTTACAAACACTTATAAGAAAGGATTTCAGATTGTGTGCACAGCATCGAGTGGTACATTTTATTCTTATTAATGTTTCATAAACACATGTATAAAAACAACATGCTTTCTCCTGCTTCTAAGTATTTAGTAGAATTATTGCAGTGTCTGCTTACAATGGTTGAGTGCACAAGCTATCCATGCCTTATCATAAATTTCACAATGCATTAAGATGCCATTAACTGTACCTCCCATGGTTGTCTCCTAATTTACATTCTTTATAAATCATCAGGTAAGAGTCAAGTGGACTGGGAATAATCTGCCCTGTTATCCCTTCTGCCACAAACCAAATACCGTCCATCCTCTCCACTTTGTTATTTTCAGCCTTCCCAAGTGCTCCTTGCCCAAGCTTTACCAGGGTGTTTAACATATACAGATGTACCAAATACGCAGTCATCAATGGTTCCTATATGATCACAATAATAACATACAAATTAACTTTAAAGATGGCTATAACATTATAGACAAAGATAGAATCCCTTGTCAACTCTGCTTTTCTGTTGTAAGGCAGGGGTGCTTCTTTAAGACCCAGCAAGCAGGAGATGAAAAGAAGCTTTATCTTCATGCATCCCTTGTCCCCTAGTCTCATCCTTAATGCCTTCACTATGAAGTTTCCATAGGCACAGATTCTCAATATGAATCAGAACTTAGAATTTGCCTGATTCAATTCCCACCCAGGGTAGGATTCCCCACAGAACACTGTCCCTCTGTTGCCTGAGTACTTGTAGAAAAGGGAGCCCATATATTTGTAAGAATATCTATTCTGATGCCATTCAGATGAACTCACTTTAAAGGTCTTGCAGGAAAGTCCTCATTTCTTTTATAATCTCTTCTTACTCTTGTTTCACAAAGAGTGATAGTGACTTTTCTTCTCTCTCTCGGTGGCCAGACTTGACTCATTCTGATTGCCACTGTTTGATACATGACAGTGCTGCTGAGTTATAACATTCCTCTGATTTTTGTTACCTTTGTCACTTATCTTGGAAACCACTATTACTCAAAGCAACTCGACTCCTGCCTGTCTTGTTAGGACATGCACTGCTGTGAAGAGAAAACATAACCCCAGCAACTCATATAAAGGAAAACACTTAATTGGGGCTGGGTTCAGAGGTTTAGTCCATTGTTACCATGGCAGGAAGCATGATGGCTTGCAGGGAGATATGATTCTAGAAAAGGATCTGAGTGTTCTACATCTGGATCAATACGCAGCAGGAAGAGAGCACAATTCTAGCCTTGGTTTGAGCTTCTGAAACCCCAAAACCCACTCTCAGTGCCACACTTCCTTCAACAAGGATACCCCTACTTCAACAAGGCTACATTTTCTAATCTCTGTCATGTGGAAATGCTCCCTAATAACCAAGGATTCAAGATATGAGTCTATGGGGCTGGGTGGGGGGGATCATTCCTATTCAAACCACCACTGCCTAATTAAAATAATAATGATACTGTTGTCAAAACTAAAGGCAAAGAAAAGCTTTATGTGTTTTGTGTACTACATTCAACATTTTTCTTTCTATTGCAAAAAAAGGTGTGAATTTTAATATTGTTCATTGTGTTTTGGATGAAGTCCCACAGCAATTTGACAGGAAAGAAGTTTTAGAACTATGGCCACATGGACAAATTCACACGTGTTCTGCATCGAAGACTCAGAAAAAAGCAAATACTCATTTCAGACAAACACAAATCCCAAATGATCATCAATTTTGACAGATAAGTTAATGTGTCATGTTGTATTTATTTACTTCAAGAAGAAGTTATCTAATAAAAATAACTTTTATTTCTAGACTGGGATTTCTTCCCAAAGTCGTATAACTTACAGATTTTAATAATAACGAATGTTAAAATAGTAGATGCCACTTACTATAGTTTTATCTTTGAATTTGAACCTCATTTTGCTTTAGAAGGAAGGACATGGTCATTGGGCAGTGGATAGTTTGTTGTTGTGGTGGTGGTGGTGGTTGTTGTTTTATTAATCATTTTATTCATTTACATTTCAAATGATATTCCCCTTTGCAGCTTCTCCTCCACAAACCTTCCATCCCATCCCTCCTCCCCTTTGCCTCTATGAGGGTATTTTCCCACCCACCACCCACTCCTGGCTCACTGACATAGTATCTCCCTATGCTGGGACATCAAGCCTCCAAAGAACTAAGGACCTCCCCTCCCATTCATTCCAGATAAGGCAGTCATTGGCTACCTATGTATCTGGAGCCATGGATCCCTCAATGTATACACTTTGGTTGGTGGTTTAGTCCCTGGGAGATCTGGGTAGTCCAGTTAGTTGATATTGGTTTTCCTATGGGGTTGCAATATCCTAGCTCTTCCATTGGGGTCCACATGCTCATTCAATGGTTGGCTGTGCATCTGTATCTGTATTAGTCAGGTGCTGGCAGAACCTCTCAAGGGACAGCCATACTAGACTCCTGTCAGCAAGTACTTGCTGACATCAGCAGTATTGTCCAGGTTTGGGTCTACAGATGGAGAGGATCCCTAGGTAGTGTGGTCTCTGTATGGTCTTTCCTTTAGTCTCTGCTCCATTTTTGCCACTGTCTTTCCTTTGAACAGGAATAATTCTGCGTTAAAAATTTTGAGACTTCATATGTTTTGTGGGTTGTGCCATGGGTGTTCTGAGCTTTTGGGTTAATATCCACATTTCAATGAGTACACACCATTTCTGTTCTTTGGTGATTGGGTTACCTTACTCTGGATATTTTCTAGTTCCATCCATTTGCCTAGGAATTTCATGAAGTCATTGCTTTTAATAGCTGAGTAGTACTTCTTTGTGTAAATGTACCACATTTTCTGTATCCATTCCTCTGTTGAGAGGCATATGGGTTCTTTACAGCTCTGGCTACTATAAATAAGGCTGCTATAAACATAGTAGAGCATGTGTCCTTGTTAAATGTTGGAGCATCTTTTGGGTATATTCCTAGTACTGACATATAGAGGTGATCTGATTCGTGGTTTTCCTCTTTGTTCTTTGCTAAGAAAACATGCCCAGGTATTTATAACAGTGAGTCTCCGAATTGATGTTGAAAAGAGCATGGAGCAAAATGGGAATCCCCTCTAAATTCCACTGTGCCAAGAGCATCAGAAGACCAGTTTTTCTTTTGCTTCAGTCCCCCAGAAGAATAATGCATTATTTTGAAGTATCTGGGAGAGGAAGATCATATAGGGGGATATAGAAAGCTGTTCCTTTTAAAAGAAGTATTAGCAGGTTGCACAATGCTATCATGTGCCCTGTACAGCACACTCTCTTTTTGAGGAAGCAGAGGCATTGCCAAGAAGCAGGTATCAGGAGGAAAGAGTAGGCAGAAACAAATCCAAGTGTATGAGATTCTCTGACGTCTGTCTTCTCTTCCATCTGTAAGGTTTCCGTGGGCACACCGGGTCTACAAAACCAATTTTAAATGTCACTCTCATCAGAACACAATCATATTTTCTATCAAATGTAAAAGCAGATTCTTTCTCAATAATAACACATATACAAGATTAAACTTGTGCTGTCAGCTTTTCAGATGGAATTAAGACCATGTTAATGTCAAGGAAAACAAGACTCTACTTCCCAAGTGTGATGATTTAGAAAATAAATTTCCCTGTTCCTCATCTGTGATAATTATGTGCAGGTCTGAGATGTATTTATGTATTCAGTGCAAAACAGGTAAAGTGGTACAAAAAGTCACATGGAAAATCTTATTCTCTTTATTTCAGAGTCATGACTGCTAATGCATGAAACACTCTACAAGACAAAGACACATGTGCACAAGCACTGAGTTTTTAATTGAAACGCAGATTAACTTAAAATATGGAAGACATGAAATTAGTTCCATTGGACTTGGGTAAAGTGAAATCACTACAATTCATTTTTTTTCTTTACTTTACCCAAGGTCAACTAAACATTGGTAGTAAGACTGGAACCAAAAACTGTGTCTTTTCCCCAAATTCCACTCATTTTTTTCCATTTAATTTCATTTTTACAAAATCATTCTCTGAAATATGATTCAGATTTGTATTTTCCTTTTTTATATTTAATCATGTGACTCCGTAGGATAAAAAAAATCTGAAAATGTTTATATTGTGCTTTATATTAAAGGTATAATTTGCAAAGTAATTTATACCTGTTTATCCTGGCTCCATCACCATACAAGTCAGCTTCTTGAAATGATGACTATGGACTAATCCCCTGAAACATTGATTAAATGGTATTCTTTGATGAGATTTGCCTTGATTATGGTATCTCTTCGCTGTAACAGAAAAGTAACTAGGGCACTCTCATCCTATCTCCCCCATTCCTCCTCCTCTTTCTCCTCTTCCTCCATCACTATTACCTCCCCTTTCTCCTTCATTTTGCCCAGTAAATCAAAAACAGATAAACTCCTCATCTTCCTAATTTTCCTGAACTGCAAGGAAATCTTGTTGAAATCCTAAAGAATTTAACTGACATGTTTCTTCTAACACACACACACACACACACACACACACACACGCACCGCCCCCCCCACACACACACATGTACCTAATAAAACCAACATTCCCTTAAGATTTTATACAGGCTTGAAAACTTCTTCACAGAGCCTAGAATCTAACACACAATTAATGAAGAATAGTGAACATTATGTTTGACAAACTCTTCAGAGTGGTTTTAAGCTAGGTGCTATTTAAAAGCATTTTCCTGACTTCTCTAACCCAGTATAATTTGAAGCTTCATTCGAAATACATACCCTTATACAACAGCTAGCTCACCCTTTATCAAAGATGCTTCATTGTGGAGCAGATAGGAACTACTACGGAATTCCACAACTCATCCAAATGCAGAGAACAACTGACTCTATGGTATTCAATAACATCTGAGATGTCTACAACATAACTAACACACCTAATGCTTAAGGAATATCATAGAAGATGGGCTGGAAAGATTATAAGATCCAGTGAATTAATATCACTGCTGCTAGATACTGTCTTCTAGACATTATAAGGAATCTTCATTCATGAAATCTCGACACAGTTGTCTAAACAAGGACTGCATAAAGGCAACACCAGTTGACATGACAACATGAATCTCACAAAACCCATCCTTAGAAGAAAAGTTATATGCAAACAATGCCTATTGAGAGGGAAATTATTCTTCTCTGGGAATAAAGCTTAATATATTATCCAACCCCAAATGGTCAGTCTTAAATATACATACATATAAACAATGATGAATTAACTTGTATTGTGCTCCTTATTCTCTCTGTCTCTCTATCTCTCTCTGTCTCTGTCTGTCTCTCTATCATGCACACATGCACACGTACTAAGTACCAATATTAGTTAAAGAAGAAGAAGAAGATCATATCTGAGAAGGAATAAAGAGGATGATGAATGAGATGGGAGAGGAATGAGGAGTGGAAATTACATAACTACAGTACTCAAGTACAAAATTCACAAAGATAAAACATAATTAGCAGACTATGACACATTCCACATTTTTGTGATTTAAAATATTCAGATACAAAATGATTTAAAAATGTTTCACATTGCCTCAAGAAGCATTCTTTTTGATAACCCATTAATGCTTTATATTGGAAAAGGTGAATTATGCTAGCAATCTCATATCACTTCTCTTTATAATAGCATAATCATAAAGAATTAGTGATGTTTCTTCTCTTAATCTCATCAAGACTCACAGTGTAAGATAGTGTAAGGACAAAAAAGCAGATCAATGGATACGGAGCTTGGGACTGAATTGTGTTATCTGAGTGTCCAGTGATATTAGAACCTGGAGAAAAACTAAGTAAGCACAAGAGGGAAGGCTGACTAGGGGAGAGCATTGCTATTCTCTTCAAACTTTTAAACAAGTACATCCTCATTCCTCTAGGTTGCTATTCCTCCAGGATGTTAAAACAGCTTAAGGCGCTGAGAGTTTGTAATGTTCTCCTTTGAAAATATTTCCTACAAGATTTAGTGTATAGAAAAGTTCCACATTTAATGTGTGTGTGTTCTTAATCACCTCCAGGGAGTTAAGGAATAATCTGCTTCTGTTTGCTTCTCATACTCTCTAGCTTCATAACAATCCACAGATCACACAGTGATCAGCAGACCACACCAGGGAGTCTTTGCTCTTCACACTGTGGAGGCCGGATGTGTTTCCATAGTGATGTTACATCCATATCAGAAAAACCTACTGTGTATTCACAAGCTTCTGGTCTCTATCATTAAGTGTAACTGGCACCAAGAAACAAGCCCTCCTTGCTTCTTTTATTTTATGGGGTAAACGCTAGAATTAAGAGAAAGACCAAGAGGATATCTATATTAAATATCTATCAAGATACATGAAATTAAAAATTAGACGCCCCAGAATCACTTTCTAAAAATAATAAAGACCTTGGTTATTTATTTAAATGTTTTATTTTTCATCAATACTCTTTCTGTTACCCAGAGAAAAGTAGGCACGATCAAAACACCATATACACTATCGAAGTTGCTCAATTATTAGTATTTTACCCCAATTGAGAGTCACAAATTGTTTGTGTTGTGCTAAATGTTGAATTAGACACAGTTGCCCTCTAGTAACCTCAATTGTGGTAGAAGCTTACCAATACTGTCCAAGACTAATCAATTTTCAGGTCGGAAAGCAAAAGAGAATCGATCAGTGATTGACTGCTGGATCCTGTCTTCAGAAACACAGTGTGTGATGTTCCAGTGCTGGGTCCCTGTTTCTGTGCAATCATTCACAGTTGTTCTGGCTTTGTGGTTGTCCCAACTTCCCATAGTCTTCTTGTCAGAAGTTGTTAAGAACCTGTTGATGTACAAGTTTTCTAACAACCAACTCCTAGCTTTGCATTATGTGTATGTGTGTATGTGTGTGTTCATGTGTGCATTTGTGTGTGTGTACGTGTAAATGTGTATTGGAGTGTGAGAGGTAAGTGTGAGTACATGAGTGTGTGTGAGGGATAGTGTGATTTGTGTGAATGTGAGTGTCTGTGTGCATGTCTGAGGATGTGTCTGTTTGTATGTGTAAATGTGTCTGTATGGGTGTACAAATATGTATGTGTGTCTTACTTAGGGTTTTACTGCTGTGAAGAGATACCATGACCAAGGGAACTCTTATAAGGACATTCAATTGGGGCTGGCTTACAGGTTCAGAGGTTCAGTCCATTATTATCAAGGCAGGGGCATGGCTGCATTTAGGCAGGCATGGTGTAGGAGGAGCTAAGAGTGCTGTATCTTGTTCTGAAAGCAAACAGGAGAAGACTGGGTTCCAGGGAGTTAGGATGAAGTTCTTAAAGCTCACATCAACAATGACACACTTTCTCTAATAAGGCCACACCTACTCCAACAAGGCTACAATTTTAATAGTGCTACTCCCTGAGCCAAGCAAATTGCAAATTCAAGCCATCAAAATGTGTGCATGTATGTGTGAGTGTGTGTGGATGAGTGTGTGTGTGTGTGCATGTGTGTGTAGCTATGAGTGTGTATTTGTAAGAGTATGTGTGTATGCGTGTGTTTGTGTATGAGTATGTACGTTCACTTGGTTCGGTTGGGCACAAGAGTATTCAGGTCTATGATGGGCCAGATGTCAACACTTGTTTCATTTCTCAGTTGAATTCCTCCCAGATTTTCTGAAGGGGGAATCTCTCAACTCCTTGCAACATACTAAGTAAGCTAACTTGCTCTCCACTGAACTCCAAGGATCAAGCTATCTCTGCCTTCCCAACACAGAAATTACAAGCAGCTACTACCCATTCCTGGGTTTCTTTACATAGCTTCATGGGATAAAATTAAAGGTCTCATGTTTCAACTGCAAGCAATTTCCTTACTGTCCCATCTCTCTAGCCAACATACCAAGCACATTTTAATTTAACCTATAGCAGATGCTTGTAAAATTGAGTTTTTCTTTCTGACCACTTAATTCCCAGAAATAATGACTCTAAGGCTAATTATTAATTAATAAATGTTTATGCCATAAGCTTTGGCTTGTTCTCTGACTAGCTCTAACTTATTATCCTTTTTTCTTCTAACCTGAGTTCAGCAATGTGACTTTTTTTCTACTTATCTTCTTACATTGCTCCTCCTCATTCCAAGGCAAATCTCCCCTGCCTTTGACTATTTCCCAGAATTCTTTCTATCCCTGCCAGATATCCCACCTTCTAGTTCTGCTGCCTTTGCTCATTGGCCATAAGTTTTTTTTGTTTTTGTTTTTGTTTTTTGTTTTTTTGTTTTTTGTTTGTTTATTTTTTGTTTTTGTTTTTGAGTCGCAGTTTCTCTCTGTAGCCCTGGCTGTCCTGGAACTCACTCTGTAGACCAGGCTAGCCTTGAACTCAGATATCTGCCGGCCTCTGCTTCCCAAGTGCTGGGATTAAAGGCATGCACCACTACTAGCAGGCTGGCCATAAGTTTTTTAATGACAGGGATGCTTATGAGAAGTTCTCTCTATAGATGTTTCATATACATAAAAAAAAAACAGCTACTTAATTAGAAGTAAGTATGCTTAGTGAGGTCACCCAATCACAAGAGAACACACATGGTATGCAGTCACTGATAAGTGGGTTATTAGCCCAGAATCTTGGAATACCCAAGACACAATTCACATATCAATAGATTTCCAAGAAGATGGAAGGAGAGACCCCTGGTCCTGGAAAGACTGGATGTAGGGGAATACCAGGACAGAGAAGCGAGAGGGGGTTGAATGGGGAACAGGGGGAGGGAAGAGGGCTTATGGGACTTTCGGGGAGGGAGGAAATGGGAAAGGGGAAATCATTTGGAATGTAAATAAAAAATATAGAAAAAAAGAAATAAGTATGTATATACATATATGTAATAGTAAATTATATATAGTGTATCCCATAATCTTATTCTATTTGATATTATAAAGTAGTATCTGCTCACTTAACCCACTCAAAGATACTCCAACATTATTTACTCTGTAAACAAAATGAATCAAATCCCTTTATTTCCAGAGTATGCAGGAACATGATGCCAGCTCATATGTTGCTTTACTGAGTGTTTGTTTCCATTGGGAGATGAGCCTCCTTACTCATAAGCAAGATTCAAGCAATAGAAATAAGTTATTGTTTCTTACCTCACAAATAAAGTCAAGAAGAAAAGTAGTCATTGCAATTGGTGCAGCGACTTCATAATAACTTCCAGGACACGAACTTTATCCAACTTCTTTTCCACATTCACTTATGTCTACCAACAAAGGCAGCAGCCTATATTCAGACTCCAAAGACTATGTGCCTGTTGAATCAGCAACAGAGTGGGTGGTAGGGTGGAGTAGGGCAAGAGAAAAAGCTCTTATTAGCTAATTTCCCTCCATTTAAGATTTTGTGAGAATCTCAATAGTTGTGAGGATCTTATTAGTCAGAATTTACTCACGGGCCCATAACTAACAGAAACAAAGGATTATAATTTTAGCTTTAAGCCTGTGCACAATGATGACTGTATAAAATGACAAAGGTATTTCTTTCTAAGAAGGAATAAGGGAAGGAGGAGGAGATGGGGGAGAAAGAATAAGGAGAAGGAGCATGAATAGGGAGAGTCAACTGAAGAAATTAGGTCATGAACTAGGAGTTTTAGGAAAAGTGGGTTATAATACATCGGGTAATCACTCCTTTTGCATTTTTCAAGTGTGATTGTAAGTAGCACCTGAATTATACTCTTTCTTAGCATCACAATTACCTGGAAACCATAGAGTAATAAATACTGGTACAATCATGCCTACCAAAATCTTACTAGAAGTGATTTATATGGACTGATATAAATTTAATTCAATTGACAATATTATATTAAGATTATTTAGAAAGGATATAACTCCAAAATGTTCTTTTAGCCTATTACTAAAACAGAAAATTAAATGATTCTTGAATAAATAATAGTGTGGGATATGTTCTTCTAGCTGGACTGAAGTGCCAGGGTTGGGGAAAATATGGAAGGGGTAACCAGGAATGGGCAGCATCCAGATGTAAAGTAAATAAGTAAAAAATAAAATTATTTTTTTAACAAAGGTCATGGAATAAGGGGTAAAGGGAGAACATTACATGCAATGAGTTGCAACTTTCTATGTAACAAAATACTCAGTTAAATAGCCCTACAGACATGTGGTTGGGGATTTCATCTTCTTAGGTATATTTTTGTGTCAAATTGACAAAGACTGGCAAGTACATCCTGGATACACCTCTCCTAGGCAGATGACACAGAGCTCTGGAATCTCTAACATCTCAGGGGCTCCAGCACAACTCAGGCTTTACCATTGCAGCATCATGTAGTGGCCTCCTCGGACCTCCTTCCAAAGACTTTGAACCTCTACCACTCTTTAAAATTTGATCTCAGACACTCTTGGAAACTAGGGAAGAATCTTGAACATATGGGCACAGGGGAGAATTTCCTGAACAGAACTCCAATAGCTTATGCTCTAAGATCAAGAATAGACAAATGGGACCTCATTAAATTACAAAGTTTTTGCAAGGCAAAAGACACTGTCAAAAAGACAAAGCGGCAACCAACTAACTGGGAAATGATCTTTACCAACCTTACATCCGACAGAGGGCTAATATCCAATATATACAAAGAACTCAAGAAGTTAAACTCCAGAGAGGCAAGTAACCCTATTAAAAATGTGGTACAGAGCTACACAAAGAGTTCTCACCTGAAGAATATCTAATGGCTGAGAAGCACCTAAAGAGATGTTCATCATCCTTAGTCATTAGGGAAATGCAAATCAAAACAACCCTGAGATTCCATCTCACACCAGTCAGGATGGCTAAGATCAAAAACGCAGGAGACAGCAGTTGCTGGCGAGGATGTGGAGAAAGAGGAACACTCCTCCACTGCTGGTGGAATTGCAGGCTGGTACAACCACTCTGGAAAGCAGTCTGGCGGTTCCTCAGAAAACTGGGCATGACACTCCTGGAGGATCCGGCTATACCACTCCTGGGCATATACCCAGAGACTTTACCTGCATGCAATAAGGACACATGCTCCACTATGTTCATAGCAGCCTTATTTATAATAGCCAGAAGCTGGAAAGAACCCAGATGTCCCTCAACGGAGGAATGGATTCAGAAGATGTGGTATATCTACACAATGGAATACTACTCTGCAATTAAAAACAATGAATTCACGAAATTCCTAGGCAAATGGTCAGATCTTGAAAATATCATCCTTAGTGAGGTAACCCAATCACAAAAGAACACACATGGTATGCAGTCACTGATAAGGGGATATTGACCCAGAATCTCGGAATACCCTAGACACAATCCGCATATCAATAGATTTCTAAGAAGATGGAAGGAGAGACCCCTGGTCCTGGAAAGACTGGATGTAGGGGAACGCCAGGACAGAGTAACGAGAGGGGGTTGAATGGAGAAAAGAGGGAGGGAAGGGGGCTTATGGGACTTTCGGGGAGGGAGGAAACGGGAAAGGGGAAGTGATTTGGAATGTAAATTAAAAAAATAAATAAATAATAATAATAAAAAAAAAACTTCTGTGAAGAACCCAGGACCTCTTTAGTCTACTATCTTTCACATCTCCAAAGAAGATACTACATGGATGCTGTTGCCAACTTTGGAAACCTGCTTGGGATGGACTCCTTTCTCCTTAGAACATAGGAGCAGCAACTTTTGTATGCTGAAGCCATTACTTTCTGGAAGCAAGCAACCCATTAGGTTTGTTTTTTGTGCAAACTGGAATTATAGCTAGGTGTGGGTATTTTCTATAGGGTGCTATTCCATATGTTCCAGGGTAGAGCAGGAAGGTTTTCATGAGCTGATAATCTTGTTAATTATCCCTATCTTTTCTTCATCATAAGACTTTGCTGTAACACTAGACTTCTTGCTCCTTTCCTCTCTAAACTACAGATTTTTCATTTCTTAATTGTTGCTTCTTCATTGGATACCAGTATAACAGTAATTTGTAATAATCATGGAAGTGACTCAATGTTATGCTCTCTTAAATTTTTCTATGTCTAAGAAATCATTCCATTACTTTTAAGTTATCCCCAAGCAAGTTATCAAGATAAGAGCAGAATATATCCATATTCTTAACCAAAATATCACTGCAATCACTTCTATCCAAGTTGATTATAGAGCCCATTTGTCTTCTGAAACTTCATGCCAGTACATTACTTTCAACTCACTGTCATTCTCGATACTACTAGAACAGCCTATTAAGCTCTGCTTACAACATTCAATAGTTTTCCTATTCCAAATTTCCAATGCCTTCAACATTCCTGCAAAGAAAGAACATGGTCAGGTTTATTACAGACAAAACCCCACTCTTGTCACCAATTTTCTTATTAAATTTCTGTTACTATGGTAAAATATCGTGACCTAAGGAATTTAAGGAATAAAACATTTATTTCATGTTATTGTGCCCAAGGGATAGGTTCCATCAGAAATCAAAGGCACAGCATGGTGTAGGAGCAAGAAGCTGGCTGAATTTGCTTACTTGCATATTAAATTAGTTACAATAAAATGACATCTCAGTCTATTTATCCCATACTATATCACTTGAGATGATAATGAGGAATGAGAAAGTAAATAAATTCTTCTTTGTGCTGAAAGACTCTTGGCATAAATATCTATAAGCAAAGACAGACTAATAAGGAAAATGCAAATGAATTTGTTTAATGCAGATTTAAAGACTCAAATGAAAGACCAAGAGCAGCTTCCCTGTGAGATCAGTCATCTGTTCATGCAAGGGAGGGAGATCTGCTCCTCCAAATTCATTTTATTCCAGATAATGCCTTTCAGAGGAAATTATAATCCATGATCCAAGGCTACCTCACACAAACTCTTTGGATGCATTAATGTAAATTTTGCTTATTGAAATTCTCAACTCAGAGGCACACTTATCCACCATCTTTTAAAATATATCTTATTGTGAACTGTGTATCGGAACTGTGTCTGCCTCTACACATGATATTGAGCCTCTCCTATATGACAATGCATAGATTATTTTGAGGTAAAAGCCTCTTGTTTTCTTTGTTCATCAATACTTTAGGAATTATCCGTAGTGCTCTTTTTTAAACATTTTAAGAGCTATTTTATTTAAAATATATTGTATCACTTCTGTTTCCTTCCTCCAGCCCCTCCAAAATCACCTTCCTACAACTCCTTCAATCTTTCCCTCAAATTCATACCCTTTTCTCCCCTGACTATTGTTAATTATGTTTCTCTCTCTCTCTCTCTCTCTCTCTCTCTCTCTCTCTCTCTCTCTCTTTCTCTTTCTCTCTCTCTGTGTGTGTGTGTGTGTGTGTGTGTGTGCACGCGCGCGCACATGCACAAATATATACAATATAACCTGCTGAGTTAGATTTATTGTTTGTATACACAAGTTTATGACTAACCATTCTATATTAAACAGCAAGTTGAGGAGTCCATGCCTGGGTTCAAGTGGTATAATCTAGTACTAACAAACTGGAGGAACTTAGCAAAGACTTTATAATCATCCTTCCTTTTGCACCCATGTGGCATTAGTTCCATCTGGGTATAGTACTGAACATGTGCACATGAGGGTCTCCTGAAAGAAAGAAGGCAAGAGTCAAAAAGTGTCTTCCTTTAGTTTAATAATCTGAGAATTCCTACTTCTGAGAGTTCCTATTCCTTTTACATACAAAGGACTAATTATACCAAAATGGCCCCTTTACGGGAGTGTGTTCTTGAACCCTAACATAATCATAATGACTTCCATATAGGAGGTGCTTTCATGTGCCAGGCACTGTTCTTAAAATGCTGAATGTGTATGTCAAAACACGAGATTCTATCCAAGGTTCTGTTGTGTGGAAATTGTCTTTATGCTTCCTTCAGAGACAAATAAACCGTGGCCCTGATTGGTTTAAGCAGCCGCTGTGGTTCTCAAAATTAGTAGTGAGAAGAAAATATTTAAATATAGGGAGTTGGGATCTGGATCCAGTGCTTGTAATCACCATGTTTTATTGCTTGTAAGAGATCATACACCATTCTGTGCAACTAAATTCAGACTTCACATGAATTGTTTCTTCGTAATTATTTTAATTTCTCAAATACATCAGATACCACACTGATTTGTACTTACCTATTAACTACTTCGGATTAACTTGAGTGTTCACTTTTTTACCATTAATAAAAGGCAAATTAGTTTCAATGCAAGAAGTGAATTAGTATATACTTATACATGTATTTACATTATACATATACAATGTATATATACATTGAGTGAAATCTTACATTTCACTCATTTTTTAAAATGCAAATAATATTCAATCAATATGCTTGAACATCAGTTCAACAAGGGATTAATGGAAAGCATTTAATTCAACTAACACTTGTAGAACCTCTAGTAGTAAATAACCACATCTGAATTCACATGTGTGCTTTAGTCACAGGCAAAAGCATATTTAAAGAGACTCTTGTGTTAAATGGATATCACTTTCCTGATACCCTACTTTCCTTTCTAAAAGTCTTCTTGGACTCTCAAAATACTAGTATTGACCTAGAGAAAAGAATTCTTTTTATGCAATTCTAATTGAGCATTCAAATTGAAAGTGGATTAGACTTCAAATGTAAGTCTGAATCGCTGTTAATTTTATGAAGGTTCCTATCAAAGGGAAATGTAAGTATCACAGGTGTTCATCTTCAGAACCAAACAAAAAATGACAGTCCTGGTCTCTTTGGAGATTCACATTTCATGTACCTGGAATGCTTCATTATGCAACATTATTCATTATAAATGCCTCATTGTTCTGTCTAGCAGCCAGATGTGCTGATGACAACTCTTTCACTCAAGGTAAATTATGTGATAATGGGAAGAAAGGAAATCATTTCATCTTGCATTCAATAGGATGCAATCTTCAGGTTGGCATGTGCAAAAATAGCCAACAGTGACTTGAGACTGTTTAAGACAAGTTTATTTTCCTAGAAACTACTGGGCTTTGTTTCCTTGAAAAGAAAAAGAGAAAGAAAGAAATGAATTCATGATTACAACATAATAGGATTCAGAAAATGCACATGGCTAATTATATGCACTCTGGACAGGGTTCAGCGGGACTGGAGGAAGAATTTTGTTTACTTTGAGAAGGTTCATTAAGCCTGCGTTTTCAATGTAGCACGCAAACATTGGAGAAAATAATATAACAGTTTCCTGTGATGAGGTGTGTGAGTAGAATAATCAGGTAAACCTGATGCAACATTGTTCATAGCTGTGATATTATTTGTTTATATATATATATATGTATTAATAGTATTAAGCAGAAAATAGTGTTTCTTATCATAAAGAATGATAAGGAACGGGACCTTAGTCCATGCCTGTAGTTTACTGGGTAGATGGGGATTAAAAAGACACATGATTACACACTCAGAGGCATTGAAGTAGGCAGAATCATGGGCACAGGACATTGTTCATGTGTATCATCAAATTCTACAACAAGAAGAGATAAATTATGGTCATACAAATAAGTCAGAATACAATTGGGAAAAGCACATTAAGTTTGTATTGAAATGGTACAACAGTATAACAGATCAGAATCTTTTACCCTAAAATCTGCCAGTTGGGCGTAAGGTTTACTTTGAGCTGAGGTTAAATTGATAAAAAAGAGATGTAAGCAAAGTACTGGAGTGATTAAAAGTTCTCTTAGACCATAGAACACAAGTTTGATCCCCTGCACCTGCATAGGGACTCACTAACTCCAGCCCCTGGGATCCACTGCCATTATTTGTCACCTGCCAAGCATGAATGTGGTACACAGACATACTTGCAGGCAAAATATCTATATGCACAAATTTTAAAATTAGTAATAAACTATTTTTAATTTATTTATCTATTTATTTACACTCCATATTTTATCCACCCCTCCCTCCAACCTCCAACTTCCACATCTCATACCTCCTCCCCACACCCATCCCCTGTCTCCATGTGGATGTTCCCACCCCACCCAACCTCCAAACTTCCTGGGGCCTCGAGTCTCCTGAGGGCCAGGTACATCATCTCTTAATGAACACAGATTAGGCAGTCCTCTACTGTATGTATGTTGGGGGCCTCATATCAGCTGGTGTATGCTTCCTGTTTGGTGGTCCAGTGTTTGAGATATCTCGGGGGTCCAGACTAAGTGAGACTGCTGGTCCTCTTACAGGGCCACCCTTCTCAGCTTCTTTCAGTCTTCCCTAATTCAATAACAGGAGGCAGCTACTTCTGTCCATTGGTTGGGTGCAAATATCTGCATCTGACTCTTTCATCTACTTGTTGGGTCCGGAGTGTGGTCATGCTAGGTCCCTTTTCTCTGAGTACTCCATAGCCTCAGTAATAGTGACCGGCCGTGGGACCTCCCCTTGAGCTGGATCCCACTTTGGGCCTGTTGCTTGACCTTTCTTTCCTCAGGCTCCTCTCCATTTCCATCCCTGTAATTCTTTCAGACAGTCACAATTATGGGTCAGAGTTGTGACTTTGGGGTGGCCCCCCTCCCTCACTTGATGCCCTCTCTTCCTGCTGGAGTTGGGCTCTATAAGTTCCCTCTCCCTACTGTCAGGCATTTCATATAAAAATCCTCCCTTTGAGTCCTGAGAGTCTCTCACCTCCCAGGTCTCTGGTGCATTCTGGAGGGTCCCCCCAACCTCTTATCTCCTAAGGTTGCCTGTTTCCATTCTTTCTGTTGGCCCTCAGGGCTTCAGTACTTTTTCCTCACCCAATACCAGATCAGGTTCCTCTCTTCCCTCCACTCACCCTCCACCCTGTCCACTTTCCCTCCCAGGCCCCTCCCTCCTTCCTGACTTGTGATTGCTTTCTTCTCCCTCCCAAGTGGGACCAGAAAATATTTTAAAAATAAGATGTCTTACAGTTTTTAAATTCCCAGTCTTTCGCCGGGCGGTGGTGGCGCATGCCTTTAATCCCAGCGCTTGGGAGGCAGAGGCAGGCGGATTTCTGAGTTCGAGGCTAACCTGGTCTACAGAGTGAGTTCCAGGATAGCCAGGGCTACACAGAGAAACCCTGTCTCGAAAAACCAAAAAAAAATAAATAAATAAATAAAAAAAAATAAAAATTCCCAGTCTTTCAAAACAACCCTACATAGAGAGCAAAACAGTACACAGAATGGGTGAATATGCACTAAAATGGGATTTCTGTTTGATAAACAAAATCATAGAAAGCCATTGTTTTGAATAAGGCTCTGTACTAGGCTCTAAAGACCATACCAAAATGGTGTCTCAAGCTAGGCATCACATGATCAAACTGAAGCTTTAAAAATCAAAGTCATTCCTAAAGAGATCCATGCTTTTAAAAAGAACCAATCTATTTTAACCAGAGTAAAAATGAATTAACTCAATCTTTAACCCTAACAAGAAAAACCAATCAATTTGCTTTTTATTATGGTTATTATTCTGTATCCTTGTTTCCACTGTACAAAAATCAATCAGTCTCTCATGCCCAGTGGATCACAATTTTACTTTATTGAGTGATGTATTGAATAATATTAGAATCATAAACAAAAGACAACTACACCTTTAAAATGAATGTGATTTCACTTTGTCTTTTCATAGTATGATATGGATATGGCTATTGTCTGGCCATTTCATTAAAGACTATCAGTATACTGAATCACTTTATTAAACCAATATTAAATAAATATTGAGATGACATAGTTGTATACTATAAAAAAGCAATATTTAGAAAACAGCATTTTCTTTTTAAAACCAGTGCTTCTTCAAAAGGTAATTATTTTTTATTTTTATCCATTCTAAGTGATCATTGTTAAAAGGAGAATTTAATAAACATTAATCACATGTTTAAATTTGGACTAGACATAAAATTAAATAGATCATATGATACAAATAGAAATCTATAACAATAGTTTTATATTATATAAATAATTTTATATTTATATTGTTTGAAAGACTATTTCATTTTAGGAAAGAAATATATTTTATTCCTATAAAAATATCTAAGTTCCCCAAAAAAGAAAATAAAAATTCACTTATATGCCTCAAGTATCAACTCTGTAAAAGAACGTTTGCATAGTAATGTAGGAATGAGAGTTTAATCCTTAGAACTATAATTAAAAGTATCCCTCACAATTCTATGAAATTCTAGAAATAGAGTTTGCTAACATATCTGGCTTGAACATATATTAAAATTACTCACACGCTCCATTAGAGTGAGTCTAGAACTACAAATGGACGTTCAGTGTTATAATGACATGCACTTCTTTTCTGGTCAGCACAGAGTGTTGACATTCTCTGCCTCCACTTTTGTTCATGTTACCCTCAGCTCCTGAGAGGGTCCCACACTTATGCTCCAGTCAATGTGCAAAGAGATTAGCACGAACACTACAGCCTAGAACTCCTAAGTTCAAAAAAATCCCTCTGCTTCAGCCTCCCAAGTAGGTGGGAACATGTGCCACTGAAGATACTTGCATAAAAGGTTAAGACTGGAAAAGCTTAACCCCTTCCTTATTATTTCTAGTCATATAAGGACAATTGGTCACATCCTAGTGGAAAAAGAAAGCTAGTACCTATAAGCTAGAAGTCCAGAGATCTCTGTTCATTATACAATTTGATCAACTACAGTAAATGAATTTATATCATTTTAGAATAAACATGTTGAAGGGGATCTTTGTTTCATCTGGTATTTTAAGTCATTTAAACAGGATATGCATTTTCATAGGCCATTTTTTTTCGCATATAAACACTTGGGTAGGTGAAAGGTCCTTTTTTGCATTATTTTATAAGCAGCAATTCACTTCATATTGATTCTATTTTGATCCTCATCTGAATGCAATGGAACTAAGCTAGGGAAAAGCTCTTGTTTCAAATGTGAAGGTGCAAATTGATAATCAAGACTGTGACCACTATCCCCTTTCTAGCCATTTGTGATATTATTATGAGCGAAAATTTAAGTCATATAAGTGACTGATGTAACCATCTACCAGATGAGAGAATGAAAGATCTGAAAAAGGAGTTATAGGGAAAAGTGGACCAGCTTAACTGACAAGCAAGATCTGAGATGTTTCTTCATGAGGTCTAGAGATCACTCAGTCTCTTAGAGATGTGCTTACCCCATAAGTATACATTACATGCCTGACATCTGATTAACAATCATTATGTCACTATCAAAAGAAATAATTTAATCATAATGGAAAACTAGTATAGCAAAATTCACATGATACAGTGCATATTGAGCATGTATTTTATACATCATTTAATTCAATACACATAATATCCTTATGGTAAATAAATTACTATTATTAATTGTGGTGGTTTGAATGAAAACAGCCCCCATAAAATCATATAGAGTGGCACTATTAGAAGATGTGGCCTAGTTGGAGTGGGTATGGCGTTGTTGGAAGTATGTCACTGGGGGCAGGCTTTGAAATTTCAAAATCTTATATTTTATGGTTGTGAACCTAGCCTTTAATGGCTGAGCCATCTAGGAAAGGGGAAATCATTTGAAATGTAAATATAGAATATATCTAATAAAAATGCTTAAAAAATTCAAAATCTTAAGCCAGGCCCAATGTCACTTTCTCTTCCTGCTGCCAGCTGATCTAGATGTATAACTCTCAGCTACCTCACCAGCACAATCTCTGCCTTCCTGTCTCCATAGTTCCCTCCATGATGATAATTAATTAAATTTCTGAAACATAAGCCAGTCTCAATCAAATTCTTTCTTTATAAGAGTGGCTGTGGCCATGGAGTCTCTTCACAGATATAGAAACCCTAGCTAAGACACTAACACTATCCTAATTTCCATACAAGTAAATAGAGTTCCATACATACTCAGTGACTTGCTCAGTTTCCACAGTAAGAGACAGACAAAAAGAAAATATGAACCAAAGCATTTCTCATTCCAATGTTCTTATTTCTTTTGCAAAGAGAATTCCTAAAGTGATGCAATGTTCTCCCACAATTGTCCAGTTTGAGTGCTACCATCACCATAGCACTGTATATAGAAGCTTCCCTCAGTCCTTCTAGTTCTCTCCAAATCATGATCTTCATCTACATCCCAAACTCTGTTTCTTATTTGCTTCTTTTTAAAATAGTTATATGCATTGTCTATGTTATTTCAATATTTAAAAGAACAAGAAAAATTGACTCATGATGTTCTCCATTGTAGGAAACTAAAGGTTGCATATGGATCACTAAATTATCTCAGACAGGTTGTCTCTGGCATGAGAAAAATATCAATATATACTTAGCTTAAAAATACCTAACAGTGTTCTTACTCTCTCCTGCTCCTCTTCCTCCTCCTACTCCTCCCCCTTCTTCTTCTTTCTGTCTCTCTTTCTCTGTCTCTATGTCTCTCTGTGTCTCTGTCTCTGTCTCTCTCTCAACCTTTCAACTCATCTTCCTATGCCCTGAATAAACTCTTCTATACCAAAAAAAAAAAAAAAAAAGAATACTTGGCAGTATTCTATTAGTGTTTTTCTTTCCCTTTTTCTGATGTTAATATGAATTGTATTTTTATATTTCTCTGAAATTTCAATTATATTTCTATGGATTCTAGAAGTACATATTGTGCAAGAGATACTTAAAGCAGTCACAGAAAACCTTGATTACAGCATTTGTATACTGTGTATTCCAACCTATAATAAGTATTGTAAAAATTCTGAAAACTGATACTAATATCAAAGCTGTCTGTGAATAATCTCTATAAAGCTTTCCTTTCTCCTCCTAAAATGATCCTTCCAGCGTGTGAGATGTGAGGAACTGAGCTAAACCATGAGGTGTGAACTACAATAGAAAATTTCAGAAATAAATTCAATGGTAGTTTAACCCCACCACACTAATGGAGGGAAGCATATGCCTTTATCATACATCTTCCTAAAGTATATCTTAAGGTCTCACTGCCTTTGGCATCAACCAGCTGAAAACATTAAACTCTTTTAGCTCTTTTAGTGCAAAGATCTAGTTTGACCTAAGTCGTTGCAGGTAAGAAGTGCATATGATTTAGGGGCTCTAATGCAAGAGCTAATAGCTTTGCTAGAGGACCACATTTTATGTCCCCAATGGATGCTTCCTGTTTCATTCACTTTAATTATCCAACATTTTAGGTACGGTTCTAATCTTTCCAACTTCCCTGTTGTTTTAAAGTTAATCACTGTTCATAATTGCAGTGCTGGGTCATTGAGAAAGAAGAAAGAAGCCATTCTCTAAAGTCATGCATTTCTCCTGCTGATAGCAGGATTGTTCCCCAAAGAATATTTCCAGCACATTGTCCATTTTAGGTAGAATTGTCTCCAGAGACATGCCTTGTATAATTTTCCCTGAAACACCATTTGACCCATTATTAATTTAATGGACTTTATGATTTTTCCTTTTATACAAAAACATGCATTCCATTTCCTTAATTCCATCTCATTTTCACTAGATATGAGAGATCATAATGGTCTAAGCAATTTCTCTCCGTTTTCTAACAACTAATTTTTTCCATAAGATAGTGACATAAAATGAAAGTAGAGTAACTTTATGTAAACTATATAACATTAAATTGGATTTTCATAGTTTTACTGGAAAATGGACTATATTTTAAGATGTTTATCTTTCAAAGTGCCATAGAGGTGATATAAATTCTGAAAGAACAATAAAGATAAAGTTTATTTGAATAATTAGTCTTCCAGTATCTTATCTCAAAATCTGTAAATGCATTCACTTGATATACAACTGAAACTATAAGAAATTAGATAATCAAAAGAAGTCTCACATTTTGTCACTAGGAAACTTATTACTACAATTCCTCTAACAGTATTTTAAATATAATACTTTATTTTTTGTCCATGATACAAAAAAATGAACTTTTACATATAATAGTTTGTAACAAATGAAAGAAACAGGTAAAAATTAATGGTTATGTTTAAGATTAACATAATAGTTAATGCATAGAATTAATGCATAGTATTAACTTTCTACCTATTTGTTCAATGAGCTGCCTTATTTGTTTTGATAATTAATATAAAAACTACAGCCTCAGAAATGATTAAGTATAATTCATTCTTGAACATTTTTTAAGGCAGATAAGGTATTTTTTGGTATCAATAATGACTTCAAGAACCTTATTCCAAAATCCTACAAGGACACACACACACACACAAATATATATATATATATATATATATATTTCTGTCACTTTTTGTGCCCAATCAGAATAGGGATCTTATCAATGTCACTTCTTACTGTTGTGTACTGTCCTTGACCGTGTTCTTCAGTTTCTGTAGTCTTTACTTCTAAGTTTTATCATTTTAATCTATGTATTTCACAATGTCAAGGCCAGTGCCAACCTCAGAGTAAGTCACACAGTAGACACTGCACATTTGGATTGAAGGTATGGCTACAGATATGAACAATTTTTGGCAAAAATATGTGTCCATTCTGTTGGGCAATTTTCAACACTAGTTATTAAGTTTCATATAATCGTTGCTTTTTTATCACTCAGGACACTAAGGACCTAATGTTTTCTTTTCTCCTTGCCATCTATTTCCTATCTTAGATGATAAGAAGCATGTGGGGGAAAGACTTTTTTTTTTTTTTTTTTTTTTTTTTTTGGTTTTTCGAGACAGGGTTTCTCTGTGTAGCCCTGGCTGTCCTGGAACTCACTTTGTAGACCAGGCTGGCCTCGAACTCAGAAATCCTCCTGCCTCTGCCTCCTAAGTGCTGGTATTAAAGGCGTGCACTGCCCGGCTGGGGAAAGACTTTTTAACTTATTTAGTAACTTATTTAGTAGTTTAGTTTTTGGTTTAGGTTTTGGGTACTATACTTATTTCATTTATGTTGCCCTTATCAAATACCCTGAGAAAAAGTAAATTGCGGAAAAAGATGGTTTGTTTTTACTTACAATTCCAGGTTACAGATCAGTATTGTATGCAAGTCAAGGCAAGAACTATAAATTGCTAGTAAAACCTCATTCAAAATCAATTCAAAGATGAATATAAGTATACTTGTACACTTGCTTGCTTGGTTGATTTTTCGGTACTTATAGATTCAGGATACCTGTCTAAGGAGTTGTGCTGACTATAATGGGCTGGACTTTAAATTAGTATCAATTATTTAATTAAGACAATTACCCATTGACATGCCAACAAGCCAAACCAACGTAAAAATTTCCGCACTAAGACATTCTTCTCAGATGAGTCTTGGTTATATCAGATTTACAATTAAAACTGCCCATCACATGAACCTGTAACAAATGAAATACTCACTTAACAAGAAATGTGATAATTTATTTAATAAGGCATGGAAAGTAAGTGAATGAGAAGTCAAAAGAAAAAGGAAGTATGTATTTTTGTTATAATTTTGATGAGAAGTAGATGGTTCTGGGGATATATGATTAGATTACATCCAATGGTAAATAATAAACTGGGGCATAAGAGCCAAGTTCATTACCACATTCCTTTCTTTAGAGTTAAGGATATCTCTCTGTTCTTGGTAGAGGCACGTTCTCTCATGGCATGGTATCATGATGAACTTCATATGAAGTTCAATTGTCACCGCTTCAAATAAGAGGAGTACATGAAGGCCAAAGAGACCTTCTTAAATAAGAATGTGTAATTTCACATAAGTCAACAGACAATATGTCAAGGTTGATGCCATCAACTCCATCAATTGAATTGAAATGAACTGCGACACATAGATCAACTGACGGTCAGCATGCAGAAGAATGCAAATCAATTCATACTCATCTCCTTGTGCAAAGCTCAAGTCCAAGTGAATTAAGGACCTCCACATAAAACCAGATACACTGAAACTAATAGAAGAGAAAATGGGGAGAGCCTCGAGTACATGGGCACAGGGGAAAATTTCCTGAACAGAACACCAATGGCTTATACTCTAAGATCAAGAATTGACAAATAGGACATAAAAAAATTGCAAAGCTTCTGTAAGGCGAAGGACACTGACAATAGGACAAAATGGAAACCAACAATTTGGGAAAAGATCTTTACCAACCCCACATCCAATAGAGGGCTAATATCCAATATATGCAAAGAACTCAAGAAGATAGACTCCAGACAACCAAATAACCCTATTAAAAATGGGATATAGAGCTAAACAAAGAATTCTCGACTAAGGAAACGCGAATGGTTGAAACACCTAAAGAAACGTTCAACATCCTTAACCATCAGGGAAATGCAAATCAAAACAACCCTGAGATTCCACCTCACACCAGTAAGAATGGCCAAGATCAAAAACTCAGATGACAGCAGATGCTAGTGAGGATGTGGAGAAAGAAGAACACTCCTATATTGCAATCTGGTACAACCACTCTGGAAATCAATTTGGCGGTGCCTCTGAAATTTGGACATAGTTACTGAGGACCCAGTTATACTACTCCTGGGTATATACCAAGAAGATGCTCCAACATGTAATAAGGACACACACTCCACTATGTTCATAACAGCATTATTTATAATAGCCAGAAGCCAGAAAGAATCCAGATGTCCCTCAACAGAGGAATGGGTACAGAAAATGTGTTACATTTCCACAATGGAGTACTACTCAGCTATTAAATACAATGAATTTATGAAATTCTTAGGCAAATGGAAAGAACTACAAAATATCAACCTGAGTGAGGCAACCCAATCACAAAAGAACACACATGGTATGCACTCACTGATAAGTGGATATTAGCCCAGAAGCTTGGAATACCTAGAATACAATTCACAGACCACACGAAGCTCAAGAAGAAGGAAGACTGAAGTGTGGATACTTCTGTCCTTCTTAGAAGGGGGAACAAAATACCAATGGGAGGAGATACAGAAACAAAGTGTGGAGCAGAGATTGAACGAAAGATCATCCAGAGACTGCCCTATCTGGGGATCCATCCCATATACAGTTACCAAACTAAGACACTATTCTGGATGTCAACAAGTGCGTGCTGACAGGAGCCTGATATAGCTATCTTATGAGAGCCTCTGCCAGTGCCTGATAAATATAGAGGTGAATGCTAGCAGTCAACCATTGGACTGAGCACAGGGTCCCCAATGGAGGAGCTAGAGAAAGGACCAAAGGAGCTGAAAGGGTTTATAGCCACATAAGAGGAACAAGAATATGAATAAACCAGTACCCCCAGAGCTCCCAGGGACTAAACCACCAACCAAAGAGTACACATGGAGGGACCCATGGCTCCAGCCGTATATGTGGCAGAGGATGGCCTTGTCAAACATCAATGGGAGGTGAGGCCCTTGTTCCTATGAAGGCTTGATGCCCCAGTATGCCAGGTCAGGGATGCAGGAGTGAGTAGGTTGGTGAGTAGGGGGAGAGAGAAAGGCATCGGGGGGCCTTTGGAGGGATAACGAGGAAAAGAAACATTTGAAATATAAATAAAAAATATGTAATTAAAAAAAGAATTATATGCCATATTTAGTACTGTTTTTCAGCTATAATGACTAAATAATTATATGAACAAAAGAAAGAAAGAAAAATCAGCATACATTTGTTTTCACAGATTTAAAAAGTAGCATCTAATAACTGGGAAAAGAAACATGTATTATATCTTTGAATACTGTGAGTATAAATCATTAGAAGTAAGTAGTCAAATATATCCACAAATATGTGAAGACCCATTTGTACTGTACAGGCATATGGTAATAATATTTGAAGTTAGATAATTATTTAAATTTATTTTTCTTTACTATTCAGATTTATTGCCCTGGGAAGTCAAAGTTTACTGTTGTTTTTATGTAAACTTATAAAATAGAAGTAATGGTGGGAATTTAAAGATGCAATATTTATTGATATGAGATATTGCTAGAAAAGTATTTACTATACAAAAATTCAATCTGCGTATATTAGGTGCAGTTTGCTTCTCTCTCTCTCTCTCTCTCTCTCTCTCTCTCTCTCTCTCTCTCTCTCTCTCTCTGTGTGTGTGTGTGTGTGTGTGTGTGTGTGTGTGTATCTGTCTGCCTGTCTTATCTCACTCTTTCTCTCTCTGTCTGTCTCTATCTCTGTCCATCTTTTCTCTTTCTCCATGTCTTTCCTTCCTTTCTGAACTGACAGATAAAATTACAACACCTCCTCCTTAAAATTAAAAATAACACATCTGCTATATCTTTATCAAGGAAACAACCATAAAAGTAGGTGTTGTGTTGAACTTAGAGCCCAAAGATCTAGGTGACTGGGAGCTTCAGTTCAAATTCAAGCCTCAACCAAGAATCAGCATTGCTGATCTTACAGACAAGAAAAGCTAAATAGTCCAGACTAACCGGAAACCCAAAAAGGTCTTTCTCCCTCCCTTGGCTATATTTAGGTCTTCAGTAGGCGGAAAGAAACTTAGTGATTTTGGGACTTTCTTACCCAGTGTGTGATTCACATGCTAATCTTTCGAGAAACATATTCAAGGCACGGTATAAATATTATTTATTAGATAACTTGGCATCAATGGCAAGTAAGTTGATATATTAAATTGGTCATATGAAGGTAAAAATTAAGAAGCAGGTAGTCATAGCTCTGTTCTTCAAGTTTGGGGTGATCAGAATGTCTTCAAGTTTGGGGTGATCAGAATGCTCAGTGCTATGCTAAGCATGCAGAGGAGAGCTCATGTCAAGCCTGGTCTTTGCAGCTGAGCATTTGTTCTACGGTGGTCACCTACTGTGGAACTATTGGCTTAAGCCTCCCATTTTCCGAGCTTGCCATTGTGTTCTTTACTGGCTTGCATATTGTTCTATCTCAAGTAATTAAAAAATAATAAAATAGGCAATATTTGTATTTCAAAAGAACTATGTAAACCAAGATTTTACATGAAAATCACTTTCTTATTAGTTACAGGACAGAGTAAAAATCATTGTCTAACAATGCTGAGGAATAATGTAGAAGAATAGAGAAACAAGCCCATAATTACATTCATTAATCTTATTTTCTATATTTGAAAGTGAAGTACAAAAATATTTAGGTGTAGATATTACTTCTTTTTTGTTTGTTTGTTTCCCTAAAAGTTATCTGACACACAGTCTCTCTCACTTAGAGAATTTACATTACTATAAAACTTTTTAATACTCCTAACTCTACATAGAAGAAACAACAACAACAAACAACAACAACATCAAAGATGATTCCGGATGCTGAAGAGAGATTGGTCCATGTGATTATGATGTAACACTATGGCCATCTGCCGGTTGCTCCTGAGTTTGTGTTATTGAGGTCCGAAGACCTCAAACACATCAAGAGTGAGAGATACAGTCCCTTTGCAGAGAAACCAGGGCAATTGACTGCTATTTTTCCTCCACAAGGATTATTCCTGTTCCAACATTAGAGGCTGTGAACAGAGAGCTATGTAACAAGCCCGTGATCTCTGCGAAGCATGTGCTGAAAAGGAAACCAGAGGATTATTATTTCAAAGTGACTCAAACAGACCTTTTTACTACAAAGTGTCTTTTCAATTAGAATGCTGGAAATCAGACAGTGAGAAGATGTAAGGTAAGTCGGGCAGGCAAGGTAGGGCTGACAACCTCTGCCAAGTACACATTTGATTCATCCCCTTGAAGAAACTTGGGATGCCACATATACCAGTTCCCTATACCCCTCCCCACACTTTTTCTTTAAAATGTCTGTGTTCATTCCATTATTCCATCAAGTCTACCATGAAGCAGCTATTGGTGTTTGAAGCTATTGTTTCCAAAAGGAGGTAACCATTTCCATCTCCCACATATGTGTGTGTATAGGTGTGTGTGTGTGTATATATATATATATATATATATATATATATATATATATACACATATATGTGTATATGTATATATATACACATATATGTGTATATATATATACATATATATGTGTATATATGTACATATATGTGTATGTGTATATATACATATATATGTGTGTATATATATATATATATATATATATATATATATGCTCACTATAAGTGAGCCCTGTTTCTAATCATGGAGAAATTAAATGAGTGGATCATTTGACAATATCTCTGTGTTGGAAACATCTACTAATGACCTTTATTACTGAAGACCTAGGACCTCAGGCAATGAACCTAGATAACACTGATTAAGAAAGAAGCCTGCTGGTTTTACAGCTATATAAAATCGAAGGCATCTTTGTGTTAATGGAAAGGGGTTGGGCAGAGAGAGAGAAATGTGAAAAATGAGTGAGCTATAAAAACAGTAAGGCTTTTCCCTTCTTTTGTGTTCCAGTGTTTGAAAAGAAATCCACAGATGTGAATGCTCAGGAAGAATCGTGAGCAGATACATAGAGCTCAGCATTTGGGATGGAAGATTCCTTCTCAAAAGATACACTGAATTGTGAACATAGGCTCTTCCTAAAAGATTTAAAAAAATAAAATAGAACATTAAAAAATTTTTTTTAAAGTTTCATTTTGACTAAGGGCAATCCTCTCAATTTCCTCTCTGCCAAGGGTAGTTTGTGAAGCCACTGTCAGAAGGGTTTTCTTCAGTGATTTCTCCAAGTTCTCTTTCTGCTCCAATGTGGCCAGATGACTGTCCCCTTTGGCAGGCCACATTTTGCACAGGATCCTCCCCACATACATGCATACACACTGTTTGAAACTCTTCCGAATTATTCCTGCCAGTGTATTTAACCATTACTGTTGTAATTTTTTTCTTCCCTGTACCCTACAGACTTAATGAATATAGCCAGCTCACATCTTGTCTCACAAAGATATCAAGACTTAAATGAACATCGTATATGATTACTCATTGATTTTTTTCAACTGTGAATATTTACATACATAGATGGGCCAAGTTTTTGAGATTGAATTAGATATATATTCAGTTAGGATTACTTAAAGTTGAAAAATTATAAAACATAACAAACATAATCCCTAAAATAGGTTTGAATGAAACTAAAATCACTCAAAATTCAAACATACCCCAGAAACAATAACTTTGGAGATTAGAATTTATTACTAACTTTTTTTAAAATATTGAGATCAATATGTGTAGAATATGTATTTTACCCCTCGTTATTTAAAAGATATTTTGACGGAACTAGGAAATGACTTAGAAATTAAGAGCACAGGCAACTCCTCCAGAGAATCTCTTCCTTCAAATTAGATGCCCAGCACCCACATGGTAGCTCATAACCATTTCTAACTCCAGTTTCAGAGATTCTGGCATGTTCTTTAGGCTGCCCCAGGCACCAGCCCCACATATGATGCAGAGAAATACATGAAGGTGAAATACCTATGCAAATAAAATGATAGAAATATGTTTAAATACAATGTGAGACTCTTCAATTTCAAATTGGAATTGTGAGGCTTTTAACTGGTGGTGCAATACTGGGTATATAGATATAATACCTCAATAGACAGTCCAGATTAAAATAATCAGAGGAACTAATTATTTCAAAGCCCAGTAGCACAAGATTGACAAGCAAATATTAAATTCATGTTCTTGGTTAGTATGGAAACTGGTAGTGAGAGCAGATAGATGTCTCTTAGCTCTTGAATAAAATTATTAATTTTTCTATTTTGTCACTTATTATGTTTATATAAAGAATAAGACATACAATTAGATCACTGCTCAAGAATAAAACAAGCCTGCCCTTTTGTAATCATTTTATTAATATGGATTGCACTTAAATCTTCAGAATTTAAAATGTTTTAAAAAATTTATTCTCTTTCTAATGATGCAGTTGAGTTCTTTCATGAATTCATTCATTCCTTGAACACTTATTACAAGAGAGTACTAAGTGTTAATAACACTATCAAAGACAGTAGAAATGTGTTTGGTCACCTGGTACTTTATATTCCAACAAAGGAGGGAAATAAAAATATTAGGAAAGAAGTAAACAAATGGATGTGTCCTGGGTAGATCCTAGGAAAGGCAAAGCTTCTATGAGCAGAGGGCCTGCAATGAGCACCATGGAAGCTAAGACGAACTAATGAAACTGAGAGAAGGAATAGAGAGTGTGCTTTATTTTGATGAAAGAACAGTCACCTATAGGAAGACCCCAGGGGAAGAGATCATAGGCTACTGAGATGGAGGTGAGCAAGGACATATTGATATAGGATGCGGAATAGCTAACACCCCATCTATGCAGTGCATGCAGATCATGGTAATGGGTACAGACTTATGGGAAGGAGCAACACATTGTGCCTGGTTATTCTGGAGCTACAAAACTGGAAATTTCTACTTTTTAAAGCAAAACCACTGTATGATGGTTATTCCCTTTATAAGAGAGGAAACAGGAGAATATATTGGACTTAGCCTCTACTGCTTTCTTTCTTGAACCTACAAGATAAGAAAATAGCTACACCCTCCCTACATTCTCCATGAAGAAAGCCAGATTCTGTGACTTAATTCTACAGACGAATCTGTAAGCAGGCTTCTTTCTGTCAAGCAATTTTCTACATATCCAACTATGCAATCTCAAACATATTCTTGAGTATTCATGCTCCAAGTGCAAGTTAGGTAATGAGTATGTCTACTTGCTATAGTATCTAAATATTTCAGAAGCATTTAGCAGGGCTGCTCCAAGGCTCGTCAATTATGTGAATTCCCTTAAACCTCAAGACATCTTAAGAAGTGAACATGACTCTTTTTTTTATTTGTGTGAATGGAAATTGAGGCAGAAAAGAAAAACTAATGCAGTGTCGAATACTCTGCCAGTTAATGGTGTTGAGTCTAGGCTATAGGTTTCTGAACTTTGTGCTTATAAATACAATAATTAATGCCTCTCAAACTCTTTAAATCTGATACATGTTTTCAGTGTTTTGTAATAAAAAATGTATCAGAAGCCAGTGTACTGACTAGGCTCCAAGATATTCACAAATTATCTCAACATCTTTCATCTGTGCCCTTGTATAATTCCTTCAACTTTGACATTGAAACAAAGACTTTGCCAAAGGTAGATCTGCTTTATATAGAACTGTAGTGCCCAACTTGCATGGAGATGGTATATTGGCTTTCTCCCAACCTGGTTCTGTGAATTAGCTAGTTCTGAAGAGGCCGATGTAACAAGTCACTGAAAGTGACTGGGGCTGATGGTGTCAGCTCAGTGGTCAACAAAGATCTGAAGCCTACCAGTAACTCCTGTGGCTTGACAATGGATCCTTGCCCAGCTGAATTTAATGGTAGTCTCCTTGTCTTGGGAAATTCTTAGACCGCAGTCTAATGAAAGCTCTGAAGGAAAACTACCTATGTTGGATTCTCAAAACCCAGAAACTGGAAGATAAAAACACTCTATTTCTAGTACCAATGCTTCTGGTACTTTATTATGTAGCAATTGAAAATTAATAAAGACAACAGTAATGCATATGGACAGGTTTTAGAGGAGGGAAAGTGACATGTTTAATTTGATACACTTTCCTACACATCTCCTAACATCTGTAACATGAGCATCCTTTATGAAGCTGGATAGGTCATGTCCTTCCCAGAGTTAGGAAAGAGGAACTCCAGAAGATTGAATGCTTCTGAAATCACTGGCTCCATAGCTGTGTAGCCATGGCCTATGATGATGTATGATCTCCTTCATAGTCTCACACTATCCTGGTCCTCAATGCAACACCCCTCCCAAGAGTGCCCTTCAGAAGCTGTTATGTCATCCTCTTTGATGCAGAAGAAATGCTCAACATGTATGACTATTAGCTCACATTTTTGTTATTTTTGCTTTCATATTTTTTGTTAATTTGGAAGACTATACATCCCTAGACATATACAGCAAAAACATCATTTAAAAACTCAATCTAGTAGTCACAAGCCTGTGGTCAGTGGAAGTTGGTGACTTTCATCTCTTGTCAGATTCCTTGGAGTTCATAAACTACTTTCTCACCCTTCAGTCACTGAATGAATGCTTGTTTAATAAACAAAAATAAATGAGGGAGTCAATTTATTGATTTCCTTTAGAGTGAAGATCTCTAGACAGCTTCAAGTGTTAAGAAGGAAAACACAAAAGGGAATGGCAAGGTTAACCAAAGTAGAGAGAGCTGAGAGCAAATAGTCCTGGAGGGTGTTTAAGGTGACAGCTGGGAGCACACATCAGTAAATTCACATGCAGACATCACTTCAGGGTTCTTGAGCAGGCCTCAAGTCAGAATGTCTGCCCAATGTGCTGGGATAAACTCTGTTGTTAAAACACACATTCCTTTTCCCGTGTATTCCACAGGCCAGTGAGATCTGCTCAGTGGCTGGGTGAAATTAAGAATACCATAAGGGTATCCTGATCCTTTATGCATAAAGTGAATTACATCCCTTAAGTGCTTTTTATGATGTGTATTATAAGGAAGTGGTGTTGGCATCTTTAGCTTAATATTAAAAGAGACCATATGAAGATTTCATGTAATAGAGGGCAATCTCTCTACTAAAATAAAGCCCCTTTACAAAGCTAATAATAAATCCTTTAAAAGGATGAATCATGGTTAACTTAGAATCTTGTTCTCTCAATAACAAAATATTTATGTATGTTTTATGCTGTAGGCTAAGGGGAAATGGTATTAATAATACTTGATTTTGAAGGCTGATGAGGTTTATAACCTCTAAGTGACAGTCCGGACTTAACATCAAATATTAAAGATACCCACAATGGATAACTGGTGAAAATGTGCTTAGTCAGTTTGGTATTCTGTGTTCTCTATTTCCTCTCTCAGAATTTTATGTATTTATTATAAGATTATGAAAAGCTCTCATAGCACTAAAAAGGTTAGGTTCAAATTATTACTTTAGATTGTATTTACATGCTGTTATTATTTTTCTCTCCCATAGACTTGCTTCTTTTTGTTTTCTTTGTGAAAATGCCCACTGCACATGAGTGGCCCAAGACAAAGAGAAAGTCACTCTAGAATGCAGTTCTCCTTTAGCCCCTCCTATGCTGGACCTTCAAGTCTGAACCCCTCATTGTCACAGCACTGAGAATCCATCCTTCTGCAGCGAGGACACAGCTCCCTTTAAGTATTACTTTAAGTACTGACATGTCTCAATTGTTCTTCAAAACTCTCCCTGCTTCTTTCAGGTTTTGAGCAAAGACATGAATCTACAACTGGACAGGAATCTACAACTAGAATCTTTTATTCAAAGCAGCAGGCCTCGCCTACATTGAGACAACCTAAGTACTTACAGATTCTTTTTCCTTGTGCAATGTTTCTCTAAATTTAAGTAAAAAGGGAGACATTGGTTATTAGTTGCTCTTTCCTGCTTTGATAATATAACATAACAAATGCAATCTATACAAGGAAGCATATATTTGGCTTATGGTTCCAGAGGGTAAAAGTTGGACATAGTGGGGAAATTTGGCAACAGTCAGTAATAACGGCAGCTGGAGCAGAAGCCAGTGGCTCTTATCTTGAACCTTAAGCACTAAGCAGCATGCTTGGGAATGGCTTGACTCCAAATTATCAAAGCCACCACCAGTGGTATACTCCCTAACCTAATGCCATCACCAACTAGGAACCCGGTATTCAAACATAGGAGCCTTCTGTGTGCACACTCCCATCCATATCCCCTTTCTTGATTACTTCGTGAATTAAATTATGTTTCTGTCATCCTGGCAGAAATTAAATTGAGATATAAGAAATAAAGTTCTTATAAAGCTGAGATCCTTATCTACTTGAAAAGTTGGAGCAGAGTGTTCTGAGACACCTGGTTGATTTGTCGATACAGGTTCTATTTTCCAGTTACTTTAATTGAAAGTACTTGGCATTAAACCCTATCTCAGTCGCTTAGGAGACTGAGTCAGCCATGCACATGGCTGTGATTGACAGGATTCCAATCAAGTAACTTTTGCCAATTAAGTACAAACACATAAGCCTCAGTACCTGGGACTGATATGCTTACTGGTTTCAACTTCAATTAATTTTTGGCTTGATTTCAAAGGCATCACATTTTAAGGAGCTGAACATGAGGTTTTGCAAGAAAAATCTTAAAAGTTCTACTATCCCCTCCAATACCCCTGAGACTGATGACTTATACTCTTATCAGGTAGCCTAGAGCCTCTCATCATTTACTAAAGAGATTTGCGTAATTGTATTCTTTTCCACCCTGACTTGTAAGTTATTGGGGTATCTATTTTTGTGTTAAACATTTAAAAGCTCCCAAAGTATTTAGCTTGTTTTAAGGCAGAGGTGCTCAGTAAATATTTAGTCAAGAAACAAGCAAACAGCAAAGTGTTACTCAATTTACATACATGTTTACTGTATGAAGTCATCATCACAAATATATAGTAAAACCAAAACTCATTAGGATATAAAGAATTGGTCTTCACTTAAGAAAAATGTTAATGTAGGAATATATCTCCTCTTAAATATTTCAAATGGAGAAGATTTTGCTGATGATATGTTCTCTTGAAATACCTGCACACCATGCCCACTATTTTCAGGCATTTATAAGGCTTTGGTAAGTTTTAAATGACTTTAAAAATCATCTCCAGCCCCATCCTTCATGCAGTGAGGTAGATAGGCCTCCCTAGAGGTGCTTTCTCTTTGAGTACCTGTGAGACTGAGTCACACTTTCTTGAAGACTCTCTTATGGCATGATGTAAGGCACCGAATTCGGTACCAGCTGCAGTCTCCACATGCTTTTCTGCTCTGGTTTCAGAAAAACACATTGCAGTAGACGCATCCGAACATGATGAATGTAGGGAGCACCGTGGCAGAGGCCCATGCTCTGTAGGAAAGGATGCAGACAGTCAGTCAGATGGGGAGTTTAAAAGGGCATCCCGGCTGCCTAAGCAATCTGAAAACCATCAAAAGTGATAAATCTAGTGATAGTCTTAGGTCATGTTCCAACTTCAGTGCTGGAACATAACCAAAGTTCAATTCGTGATCCAATTTCTCTCCTGCACACTCCCACCATAGCGGTTGCCTGTTGGCAATATCACTTTTGCTCATGGGGGCTCCACCAACTTCATCAAAATCAGTGAACTCTCCAAGTTTACTGCTGTTTGTTACCTCAAACATTGGTTTTTATCTAATTGTTCAATATCCTTTTTTTTTAAATTCTACCAGTATATTTCATTAATTGTGTGCAAGTCCTCTGCTATTCAGATCTTTTTCCGTGACTGCTTAGAACTCAGTCAGCCATCCAAACTATGTTGACAACATTTAAATAAAATAAGTTTTATTATAAAAAAATTATAAAAAAATAGTGGCTTGCTAGCTCAGAAATTTGGATTTATTTTCACTCTACAGTTTTTTTCGTGACTACTGTCCCAGGCACTGTGCTAGATGTTAGCTGTAGATTTCATTGATAAGCTACTGATGGTAAAGTGCTCCTGAGGCAAAATGAAAAGTTCCACAGGGAGAGTGAGGAAGGCCGTCTGAGGGAAATGGCAGAAACTTAGGAATCTCTGGCAGACTGTACCACACAATCCCAACCCAACTTATCCGCGATAACAGATGGGGATCTGGAAAGTTAACAACATCACAGATTATAAGTGCTTTAAGAAGTGTAGCAAAAGGCAAAAGAATAGTCACTTAAAGCGAAAGAACAGTTGCACACAAAGGCTCATGATAGCACTTCTGTGTTCATACATCAGTCGTGTTCTGGCTCACCTCTCCAAACATAGAAAGACTTAGACACAGGCATTTTTGTGGCAGAAGAAAATATGTCATCCTTTATAACACTAAACTTTATATCTAGTATTAACATTCAAAGCTGCTTTGACCCTTCCTGCAGCCTCATAACACTCTTTATGGGACAACAGTTTCCTGTTTTCTAGAATCATGGAATTTTGAAGGAAGAAGAGAGATATGTGCAAGCAAGATCTGGAAGGGAGTAACACCTTGCCAAGCCCCAGGAATAATCCAATCTGGCCACTGTAGCTTGTTGTTTATTAGCATTGGAGCAGAAGTACCATGAAGTCAATTTATTCAGAAATAGAAATTCTCTGATTCAAAATTACCAGTCGCAATGGTTGCTTCCTTTTCAAAAGTGTGAACACTGTGAAAGAAGCAGAACTCAAAACCAAATCTTGTGTAGTGTGGGGTAATACGCTAGTTGCTGATGCTTCTTTTCCTTGGCATTTATACGTTTTCTAGAATAGACTTGTGTGATCCTCACAGTCTTGAGAAAACAATGCTCTCAAAAATAATGGTGTGGGGGGGGTCTAATATAAACTAGGTTAGTTGTATGGTTTCAGCAGACAAGAAGACAGCTAGGATCTTGCACTTTTGGATTTGATTCAAAGATGAAGTAGAACTGATTGTTTTACATGGGATTTGTCGTATGAGCCCACAGACTTTAGTGGGAGAGGCTTTTGGTTGAAATATACAGCTCAGAAAAAAAAATTGAAGACTGAAGCATCACTAAAATAAGCATTTTACTAGAAAACAAAATCCTCTGGGAGGCCTAGAACAATAGGAAATGCAACATTTTTGGCGGTAACATCCCAAATATGCTATGATATTTAACTTCAACTTTTATGTTATTGTTTATATGGATGCAATTAATATAACCTAAAAATATTCAGGTAACCTAGTGCAAGGTTAAGTTTTGTCAAGTTGTATAAATAGCAGTTGTCAAGAAATAAAGAAGTATAAGAAGTGAGATTAATAAAAGTTCCTGGCTAATAAGAAAAAGGTTCATTTCATTTAAGTTTCTAACATGCCCCTCACATTGATTTTGGTAATATTAGAATATGAAGAGGGTACTAGCACTTCCACTTTTTCTGCTGATTGCCTTTCCGTGGTAAGTTACATGTAAGCAACTATGTGTGGTAGTTTGCAGGCAAGGTGCCCTATTTGCACAACACCTACCTAAACATGCCCTTTTCCTTCTCAGAGTGAGAGTCACTAAGAAACTTGAAGTACTTTGTTCTTGAAATGTAAAAGCTAGTCCGTATTCTCTAAGTGTGCGGAAGCGATGCCTTGGCATATCTGGAAATGAGAATAAATAGTTAAAATGTTGCTGACTTTGCTTAGTGGCTCTTCAACAAACTGCATCTCCTTCAATGGAATCAAAGCAAATAGAACCAAAAACTGTATTCATCTGCTGCTAGACACTGCGTGAACAGAACTGCAGCACTTGGCAAACACTATTGTTTTTCAAGTCTTACTGACACCTGGTGGCTGTAACCAAACGAGCTGCGATAAACAAAGATGGACCTTTATGTTTATTCATTCCTTGAGAATTTTATGCAGTGCATAGGTTGAGCACATTTATATGCCTCATCATACCTCCAAAACCTATTCCTAACTCCCCACCCTCTACTCTTCTTTAAATTATTGTTACATATGTACATAGAAATAGAAATAAAACCTACTTATTTAATTTAGTGTTATATGTGTATATACGCTAACCATTTGGTATTGGGAAACCGGTAAGGAGTTTATAACTGGGGAAAACTTTGTCTTTCTCGTTAACCATTAAGTGCTTACCGTTCCTCCTCTAGGGCAAGGCCTTGTGTGATTCCCCTCTACCACCATCCAGGCTGACATGTTTTCTAGTATTGTTATTGTTGAGATCTTGTTTGGGCACGCATATAGCTGATATTCCCTTAATTCAGTTTCCCTGTCATATACAGAAAACACAAATTCAAAGGAGATGGCATCGCTCTCTGGCTTTTACCTGCTCCCCTTATTTCTAAGGTGTTTTATGACCCTTGGGTACAGGGGTTGTGCTGGAACAATAGGAGATGGGCATCCCACAGTCATTTTGACTGGATATTTCTTTCTATAATGATCTCTATCTGATGCTCTGGTGAAGTGTGAGAGATGAGCATATCTGTGAGAATCTGTGAATATTTATAATGCATTTTGAGATTAAACTGGCTCAGGAAAGTGGCAGGCCTAGGTTTCTGCTAAGTTTATGTCTCATCAGCCATGAGCAGTTGGCTGGGCTTGCAGTATCAGAAGTGAATCCTTCCTTATTGTGTATGCCGTAAGTCCAATTAGACAACTCTCAAGATAGGAGTGCACATTGCAGCTGCCCCTTGTGCTTCAGAGGTGGCCCAGCTAGGTGGGACTGTAGATTGCTTTCTACCCTCCTCAGCTTCCATCACCTGCTGACAGGGTGGAAGCTAGTACTCGGGCAGGAGCCTGCCAGGTCAGTTTTAGTTCAGTTCTCACAAAGTCCTGTGTCTGAAGCATGTGCTGTTTTTAGCAATAAAAAGTTACCTTCAAATTCTGGAAGCAACCAAGGGAAATGACTTGAACCCATAGTTCTCCCTCTCCTGAACAACAACTCAAAAGGAGATTTCTTGTGTCCAGTATTAGAGTTTTTTGTTAGATAGTCTAAGGATCTTGCAAGAGTATTATCCCCTCAGGTCAGGTAACTTTATGTTTTCACAGCCTTCTGGTACTGTGGAAACTAGTACCCAGGTCAGTTCTCCCCCTGCCCTTGGTAATATTGGATATTTATAAGTAGAAGAACAAAAGTAGACATGTATCTATCTTATATCATCTTGCATAAAAGTTTACTCAATGTGGATCAATCACCTCAATGTGAAACAAAAAAAACTGAACTGCTGAATGTAGCCAGTTTCCTACAAGATCTAGATTTAGATTGGTTTTTGACTAGGAGCCTATTTTCCCAGGAATTAAGAACAATCAACTGTGGGACCTCATAAAACTAAAATGCTTATGTACAGCAAATGAAATAATCAAGTAAAGAGGAAGCCTTTTAATATCCAGAATATATTAAGAATACAACACAAGCAAGAAAAAAAATGAACTAATTAAAAGCAGGCAATGGACTTGAAATGAGAGGTCCCAAATGAAGAAATAAAAATACCTAAAGGATACCATAAAAACAATCAGCGTCATTAGGAACGAGAGATGTGCGCATTGTAAGTATTTTGAGATGTCATCTTACCCCTGTCAGTATGTCTAAGATTAGGAAAACAATTGACAGCAAATGCTGGAGAGGAGATGGGAAAAGAAAAATACTCATTCATTACTGGTGATATTGCAAAATGGTGCAGCCATTATAAAAACAGTGTGGAGAATTATTAAAAGCTAAAATTAGATTTCCTGTTGCAACCCAGCTATACCACTTGGCAGCATATGGCCAAAGAAAATATTCATTGTCTTGTCCATTGCCACTCTATTCACAACAGCTAAGTTGGCAAGCAACCTAAATGTCTTAAAACTGATGAACAAATACTGAAAATGTTGTACATATACAAGAAAGAGTATAATTCAGCTGTGTTGTGATTTGAACAAGAATGGTCCCCATAGGCTCATGTATTTGAATACTTAGGGTATGGCCTTTTTGGAGGAAGAATGTCACTGGGGATAAGGTTTTCAGAACCCCAAACCAACCTGAGTAACTAACATTCAGTCTCTCTCTCTCTCTCTCTCTCTCTCTCTCTCTCTCTCTCTCTCTCTCTCTCTCTCTCTCTCTCTCCTGCATGTGTATCTGGATGTAGAACTCTCAGCTTCTCAGCACCATGCTTTCCTGTGTTGGCATGCTCTCCATCATGATGATAGTGGACTACAATTTTGAAACTGTAGGCAATCCCCAATTAAATGCATCCTTTTTATAAGAGTTGTCTTGGCCATCTCTCCACAGCAATAGAACAGTGACTTAGACAAACTGTAAAGGAAAATGAAATCTTGACATTTTCGAGGCAAACAGATGAAGCCAGAAAACAATATATTGAGTAAAGTAAAACAGACTCAGAGAGGCCAAGGATGCATGCTCTCTCTCATCTGTAGCTCCCAGTTGTTAGACGTAAGTGTAAAACCTGGAACAAGAACATAAACTAGGAAAGCAAAAAATGACAGAATTTGACTGGATATGAGAAAAGAAGCTCTAGAGTGGGGTAAAGCAGGACAAATGAGCTTTGAACGAGGAAATGAGAGAATAGGAAAAGGGTAGCAGCTTTAACTGGGGATGGAGGGGCAGTGCAATACAGAGGAAGAGGGAGGGAAGAGCAATGATGCTGAGAACATTTGGGGAAACGGGTGTTCTGGGTAGATTTATGTCAACTTGACATAATTGTAGTCATCTGAGAGGAAGAAACCTCAGCTGAGAAAATGCATTTATAAGAGCAGACTGTGGTCAAGCCTGTACGATATATTCTTAATTAATGATTGATGGGGGATGCCACCCTTGGGCTGCTGGTCCTGGGTTCTATATGAAAGTAGGCCAAACAAACCATGTAGAACAAACCAGTAAACAGGATCCCTCAACAGCCTCTGCATCAATTCCTGCCTCCAGATCCCTGCCCTGTTTGAACTTCTGTCTTGGCTTCCCTTAGTGATAGACTACAATGCCAACGTGGAAGTATAAGCTAAATAAGCCCTTTCCTCACCAAATAGCCTTTTGTCATGGGTTTTCATCATAGCAATAGAAACCCTAGCTAATTTTCAAGTTTCTTACCTGAAAAAAATTTGCAGGTACATTTGTGTCCATCTGACTCTCTCTTCTCTCTCTCTCTCTCTCTCTCTCTCTCTCTCTCTCTCTCTCTCTCTCTCTCTCTCTCATGTGTGTGTGTGTGTGTGTGTGTGTGTGTGTTTCATGTATGTTTATGCAGGTGCCCAGGGAAGCCAGAAGATCTCCTCAAGCTTGAATCACAGGCTGTTGTGAGTACATTAGTAAGGAAAACTTAGGTTGTCTTCTGAGCTTCCTTATATACATGTTCATGTATGTATGTATGTATGTATGTATATATGTGTGTGTGTGTGTGTATTTATATATGTATGTATATATACATATATACATATATAATACATATTATATATGTAGTATATGTATACATTATATATACATATATATGTATGTATATAAATACATATATATGAACATAGACATAACACAGCAATGTATTTATAAACAGAAAGGACTCAATGCTTTGAGTTAATATGTATAAAAATTTATGGCTGGCCAAGGGTGAAAATCTTAAGATACTGATCTACTGATATTAAATAGACATTTTGTCTCATCTTCTTCTGTTTGCAAATCTACTAATAAACCCAATGATATTCCCCCTGAATCCAGCATTATTGTACAGATAATGATGTAAGAACATGATGCTCATCCATTTTGGAAAAGCCTGTTCTCATCCTTCCCTGAGAGTTGGGCCTAAGAGCTAGACTTGGGGAAGCAGGAATTCCAAGGTCCAGTCCATGCAGAGATGCACAAGAACAGGTAGTTGGTCTGGAATCTCAGGGGTTATTTTACTGTGGAAATTAATGAAGGAAGACAGACTCCTTAGATTAACTTAAGTGGCAGATAAAGGCCCTGCAGATGCTACTAATCACCCATGTCAGTTCTTCTGTAAACAAAATCACACAAGACAGATCTCAGAGATGGTGAAACACAGTACAGAGATGTGCACTCTCTTGTGATCGGTCAACAGTTAAGTCTGCTGAAACAAGTGCACATAGCTTGACAGGAGGAAGAACCTGTGAGTTTAGTAATATGTACTTGTCCAGGAGAGCCAGAGAAATAAACTGAAAAAGACTATGAGACATAAATAGCCTTCCCATCAGTGAGGGAAAAGGTGGGGGTGGGGAGTGACTGACTATAGCTTCTTTTCCAGGGGAATAAATGGTTTCAGGGAGATCAATGGACCCAAAGAACAGTCAATGTGTTGGGATGCGGTCATTATGGGCCCTAAGTGTGGTATTTGATCTTTCATTCTCTTCCTGTAAGGTATGTGTTTAATCTTTCTTGGTAATGAAATTGCAGTAAGAAGATTGCAGGCAATCGTGTTCCTCTGGCTTATCCAGGTTTAGGTAGATAAGAGAACTTCAGAGAAAGCCCTTCCCCAGGTGCTCTTCCCTTGAAGGCTGCTGCTGCACATTTTTTGGTATCATTTTCTGAGCCCCAACAATAGCGGTCCATAGTCACCATCTGAGCATGTGGATCCAGCAGTGTCTGAAGCTGGAATAGCTAGTGACTATTCATGTGTCAATGTGTTCTCTTTATTCTCTTCCTCTCACTTGCAATGGAAGATTCTGAAGTTCCAGTTACCAGTTACATGGTCTGCCTCACCTTTCAGGTCCTCTGGTTTTCCATCCCCATTTCTTGAATTTATTATCTTTTGGTAAATGCACAGCCTTCCATTTGAATTGTGATGTAGTTTTTTGAGCCTACAAAGCAGAAGCACTGATAATAACTGCTGTGAATATCATGCTTTCATAACATTAGTTAACCTCATCATTATACTGAGAATGATGTGAAAATTTCATCATTTGGTCCTGACCTCAATTCGTGCTGTTAACTTCCTTGTCTATTTGCTGCAATAAAATGCAAGAAAATCCACCACTGGATTTTTTTATGTCATTTTGCCATATATATATGCACATACATACACAGACACATAGACACACATACATGGACATATATATGGATATACATTACATATATATATCCATAAAAATGAATTTGAATTAATAAAGAAAATGTTCAATTTGTTTCCATTAATTTATTTATTCAATTTACATCCTGATAGCAAGCTTCCCCCTTCCTCCAAGTCCCTTCCTCACACAACCCCCCCTCCCCCCCGCCCTTTCTGGTCTAAGTAGTGGAATCTCCTCTGGGTACCAACACACCATGGTATATCAAGTCACTGCAGGTCTAGATACATGCTCTCCCACTGAAGACAGACAGACAGGGTTGCCCAGTTAGAAGAACAGGGTCTACAGGAAACAGAGTCAGGAACAACTCTTGTTCACTTGCTGAGTGACCTGCATAAAGACCAAACTGCACTTATGCTACACATGTACAGGGGTTGGGGGACCTAGATTCAGCCCATGTATGCACTTCGGTTGGTGGTCCAGTCTCTGAGAGCACCAAAGGGTCTAAGATAGTTGACTCTGTTGGTTTTCTTATGGACTCCCTATCCCTTCCAGGTTCCTCAGTCATTCCCCCAACACTTCCACAAGACTATGAGCTCTGTCTAATGCTTGGCTGTGGGTATCTGCATTTGTTTCAGTCAGCTGTCAGGTGGACCCTGTCAGAGGACAGTTATGTTCAGCTCCTCTCTGCAAGCATAACAGAGTATTATTAATAGTGAGTGTCAGGGATTGATTCTTGCCCATGAGAAGGGTCTCAAACTGGGCCAGTCATTGGTTGACCATACACTCAGTCTCTGCTCCATCTTTTGACATTCCAAAATGAACAGAGAATTCCATCCAGATAATATCAAATCAAAAGCTGTCACAGCTCAGAGGCCAACAGTTAGGGGCTGCCTCATACAAAGTTGTTTAATATTCATTACAATTAATTAATATAATAGACATTGCAGATATCACTGGATAATTAATAATAATTTTCATTAATTGTGTTTTAATGTTAAAGGAAGCTCAAGTTTCACTATTAATATCTGGTGATATGTACAGAAAGTAGTCCTAGTTTAGTGGCTCCTATTTCTCAAATAGAATAAAATCATGTTCTACTTAGGTGGCCTAACTCTTTATCTCTAACACATCTCTCAGGCCTGGTCTTAATCTTGCATTTTTCTGAAGAAACAACTTACCAAACTCTGTGCAAATCTTCTGGCAAACTGGAGATGATCTCTGGGTTAAGAGAGATTCCACACACAGTCTTTTCTCAGTCCCGGTTTATTGCTAGCTAGATATTATTCCACGACTTTGGAAGTTCTGTTTCAGTCTCAAATAATTTGCCATGTTTATTTCTGTGAGCATGCCATATACTCCCCTTTTATAACTCAGACCAAAGAGAAATCCTATCTCAATTCAAGCATTGAGTCACTACTACACTATAACAAATAGGCAGCCAGACAATTGATTTCAGGTCAGGTTGAAACACAATCAGGCAACATTTCCAACCTGAGGAAAATATAAAGAACCAGAAGAATACCTCATGCTAAATATAAAACATGAGATCTAGATGAGGTTGAAATGAACCAAACACACAATTCTGTTAAGAGTTCAAAGTTCAACTTTTACAGCTTCCTGAACATCACTTCAATGTGAATTCCATTCACTGTTCACAATTATTGAACAGCACAGGTGTAACAACAACTTAAAAACTAAAATGTGAATTTTATCTCTAAGAAATAAGAATCTTCCCTGAATTTAGGATAAAGAAGACAAACAAAAGTGTGATATAATTCCAATGGCTTGAAAATCTCTATGTATCTTCTGTCCTGCTCTTTAAATTTTTTCTTTTTTTTATTGGACATTTTCTTTATTTACACTTCAAATGTTATCCCCTTTCCTAGTTTCCCCCACTGGAAACCCCCTATCCCATTCTTCCATCCCCTGATTCTATGAGGGTGTTCCTCCAACCATCCACTCTTGCCTCCCTGCCCTTGCATTCCACTACACTGGGACACTGAGTCTTCACATGACCAAGGGCCTCCCCTCTCATTGATGTCTGATAAGGCTATCCTCTGCTACATATGCAGCTGAAGCCATGGGTTACTCCATGTGTACTCTTTGGTTCGTGGTTTATTCCCTGGGAGCTCTGGGGGTACTTACTGGTTGGTTCATATGGTTGTTCCTCCTATGGGGCTACAAACCCCTTCAGCTCCTTGGGTCCTTTCTCTAGCTCCTCCATTGGAGACCTTGTGCTCAGTCCAATGGTTGGCTGAGAGCATCCACCTCTGTATTTGTCAGGCACTGGCAGACCTCTCAGGAGACAGCTGTATTAGGCTCCTGTCAGCAACCACTTTTTGGCATCCACAATAGTGTCTAGGTTTGGTAACTGCAAATGGGATGGATACTAAGATGAGGCAATCTCTGTATGGCCTTTCCTTCAGTCTCTGCTCCACTCTAGTTTAATATTTTTGAGATAGTGGGTGGGTAGCTGAAATACCCAACAAAAGGAAGAGAGAACTTATAGAGACATATCCAGGGTTCAGGCATGGCCCCCGATTGAAGGATGGGGCCACCCATCTATCTCCTGCTCTTCAAAAAACAAAAAACTGAAAAAAGTTAAGATCTTAATAAATGCATATATGCTTGTTACTCCTCTTTTGGTGATGAAGTCTTACTGGGTCTTTATTGCCTCTATTATTAACAATTTAAGTGCTTAATATAAGAAATAAAAAAAAATCTTACAAATAAAAGTACAAGAAAGATGTTCATATTCACATCTTCTCCTGAACACTTTTCTTCTCTTAAGTATGCCCAGATGATTTTTCCTTCTAGACTGCTTATCCAGATTCTCGGAATAGACCATTCCTCATTTATCTTTATATCTTCTAACAGGCTTATCACAATGCCTTTCACAAATAAAATGCTCTATAAAAGCATTGAGGTTTTCTTATTAAAAACTATTGCTAACCAATCAATCTGCAATATCAAGTGCAATGGAGAAATTAAAAGGCACATGAGAACTTAGCAGACACTGAGGGCTGTGTTGCTCATTGGCTCAGTTACAAAGCCAGATATTTCATTTATCATCCTCCAACAACTTTTCTCTAAATGTGTCTTTGCTTCTATAGAGTTAGTTTTGTTTAGATTTTCTGGGTTTTGTTTATCCATTCATTTGTGCATTAAACATTATTACAGTTGGAATCACTAACAGAAAAAACAGGAGTTCAAATTTAGATTTTTATAACTTCAAAAGTACAGTCAATTTTATATGGTAAACTTTAAAAGGGTCTGAAAATTATGAATTATAATGGAGTTACAGATACAGCTTAGCAAATAGACACACTGGGGAATTTCGGAATGTAAAAGTCCTTAAGTAGACATTCTTCCCCCAAGTTTTGTCATCATAACCATTTCATAAAGGCCATAGTGAAGGAGTGTGCATTATATACTCAGCAATACTGAAACAAAGTTGACATTTTATCATTTCCTTGTCCACAGTAGAAAGCGCCTGAAGGCCTGTAGTAAATGCTCCCCCTGGAATATATAAATTGTCTCATAATACTATTGTTGCTGAGTTGGGCTTTGGGATATTACCTTGGGGTTTTATATTAAGCTAAGCACCCAGATTGTATTAAAATTCATTGTTCAGCCAGAGAGGCCTTCAATATGACAAGTTTCATTATTTTAAGATACTTTTCTAAGCCAAAAGTGTTTTAATTTTTCTACATGAGAGCACACAATAGAATGAGCAATATCTCCTCTTCATTCACCACAGTAGAACTTCAATAATGAAGGACAGATAAATAAGAAAAGATCATAAACATGTGTCTGGTATGATTTTATATGGTACAAAGAACTACAGAAATGAAATTGCTGATTCCACGAAATGAGAAAACTGTTTCATGTTAAGTTAGTTTTCCTGGGAATTTATTCAGTGTTTCTAAAAGATTGTGAAAATTAATTAAAAAGAAAGGGATAGGAAGGGCTTTTGTAATTAGTTAAAAGTATTGGCTTAAGTACTTAATATGTATCCCTCTGTGGAGGAAGAAAATGGCATTTAGTAACAAATATCCCAGTTTATCAACCTGACATTCAGCTGGACTTAAATACATCTTTGCCTTTGAGATGTTGGATACATATTATGAAAGAGAAATAGAAAGTTCCATGTTTTTCCTCCAACTTCAGTTCCCAGGTTCAGTAAGGGCTCAACTAGTACTTACAGAATGGATGGGTACATTAAAACCTATGGTAGGAAACTCCTAACATCTCTTGGAGCAGTTAAGAAAAATGCTCTGAAATTTCGAAACAAATTGAAAATTAATATTTTAAAACTCCTCAGCTAGCAAAGTAAATTTTCTTCTCAGTTAGATCAAAGATATGGAAAAAAAAGCCAACGGATAAAAATAGATTCAGTTACACAGGTGTGGCAGTATTATGCCTGCACACCATTCCTCTGATGTCTCCCTGCTTCATCCTTACACTCAAACATAGAATTACATCTTGGCATGCATAGGGGATTGGGGAGATGTGGTGGCCAAAGAGCCTGCAGGTTGCAATCTCCCTGTTACTAAAGGTGAAGCAACAAAAGCTTACTGCCCAGGGTACGAGTGTGGGGTAAAGCCAGTTGTCAGCCTCCTTTAAACACCTGATTTTTAAGGAAATAACAGTTTAGGGTTGAGAAATATTGATTCAGTGAAGCATAGACTCCACACTAATTGATTAATTTTTTTGAGAGAGAACCAAGGTACATTTGGGCAATGAATTAAAATTAATTAACTTGGTGCCACAGTACTGAGAGATTTTTGAAACACAAAAATATCCGGTGTCACCTGAACGTGAGCCAGATGCCCGGTATTCCAGACATGTAGCTTGATGATAGCTGTAATTCATGGCATTTTATGACATTTCATGGAACATTTGGTCATTATGACATTTATGATGTAATGAAATAGGCCATAAAATGCTGTAAATTGTTGGGAACAAAAGACATTCATATTTTTGATGGGCATCTTCATTTTAACCAAGATGTTAGTAAGTTAAATCTACACTCAATCTAGAGTTGAACAGCAAAGTTATAAGGTAGTCTTCTCTCTCCATCTCTGTCCCATCTCCCTCTTCCTCCTTTTCTTCCTCATCTCCCCTCCCTCTTTTCTCACTCCTCTTTGCATTCTCTCCCCAATTAAATCAAATACCCAGAGGTACAAGTGTAAAAGCAGAAGAATCTTCTCCACATTTTGGAAAGAATAAAAACACCATGGTTCGATGGGTGAGAGTAATAAATTCCCAAAGTGCAAAATAAGCAACTTCTAGCTCATTTGCATAGCGTGTGACTGGGTAAAATGTGAAACATGCAAAAATTTCTAATAGTAAGTGATGACTGCCGCTTTCCTACATCTGATAATGTAATTCCTGAAACCTTTTTTTAGCATCTACTGTCAGGTTTTTTAAATGTCAGGAATGCCCTTGTTGAATTATGTATGAAAATTAATACTAAAGTGTTTTTCCAGGAAATCAGTTTAAAACACACAAATGTTCACTTTAGGAAAGAGAAAAACAAATGTCCCCCAAACAGTGTTTCATTAACAAAGCCCAGTTATTCTTTAAGATCATCTTGAACTTCTGTGTACCTTAGTATTTATAAAGCTACCAAACTATCATTTGAGTGTGTTAAAATAGAATAGGATGCACATTGCACCAAAGTATTCTAAAGATACAGTCAGGTGCCAAGGGTGATCGATGGGGAAAGGCACTTGCTGCCAAGCCTGACTACTAGTTTGGTTACCTTTGCCTGTTACTATGGGAGGAGAGAACCTATTTCTGCAAGTTGTCCTCTGGCCTTCCAACACATGTACCATGACAGTCAAATGTTTACTTACATGTGTATGTGCGCGCACGCGCGCGCGCGCACACACACACACACACACACACACACACACGCACACCTACACAAAATAAAACTTTCCAAAAATGCCATCAGAACATTAGTCTATTTTTTTGTTTTGTTTTGTTTTGCTTTGCTTTTTTTCATATCTACCTTATGCACTGTGATCTTCAAGTTAATGGTAATTGTGTTACTTAAGTGACAAACCTGACATTGGCAAGTAGGGGTTAGAGAGGAAAATCCAAGTCAGATTACTCACTCCTTTCCTGATTTCCGTTTCGTTCTGCTTCATTTTGCCCTGTGAACTGACACTCTTTCTAGTGGTGTTTGTGGTCAGCGATAAGAGCAAGAACCTGAATTTATAATGGACTGAGTGGGGTGTGTGTGTGTGTGTATGTGTGTGTGTGTCCACCAGAATTCACTTGTTACAGAGGCCTTGTCTTCAGTGTGACAGCATTTGGGGGATTTGGGCAGTCAGAGTTTGGGAGATATTTAGGTTGAATGAGTTTCTGAAAATGAGATGAGTCTCTCCCCTCCCTTCCCCCCTTTCGTCCTCCTCCCTCCTTTCCCCTCTCTCCTCGAGTAAAGACTATAGGATCTCACAGAGACAGAGTGGGCCTCTGTAATCAGAAATAGAGCCACCGAGAATCACACCTACCATCCCTTCACATAGGGTTCCTTCCACAACAAGAAGAAACATTTATCACCCAGTCACCTAGGCTACATATTTATTCTATAACAGCATGAATTTACTAACAAAGGTAAAGTTCACAAAGATTTTATTCCAAGAGATAAATTATCCTTAAGTTAAAAAGTATTTCTGTTATGGTGAAATACATATATATATATATATAATATATATACACTCATATATGTATGTGTAATGTATATGTATATACACACATATATAATATATATAATACATATATAATATATATTATATATATATATAATATATATATATATATATATATATGTGAAAACCCTGAATGGAGCTAAATTACACATGAATCTTGATTGTAAGAAATCAATGCCAGACATTCTCCTAATTGAAGGCAAGAACAATAGATCTTATTTTTCCTAGAGGAATTGGAGATTCTATAATTTTACTCTGCAGAATTGACCATCTTGCACAAGTCCACTTGAAGTTTAAGTTTCAAGCCTCAGCTTCTACTTTTTGCTACTCCCAATCAAGAGTTTTATTTCATTTTTTATGTCTACTTTTTATATTGACATCAATTTTTCTTGGAAATGTGAAAGCATATTTCTAATAATTCACACAGTTGCTAAACATTGTTGGTTGGAGTGCATTAGCAGTTTCTGTAAATATTTTGTAGAGAAGTGGACTAGATTTACTAGAATGCAAATAAAACTTTTCACCAGCAGATTCTTTTCTATCTCACCCAATTCCCCTGCCTCACCCCCAGAAATATGTGAATATATTTTCATCTTAACAGTTTTATATTTTCTAGAATGTTATAAAAATGTAATCTTGTATAATCTTCAGAAATTTAAGTATACTCATTAACCAAAATAAATTAAGACATACTCATATCATTTAATAAATCAATATGGTGTTTCTTTTGTTACTAAGAAAAATTAAATTGCATGAATTTATGACAGCTAAAACAACCCATGGTTGAGTTTAGACTTGGATGATCTGATTACATTTTTTTGATAATTAAGAATAAAATGCTCTATATCCAGATATAGTTTTTTATGCAATTATAATTTTTTTATTTTCTTTTCTGGAAAATAACCTAGAGAGATGTTAGATCACATGGCCAGTGGGTAATTTTTCTATTCAAGGCCTCCAAATTGTAGAATTCCTTCTCAGAAGGAGGAAGGAAGATAAAAGTATTAATTGGACAAAATCACAAACAGGAGCTAGAAATCGTTGGCCACAGGAAGCTCAGAATATTACAAGACTCACATGCCCCTCCCAAGGTAGTAAAAGCAGTGAACAATTGCAAGAGAATGTTTCCTGAAACATCTCTTGGGATGCAGACTTTGTGAGCCAACCATTAAACGAAGGCTAGAATCAAGAGACAGCTGCCCCTTAGTCATCATGTTCAATTTAAGCGACCCAAATAGACTCTCAGGTTCACTAGATGAGAACTGAGTGGCCTACCTGATTTAGTAACATTTGTTCACAGCATAGGAAGTTGCTCTCTGGCTTTCCTTTAACATTTGGCATCCGGTTGGCCAAGTGGTCAAACTGTTTGTTCCTCCTCAGCAATTGGTGTTTTCACTCTGACTGTGTTTTGTTAGTAACTCATAAATGTAAACCTGATTTTCCTGTAGGTTTTCAGTTGCATTTAATCAATGATTTGGTTGCTGTGTCATGAAACCCGATCCTCGTCATGGTGGCAAGGACTTTTTCTCATTTTTTTATCCTGGTTTGTGTATTTTACTATGGTTTAATTTTTGGAATTTTAAAATTGAAGATACAAGACCTTTGTGACATCACTTTCTTAATAGCTCTTTTCTCTGACACAAAATCTTATATTTTGTAGCCTACTTCTGGTCTCCTACGTCAGAACCCTGATTAAACCAAGATTATATGCAATCATTTGTGATTTCTTCTCCTAGTGATAGAACTTTACATTTTACGATTACTCTTGACTTCTACTAAAACTAAACTTTTTTAAAGAAAAGAAAGTATGTTTTAAAGTACATTTTTGTTTTCTTGTTTGTATACAGTTATTCAATTACCCAAAAATCTTTATTGAATTTATTACATTATTCCATTAAGCTGCCTTCATCAGACATTGGTGTATGATTTCAGAATCGATTCATAACTACTTGATCCCATGGTCTTGTGTCTACATTTTAGTTCACTGTAACTTTTGGTACATTTTATAATCCGATAGTGTGAGCATCCAGAACTTACTGTGAAAGATAGACAACATACAAGGTAGCCCCAATCTTTCACAGAGGTATTGAACCTCAAAAACCATCTTCAGTTCCATGGCCACCCAACGTCAAGGTATGTTGATAAATATAGATAAGTTGTACTTAACATAGATGAACAAATTTTGGTAAATAGCCAGAAAGTTTCTAGAATAGAGATTGACAAATATTTTACTTTTCATCATAGTCTGGACAGTATAAGTTCATTCTATTTTAATTATACCTTTCTGATTTAAGTCTTAATCTCATTTTGTTATTCATTATAAAACATTATTAGTCAAAAGTGATACACTGCTAAGTTTGGTAATGACCTTTTCTCCTACTGCTTCTGTTTTCTTCTTTCCCCAAAGTTTCTATTACAAATAGACTCTCCCAGGTCCACTTAATAGGGGGGATATTCTGAACCACTTTTAAGTGTCATGTCTCCCTTTTCTCAGTCTCTCTAATGCCTCATATCAAGGTGTTACAATTTTTTCCTTTGTCATTGTTTATATCATCTACAGACTTCTACTAATGGCCATAACTAATAAGTATGTTGAATTCATGTCTATAGTTCTAACTACTCCTAACATAAGAACTCAGTAAACATGTTTTATTGTTGATAGTTCAGCCAAATGGCCCTAGCATTCTTAGAGAATTTAACAGTTATCATCACCAGGTCAAAGCTCAAACGAGAGGCCATCAAAATACGTGTAGCATTTTGTCCTGATGACATGCTTCTATAAGGACCAAAGGATGGCTTTCTAAATTATACCTCCTAAATCTATCAGGGCTAAGGAGGGTGGCTAGAACACAAGGGCAGAGTACTAACTTCCAAAACCCATGCTTGCTAGTGATCCTCACAGCCATGACATTAAAAGATCACTTACTTGCAATTGCCAGAAAAAGGCAATAATCTCACACCTGCCTTTATACATATGTTCCTTATCCAGTGTCAGTTAGGGTTTCTAAAAGCAGTAAAGAACAGAGAATGAAAAAACAAAATGTGTAAGGGAATATCCCAGACCTGAGGTGATTTAAAGTATTACTTGGTCTTTACAAGTTGTCAGAGCAATAACAAAGACAGAAGCAATTTTCTAGCTCCAATCCCATTAGATAAATGAAGAATTGCAATTGCATTAATTAACTTGGACTGCAATATTCTTATAGGTCTTCTGGACATTCTCATCAATGTTAGATCTAATTTCTTATTATAGATAGTTTTTATATTGCTAGGTTCTACTATGCAGCGTGATTTCTACTTTTATTTCCAGAAAATGATGCAATTAAAAAGTAATTTGTAAATACTTAGCAAAAGAATATCTTGTATTGATAAATATTACACTTATCATGTAATTTCTAATAAATAATTGTATAGTGACACAAGGTAAGTTGATATTTTTTGTTCTCATCTTCCCCAAAATATTGTATGACTTCAAATGTGACTACTCAGTTTGCAAACCCAGAAATCTAAAGTCTTCTTTTTATGTTCCCTGAATTTAAATTGGAAGTCCAATTATCTATATATCTTTGAACTTATATATCTTCCCATCCCCTACCACTTTTGTTGTGTTCACAGTTGGTGATCATCAGGGTTCTGTGCTGTCTTCATTCCCTGCTCTGCAATAAGTGATTGTCACTGAAACTACTATTAATGAATAGCATTTACTCATTATCTTTAAAGTTTTTTCCAGTGACTGACAATTGCCTTGTAAGATAAAATTAAAATTTCCTTATAGCAAAACCTTTAGGGTTTTTTTTTTAATGTAGGAACCTATCAGATATCTCACTTGAGAAATGCCCTTGCCACCAAGCTAAATGATCTGAACTGTGTTCTCCAGATTCTAGAGTGGAATTAAAGAACTGAAATTCAACAGGTCATTCTCTGACCTCTGGTCACACTCTATTGCACATACACCCACAATTAATAAATAAAATAAAATTATTCAGTTTTGTTTTTAAAATTGTATCCTTAGAAATAATAGCAAGTTTTATGTTTCTGTGTAGTTTTATTGTGAGAAAAGAAAAGAAAATCTTCATTTTTCATTCCTATAATGTACTTTCTGTCCAAAATATAAAGTCTGGATATGTTTCTCAATTTTCAACCTGCTCTATAACCCCGTGATGCAACATACTTTCCTTCCATTGTTATCAGTTCCGGGAATGATTTGCCTCTCTATCGATTAAGCATACCTTTTCCATTATAGAAGAATACACAAAATAAAACCACTTCATAAGCACTATAATGTGTACAGTTACTAGTTTTGATACTCGTGGCTTTGTTTTAGTCCTTCCTTGCTGTGCCCCTACGATGTTCTGGTATCTATTTTGAGTAACTCCTGTACTTCATGCATACTCTGTGTTAATCTTTTCGTGAAATGTCTTTAAAGGACCCCTAACTCCAGCATCTACGGTGCTGTGTAAAATCTTTCCTTTAGGTGTGAAATGAATGTACCCACTTTCTTTGAGTGATGAATACAATACAGGCAAAGTAATAGAATTCTATACCCACCCTTAGTGAGCAAAGACTTCAGTTTGCATCCTGTTAACCTTCATGTGCTCTGTTCTGCCATCCCGATAAAGCAAGCAGCCATAGTGAGAATTGCTCAGTGGAGACATGCAGAAGGAGAGCTAACGCAGACATCTGGGCAGCAACTGGTCTGGCACTAACTCCATCCATCTGACAACCCAGTAGGAGATGTATTCTGTCTCTCAGTGCCCATGAGTCAGAAGGAGCTTCTTGTATTTGTGCCCCAGACACCTGACTGCAGTTTGTGAAAGGCTGGAATGTTGAGGACACAGCAACGCATTCCCAGAGTCCTCACCCATGGGATATTATGAGAATAAACTGTTCTAATTCCAGTATGTATGATATCACCCATCAACAAATCATATAAGGATCTATTGTTAAATGCTTGTTGAGAAGAATATGCACTCACCGAAAGAATGTGGAATTTGAGTTCTACCCTATTGCTATCAGTGTATTTGTACAAGACATTTAGACAGTTTTCTTACTGGTTTATTGATGTATCCATCTTGATTCTTATTGTGGACATTATGTCTCACAGATAACAGATACCCAGTGTTAGTTTTACTACAGGACCTATTAAGAATGCAGACTTGTCTGTTTGTGAATCAGCTTTCATCTACAGTTTTATCTGAAGGTTGGTGTGTTATTCAATGATACGCTTTAAATCTAATTTACAGAACAATGATTTCTTTTTGTAAAAAACAAACACTTAAGCATACTCAGTGCTTTAAATAGTAGTTATGGAGTAGGCATTGGAGAGTTAGAGCCTGGAATCTATTTCTTTAGGCATGAATTACATGGCTTTTTTATTATTATTATTTTGCAATGTAGCAATTAATTTCCTTTTATTTTTTAAGCAACCATGCTTTTAATGTTAACTTCAACGTCAAAGTATGTTCATTATTAATCACTTCATGTAACTTCAATAAGAAGTGAAAACAAAACCCTAGCAATGCGTTCCTGCTTGTAAAGGCAAACCAAGCAAGGATCATTTATCATTGCAGAAATGAGGTCCCATTGTTCCTCTCAATCCCTAATCCCTAAGAGTTCATCACTTGTTCAAATAAAGCAAGTAATATTTAGCATCACACTAATCTACAATTCCCCAAGAACAGAACTTTTTATTGTTTACTAATTAAAAGCAGATTTTCACATAAGAGCTTTGAAATTTTTACCAGTTTACTGTCTCCCTTCCAGGACACATCTTGTCACGTTTCTGAACAGGAACCACAAATTCCCATTCACAACTTGCGTTTATGACTATGTTAGAAATCTCCAAGTGGGTTTGCTTTGTCAAGAAGACCCCTCTTTTCTGTATCTTTGTAAGACAGTCAGCTGAACACATTTGTTGTGAGAAGTATTTAAAAAATGAACCGTCTCATTCCAGCACTTGCTTCACCAACTCTCGGCCCTGGCCGCCTGGCGGGTGTGGGCAATGGCTAACCTGTTTTTATCTCACGGAAACTCTGGCTCAGAACTCCACAATCTCTCCGCCCAGCTCGCTAAGTTCCCACTCATGGTTCGCTACCACGCCAGCCCCATGCTTCAAATCCCCCACGGCCTTTGTGGTGCACATTTGGCAAACCCACACTTTGCCAGCCATACCTTTCTCTCTTGAACCCAGACAAGCCACCACATGAAGGAAAACGCAACACAAACTTAGTTCAGAAACAATGGTAACTCATTCTCTGGGAGCGACAACTAAGACCTAATCTTGCAAGCCTTGTTAGTATCTGATTCTTCCAGTGGCGAATCCTTGCGGATCCACCATGATACTGGGAAACTCTAGCAACTACGTATTACCCATGTGCTGTCCCTTTCCTAAAGGACTTAACTCTCTCCTGCTTCCTCTCTTCTCTCATTTAACCCAAAAGTCCAGTCTTCTTTCACAGTGATTGGCTCTTTATTCATTAAGGGACTGATTCACAAGAATAGCCTCAGGCCCATCCACAACACACATTTACCTGCATTTTGCCACAGGTTTAAACTCTTGTATATTAACCAAAAAATTTCAGGTACTTGTTCAGGAGGAACACATATGTCCTGTAAGGTCCACACTCCATATCCACATATCCATTGTATTTAATAAAAGACACCCCTTAATGTAAATCACGACCCTTCTATCATTTTATTCAATTCTCTCCTTCACTACACTTCAAGAGTTTCCCTGTTTTAATTCCTTCAATCTCTTCCTTCTAATGAAAAGATTTCATTTAGAATTCCATACTACAACTCCAGAGAAACTACACATTCCAAATACTAGTGGTCCTGACGCTGTGGTTAATCCAGGTGTGAGGTGTCCGCCTGTGTGAGGTACCACAGACAATAACATGTAGGCTACTCCTTCCTTCTGCAGTTTTCCACCTTTGACTTTATGAAGGTCATTTTCTCCTGGTACATTACCCTCATCCCTCGATACCCTGTTTTATTTATTTGGAGAGACGATGTGCCTTTTAAACAATTTTGACTCTGGGCATTATTCAATACATGATCTTTGACAAATTATTTAATCTTTCAATGACTGATTTTCCTCACATACAAAATAACTACATTAGTATCTTCCATATAGCATCATGGTAAAATTGAATCAATGTAAGGATTGATAGTTTGGGAAATAATTGAATAGTTTCAAGAATATTTGTTCAACAATATCTCTTTAATGGATAAATTTTTATCAATATTATATAGTACAATTATAACTTATCTATATTAATATAGACTTTTTCCTACCAAAATACATCTGCAAAAATGCAACTTAGACTTTAGAGTTTTCTATATCATAAGTGTGTCAATAGCTATCTCTGGGAGTGAAATGAAAATGACCTGAACAAGACCCACAAGGCCCTACTCTGTCACACTTTCCTGTATTTTACCAAGCTCAGCTCATACCCCTCTACTGGCTGGCACACCCTCTTCTGATGTCACTTCCTGTGGTCTTTGACCTTTGCTAATACTTACCCTCTACCCTCATTTATACTCATATTTCACACTTCAGCAGATTTTACTTCCTTAGTATTATTTTCTTAGCCATGTCTTACTTAAATTATAGATAATTTGTGGTTCAGTCCTGATTATTTAGCATATCTGTTACATTTTATATATTTTATGGTGTAGAGATGAAGGGTTAGGTTTGTGAAAAATAACAGCAGAACATGATTTTCTATTTCAGGAATGAGATCATGCCTACTCTGGCTCCCATCATGATTCAATTCCTAACACACTGTGTTTCATACCAAATATTTTTACTGTATTTGTTAAAACACTGGGTGACCCTTCCAATGATGGCATAATGATGTACAGCATCGTTCTCTAGCATGGGGCAGATGGGTCTTTGGGGAAACCATACAGTGTGGTTGAAAGGACTTTAATAAATCCCACAAAATATGTCTTGTAGTCTCTGGATATACATCCCTGATACTTAGAGGAGAGACATATCGAAGATTCTAAAAATGAAAATTTTAACATACAAATTATTGTTGAAACTAAAGAACTAGCCAATATTGATCAAATGGTATGCCGTGTGTATAGAATAAAAACAGGTCTGAAAGCTTTATTTAAATGACACCATTTTGCCAATAAGCCAAGGTTACATAATGAACAAAATGGGGACGGACCTGCAAAGAGGCTAAGGAGGTAGGAGTGGCCAGAGACTCACAGAATACATAGGAAATGATATTGCAAGAAGGAGCTACAGCAAAAGTGTCACTTGCTGAAAAATAGATGACAGAAAAATGGAAACTTGAAGATAAGGAAAACAGGAATTAGACCCATACAAATAAAAGAATTATGCACAGATATTTGGAGATATTATAATTTCCATTTTATATTTATGCAAATTTAATGATAAGAATAGCCATTAATTTATATATGTGATAACTGAGATCCTGATACAGACACCAAGATATGTAAGTCATTAAGATATGCAAATTTATCCAGAGATTAGAGTCTGGTAAACCTTGGGTACTATGTCCACTCAAAGGGCTCAGTATAGGGGCTTCATTGCTAGCTTTGGGGACCATTTGGAGACGTTCTAAAAACTTTAAGAGGTGAGACCTAGTTTAGGAAGTAGGTCACAGGAGACCCTATCTCTCCAACCTCTTTCTGGTTCATCATGATGTGAAAGGTTCTACCTTCCATGTGTTCCTTCTGCTGCTCTGCCTCACTTTGGGCTCCAAATCAATGGAGCCAGATAAGTCCCCTAGAACTATGAGCTGAATAATCTTTCTCCACCTAAATTGTTCTGTTCACTATTTTGATCATAACTGTTCCACAGTAATGCATTCAGGGATTTAGTACATATGTATAACAGGAAGTTACATGTCTGGTAAAGATGACGCCAAACTATAAAATAAGGGCTGGGTAAGGATGCTGGCAGAGAAAATAGGATGATGACATATTAGAAGTATACAGTTAATTGACCAGTTGGAATCCGCAAGGTTTAGAGATAGGGAAAGAACCATGGGAAACACATGTAAACAAAATTAAAGGGAAATATGAATGGAAAATCATAGCAGAAATATTTTAATATTTCAGAAATGAAAAATCCCCAGGTTGTGGTCAGTACCTGAATAAGTACATGGGCTTGTTTGAGATAGAATGAGCGAGCCCATGCCACAATCCCAACACTTGCCTCCACCTTAAACTACAGATGTGAGGTCTATCTGTGTATTTCAAATCAACTTTAAAACTCAGAATTGACTTGCTTTGTTCATTTCAAAGATTTATGATTTCATACTTAACATTTTTGTCAACCTTGACTTCACTTTTCAGGCCTGGAAACTATTACATTCTCTAAGCTTTTATTGATGTATATTTCTCTACAAACTAAATTGCTTTTTAAGATCTAGCTACAAACCAAGAACCTAAAGATCATCAGCTTCTTCTACCTACCAAAGGCAACAGTTGCCACAACACAGTAAAACCAATTCCTTCCTTCTCTTGAACTGCAAGATCCTTAAGACATACTGCAGAATGTAATAACAGCTGAGAGTTTTATCAAGTGTCCCGCAAATGAAATTTTCTGTTCCTGGATTACCATCTTCCCAACCTCACACACCAGATCTCTTTCTGCCGCTTAGCCTCACCTTATAGACTTTGTTTTTCTATGATAGCCTTGTACTGACTACACAGTCACAGTGAATGATTGTGTGTGTGTGTGTGTGTTGTGTGTGTGTGTCTCATTCAATTCCACACAGTTAATCAGAATATGGATACCTTTCAATTCCCCAGCATCCTCAGGCATAGTTAGGCAGGGAAACATCAAAGAGTACAGAATGAACCATGAGCAATATTTCAACATTCATGACTTAAAGTGTCCTATGTTGCATTCATGACTTAAAGCATTGTGTGTTGCATTCATTGACCAAAAGACCCTCCAAGAAGAAGTCTAATATCTAATGAGAAAATTTACCCAATATTGTGATCATGATGAAAAAGAAAGCAAGTTTGATGAGATCATAGGAGCCACTATCAAAGTTTTGCATCTTGGTGTTTTTTTAGCACCATTGGCCATTAGGAAAATACCAAATTTCCATCTATTCAACTTAGTGTTAGAATCTTCAACTTCTCACCAGTATATCAATCTTAATATTATTAATATGCTTAATAACTGCTACTATAGAAAACAATGTTTCTGTGATTTTTTAACTTGCATTTCATTGTATGACTCCAAAATATCTATCAGTAAGCCATGTTAATATAAGTATTTATATTCTTTGCCTAATTAGTATTAAGTTATATAGCCTCTTACATTAGTGTAACTTAGTAACCTGGTTGAGTATCTATGTGGTGGCATTTATTTGTTGACTTCCTTGTATTTCATGGTACTTCTGACCAAACCCTGGGCCTTTTGGATGGTAGATAAAATGCTCTATTATTGCTGAATATTCTCAACTACTTTCTGTTTCCTTTATTCTTTTTCCTCTGGTATCTAATGTTAAATGTTTGCTCACAGTTGATGGTTTGTTTGGTTTCCCTCTTTACATGTCAGTTAATCTCCTTAATATTTTTAAAATTATTCTAAAGTGTTATTATTCTTACTCCAAAGTACTTTAATAATTCTGCCAATTCATGTCGTCGCAATCTAATCTCTTCCATAATCTCCTGTTTATTAAAATAAGTGAATCCTTTCATTTTCATGCAATTCAGAGCAGTTATCTTTTTTGGCAGCAGTTTCCTTTGAGATAATGATCTTCATCTGGCTTTGGCTTGCCTTGCTAATTAAAGCTTATTGGTTCTAGATAGCTGTGTATGTTTACTCTCGTTAGAACCAAAACATCACTCTGGCCTGAATCTGTTCCCCACAATCGTAAATGTTGATTTTTATTTTAACCTCCTCTTTTTTCCCCTCTGAGTTCAATTTAAAATGTCTATCGGTTATTTGACAAAGGATTTTGCAAATCTGCTCGTTGCAGTCTGCATTCTAGCTGCCCTAAGAAAATGAATAATACAAAGGACAGCAAATGATAAATTTTGGGACTGTTTGAGTTTTGGTATCTGTCAAACTGTCTTTATTTGGCAAAGTTCTATTCTGCTAAGTTACAGTGCATTTTCCCAATGTGGACCAACTTTATTTGATCTGCCACTCACTCCATGAATATAGCTGTTTTGGTGAAAAGAGAGTACGTATTTTAAAGAGGGCCCACATCCTCTATCTATAAAGTTGTCTTTATATTTGTGAGTGTTCAGCCACAATTGCAGAAAACAGTTCTTAAGAGACACATTCTTAAAGATGAAAAATTCTGAAGTTTGTATTTTCTAACTTAAGCTAAAAACATAGTTCCGACAGTTCTTGTACAATGCTGAACTCAGCATGAAAGTTAAAGAAAAATTGTTATTTGAAAAAGCAATGTGCCATTATTGGAAATTTATATGGATTAAAAAGAAGCCTATCAGCATCAATGGCATGTCACTAATAGAAAAATTTATGAAAATTTTTAAAGGTTATAAACACAAATTATTTGACCCACATCTGAGAGAATAGCTGGGGACACTCAAAGTTAAACACATTCTACATGTTGTTTCTTAGGAAAATTCTCTTGTCACCTTTATCTTAGGATTTGGCTATTGGGTTAACACAACAGCAACCATTTAATTTGCTTACAAATCTGCCCTTTGAAAAGATTTAGCTGGATGGTACTTCAGTCCTACCATGGACAGGGAAGTCCCAAATCTCTTTCTAGGCTACTTGCATAGGACAGCAGGGAAGTTAGCATAGTCTGTGGTCTAGGAGGTGTTGGCCTCTCACTGCAGACATCTGCTATAGCTACTGCACTTCTGTCTAACTCAATGGCAGGTTCCAAACAGAAGCACTCAGCAAGTCACCAATAGCTGTCTCACTGACCATGACATCCATGGAGAGCTACAGAGCTGTACTTGTGCTGTAGGTAAAATTTAGTCAGAGTCATGGAAGGAAGTGTTGTCTCACCTCTCCAAAGAGTAAAGTTCAAGTCACTGTGAATGAAGAAATTGTAGAATGCAAGGTATCATGGTAGTTATCTTAGGAAAATATTACCACCTATGTTATTGAAATGATATCCTTTATAGCCTTGGTTTTATACTGTAGAAGACTCAAGAGAAATTGCACTTTAAAAAAACAAAACAAAACAAAACAAAAAAAAATAACCTTCATAGATACTTATTTGGCAGATTTCCTCTCTTTCATTGTATTCCTGAGAAAGTAAATATTTCTTAAACAATACAATCTTCTTTATAAAATTTTAATAAAAACTATACACACCAATCAGAGTACACATGGAAGGACCCATGGCTCCAGCCACATCATTGTTTGGCATCAATAGGAGGAGAGGACCTTGGTCCTGGGGAGGCTCGATTCCTCAGTGTAGGGGAATGCCAGGGCAGTGAGACGGGAATGCGTGGGTGGTAGGGGGAACACCCTCATAGAAACAGGAGGAGAGGGAATATGATAGGAGGGTTCCAGAGGAGAAATTGGGAAAGGGGATAACATTTGAAATGTAAATACATAAAATATCCAATAAAAATAAATTGTAAAAAATAAAATAAGAAATAGCTTTCCAAGCAAATTTCTCAGTCATTCATTTGAGTAAACCATTACTAGAAAGATAACAGACACTAATGGTTAACAGTGAGGAAAATACCCCACTCTCAGCACTTCCGGGTTTCCTGTAGATTTTTTTTATCTAGGGTTGAAATCCCATGAGAATTTATGCTTCCATGTGTTATAGAAATATTTCATCCCAATCTGGGGTATCTACTCCAACTTTAACCATTTATTTCCTGAATAAAAGATATACACAACCTTTATATTTATAAGTCTTAATCAGCACAAGACCTAGGCAGATATCTATCCTCTATGCTATTGTGTCTATTTCCCAGTCAATAATCCCATTATATGATTTGCTATGTTTGATCTGGGCTTCTCGTAACTTCAATTAGAAAATCCACACGGCCATATTTGAATATTCTTACCCTATGACAGCTACTTCTCTATTCACCTTCTTCTCCATTGCCTCTAGGTTCACCTCCAACTCCACGCCTAGGAATCCTAAACCACCACCTGTGTCTCTTATGCTCAGATATTGGCTGTCACCATCTTTATGCACCAATCATGGATAAGTTGGGGGGCAATGTCAGAGAGCATTACCTGGGTCTAAATGAGGTCTATGGTAGTCACCAGTATTTAGCATTCCAAAAGACCAGACCTCAACATCCATGTCTGTTGGTGTTGTACTTGTTCATATCTTGGGAAAACAGCCTTAAGAGCCCTAAAACAGTTTTTTTTAGCATTTCATATCTGTTTTATGGATTCTGTATTGCTACAAAAGTTTGAAAGAATTAATATCAAGTAAACATATGTTTTCTTTTTTCTAATGTAAGTGCTGGATTTATTAGAATTGCTTATATGCTGTGGTCTGGGTAGTTCAACAATGGCTGCCTCCTGATTGAAAGTCTAAGGATCTAATAAATTTTCAGTCCACAAGGCTGGATATCTCAGCTTGTCTACATTTATTGAAATCTAGAAATAGGCTCTAATGCCAATGAAGAAATGAACCTGACAGAAGCAGTGAAAGAAAGTAGTCAAAAAGCAATGACTTCCTTCTTCCGCATCCTTTCATATAGGCTGCCACCAGAAGATGTGGCCCAGATTTAGGCTGGGTCAAGGGACAACAAACGATCCAGATTTAGGGTAGGTCTTCCATCTCAAATAATCCAGTGAATATGAATCCCTCACAGGTGTGTCAGCTGCTTGGTTTTTAGTTAATTCCATATGTAAGCAACTTGACAAGCAAGAATAGCCATCACAAAGACAGTATGCTCTCTGTGCAGAATTTTACTTGTAAATAGACCTGGATTAAGTGAAAGCTGCTGCAGCTTACATTTTATGAAATGATTGAGACTGGGGATTGTCCAGTTCTGGCCCATAAAATTGTGCAATATCATTATTAATAGGTCACTATAGCTACATACAAGTATCATATTTCTAAAAGCAAAAAATTATAGTTAGAAACACCAGACCCCAGACCATGTGATTCATGGGAGTGACATTCCCATCATCGTCACAAAAATGCCCGACGTAAATAATGTGAAACCAAGAAAAAAATATTTGCCTTCCAGTTCTAGAGATTTTAGTCCATGGCTCATTGGCGCCATGATTTGGGGGCCTGTGGTAAGACAAAATCATGGTTGGGAAGAGCAAGACAGAAAAAAAAATGAGTTCTGGCATGTGATGGTGAATACTGATGGTCACTGTGTCCAGATCTAGAACAGCCTCTGAGGATGTCTGTGTGTCATTTTCTCCACTCTGTTGATCCAGCCGAGAAAGCCCATCCTAAACGTTGGCAGCACCATTCCATGTGCTTGGTTCTCTGACTGCAGAGCAATGGAAAACATAACTGAAACGAGCATGGTCTCCCTTCCCTTCTTGCTTGTAGGGGACTATGTGACCAACTTCCTCAGTTACGTCCCTGTCATAGTAGGTTGTGCCCTGGAATAGTGTGACAAAATCAATATTTCCTTATGTAACTTTTGTCAGGGAATTTTATCATAACAAGAAAATTACAAAGCATGCTTATGGAAGGTGGGACAGCCCTAAAATGATTGCACATTCATCAGGTCAACAACAACAATTGTTTGGAACCGACGTATACAGTGATTCTGCTTACTCAGAATTTCTTAAATTTACTTTAGACTTAAAATTCAGAAACAATGATATGATTTATATTTTCAAAACATATAAAATACAGAGAACTATTAAAGTATGTTATCTGATAAATATATATTCATATATATATGAATATATATATATGAATCTACTTTGTATTATGGATATACCATATAGACACAAATATTCAGTACAGTAGATAACCTGTTGAATTGTGCCACTTCATAGTGTTCCAACAGTTCATATAACTAGGGAAACTCAAGTTCTCCATTTAACCCTCAGAGTATTTGTCTTAACTAAGAAAACAAACAACACTGGATGTTAAGATTAGCAGGACTGTGGTGGCAGCTAACTCAATTCAAATAATCTCAGTTCTTTGGATTATAGCCAAACCCCTAGGAGGAGGCAGCCAAAACAGACAAACATAAATCTGTTGGCCTGACTCTTAGGGATTCAGTGAGAGCCAATTCATTGTTATTTCAGGCAGCATTCCATCAAGCTAGATCAGTGCTATCCAAGAACAATGGCGAATGTACACCGTCACAGAATCAGGAATGTAGGAGAGAGCATTGATGGATATTTGCATGCGCTTGAGAACCTGATGCTTGTATGATAGATGTTAGTTAGTCAATCTGCAGCAACTACATGAATCCTTACTTTTGCTGGTGAAGGCAGTAAGCCTCATTTAGTCACAGTTATATGTCCACAATACATGATTCTAGAGATAGCTCAGGTCTGATGTCCTTTTCAGTTATATGTCCACAATACATGATTCTAGAGATAGCTCAGGTCTGATGTCCTCTTTAGTTCCTATTGTCAACTATGTCAAAGTAAAATAGCTTTGAAAAGAAATAAACCCCAGTTGAGGATGTGTTCAGATCAAATTGTCCTGGGGCATTTCTGTGAGACTATCTTGATTGGTGTGGGGGGGTCCCAGCCCACTGTGAGAGTGACCATCCCTAGGCAAATAGTCTTGGACTGTATTAAAAAAAAAAAAAAACAAAACTCCCTGAGCACAAGTCAGCTAGTCTTCTTCCAAGGTTTCTGCTCCAGGTTCTTGCCTTGAGTTCTGTCATAATTTTCCTCAACAGTGGATTGTGAACTGGAAGTGTAAACTGAAATAAATCCTTGCACACCAAGCTGCTGTTATCCATGGGATTTTATCCAAGCAGCAGCAAAACAAACTAGAAAACCTCCCAGCTTCACAGTTGTAATTATGTTGTTTCTTCCCTTCAGAAGACAAGAAGTAAATGTCATGATGGGTCTACAGTCACAGGATGATGCTTGAAACCTTTATGTCTAGAGAGACCCAAACGCTACAGGACTCTCAACACTTGGGACAATAGTCCAAGATTGTTAACATTTAAAATAAACTCAGAGAGGTGGAAAGAGGAAGAGGAGGAGGAAGAAGAGTTGGAAGAGGAGGAAGAGAGAGAGAGATGTCTACTATACTAGAATACAAATTTGTTTCCATGAGACATAAACAGTTAAGGTGTCATCTGATCTTAGCCCCAGGCCCTTGGGCAGGCCGGGAGCTCATGCCCATTTGCAGCTGTTGCTGAATTCTGTCTTTTGGTCTCATCCCACCACCGATTTCTTGTTCTAAGCACTGTTCACTAGGTTAAAAATGCTGAAGATGGCCATTATCTATTTTAGGCCCCAAATAGCTAATAGTAGGCATTTCAAGTGTCCTTTAAAGTTACTTTTATTTTTATACAGGCGTACAATTATGTCACATATCCAAAGCAATAAAATAAGACAATATGAAATAATTAAAATGAAAGTGAGTGTGGTGATGCCTTCATTTTCAGGAAGTTGCACAGGCCCGGAAATATTTCCCCCATTATGGTGACACATATTGACTCTAAAGATAATTTTGTTTTTATTTCCAGAAATAAAAGCACTATTATCCAACTAATATGAGTCACAGTTCTACCATCACTATATATATTTTTGCAAATTAAGTCATTTTGCATTCTTTCATTTATCACATTTCTTACATCTTTCCCAAAGGACACATTTTAGTACATGTATTCATACAAAGATATTTTAAAAGGCATGGGGTTTTACTGAAGTGAATAAATAAATTCTACATGCTTCAAATTGAAATGCGTAGTACAAATTTTATGTTTAAACTGTCTCCTGCTTAAAGACCTACCCAGACTACGCATGTGGCATAGATGACTACCAAGACATCAGCATTTATTCATTGTTGACTAAATGTTAACATCCTTAGCACAAAGAATATTTATCTTATTTATGGTAGACAAACTTCACTCTGATCTAGGTTTCTGCACCGTCATAATGCTAGGAATGTCTAGTAAACAGGGTCTTTGCAAACTAATATACCTGACTTGTCTCACTGTTGCTCATAATTGGATGCTGGATGAAGATGATTCTTTTTAACTTTTATTGACAATATACAACAGGTTCTTAAGATGCAGCGCCACATATATCATCTGGAGCTTTCCAGTCCTTTGTTTTTAAATTTCTGTCTTAAATATGAGGTGACTTATCCATTATATAACTCTGACAGACTGCAGTGAAAGATTTCTGAACTAAAGGAAAAGGAGTCTCAGAGAGCTCTGGCAATTTCAGAAACTTACAAAAAGCTGCATAGTTAGAATACAGTTCTGGATCTTTGAATGCACGGCCAATATCCTTCCTCTGATGTTCTATTGCTGTGATTTAAGTTAGTATGAATCATCACACATCATTTTGTGCATTTAAGAATTAAGAAAAAACAGCACTTTCATAGTGCTATGAATTAGATTCCAGACAATCTAATATCATATAAAACATTCACATAAACGTTCTTCATAATTTCTAACTAGAGTTGATGAAAAACCTATGCTTATTAAGTGATCAAGCATCATATACATAAGATGTATTTTGTAACACGTATACATAACAATATGCTTAGTCAGTTCTTTCTTTGTAGATATACCTGTATTAATTGCAAATCAATTTGCACAGTCTTTTGGTTTTAAAAAGTCCAAAGTCCTTCAAATATATTTCTAATACAGATCCATCAAAATTATATAAGAAATCTAACCACTTTATAAACATAGAATAGCTTCAAGAACAAAAATAAATTTCATACTTTAAACTGCTGAAATATGAGAAAACTAAAGGGAATTCCTATTTCCATGGAGGGATTTATCAAACTGTCTTTTGAACCAGAAGGAACCTGCTATGTTTATTTTTTTTTTACTCAATTTGCTACTCCTTAATCACTCAGCTGATGCTTAACATTGTCACACAGTTCACTGCACAGATATCTCATTAGCCTCATTGAAATGATAAATTATGCCCTGATTGGTTGAGCATTTCGTATTTCTTTTAAGCCACACCCTTTGGAATAAGCTTTTCTGTTTTTCTCATGACATACCATATTCTTATAGCTGACATGTTCCAATATATGTCTCATATCTCTTAGATATTCCTATTCTTTGGTAATTGAAAACAAGAAAAACAAATTAATCACCTTTACAAGGGTGAGATTCACTATTTGTAATTAAAATGAAGCAGGATGTAGGAAAACCTGTGTACTGAGAGGAGATGGTGCACAGCTTAGTAGCCTGTGTAGACTATCAGGCAAACACTAAGTAGTATGCATGACCTGGACAGATAAGAAGTCAGCATCCAAGCTCTGAAACAGAACATTAATTGGAATTGGTTACTTTTAGAATTTAATGAGAATGAAGGCACATCATACCAAAACTTATGGGACACAATGATAACTCCAAAACCTGATAAGCAATTTCATCAAAGTGGCTGGATATAAAAATAACTCCAACAAATCAGTAGCCTTCCTCTACTCAAAGGATAAATGGGGCCAGGCGGTGGTGGCGCATGCCTTTAATCCTAGCACTTGGGAGGCAGAGGCAGGTGGATTTCTGAGTTAGAGGCCAGCCTGGTCTACAGAGCGAGTTCCAGGACAGCCAGGGCTATACAGAGAAACCCTGTCTCGAAAAACCAAAAAAAAAAAAAAAAAAGATAAATGGGATGAGAAAGAAATTAGGGAAACAACACTCTTCACAAGAGTCTCAGATAATAAAAACTTGCTTGGTGTAACTCTAACCAAACAAGTGAAAGACTTGTATGACAAGAACTTCAAGTCTCTGAAGAAAGAAATCGAAAAAGACCTCAGAAGATAGAAAGAGTTCCCATTCTTGTGGATTGGCAGGATTAATATAGTAAAAATGGCCATCTTTCCAAAAGCAATTTATAAATTCAATGCAATCTCCACTAAAATTCCAACTCAATTCTTCGTAGAGATGGAAAGAACAATTCTCAAATTCATATGTAATAACCAAAAAAACCAGGATATCGAAAACTGTTCTCAACAATAAAAGAACTTCTGGCAGAATCACCATCCCTGACCTCAAGTTATATTCCAGAGCAATAGTGATAAAAACTTCATGCTATGGGTACAGTGACAGGCAGGTATATCAATGGAATAGAATTGAAGACCCAGGAATGAACCCACACACTTATGGTCACTTGATCTTTGACAAAGAAACTAAAACGATTCAGTGGAATAAAGACAGAATTTTCAACAAATGTTTCTGGTTTAACTGGAGGTTTGCATGTAGAAAAATGCAAATAGACCCATTCTTATTTCTTTGTACAAAGCTCAAGTCCAAGTGGATCAAGGACCTCCACATAAAACGAGACAAACTGAATCTACTGGAAGAGAAAGTGGGGAAAAGTCTCAAACTCATGGGCACAGGAGAAATTTTTCTGAACTAAACAACAATGGCTTATGCTCTAAGATCAAGAATCAACAAATGGGACCTCATAAAATTGCAAAGCTTCTCTAAGTCAAAATACACTGTCGATAAGGCAAAATGGCAACCAACAAATTGGGAAAAGATCTTTACCAGTCCTACATCTGATAGAGGGCTAATATTCAATATATACAAAGAACTCAAGAAGTTTACTCCAGGGAATCAAATAACCCTATTAAAAATGGGAAACAGAGCTAAATAGAGAATTCTCAACTGAGGAAATTCGAATGGCCAAGAAACACCTAAAGAAATATTTAATATCCTTAGTCATCAGGGAAATACAAATCAAAATGACCCTGAGAACCCACTTCACACCAGTCAGAATGGCTAAAATAAAAAACTCAGGTGTCAGCAGATGCTGGGAAGGATGTGGAGAAAGAGGAACACTCCTCAGAAATTGCAAGCTGGAAATCAGTCTGGCAATTCCACAGAAAATTGGACAAAGTACTTCCTGAGGACCCAGCTATAACATTCCTGGGCATATACCCAGAAGATGATCCATCATGTAATAAGGACACATGCTTGACTATGTTCGTAGCAGCCATATTTATAATATCAAGAAGCTGGGAACAACCCAGATGTCCTTCAACAGTGAATGGATACAGAAAATGTGATGCATTTACACAATGGAGTACTACTCAGCTATTAAAAATGACTCCATGATTCTCAGGCAAATGGATAGAACTAGAAAATATCATCCTGAGTGAGGTAACCAGTCACAAAAGAACACACATTATGCACTCACGGATAAGTGGATATTAGCACAAAAGTTCAGAATACCCAAGATACAATTCACAGACTATATGAAGCTCAAGAATAAAGAAGACCAAAATTTGGATGCTTCAGTTCTTATTAATAGAGGGAGCAAAATACTCACAGGAACAAATGTGGAGAAAATGTGTGGAGTAGAGACTGAAGGAAAGGTCATACAGAGACTTCCCACCTGGGGATCCTTCTCATACAGAGTCACCAAACCCAGACACTATTGGTAATGCCAAGAAGTACATGCTGACAGGAGCCTAACATAGTTGTCTCCTAAGAGGCTCTGCCAGAGCCTGACAAATACAGAGGGAGATGCTTCCAGTCAACCAATGGACTGAGCATTGTCTCCCCAATAGAGGTGTCAGAGAAAGGACTGAAGGAGCTGGAGGGGTTTGCAACCCCATAGGAAGAAAAACAATATTAACCAATCAGGCCCCTCAGAGCTTCCAGGGACTAAACCATGTACCAAGGAATACACATGGATGGACCCATGACTCCAGCCCCATATGTAGCAGAAGATGGCCTTGTTGGGCAACAATGGGAGAAGAGGCCCTCGGGCCTGTGAAGACATGATGCCCCAGTGTAGGAGAATGGGAGGCAGAAGTGAGTTGGGGCAGGAGGGACACCCACATAGAAGCAGGGGAGTGGGATGGGATAGGGGATTTCTGGGGATGGGGGGCAGGAATTGGGAAAGGGGATAACATTTGAAATGCAAATAAAGAAAATATCCAATAAAAATACATTATTAAAAAAAGAAAAATATGAGATGATATGAAGACCTATGCCTTCTCTAATCTTGGAAAGCTCTTGGTGACACCATTTGTAATACTTTTTATTCTTATGAGGCCAGAGTTCTTCAGAAGCAGAATATCTTCCTTTCAAAATGTCATTGTCCACAGATTCCATTCAATCAGTTGAAAATACACATCGTGAATCATGAATAAATAACGTTGAAATCACAGGCGTCAGTTGTTGGATGAGTTCTTGTAAAGTGTGTCTGGTTTTATGTGGAGGTCCTTGATCCACTTGGAATTGAGCTTAGTGCAAGGAGATATGAATGGGTCAATTTGCATTCTTCTGCATGTTGACCTCCAGTTGAACCAGCACCATTTGTTGAAAAAGCTATCTTTTTTCCACTGGATGGTTTTAGCTCCTTTGTCAAAGATCAAGTGACCATAGGAGTGTGGATTCATTTCTGGGTCTTCAATTCTGTTCTATTGATCTACATGCCTGTCACTGTACCAATACCATACGGTTTTAAACACTATTGCTCGGTAGTACAGCTTGAGGTCTGGGATATTGGTTCCCCCAGAAGTTCTTTTACTCTTGAGAATAGTTTTAGCTATCCTGGGTTATCTGTTATTCCAAATGAATTTTTGAATTGCTCTTTCTAACTCTATGAAGAATTGAGTTGGGATTTTGATGGGGATTGCATTGAATCTGTATATTGCTTTTGGCAAGATGGTCATTTTTATTATATTAATCATGCCAATCCATGATCATGGCAGATTTTTCCATCTTCTGAGGTCTTCTTCAATTTCTTTCTTCAGAGACTTGAAGTTCTTGTCATACAGATCTTTCACTTGTTTGGTTAGAGTCACACCAAGATACTTTATATTGTTTGTGGCTATCATGAAAAAAGGGATTTAAGAGTAACACCAAATCATCAGTTAAAGATAAGACAGTAGGAGACAATAGCTTCAAGGAAAGAAGTACATTTCATCTATTTTTCCATGGCACACAAATCCACTTATATCTATAAAGAAGTGTGTTGTTTATGTGTTTGGGTCACTCACTAGCTCATAAATGATTTATAATAAAACAATAGATTTTGTTTAATCTCCCTTTGTACCTCATATCTTGAATGAATAGAATACAAATTCAGTAAACACTCACTAAAGATGTATTGAGTTATTAAGGTGAGTGTCTAAGTGTGGTTTAAAGGAAAAGTTTCCAGGGTAATTTGATTTTGAGCCAGAATATCACAGAGTCATTTCTGATCCCTTCCTTGTGATTACTCCAGAAAACCATGTGCCTGAGCATATCCTTTTTTTATTATTATTATTTGTGAATTACTACAATTTCAATTTAAAGGATCTAATAGATTCTCTATAAGATAGTTTTTATTTATTTATATCTATATATGAGTGTTTTTATTTATTTATTTTAATTCCAAACTACATTTGATATGTAGTCAAAATAAGTATTCTTCAAAAGTCTGCTGAGAGAATTGGAAAGGCCATACTTTTGGAAGTAATAAGTCCACTCAAATAATGGACTTTTTAGTTGACTGTGGAAGAAGACTTTAGAGTTACAAGAGATGTTCTCTCATTCTGACCCTTTATCCTCTCTTCTCATTCCTGCTTCTAAGGGACTGGTTCCCAACTTCCTAATGTTGTGACCCTTTAATACAGTTCCTGTGTTGTGGTGACTTCCAACCATACAATTATTTTTGTTGCTACTTCATAACTGTAATTTTGTTACTATTCTGAGTCATAATGTGAATATTTTTGGCGATAGAGGTTTGTCAAAAGGGTCACAACCCACAGGTTGAGAACCACTGCTCCATGATAATTTTTTTAATGGTTAACTCTGCCACTTTCTTTATATTCTCAGTGAATTAAAACAATAGCCATGTGATAGCGTAAAGGTTGTTGGCTTAAGAAATCACTTACACAGATTTAAAGCACAGAGTTTAATTAGAAATGTTAGCATTTAGAGCCATTTGATTCATTAACCACACTGATAAGAATATTAAGTGAATTAACTTATCTATTCCTTCTTAAGAACGTATGAGGCAGCCACCACAATGAGTTGTAATAAATGAGAGAATTTGCTTCTCTTTATTCATGCCCCTACCTAAGCAGTGAAAGGGCTCCTGAGCTATGAGAAAGCTCTCGGGTGGGGTGGGGATGGTTTCAGGTTAATTAACAGGGAGACTGGAGTTTCTATTGCTTGACTGACCTTCACTCAGCATGAGAGTGAACACAGCTCAAAGTTCCTCCTGTTCCATCTTGGTAGCATGCTGTCTTAAGAGGAAGGTTCTATGGGCTCTCACCCATTCCTCGGGTCACATATTTGACAGTGTCTACATTACAGTAGTTAGTTTGCTGCTGCGTACATAACAGGATGCAGAGTATGACGCTTCAGTATTTTAATCTATTAAGTCACTTTAAGAAAGAGCATTCTGTTGAGTGGGAGTAGAGGTATCTCTGACTCTTTTGCCTGCTCCTAGTTTCCTTTTCTTCCTACTGGGTTGTCTTGTCCAGCCTGGATATGAAGGTTTGTGCCTAGAAATTGCATCATGTTATACTGTGTTCTGTTGATACTCCTGGGAGACCTGATCATTTCTGAAGGGAATCAGAAGAGCAATAGATCTGAGGGACAGGATAGGTTGGGGTACTGAGAGGAGGGGAAGGAAGGAATGCTGCAGTTGGAATGTATTGGATGAAAGTGGATAAACAGAAAGGGAAAAAGAGCATTCTGAAGGTGTGAAATTGTATTTTATACTTCAACTTCCAAATATATTTTATGGTCAATAAGTGGAAGAGAATAGCCATTCTAATATGAATAAGCATTTATGTAAACGAACAGACTTTGATTCTTATTAATTTTGATATGTGATGTGTTTTATTTACAAGTTTATATAGTATAGTTTATTAAAAAAAAATAAATAAAGCAAATATGGAGAGCAACTCTCTTTCTGAACTCCTGATCTACTGAAAAATAGAACCTACAAGAGGACCTCAGTTACATGCCTGATTTTTGGAAGTTCCATCAGGCAGAGAAAACTGACTCATGTACAAGACTAGAAGATGACAAGACACCCAAACCTTATTAGAAACTTTTTTATTTCCCATTTATACTTTAAAGGATATATTTGCTTATCCAGATAGTCATTTGGCCAGCCTATCATAGCATATATCTCCTTCTTTATAGAGAAATACCTATAGGGTTCAGCCACTAATATAAACAAATTTCAGTTAGATGCCAGGCACACATGAGTAAACGGTCAGACTCTTCTAGTGGTACCCATCCCCTTTGTCTGTTTACTTAATTGCCACAGCTAAAAGGCTAGATTGGATAAACCTTTCCATCTCTATAATCCTGATTATGAATCAAGTCAAAGTACCCAAATGCATCATCATCCCGTCTCAAGTTCCCTGATGCTTATTGGCACACACTAAAGATGATAGACATCCACAACAAAAATAGTTAGAATTATTTTTGTAAAGCTGTAATGGTCCCGGGGCAAGTTGGTTCATACTGTCTCTCCTAATATGGCTCTCACATCCTCTAATCAGTAATGTAGTGATTGAAATGGAGAGTTAAGAATAAAAGGGAAAATACTACCAGGTTATTATTTTATAAGAATTAAATATTTTTCTAACTTAAATAAAATTAGAACATGATGGATTGAGATCAATGACATGGTAATTTCATTTTACCTCCCCCCCCCAAAAAAAACAAAAACAAAAACAAAACAAACAAAAAACAAAAAAACCCAGTGGCTTAGTGAGGAAAGTCAAAAATATTCTGTTATTGTACTGTTTTCAGGGTAACTAAATGCTATGTTAGGTTAGGACAATGAACCATCCATCTCTCAGTCTTTCATTAGATTATTTTAATTCCAGCTTTTTACATGTATTTTTTGAGTCATTTCTGTACAGGGTAACCACTCCCAGACAATGTTATATATTTCTTATATGGGGAAAAAAAACAGGGTACAAATGGAAGGGAGAGTGGACCTGGAAAGAGTTGTGGTGTGATTAAAAAAATATTCATCTTTCAAAATTCTCAAAAATCTAATAAAATAAAATATTCAAATAAGTATTAAAAATAAAACCAAATCTGAATAAAATATTAAATAAATAGAAACAAAGAGATAAGAAGAAACAAACAAGCAAACAAACAAAAACTATGGTGATTTTAAAGCAAAGCCAACAGCTTTTCTAATGAGATACAAGTCCAACTGATGAAAGGGATAAGGAAGGGATTAAAAATGGCTTCTCTAATTTGGAACCGTCCAGAGCGAAGAGGTATCGATGGTATTTACTGTGATAATGAAGACTCCTTAGTGTGGAATTTCAGAAATGGAGCATGGAGAAGAAACAAAGTTATTTTTGAAATGGCTATTAAGAAAATAATTAGACATACAAATGGAGTTAATTATGTGGTAGCCAGATGGATAAAGAATGAGGACATGGGAATGAAATGAGCGCTGAATGAGAGGCTTGCCAGGTGCTGATGAAGTCCTGAGATAGCTTTGGATCATCCTGAAGTGAGTGTCTGTCTACTCCCAAGGCAGAGTTGTGACCGTGGGAAATTATACAGAGCCGCCATGATTTAGAGAACACCCACAAGATGAAAAGAAGCCATGAATGCTGTGGACTGAACAAGGCAGAAAGGTCAACTGTATTACTAAAACCTAGTCAGGTGTTAACCATGAAGAACACTTCTGAAACAGCTAATAAAGTAATACCAGAGTACCAAATGCAGGACTGGAACAAGGGCAAAGTTTCCGTAAGTCTACATGAAGCAATGACATGAGCGCCATTGAGGAGGGATGGGACAGAGGTCAGTGTGTGATCGCGCAGACCCTTTTGAAGAGCTCTCAGTTTTGTGGTTGCTGTTGTTTCCTGTAAAGGAGAGTGGGAAAATTGAAGGTATTTTGGTTGAAATGTAGGATAAAAAGTTTTCCGTTGAAATTTAGTGAGAAAGTCTCAAATATAAAATGACCAAAAATGTAGAAGAAAACGCCATGATCTAGGAGAAAAGGAAACATAATATCTTAAAAATATGTCCTTGGAACATAAATGTAGTGAGACCTTTTGTTTCTTTAAAAAAAAAAAACAGAAAATGGAGTGTGCTTTCATTTTAATCCCAGGGATGGGGAGGTCGGCTGCTTTGGGTTGTCCAGTAGCAGACAATGATTTGCTTCCTGATCTAGCAGGGGTATGGTTTTGCTATCTGCAGAGAGTTTCTGTGATTGTGTGAAGTTCAAAATTCTGGGGATTCTTGAGAGGATATTCAACTAGGGCCCTGAGAGTTTGTGTTGTTGTTGTTGGGTTTTTAACTGCTGTTGATAGGGGTTTGTTGAATTGTCCTGCACAAAGAATAAACAAGAAGAAGAAATTAGATATCCTGAAGGAGAAGATCAAACTTTTCCAAAGAAACTCAATGCTCCTAATTAGCAGGAATCTAACTATAATGTCTCCCCCTTTACCATTTATCTTTTTTTTCTCTCCTATCTAGTGTTAGGTGGTTGAAAGGGTGGAAGAAAAGAGGCAGAGAAAGATGGAAGAAAGAACCCACAAAGTAGCAAAAACAACAGCAACAGAAAAGAACAGGAATGAATAAAAGATCTGACATTAAGAATGAGATGAAATTCCTTACAGTCACAAAATTTTCCAGTTTACTGGCAATACTTGATCTTGTCTGAACTTCTTTTTGTTTATGTTTTTATCCATATACTAGGTAGTTATATATTTAAGTATAATTCATAATGAAACAAATATATATTACATTAATTAAACACATATATTAGATTATATATTAATATATACTAATATATATTTCATGCATACTTACATACTAATACATGTGTATATTATATACTTACTATCTAATTTAATGAATCTCCTATTATGATACTTAATCATCTTGTAAAAGCATGAAATTCTTAGTTATCTTCTAGTGGTGGTGAAAGCTGGGAGAATGGAGCCAATAAATGAAGCAGAATAAAGTCAATACAATAGCCAACTTTATTCAGAGCATCAGACAATTTATATCCTGTGGACTAAGAAAGGTCACCTGAGTAAAATTCTCATGAGTTCAAGCTGTATACAATCAAAGAACAAGCCACATTTGACAAAACATGTTTTCCTATAGAGGCCTATAAGGAAATATCAGACACTTGTAATGAATAATCTGAAGTAAACTCACTCTTATCTGATACACCTTGGAGGAGCACAAATGCACATTCCAAGAACAATTTCATGTTGTGTAGAAACTGGGGTCACAAGACTCTTGCTTTGTTGTATTTTCTCCCAATAACTCAGAATTCTCACATGACTGCATTTTTGGACTTTGTTCATACACTTGATAGAAAATTAGGGATATAAAAGCTAATTATTTTAGGTTGGTGTAAACATAGAGAAATTACTTATAAATAAGAACCTCAGGGAGAATATAACAGAATTGTAATTGTTGTTTGGCACTACTCTTCTTCCATGATCAAGATAACTCAAAAACTGTTCAAGTATTATGTTGTAAAGTCTTTGGGGCCCAATGGTGGTTTAATTGCCCAATGGCCAATCCTGAAAACAAACTCAGAGGTAGCATCATATAAACGGAACAAGTTATATTTAGGAATATATGTATAGACATATATGTATATATAAATGCATGAAATAGCTTAACAGTACATGAAAAAGTTGCCATAAATTTGAAGGAGAGGGAAGGGAAATATGGGATGATTTGAAGAGAGAAAGGGGAAAAAAACAAATGTTGTAATCAAGTTATAATCTCAACATTTTTAATGTTCAGAAATTAAAAATAAAAAATTAAAGTTTTATCCCATCCCTTTTGCCTTTAAACAGTCTGCAGGAAGGTAACTGATAGGTATAGTATACTGATTGATATTTGTTGATCATTTAATGAGTTTCTTTCTGTCTAAGACACATTTATTTACTAAGTTTCTTACTATTTGTCTACAAGTCTAAGCATATCTCTTCTAAATAGCTTCTGACAGTTGATAGATGCTCAAAGGTGACTGCTGGAATTGATATTTCTCAAAGCTCTGCTCATCTCCTCTGCCTTATAAGCACAGCATGCAACCTCACTGAAGTTATGAACCTCATGTGTGAGCAGAAGGAGAAAAGAGTAAACTCTGGATGGGAGCTCTGGCCAAGCCACAGCCCAAAGCCAACAATGCTTTAGATCTGACTCTACATTAGTTCCATGGCTGTGTCTTAGAAGCATAATGAAGCACAATACTGAAAGTGCTTTAAAAACAAGGGAGTTAGGTTCAGATGACTTCTTGACAGTTAATTCTCTCATATAAAACCTTTGAGGTCAACATATAAGCTTTACTACTAACAACCGTCCTGGCAGATAACACAGAGTTACTGTTACTTTGGAAAGTGACAGAATAGGGACCATATGCAGAGAAAGAGGAAAAGGCCAAAATTCTTTTTATGCACTTATAATAGACAACTCCTATGATTTATAAAGCCAGTCAAAGTGATGAGAGTCAAAGGCTAGGCCTGCTGCCAATGGTTCAAAAGCAGCATGGGTCTAAAACTAGAAAATGCAGAATAACACAACAAATCAAAGCAAGAACGATGCCACTCCAGGGCTCTAACATCCTTCCCTAGGCAGCCAGTGAAGGGTCAATATCTGATGCCAGTACAAGGAAGCTTGTTAGCTGAAAACCAGACACATTTATAAAAGGCTCTACAGGAAGGCAACAGCAACAACAAAAATGACATCGTTGAACATTTTCATCTTTATATGCTCCAGCCAGTAATATTTAAGTTAGAAAGTACAGTGATTGCTACTGTTATCTACATTTTCTATGTTTCTTTCAGTGTTTTAGATTTCACAGTTGAATGTTTGAACAGTCCACATTAATCAAGAATCTAATTATAAATTTAAGACTTAATTAAATTTAATTACACTTATAGAATATCCTGTATTCAATCCATTTATATATTTCATTTTATACTGAGATTTAAGTATATTCCTATTATTAAAGAGCAGACATCTGATAGTTAACTACCATAAAAACCACAGTAATGAATCCCACATGGTTTAGTCTGTCATTCACAATAGCAAATACACCTTGTAGCTGATAGTCAAGGTGACGACTTGATTCCTCCCTATACATTAACACGCCAACAAATAGCATTCACTAAGAAAGAGATTGGTGCATTAATTCCTTCCAGGACAGTGAATGAGTTTAGCGCAAGAAGTGTAACCCAATATCCAGATAAATTTTCAAGGCTACAACTTTCAATTTCAATATAAATTTTATTCTAGACTTGTATTGAAGTAAGGTTCTGAAAGAAGGATGGTGTAGATAGGTGAGATACAGCTACAAAACTACATAGATATTTGTATGTAGCTGTAGACAGATAAATGCATAGTTATCTATTCAGACCTTGCGGGTGATTAAACAAAATGTATATGTGAGCAGTCAGGAGTATCTACTGCAAAACCCTGTATGTAAGCTGTGTTTCAGAGGAAGAACTGAGGCATTACATTTCTTTTTAAGTTCAAAGCTTTACAACTTTTTATTGGCTTTGGTATTTACAGTATTATGATGGATAAGTGAATTGATTGAATTTCAGTAGAAAATAATAAATGTGTGATGAAGCTAATAGATGATAGACAGACAGACAGACAGACAGACAGATAGATAATAGATGATAGATAGATACATAGATACATACATACATACTTACATACATACATACATAGACACAGAGATATGTAGATACATAGATACATACATAGATAGATTGAATAGAATAATAGAATAGATGGTAGGGAGACATTTAGATTACTATTTAATACAAGTATAAATTACTTTTATTTCCCAGGGCCTTATAAAAAAAGAAAATAATAAACTAGGGTGTTTAAACTAATAATTTATTCTTTCATATATCAAGAGCTACAGATCTAAAATTTAAGTGGTGGTACTGTATTGTTTCTGGAAAACTTTTAAGACTTTTGGCATTCTCTCTCTGGAATTTGCTAAAAACTTAACACAATGATATCTACAGATACCCAATGTCCACCAAAAACTAGCCTTGGTTTGGAAAGGGATTCAAAGAGAAGGGATGTCTAGGAGTAGCAAAAGCAAATTTCTCAAAGTCATATTATGGATCCAAGCTGGGAGCCTATGTTATGCTTGAGATGGTTCCCCAGACAGCTCTCTGTAGATAGTTCTTGAGTCTGTAGTTTGTTCAAGTCAGTTATTTATTTATTTATTTACACCCCATATTTTATTCCCCCACTCCCGTTCACACTCTGAAAGTTCCACATCCCATACCTCCTCCCCTACCCCTGTCTCCACGTAGATGTCCCCACCCCCCACCCCACCTGACCTCTAAACTCCTTGGGACCTCCAGCCTCTTGAGGGTTAGGTGCATCATCTCTGAATGAATCCAGACCCAGAAGTCCTCTACTGTATATGTGTTGGGGGCCTCATATCAGTTTGTGTATGCTGCCTATTTGATGGTACAGTGTTTAAGAGATCTTGGGTGTCCAGACTAATTGAGACTGCTGGTCCTCCTAGAGGATTGCTGTTCTCCTCAGCTTCTTTCAGCCTTCCCTAGTTCAACAACAGGGATCAGCAGCTTCTGTCCATTGGTTGGGTGCAATTATCTGCATCTGACTCTTTCAGCTGCTTGATGGATCTTCCAGAGTGTGGTCATGCTAGGTCCCTTTTTGTGAGCGCTCCATAGCCTCAGTAATAATATCAGGCCTTGGGACCTCTACTTGAGCTGGATCCCACTTTGGTCCTGTTGCTGGAACTACTTTTCCTCAGGCTTCTCTCCATTTTCATCCCTGTAATTCTTTCAAATAGGAAAAATTATGGGTCAGAGTTGTGACTGTGGGATGGCCCCCCTCTCCCTCACTTGATGCCCTATTTTCCTTTTGGATGTGGGCTCTATAAGTTCCCTGTCCTTTCTGTCAGACATTTCATCTAAGGTCCCTCCCTTTGAGTCCTAAGATTCTCTCACCTCCCAGGTCTCTGGTTCATTCTGGAGGATTCCCCCAACCTCCTATCTCCAGAGGTTGCTTGTTTCTACTCTTTCTGCTGGTCGTCAGGGCTTCAGTCCTTTTCCCTCATCCAATACCAGATCAGGTTCCCATCTCCCCTCCACTCCCCCCACTCCATTTTCCCTCCCAGGTTCCTTCCTCCCCACTTGTGATTGCTTTCTTCTCCCCCCTCCAACCCCCAAGTGGGACTGAGGTGTCCTCACTTGGCACTTCAGCATGTTGACTTTGAGTTCTGTGGACTGTATATTGGGTACTCTGTACATTTTTTTTTTGGCTAACATCCATTTATTTTGGGGGGAGTCTGAGTTACCTCACTCAGGATAATATTTTCTAGTTTCATCCATTTGCCTGTAAAACTCAGATATCCTCGTTCTTAATAGCTGAGTAGTATTCCATTGTGTAAATGAACCACATTTTCTGTATTCATTCTTCTGTTGTGGGACATATGGGTTGTTTCCAGCTTGAGACAGTTCTCTCTGCTAATAAAAATTTAAAAATTCTCTGGATAGTTCATGGGTTTTCTGACCAAAGTCAGAAAAGCTGCTATAAATAAACTTTTGGATTTTCCAACCAAATCAAAAATACTATTTAAAAAAATTTCTAAAAGTAATTCTCAGCTTTTTTGATCAAAATCAGAAAGCCAGAAACGATTCTAAAAGCTCTGTGTTCGCTCTTTAAACAGGTTTCTCTGAATAACTGTTAGGAAGCATTCTAAAAGAGCTGTGTTTGCTCTCTAAATAGTTCTTGGGATTTCCGACCAAGGTCAGAAATCCTATTAGAAAAAAAAAATTCTAAATGATCTATGAAAATTTCTAAAAGAGCTGTGTTCATTCTCCATGGATTTTCTCATTAAAATCAGAAATCCTGTTAGAAAAAAAATTCTCAAAGAGCTGTTTGCTCTTCCAAAGATCTCCAGACATTTCAGCTCTCCCTAGCAAAATATTCAAAAGAAGGATGTGCTATTACCTTCTTCTTGCTCATCTCATGCAGACCAAAAGCTCAGTTTGTACTTAAATATAAATTCAGTTATTTTTTTTCTAGGTGCCCTCTTGACCATCCCAGGAATCAGCATTCCAGGACCTTAGCCCCATGACTTTTAGGAAAACAATCATAAGTACAGACATAGGATAGCTGGGAGGGGCCCCACCCTGGAATTTCCTTTTAAAATGCCTGGACCTAAATTTACTCTGCCTTAGGCTGACCTTGAACTCAGGAAACTGTCTGCATTTGTATCTGCCTGATTTTATATCTTTCTGAGAAGCTGACTCATAGTGTACCTGCCTCTGTTCCTTTAGGTCAGTGAAGCTCTTTATACAATTCATATTGCATTTTTATACATTTGCATAGATGAAAAATTATATATTTCTAAACTCATATTTTTTGAGTTCTTTTCCCCAGCCTTAAGGGTTGTCTTGAAGGTCCCAGGGTTTACCATTTTGCTAAAGACATAGACACACCTTTGACTCCTGAACTCACGATGTTTCTAATTATCATGTAGTCATTAATAGTAACAGTGAAGGCATTCCTCAGATGAACATGAAAATATGTGCATTATTATACAAACAAGTCTTACTCCCACATCAGCCAAGGTTACTCTTGGTGGCTCACACACTGTTGGCCCTGTCCCTGGGGCAGGAACCATGCCATTCCACTCCAACCTAGGCCATGCCAAGCTGGGCAAATTTCCAAATAATAGTATTTGAACTTGAAATTTCCCCCTCATCTGGATGGTGCTATCAGTCTTAATGACTGATTAAAGTAGGTAGGTCTCTATGAGCAGGCTTTTGAAAGTTCCAACTGGGCCTCTAGTTTCGTTCACTCTCTGCCTCCTGCTCTATATGTCATGTGAACAAATATCACATATTACCAACACCATGAAGAACTGGATTCCTGTGCCATGCTAATCTTTACAATAGACTAACTTTTTTTTTCTTTTTTCTTTTCCTTTTTATTTTTTTTCATTTCTTTTTCAACTTTACATAAGCTGTGGTCATCTCAGAACAGGGAACCACAATTGAAAAGGTGTCTCTATCACATTGCCCTGTAGCTAAGTCTGAGGAACACTTTTTGACTAATGATGGATGTGGAAGCCCCATCCTACTGCAGGTAATGCTACCCCTGGGCAGGTTTTCCTGTGTTGTATAAGAAAGTAGGCTGAGCAAGTCATGGAGAGCAAGCCAGTAAGCAGTGTTCCTCCATGTTCTGTTCTACTCCTTTCTCTCTCTCTCTCTCTCTCTCTCTCTCTCTCTCTCTCTCTCTCTCTCTCTCTCTCCATATATATATATATATATATGCTTTTAGTTCCTGCCCTGATGGACTACAAGCTGTAAACTCAAATAAACCCTTTCTTTCCCATGTTGCTTTTAATCATGATGTTTTCACAGCAAACCTAGAGGGACTGCAACATTAAGAAACCACAAAACAAAATAAACACAACTTCTCATAAGGTGTTTTTCTCTGGCTCTTTGTCCCAGAAACTCATTGCTAACATACCAAATAATATTATATTGCCAGGTATGGAAGTTAATAATTCAATCTGTCTTTTGGTACACAAAAGTCAACCAAAAGTGGAAGCACATTTTCTGTATTCTGGTTGGTTTTCAACTCATCTCAATCCATCAGGCATCTTGATAAAAATTCCAGTGTAAGAATGAATACCCACCAGGACTTGTTTCACTAGAAAACAATTAAGCTCGCATGGATTTAATTCATCTTGAAGACCCTGTAAGTCCAGGATTTAGAAAAGGAGTGTTTACCCAGTCTTAAATGTCAAATCACCTCTAAAAATATGAAAGTTTTAATTTTGATAACCTTGAGGAAAATCTCCTATCTAGATTAATCTGTGATCAGCAAACCAGTTCTAATTTAGTTTTTACAACATAGTCTAAAATCCATCTATATCTTGAAAGTTACTGATTGAGAGATAATTAAGTTATTAGTGCTAGAACATAATTGTGGGAACAATCAATAAATCACTTCTGTCTCTCACCAGAAATTAAATTTGAAGAAAGTCCCATCATTTTGCAGCAATGAATTCTATGTTTCGGGAGTTTACTTTGAACATCAAATCTAAATAAGTCTCAATATTCAGGAAAGTCTTAATGGGTAGACCCTTGTACAACTCCAACTAAGATTATATTAGGGAAATTATAGTAAATACTATTTTGTTTTGTTTAGCCAGAAACATTTTGGTACATGCTACTAATTATCACTCTGAAGAGAAGACTTCCCATACTCCCCCTCTGATCCCTCTTCTCCTATATTTTTCTTTGCACTTCCTAAATCCACACGCACAAATAGTTTCTGTGGTACTAATGGCTTCTCATAGATATTCTTATTCCAGAGATTCTTTTTAGAGTGTATATATCTTTTATTTTTAAAATAAAATTTCATATTTAGGACAAAATTAGATTGTAATGGGCTATTTAATATAGCATATTAAAGTAGCGAGATTAGATATTAATAAGTGATAGAAATGTAATTTATCTAAGATATGTATATTTTCACCTTTTAAATGTTCTCATATTTGTGTTCCTGGATGATATAATTCTTTGATTTTTTGTTTACTTTTTAAATTGAAAATAGATTTTTAATAATAATATTTTCTGATTGTAGTTTCCTATTTCCTAACTCCCCCAAGATCCTATGCATCTCCCCACTCACCCAAATCAACATCTTTTCATTTTTCTCTCATTAGGATACAAACAAACATTTAATGTAATAATAATAATAAGTTAAAATTTTATAAAATAAAAACAAACAAACCAAAATAGGACAAAACAAATAAGCAAAAAGGGCCAAAGAAAAATTTCAAGGGGAAAAAATACACACACATACACACACACACACACACATATGTATATATGTGTACAGAGAAATTATTGAAAACACAAAACTAGAAATTATAATATAAATATAGGGGACCTTGTTATGTTTCAGTGAATAGTGTAATTTAAGGTTCATAGTTTTAGAAAGTATACTGAGAAATTATAGTTGAAAATTGTCTTTGCAATAGATATATCATTAGTCTCTTATGGAAATTTGTTTAGTATTTTGAACAAAGCTTAGCTTTATAGTTCTTATGAGTTTAAGATTACCATGGATTAAATATTTTCCATATTTATGCTAGGTAGTTTATAAGATTTATAAAATGATATATTTTAATATTGATACCAAGAATTTAGTACAGATTAATTCTGACTCTGACAATCTACCAAATAAGTGATTAGTGTTTAAGTCAATGAATAGTTGCTTTAAACCCAAATCAAAGAATGCCAATTCATCTAATTGATTACCTGGTTCATGTCCATTGTGGTTGGAAAAACAACTTGTTCCTTTTACTAATCCCACAAACTCTGCACTTCACACAATAACATCACCTGATGTTATTCCACGGAGAAAGACAAAACTGCTGTCAAACATTTCCTTTTTTATCGAACTTGTCAGTACATAAATAAGTAAGACATATGTTGTGTGTATGTGTGTGTGCATATATATGTATATATATATGTGTGTGTGTGTGTGTGTGTGTGTATACACACATATAATTTCTAGATATCTACACAATGTTATTAGTCAAAACCTTTGTATGATTGTAGGACATTGAAAAACTACATTTATGTCAATAAAGGTTTACCTAAACTGAAGGAAATTTCTCTAGTATGCAAATCAAACCCTAGTTTTAAAGGATCCATCTTCGCGTCTAAAATGATGCCTTGGAAGTTTGAAACCTCCCTTGAAGAATGGCTTTGTGTACACTGTGACTTTCTAATGACGATGAGCAGATGGGACTGATTGCTAACTCAGTGTGAAGCGGGAGGAAAAATGCCGGCGGATACTCAAGCCTGGTAGGGATCAGTCATAAAAGCCCCACCAGCCCAGGCTTATCCGGGTGAGAGCTCCAGACTGATGAGTACAAGGCAAAGTTTGTACAAAAGAAGTGAAGTCAGCCTAGTAATGGCTTGATTATTGAAAGGAGAATATCACTTATGGAAGAGGATGCTCTAAACGAACACAGAAAAGGAGAGACTTTCTGATTGCTGGGCTCCAACTAAAAAGTTACAAGATTTGTTTTGAGTGGCAGAGAGGATGCCCAGCAGTAATTTATGTTCTGAGATGACTTTCTTACACAGAGTTAGATCCTCTTTTATTTCAGACTCTCTCCGCTCCCTAAGTCTCAAGAAAGAAAGAAAAATATGCATAGCAGGTGAGAAACAAATATCCATATAAGATACAGTGGGGATGAATTATGTAAATACCTGGGACTGTGGTAAATGGGCACCTCGGAAATCTCATTCTGTTCTCCTTAACATCCGAGAAAGATAAAATAAGTAAATTGCAATTATGAAATAATAAAGGGCAGAAAGATCTTAATTGCCATCTGAGGATGGATAGAGGAATGGACTGTGGATTCATTTTGAAGTGCATTTTTTTATAGCACTTCAGGTACTTAGAAATGCATGGTGTGTATAAGCCATTATTCAGTTAATGAGATGCTAAACTACAATTTGCGTTGAAATTGTCCACTGCTGCTTTTCATTAAAGAGATAATGACTCAAAAGATATTTTAGGTGTCGCTACAAGCTGCTGTTTTCATTCCATTTTTATTTGGCAAATTGGGTCACATTGTATTACAAGAAAATCATCTGTCCTATAACATGTCCACGTTACTTGATTGTGCAACAGGGAGATGCTGGAATAAGATCACCTCTTTGCACCTGCATGTGGCCCCAGAAGACAGCCTTGGAAGCAAGAAAGCAGACCTTTATGCAATAACCTCAATTTTGCTCTAAGGTGCTTTTATATATTTTGAAATGTACTCTTAGAGGGCAAAACATCTGCACCCATTCACTCTGCTCCAGCAGAACATGTAATAGAATTTGGTGAGCAGAGCTCTTATGCCTTTCTCAGATGTGTTGGCATTGCAAAGAAGCTGAGGGTGTGATCTCCACAGAAGTCATTAGCTAAAGGTAGGAATCACCTGGCAGCCATTGACAGTTCTTTTGGAAACAAGACATAGCCAAGCTCCAGGGCCACTTTCTAAGCTGCCAGTCCTGTTGGTGCACATCTAGAGTCTGCATCCAGCAATAAACCTCAAGGGGCAAAGTTGTAAGACTAGCTAGCAAAAAGTCAAATGTTTTAGTACAATAATGGTTCCCATTATTGATAAGAATGGGGGGGGGGACTGTTCTACATGAAGTTTTGGAAGTGAAAGTTGTAGTACAGAAGTATGTTTCTTCTCAGAAGGGTCTGGCCAGGGGCGCATACTCTCAGCTTTGTAGGCTTACTCATTCAACTCTGCTCTTTAAAAGCAGCCACATGAGGTATCAGAATGAATGAGGCTCCCTGTTACATCAGCCCAGCCCTCCAGCCTATACTTTGTCCACCTTTCTATAAAGCTATGCAAAAGTTAAAGTCTCAATTCACTTAACCTATTTCTATGTTGTGCCCAAAGCAAAGGCTTTTACACTAATATACTTTTTTTTTTTAGAAGTATTTGCCTGGACTAGAGAGATGTATCTTAGGCATGACATTCAAAATCAGAATACAGAAGTAGCATGCTCCAGGCTCACTGAAAGAACCTGCTTAAACACTGATAAAGGATATCCAAGGTCAACTTCAAGCTGTTACAGATGCTAGACATCTGCATACACACACACACACACACACACACACACACATTTATGCACTCATACACATGTAAAATTACACACATTACTATGAAAGAGTGCCCTCCAGGATGAGGGGAGGGGTTAGTGCTTTATTTGAAATCACTTCTCCAAAATTCATGGGACTTGATGCCAAGCACCTATCTAAAAAGCTGGGCGTAGCATCAGGAACTTTCAATCCCAGTACTGGGAAGCAGAAACAAGAAGATTCCATGAACTTGCTGGCCAACAAGCCTAACTGGTCAATGATCTCCAAATTCAGAGAGAGAGAGAGAGAGAGAGAGAGAGAGAGAGAGAGAGAGAGAGAGAGAGAGAGAGAGAGAGAGTTTGTCTCCATAAAGAAGGTGGAAAGCACAGAAGACACCTAATATCAATGGGTTTCTTCCAAAGATGCATAGATGGGCACACCCAGTTGCCACATACATGCATATATACATACTATACACACACACACACACACACACACACACACACACACACACTACACATTCAAATATTTGCTGCTAATATTCATTACAGGGTTATCCACCATGGAGAAATACAATTGTCTTAACATTTAACAAAAAAAATATTAAAATGTTAACAGGAAGTATTCTGCATCTCCCTAAGCAAATTGCAGAAAATGCATATTACCATTGACAAATCAGTCTATAAAAATATGCATAATTAAAGACAGCCAAACTATGAATACACAAGACAACAATATTTCAAAAGTCCAGAATAGAATTAGGAGTTAAATTTCTCAAACTTTATACATTCAAGACCAAGGGAAATCACTGGTCATACCCACACATTAGAATAGCAGTCTCTTGTTGAACATTTCATGTGGTAGCCACTGTGCTTAGCATACAGTTCACATGTTCATAGGAATATCTGGGAGCCCTTCCCTGAAATAATCATACAAATGAACAGTGTACTACAGCAGAGATGATGAAATTGTGATATATCTAGTGAGCAATGAAAGGAGGAAGGGTTGACAGCATAAAGGTTGTGGAAATGACTCCACCATGAAGGAATTTAGTACTTGGAGCTGTTTAGTAGGGTCTGGGGAGAGATAAGGTCTACAGATCATTGAGAGCTTACTCAAACACACTACAGAGCATAGCTTTTATTCAGAAGGTCATATATGGATGACATAAGCAGATTGCATTAAGAAGATTTAAATTCCAAGTTAAAATTCTCCTTTAAAATATTCTTGCAATAATATAAAGGATCTATTACAAAATGCAAGGAAAACACATAAAGAAAGCAGTTCCAGGATACATTCACAAAAGTGGCATTAAATCATTAGAGCTTTATAACTTGGATACTACTTTTAGTAACTGAGAGTTAGCTTTTCTGTCTTCTGCCTTTAGTGGGTAAAAATAAGCATAGTCATACTTCCCTGGATGCAGCATCATGAAAGCTATAGAAAGTCATGTTTATGAAATAATCTGTTCAACACATGGCTTATGAACTAACACATATAATTGGAAGCTGTTGCTGCCAACTGTAATACTGAAATATTAGGTAACTTAACAAATTGGCTTGAGAATAATGGAGAAGATGAAGTGCAGAGAGATTAAGTAGACCTAGAGAAGAGAAGGTAAACAAACACCGAAAGGAACATTCTGCAAGATTTTGTCATTAATCCACACTGGAATTACAAGACAAAGGACTAAGCGCCTAAGCGCAGAACCTCATGCTCACAAGCCAGGCAAGGTGGCATGCAAAACACTCAGGAGGCAGAGGGAGCAGATCAATGCATACAAAGCACATGGGAGGCAGAGGTAGAAGATCAATCCTCAGGTGTTCAAGGCCCATTTATAGTATGTAATAATTTCCAAGGCAATAGATTGGTGAATTATTTCACCACCTTTTCCCCAAAATAGAATGTCTCTAACACTGGAAACAATAAACATTTTAGGTATAAAATTGTTGGAATGTGATCTACTATTTACATAAAAAAAAACCATAATCTCTGTGGAGTTAGTTGTTAAAGAGTGTGTCTGACATAATGCTGGCCAAGGATGGGTTTGTGGAGGAACTGAAGGGGAAAGAGGAGGAAATACCCATAGATACCTGACAGGAAGATGAAAACATAAATGTGTGACTCGTCACGGAAGTACAGGAGATGAAGCATTACTTGATTACACCTTTCAACAGAATTTGATGTTTCCTTTTGCATCAACACTTGGCACCCTTCGCACTCATCCATTAGTGGGAAATTCAGTTTAGTGTGAAAGATGTATCTATCTATTATTGATATGAAACTTAAAATGTCTTTGAAAAATTTCAAAGTCAGTGGGGAAACAGAAATAAACATCTAATGAGGGAGCCAATTTTACTGTGATTTCATCATAATAATATTGATTAGCAATGCCAGTTTTCCTTATGCTTCAATGTAGTTCCCATTAAGAGATGTCTGAGTGGATGGCTCACGGGCAGACCTGATTTCCTCCTCCTTCTCTTTAGATACTTGTACTATCTGCTCTGAAATGTCTGACCATGCTCTTCACTGTGATCCTCTTCTGTACTCAGTTCAACCATTGTCCATGTACAACTTGCTAACTTCATGTATCTGACCTCAAAAGTCTTTTATATATGTAAATAAATTATGTCTATTGCTTACATGTGTCAAGAACTCATTGACTCTCTTGACTGATGAAACATATCTGGCTGTGAAGGCAGACACCCATCTTTATATCAATTACACTATACTTCCCACACTACCCTCTCTCATGTGAATATTTTTCACACTGCAGTTTATAATCACCCAATATATTTAGCTTGACCACTGTTATAGTTTTTTTCCTTTGTAGACATAATATCTATTGATTGCACATTTGAAGAACATATATTCCTCAATTTTGCTCAACTTCATATTCTTATTATACCCATAGCAAATGAGTTGAACCAAACTGGAAAGAAATAAAGTGATTTCATATGGTTTTGTCTGGTGAAGTCTCTTGGTTCCAGGTGTAAAAAGTTCATGAGAAATTAAAAGATGCAATTAGGTAGTTATACATCTATTTGCAATGCAATAAAGACAGAAAGTTTCTAGAAAAATCAATTCTATGCTATATCTGCCTGTGGGTCATGTAATTTTCTATTAAATCACACTCTTTGACCGTGACATCACTTTAATATGGAACAATTATACAGGGATCAACTATGACTGACTTTTAGATATATGTTATCTTAGTTATCTTAGATTCTAAAATTATAACTTTTAGCAACCATAATTTTATTAGGCTCTCATTCTAACTTGGTGAAATAGGACACAATATACCATTAATCCAGAAATATGACATTATGAAGTAATCAAAAGTTGAGAAGCTATATTAAGCTTTCTATCTAGAATGAATTATATCTGTACAATGATATTGTGGCCATTTAGAACCAGCAAGCAGAACTCATAAATTATGCCTGAAATGGGTAATTCTGAACACTGGAGTAAAATGGGGCAATAAAATATAAACTTAATGATTGACATGAAATCAATGAAGAAATGACTTGGCCATTTGGCCACATGCTGAAGAATTATAAATTTTGGTAGAACTTATACAATATTAACTTTATGTACTTCACAGATTATTCACAATTTACTTAATCAAATTGATTCTGCATATATTTTCAGAAAGCCCTATGTTATTTGTTGAGTGAGGAAAGGAATGCTTTCTCTACCATGGGATGAGGTGAGAAGGTTTACAAATGGTGCCAAGTGTTGGGATGAAGAACTTGCACATGTCCTCTGGGCATGATCATTTTCCCAGGTCAGAAATGAAACAATCTCTGTAAGTGAAATCTCAGTCTAGCCAGAATGGAGCCCAAAGGGTATCCTCAAATTTGAAGCCCAAATACTATTGTATCATCTAGCTACTTATTAAGTAATGAATTGTAAATTGCCACTTAGATGCTAGGGTGTTCCACAAGTAACTTACAATTTTACTTTTACACGCCTTCACATACACTATGTCTATCCACAAAGTTAATGAAAATGAGATACCTAGATGTTAAGAAATGACTGAAAAAGTACATAAATTGTCTTTATTAATATTCTCCTACATTAAGTACCTAGTCATACACAGAGAAAAATGAAGCAACAGCACCATGCATTACCATTTTAGTGTTTTATTGGCATTTCATATGTTATAAAAAATTAAAAAGAACAAATCAGTGATCATAACTTTAATACCAAGGCTTGATCAAATTTAAAATAAATTTTAGAAAACTTTCCCTAAACTAATGTTTGGTTATTTTTCATAAATTAATTTAAGAAAAACTGTTATCTATTCCTTAAAATATACAGCTGTATAATTGTTAGTGTAGATGATAACCATAAATGTTTCTGTTAATAGGAATAAGTCAATGCTGCTAATTTTGTGGTGGGGAAAGTAACAAACTGCAAAACGGTGATATAATTTGGATGATGAATAGTGGCTTGGTACAAAGAAAAGATGGCGGATTTGCTAAGAAAGAGAAGCATCCCCTTGCAGGAAAATGATTGGATATAGAAAAGTCAAACAGGCAATGAATTAAATCAACTGTAAGGATGTAGATAAGCTCTAAGATGTCTAAGCAAGTTTAAATCACCCAAATATAGAGGGATAGTGATGTATTGCTTGCTGCCTGAACAGAAGCAGATGGAATAGTTCATTCTAGGCCAAACTATTCAATCAAGTATTTATATCAATCAACTCCAAAGTGCTCTCTGGAAGACAAATACAGTGGTGAAGATCTTTCATCCTTTGTGTTTAAGGGCTATCCCCAAGAGTTGTGAAGATGTCACTGTATAGAAGCCTCACGGGAGTAGTAAAGGCTCTCTAGGCACATAAACATACCCCACCCTTTGGAACGTATGGCTACTGTAGTTACAATAAGGACATCTGTTGATTTCTAGACTCACGGGGCATCAGCTCATTCTCTGATCTAGTTCCCAAAGCCTGGAGCAAAATTTAAAAGTGCTGTAACAGTATTGCTTCAGAGTGGGTCCCAGTAGTACATTAGTCCAATCAGAAAGGAGTCTTGTAGAAGTTCTTGAGTCCAGGAAATTACTGAATTATCCTGATGGTTAATATTTAAGAGATTCTGTTGGAGAATGGACATTGTTTATTTGTTCTTGCTCTAGGTTGCAGTAAAGGGCTTTTAGAACAGAGGCACCATTGTAAATATGCAGCTGTATCCTTGAGCTATAGAAGCTTGGGAATCTGCTTCTTAGCAACTCTCAAATTCTCAATCCAGCCCATTTGAATTCACATGTCAATTGAGATCAAAAGCAAGTTGGTCATTCTATTTTAATTCTACCTTGAACTTCTACCAGTGTTGTCTGCACCACACTGCAAACAGTTCTTTAGTCTGTAACTGGTACAAAACACTGGGCAGATTAGGACTGCAATTTACAATCTTAACTCCACATCTTAGAATTACATGCAGTAGTTTGATAGCAGACTGCCTTTTTGATGTCTATAGACTGTGTCTTTCATAATGATACTAGCACAGTCTCTTGTACTCCTGAGGATGTGTTATGAAACCCCTGCTACTTTATTGTGAATACTTGTATCAATGTCATACTTTTCTACTGTGTCTTTAAAGGAATCATAAAGCCATAAGGTTTCTAATATCTTTCTTTGTCTCCTAACATGACCCAGTAAATAATTTCGGATAATTGTAAATAATGTTCTTAAAAGGCCCACAACTAAGTCATTCCATCCCAAGAGAGTAAAGACTTATATACTAGAAATGTAATAAATGTTGAATGATGAACCGAAGCCATTCATAACCAACAAACTTCGACATCAGGAAATGTTTCCTCATTGCTACTCTAGGTCCTTCCTATTTTATTTCCCCTTATTATGATCTCAGTAAATGTAGAGAATAGCTAGCCATCAATCTTTGTACTATATCTATTCCTTACAAGAAGACTATTATTAAATTTCCTTCATGATCCTCAAACCCACTTAGCCTTCTCTTCTGTAAGCTAAATAATTCATCTCCCTTTTCTATTCCAGTTTGTCTGAGAATTTTACATTAAGCAGGAGGAGGAATGCTGGGACAGTGGGGATTTTTTTTAACCCAACATTATGTAATTATGTTAAGAGTAATAAGTAAACAGCAATGGAGTATGGAGATGCCAAAGGTAATTTGGATAAGTAATGGAAATTATCTAAGGAATCCCTAACGTCTGGATCATTTTATCATTTGACTTTTCTATAAGATACAAGTGTGTGGGCCTCATTAATGCTCAATCAGAAATAAAAAGTTGCATACTAACTATATATTCTTTAATTATATATACCCATTTCATAGTTCCTCTGAACCACTAAAATTGTTCTGTATGTTACTCACTAACTTCATTCTATAAAATGAAAAGTGTTTGGAGTCTTCCTGTACTCTTGGCTGAACACTAGAAAGAGGAAAAATGGTCCATAAATTTCAGGCAGTTTCAAATCAACAGCAACAAAATGTCTTGAATTTCATTCAAAGAAGTTAAAAGCAGATAGTGTAAGTTATTTATCAGCCTGGCACTCAAGTTCAAAAAAGCAAGATACACACAGCTCTTAAGGTGTAGAAGAAGAAAAAAATACTTGCTGCAGAATTTGCCCATCATTTGCATACCACGTAATACAGCAGATGGATATCTTAAATTGGTTTCTATCATCACACAATGGACTTAAGAGAAATTAAATATCTTTCTACTAGAGAGAATAAACTGTTAGAAATTGCTGGACAGAGTCCAAGGTTAATGTGGAAGACTGGACAGCTATAGCTTGACTTGACTTGTTTATGTGAATGAGTGACAATAGGCAACATATTCATGGTAGAACTTCAATAGATGACCTCTCGAATTCTAAGGCTTTTAACCTTTAATGTTCCTAAGAGATGGAAGAACCCCTAAATATTTCATTTTAATGCAGTGTACTAGGAATAGCAGTGCGATGTCCCTCCTGGATATGTAACAATTTATTACCTTCAATCTAGGAAAGACCATTGAGGAAACCTCCTTATGACAGGCTTGTGATAGACTCTGTCACCTCCTTGACCTATATGCTTAATAGTATTCTGTTGATCCAAGTGGAAAGTATACACCTAAAGTTTAGACTTCATAGCCTATTAAGAGGTCAATTCCACTAAAGGTTTAAGGAAAGAAAGTAGTGTGTGCAGCTCAAATTTTGCAATGTTTTTATTAGTGAAGCAAAGTGGATAACTGGATTTCTGCACAGTGTGCTTTCCCCAGAGAATGCACTTCCTCTGCTTAATCAACTGGCAAACAAGACACCTAGGGTTATCCCTTTACCATGCTATTGCCCCATCAATAATGTAGACTGTCATTAAGAAGTCATTTCTCCCTCTGGGCTGAATTTTGAGAGGTCCATCACATGGGGAAAAATGGGAATTATGGTGTAGAGACTATGCATCACATCATAATCTCAGGATCATGCTGTGCTACTCACCAGACAGTCCATGAAGATATGTTCCAAGGCATGCACCAGTGAGTCACAAAATACACAGGCTCAGACCACCAAACTCATTTCATTAGGACCTTTCAAGGTTAAGATTATAATCGTGCTTCAGGGCATAAGCGGATCACCAGCTGAGCTCAGGAAGATATTTTGCTCCCCATGACAAGACTTCCCAGGAGTCAACTGCACTGCTGGAAGATTTCAATTTCACAAATATTTCCTTAATGTTCCAAATGTCTTCCTTATCTCTTTCTTCATGTTATAAAAAAATGCAGATCATCAGGCAATCGTAGTTATAATCAATTTCAATCTGAACCTTGACTTTTTTTCTTCTTAAATTATTGTTGTCTCTCTTTCCAAATAGTAATCTCTTTCTTTTACTAAAAATTTATAATGACAACTACATATTAAGATTGCTATTTAATAATAAAGCAGTTGTTTGAAATAATTCCAAAAAATACTTCTAGTAATAGTAATAAAACAAATAGATTCTATTTTCAGAAAGTGCTATTCTGACCGAAGATGATTTAGTAGTTTTCTAATGACTCTAGTCAATCACCTGGCCAGCAGCTCAGAGGACCCAAAAACAACATCCCTCACTAGCTCCCACTAATGGCATATCCTCCATAGTATCAGATAATCGGGTAAGTTGTCTTTGGAATGGTGCCCTTCCAACATTCCATTCCCCTATCCTAAAGACGTATAAATGCAGAAGTAAAGAAATGGAGCTTTCATCTCCATAAACAAGTAGAAAGTGGACAGAAGAAACATGGTCTACTGGTCAGTTTATTTTGTCAACTTGATACAGTCAAGGTCATCTGGGAAGAGAGAACCACAACTGAGAACATATCTCCATCAGATTGCCTGTGGGCAAATTCATGTGGCATTTTAGTGAGTAATGATTGACAGATGTGGGAACCCCCAACCAATGTGAGGTATGCCACCCCTTGACTTAGATCTGCACCGTATGAGAAGGCAGGTAGAGTAAGCCAGAGAAAGCAATCCAGTAAAGCAGCTTTTCTCCATGGCCTTCGTTTTGGTTCCTGCTTCTAGGTCCTGGCTTTAGTTTCTACCTTGACTTTCCTCAATGATAGATTGTGACAAGGAAGTGTAGGTCAAATAGTCCTTATTCCTCCACAAATTGCTTTTGGTCATGGTCTGTATAACAGCAATAGAAAGCAAACTTAGAACACGTGGCTCTTAGAGGCTTTCTAGCTGCTGCTCTGTCAACAGACTTTATCTGGACCCTTTGGTCATCACTTCCTCTTTTTGACCACAGTTTGTTTTATTCCAGTTAATAACCCGTATGTCCTTAAAGAAAGTAACACCCATTCCTAACCACTGACGTCCGATACTTCCCCTATTGGTACTACCAGTGAAAAAGCATAGTCTTTAGATTTTCATTTTTATTATTCAAAGTGTACCTTCTACACCATAACAACCTGCCTTTGAGTTTTGATTGACTTTAAATTTTTCCTTAGTGTTAATGATTTATCAACAGAGTTAATCTTCTGGGGCAGTAAAACACTGGCCCAGACTACATGGGTTCAAAACTCACCTCTCTCACTTAATTAGGCAATTATTTAATTTTTCTCCTCTTCAGTTCCCAGCCCTGTGTTCAGCTGCTTTAGGAATGACCTGTTGGGTAAGTGTGAAGATTACATCACCTGGCATACAGTCAATATTCAATAAATGTTGAAGAAACAGCTATGAAGTGCCTAGATATTATGCTTCACTCACCATACATCATCATTTACTTTTATTATCAATGCTTTTGAATGGAAATCTTGGCCTCGTTTCACAATAGTACCAAGGAGAACTCACTTCTCTTAGCAAATGCTATCTGAGGCAGGGGTTTTGCTATGCATCACAGAAAGCTTAGAATTTTTGACAGAAAGACACTTTCAAGAAGAGATTATCAAGTTGCAGAAGGCTAAATTACTTAAAATATGTTGGCATATTTATAAATTTGCTTAATGACATATTCATTTAAAATGCTGATCAATCAAGTATAGATTCCATCTATGCTAGGATAGTGTTAGCTCAAGGGATTTTGACAAACCTTCACAATGATTGTTTTACCTACTTTTGAGAGTTCTGAAGTGTCCTACCCAACTAAGATTAACTGTTTTAACTGTTATAAACTTAATTTTAAAAACTGAAAACTTTATCTCTTAATTTTTTAAGTGTGGCATCATACTGTAGTATCATCATTAGTAGTGATATATCTACTATAAATTTTTATTAGTAATATGATTATTTATTAGGCTAATGGGTATTTCAGGGAATTGGACATTAGAAGAAATGGTTTTAGACAAGTTGACCCCCAAATCTCTTAAAAAATTATGTGTGAAAGTAGCACCATTAATTTGAACGGACGTCATGTTGATGAGTTGTTTTTGTGATGAAATTCAGTCGTGGTTCAACCTATGGCTGTATTCACTGTGATGACTCTTAGCTTCAAAACTGTGACAGATTTCCAGACTTGGAGCCAATGTGCCCACCTTGACTGACCCTTGCCATGTGGCAAAAATCTTTTTTTTCCCCTGTACTGACTAGACAAGACCAGAGCAATCTGGTTCGACTAGGCTCTGAAATCACATTGATATGGAATGTGTAATATTTTGGCTTCTTTCCAGTTTTCCTGTTTCAGTAATGAACGCTTCAAACAGTGTCTCCCCTGATAAGAAGTACTTTGAGCATCAGTTGTTTAGAATGTAGAAAAGATAATTAAGTTGTGGAGATATGAGAATTTGCCTATGAAAAGAAAAAATGTGAGATTTCACGGATATATAGCAATGGATCAACTGTCTCTTTCCTTAAATGGTAGTAAAAACAGGAGAACATTTTTTTCAATCAGTTTTGTTCTTGAGTCCTGCTCTTACACAGAAAGAGTCAATTCTCTCCTATTTTCACTCAATAAAATTCCGCTCCAATTTTACAAAGTTGAGAATAGTCTTGTTTTAGGAAGAGTGTTTGGTTTTCCTGGCATTGAGGAACTGCTAAGCGTCCGGAGTTTGTTTAAAGTTCTGTCTAAGTGACGATGTGAACACATTGGTCCCGTTGTGGTGTAACTAGTAGTGTGGAAACTGTCATCTGCCAACAAGTAATGGTGGTCATAGCTCACTGCCACTCCAACTGCTCACAGTCCGGCTCAGCCTGCCACCCTGAGCTACAGCCAGCTGTCAGGACTGTCACAGCTGCCATCTTATTTACTGCCATAAGCTTTCTTGGCATTGTGGATGCAGACACTGCTGAGATGGCGCCTGCCATTGGCTGTAAAAGGTACAGGGAAGAGAACCTCCGAGGAACCCTGGGAAGGTGCAACATGTTCCAGCCACCTGACAGTGGAAGCAGCCGGTCCGGAGTCTCTGAGCTTGTTCTTTGTTGACTGATAAGATTGGACAAGGCACAGTAGGCCCTCCAGAACGCCTATTCAGACCGTTTTAATTGAATGCGTCACTGACAAGGCACAGTCACTTGGGCTGTGGCATCCATTCCAAATAAAACAATTGTTTTAAAGTAATTGCTCCGACAAGTCGGCTGGCAGCCATGGAAGAGAAGATGCATGTGTTGCTATGAGAAGAGACAGAAAACATGTTCCCTGTAATTGCCATGGCTGAGCTTTTAAACTTTTCCTTTTATTCCACATGAAATTCATCCTTTAAAAAAACCTCTGATTTGAATAAACATTGAGCAATTCTGGATCCGCCTCTTTGCTTTATGCACAAAAGAGGCTTGCTTAGAGTATCTAGCCACAACAATTTACAGTGAATTCAAATGGGAGGGAAAAAAAGTAAGTGGGAAGGGCCAGCTTATTTCTGATTTTCAGCGAGGCTCTCTCGTGGTTAGCAAGTGCTGATATAAGGATGGCAATTATGCAACCTGAGACAGAAGGCCCATTACATCACCTTGTTAGCATATCCGGACCCAAATTTCCACCGTATGTAAGTGACTTCTCAGGAGAGTCACTGTGTCTGCAAGAGCCAAAAGAAGCAGTTTTTTACATTTATCACACCTACACAAAGGACTGCAAGGTAAACAACGCACTCTGCCTCACAGTCTTTGTTTATTCAGACAAGAACATGTCCCTTTTTATGTGGAAAACAATTATCATTGAAATAAAGCTTTATAAATGATTTAATACATAAAATATTGTACTATTGTATTTTATATCATAATCAAAATCTTAATATAAGAATTAACCATGTATGCATGTTTCAGATTAATATAAAAGCAACATTCTTACTCTGTCTTCAAACTTTCATCATATCTTCCCACACAGAATACAGTTTTCCTATGATATCACAGCTAGTATGAAACCTTTAATTAATTTTGCCAATGATTTCTTATAAGAACTGGAGTTTCTCCTGTGAGGTACCAGGTATATCAAGCTACTATATAGAGAGGTTAAACCTATGTGTGTAGCGTTCATATTGCTGGGTTTGAAACCTCGATTATGATGTCTAACAGATGAAAACTTAAGAACATTACTTCTTTCTTTGTGCTTCCATTTTCTCCCCTAAGGAAAGAATTCCATCCATTCATTTCTACATCTGCTCAGTATTTCATGTCGCTGCGTATGGAATGCCATTCTTAGTCTCAGGAATATAACAAGGAACAAGCCAAATGTGATAAAACTAGGGAAAATTTGGTTAACAAATAAAAAATATAGTTTTTGTTTGAGATATTTGCAATGAAGAAGGATAGGATGATGGGAAATACAGAGGAAATGGAGAAGGATCAATAACGTTTTAGATGGAATTGCATGGCAAATTTGTTGTTATTTGTTTTGGTTTATTTTTAGTTTGGGGGTTTTGGGGGGTTTTGTTGGGTTTTTTGTTTGTTTGTTTTGTTTTTTTTTGAGTTGGCTTTAGTTATTTGAAGCAGATTAGGGAAAGAAAAGGCTGTGTGAAGAGAATTTCAGACTAGGAGAGAAAAACATGCATGAGTCTCCATTGAGAGAAGTATACCTCTGTACTTTCAAGGAAGAACAAAGAGCTGAAGTAAAAACCACAGAGGAGATTCAGAGGAAACTTATCAGTAACAGTGCAGTAGGTAAACAGTGGTCAGTTCTAGCCTTAATCACCTTATACATAAAAGACCTCCATATAAGGTATGAGTTGGGAATCCACTACCTCTTGTGGGTCTGCAGATCATCACTCCAAACTCTGTAAGAAGAGTAGACTCTAAGCAACAAGACATGAAAGGGAAGACAGTCACCTTGCAGTCACAAGTGAACCTGGAGAGAGGACAGCATCCTTGAAGACTGCTGTTGTTGCAGAGGAGCTGAGAGGTGAGCATATTACTGGAGGATGAATTTGATGCAGGATGGAAGGGAAGGATCTTTTCAGCATGATTACCTTTGTCCACAGAGTTTATGTGAAAAGTGATATGCTGATTGTTAAGCTAGGGCACATTAGGGGAGGGGATAATTCAGGGGGGATAGCAATATCTATTTTTTATGTTGCCTGTGAAAAATGCAGGCCATCGTCAGTGTCTGGTCTTTGATATCTTTCCAATGAACTGTACACATTCTCATGGTTATCGCCATCACTACTGACTAATGACCAAGTCCTGGAATTTCTATTTCCTAAATAAGTCTCATGAGCATATTTCCCTCTCCACACATATAGCAGTAAGTTAGTTCGACCCTTGCTGTCTTTTATTTGGTTCTGAGAATGGTGATCTCACTGAGGTTCCTAACTCACAACTGAAGCATATTTAGCACGTTTTCTTCACTGCCAGCAGACTCTTCTTCCTGACATGCAAATGTGATTACTGTCCTCTGGAGCTTAAGCGCATGTCCCCAAGGCTCTGATTTCCAGAGAATGAGCTCTGACTCTGTAGTCATCCATTCAACGACTCTTCCTCAGTGCAATCCTTTCATTATTTGCCAGGTTCCCAAATCGAAATCCCTCTAAATTTATAAATAACGAATGTCTCTCTGCATTCTCACAAGCCATTTCCCTTGCCTAGAGTATCATTTTACTTTACAGTGTGTAAATTATAAAATTGTACTCCTTAATTTGGGTCCTAATCAGGACTCACTTTTTCCATCGAAGCATATTATAAACTCTGTTAAACAGTAGACTCTGCACATTGTTTCATACTTTATACTTAGCATTTTACTGTAAGTAGCACATTCTTTATACACAGAGATGCTACACTATTATCATTCTTTGAAGGTGAAGAAGCATCTTTATCTCTAAATGAGTATGAATATGACAGGTGATGTCATTCATATTATATAATATTATACTGAACTATATTATATAGCATTTGTTATATTTATTTATAAAAAACATAAATAAATGTATAGTATGCATATTTTTTCACTGCTAGGACCCAGGTATCAGAGACAGAGAAGGGTGTTCATTAGTGTACCTTATATATTATATCATAACATGCTATGCCATATGTCATGGCATAGAATATTCATCATGTCATGGCACATCATGTGAATGATACATGTATTCTTCAGATCTTTCAAATTCAAACTACTTGAAAAGTACATTCCTGTTCTCTCAGACTATAAATCTATCATGTGCTATTTGTGAATCAGTTCTTCCTCAAGATTTTCCTATTCACTGGAATTTGGTACACACCTACCTTCCAAACTGAAATTTTTATTTTGGTTTCTAAATACGCAAGTTCCTATTATTTTATTACAATTGCACTCACACATTTACTGCTCCTCTTAAAACTTTGTATACTCCCTTTGATTTTTAAATTAAAGTATTAGTTAAGATATAATTATATCACTTCCCCACTTTCCTTTCTTCCCTCTGACTTTCCTCTTATTCCATTTCATGTTCTCTTCTGAAGATTCTATCTCATTTTTTGCATCTCTCAATGATATGCTGTAATTTTGACCTTGGTATACAAGTTTGATAGTGGCATGTCAGAGTGAAAAGAAGAGCACACCACACCACAATCAATCCATAATCACCCTCCCTCAAGTGCATGGTGATGGACTCCTGTATGGGATCAAGTAGAACTGAGAGACCAAATCTTTTAAGTTCAGATTCCATTTTAGAGAACCTGACCTAAGTTTGAACTCAGGTAAGCCAACAGACCATACCTGACATTAGCTTCCAAGTTACATCCCAACAAAACCCGAGCTTAGCTTCAGTTTCTACACTAACTGCAACCAAACCTGAGTCTTCAGGTTAATCTCTCCCAACAAATCCAGCATTTCCAGTTTAGACCCCAACAAATCTGGCCCCATATGTAACAAGCCTGCCCCTGCCTAACAACCACCAGTGTACAAGGAACAAAAGTTAAGTTTATGGTTTGACCCCCAGCACCAGCCAATTATGCTAAAGGCCACAGTAGCACTCATATTAGATGGTTGCCAGGCTAGAAACACTTGTCACTTGCCACTTTCTATAAAACCTTGCCCTGGTAAGTGTTCAGGGCTCTACTCCACCAAAACAGTCCTACTGGTTGGCAGTTGGCTGAGCCCAAGCTCAAGCTTGTAAATAAAGGTCCTAATGTGATTATACCAGATCAGCTCCTGACTAGTCTTTTGGAGTTCACTTAACAACACTTCCTTGACACTACAGAACATCCTTTTGAAGACCTCAAGGTAAAGGGTAATGACTATCTTGCTAGTCACTTATACCCCATGTAGAAATTATGAACTAAGTTAAAGCTCAAAGTTGGAATATTAATATTATTTTATATTTAGGAAGTAGGTTTGTAGTTAGCCAAGTAAATGCAAACTCATTTCACCTTGATTTTTCTAAGGATGAGGTCATAGATGGTATCTTCTTACTACAGGAAGATAATGTAGTAAGGCAGGAATGAGGAAGCAATATTATCAAATCATTATTATCTACTTTGTTTAGCATCAAAGCAGCTCCTATCTGAAAACAGCTGTTTATAGTGCTGTTTATTTCTGTATGATATACAAACGAATCTCTCAGTGGCTGAAACAATGAACTAGAAGTCTGAAGAATCACAGTTTTGTTTTGTTTTGTTTTTTCTATTGAAGATTCCAAAGAAATAAAATTCTGTATTCATCATGACTCAACTCACGTGGCTCCAGGAAACTCAGTGTTGTTGATGATAAACCCACTGTTTTATTTAATTGTGTGTCATGCTTAGTTTTCACTTTTAATTCAATACATTTTCAGACAGGGATTTAAAAAGTTTCTCTTTATTTGGCACAGATTAAAAATTAAAATGAGAAAACATGCAAGAGTACTTCTAATTCTCAGATAAAGTCTAAAACCAAGGTTGTTTCACAGACACTGCCTGGGGCATATTATTTTTTTGTCAATGAAATTTTAAAAATAAAATCTCAGGACAAGGGGCATTTTAAATAAATTAAAAACCGTCTCACTGCTCTATTCAACCTTGGAGACATATAGGAAATTTACAGCCCATCATGTTATTTTTCCTTAGCATAGCTATTGGCAAATGGTCAGCCTGTCATAAGAGTCCAATTAAATTATATAGCATTGCAAGCTTTCACTTCTCCAATGTCAATAATGGGGCTCCTTCAGATGGCCCCTTGATATCCACTCCTGGGTATTTTAATTTCCTGACAAATCTATCATCTAAAATTTACCATCAAGAATAGCCCAGTCTCAGAGCTGTGATAAAATAGCTCTACTTCTGGTACTTCCCTTAACTCTATAACAAAGGACACTCTTTCTAGGCCTTGTTGTAGCTAGATACGATTATTACCTTCCCCAAGTCTGTATATCTGCATATTATAATGTTAAAATTTATCGCCAGTTTTGATAAATTTGTAGCATATGACTACACAATATTTTAGAACAGTATTTCCAAATCTTCAAAATCCCCATGCTCTCTACCACTCTTATTGTGCTGTTAGTAATAGCCTGTGCTTAAGTCTGATCGCCTAAACCCAAGCTATTGTTCACACTGAAAAGTCTTAAAGAGTATCAAGTGTGAATGAGGAGTTTGAAGTGGAAAATTGTCAAACTGAAAAGGTCAAAAGTAAAAACTTAGATTGTCATTGGCATTCTGACATTTCATGAACAGTACAGATGTACTTAGCATTTGAGGGGATTGAAATGTACTTAGGATCTGAGGGGAACAAGGGATTTGTGATTTTTGACTTGTTAACACATTTGTATTTGACAGACTAGAATCGAAGCTAGCAAATTAAATGAATCATTGATAAAAACTAAACTCGGCTCAAAATGCAAATGCCTTCTACATATTAGAGGAAGCTGCTTTGTATGTTTTCCAACAGTGAACTGCTTTGCAGATCAGATGATCTCTGGACTACCTGAACTGTTAAGAATTGCTAAGCAGGTAGGTAGTTCATGTGCAGTGTCATAGGCTGAATTGTGTTCTTTCAAAAGATGTGTTGATAAAACAAAACAGGGGCCTATTGTAGGGTAGAAAGGAGAACAGAAAAAAAATGGGGCAATTGGAACCAGGGAATGTTGTGGCCAAGGGGAACAAGTATGAGAGAGGAAACTATCTGTACTATTGGTACATTCACACACAGTACCTCAGAGTGTGAGTGTATCTGGACAGGGTTTAAAGGTAATTAAAAGGAAAGAATATAAGTCTTTAAGCTGAAATCCCTTTTAAGAAACAGAGAATTATGTGCGTATTTGTACACGCACTCAGCCTTCAGAATAAAGACTATGTAGGAAAGGCAGCTGAATACAAACCAAGGAGAGAGAAATCCAAAGAAACCAACCAGCGGAACCCTTATAAGTGGACTTCCAACCTCCAGAACTGTTAGATACTACTTGGCATCCTTAGGCATCTAATATAGTAGCAAAACCCAAACATGTCATAAATCAGTGTCATCCAGAATAGAACTAACAAAGTTAACATCTTGCACAAAGTTTTTCTAACTTATTCCTATAACCAAGACAAAAATGAATGGGTGTTTTCCTTGAAACCCTGTGTCAAGGAGCATATGGTGGACAATGTGTAGGACATGAGTCCCAGGTGTATTCTGACCTGTAGTTATTAAGGGAGGTTAAGCAGCAAATGGATTAAAAATAAGCCAAAGTGCTGTATCATGATAGGGAACTTCTTCATGACGGAAAAGATCTTCTTAAACATGAACTAAACAAGAAAGAAACCAAGTGTCTAAGTGGATGGGGGAAAGCCAATAAGGCCTTAACCCTATACAACAACCAACTACAGGCAACTAAGGGATGCTGACAATAGGTGAAATATTCTTCCCCAAGGAAAAACACATGAATTAGTTTTGCAAGACGAAATGGTAAAAAAAAAAAAAGCTGGGAAGTGATGGCGCACGCCTTTAATCCCAGCACTTGGGAAGCAGAGGCAGGCAGATTTCTGAGTTAGAGGCCAGCCTGGTCTATAGAGTGAGTTCCAGAACAGCCAGGGCTACACAGCAAAACTCTGTCTTGAAAAAGAACCAAAAAAAAAAACAAAAAACAAAAAAGATGAAATGGTCAGCTCTAAAAACATAGATATATACATAATCTTATTACATTATATGAACTGAGAAAGTTGTACTTATTATTAAAGATATATATATATATATATATATATATATATATATATATAAAACAGAAATTAATGCAAAAGAGGTCATGAATTTGAAAGAAAGCAAGAAGAATGTGCTTGATAGTTTTGTGTCAGTTTGGAGTTATCTGAAAAGAGGGATATTCAAATGATAAAATGCTTCCATAATATACAGCAGTAGGACATCTTCATAATTTGTGATTGATGGAGAAGGGCCTAAGCCATTGTGGGTAATACCGTCTCTGGGCTGTGTTTCTCTGTTTTATAAGAAAGAAAATGGAGCAAGCCATTATAAGCAAACCAGTAGGCAGCAAGCACTCCTCCATGGCTTCTGCATCAGCTCCTGCCTCTAGTTTCCTGCCATGTTTGAGTTCCTGTCCTGACTTCCTTCAATGATGGACTGAGATATGGAAGTATAAGCCAAATAATTTTTTTTCCTACAGAGTTTGCTGTGGGCCATAGTGTTTCATTACAGCAATGGTAATTCTAAGACAGAGAGGTATATGGAGGAGTTTGAAGGAAGGAAAGTGAAAGAGGAAAAAAAAAGGAATTATAGTATCTAAAAAATCAAATAAATTAAAAACAAATTCCTTTGACATGGGCTGGAATTAGGACAATCAGAATTGGAGTAAAAGATGAGATGGTTTGCTAAGGCTTGTAAAGCATCAAACTCTTTCACACTGCATGAGATTTAAAGCAGGGCCTCTAGTTCAATTATTATGGAGAGTAAATGGACTTCCTATATCAGGTAATGGAAGGAAATCCTATAATCAGCAGGTAGAACAATCCTTGACTTCCTTCTCCTTTATCACTATTCTTTTCAGTACATCAGATATATTATCTAAATGTTTACATATAAGACAAAAGACTGTTAGGAAACTGATGGAGAGACAAGCTGGGTTTGAGTAAGTGTATAGATGTAGTGAGGATACAGATTCAGTGGAATGTGGGTCTGGGGGTATTTAAATAAATCTGGATAATTTATAAATTCACATGCTAATAAAATGAGAGTGTGTATGGGGGAAACACAATGCAAGCTTCTTTCTCCCAGTATTGATTGATTGGCTGGTACTGGAGAGACACACAGCAGGTCTAGTGTGGAGAGGGAGAAAATGGAATCAACTTTTTTATAATGTTTGTGTAGACTTTATTTAAAAATCTGAGAATAGTTAAAACTATAGACTTTGATGACTGGAGAGATGGTTCAGAAGTTTAGGGCACTGACTATTATTCTAGAGGGCCTGCATTCTATTCCTGTATGTAAATAAAACATCCATACTCATAAAATTAAAAATAAGTTTTAAAAACTTAGTATTTTAAGAAATAACTCATCATTTACAGGATATATGTGTGTGTGTGTGTGTATGTATGTATGTATGTGTGTGTGATGTGTATATATTTACATTCCCATGTGAAAACAATACACACACACACACACACACACACACACACACACACACATTCCCATGAAAAATCAATCATGTAGAAGATCAAAAAACGGAATGCAATTTTATAACTCAATTGAAGGTTTAAATCTGCTTTTGTAAATACAGTATGATTAGGAATGGTAAACTAAAACAACATTAAGATATCAACTGACTAAGCAAGATAGATAAGATAGATCTACTAGTACAATAGTGGAAGGAATGGTATAGGAGTGACCAACTATTTACTGATTAGATTTGGGGCCTGTGTCACAAAATATAACTTGTACCTAATACTCTTAACTGAGCGAAGGACTGTTAGCTATTTAGGCCACAGACCGTAGAATTGGGTCTACTACTATAATTCTGCCAAGTGGTCATAGTAATACATTGTCCACTTAGTACTCATCTTTATACTCATAGATTAGTGAAGCTCTCATCCATCATCAGAGAAGTGTATTATGGCAGTTAATATAGCAACTCACAGCTACACAACATAAAAAGAGAAAGAGTATGGAATGCTCATTCCTAAACAGAGATCTATATCATAACCCCCCTTTTTCCCAAGTGGCAGGAAGACTGTGAAAGGCTGAGTTAGTAGAAATGCTGACTACATTAAAACAGTGTTTTTTCAGGTGTGACAAGGACAATACACATATGAACTCATACTATGACTGCATGCATCCCCAAGACACACACAAGATCAAGCCAGCAATATCCCAGCATGGATGAGGGAGAGGTTTACAAAGTGATACTCCAGCTGAGAATTGGCTATTGCAAATTGATGGCTGCTGGAGTAGAAACTTCAGTTTTCTTCAGGGATATGGCTCCTTAAGGGCTACCCATGCTCCGACTGTTGGTCTTTACAGATGTTTGCATACTGGCAGCTCTAAGTAGACCCAGTGTTTTTAAAAAGAAAGGACACATGTATTAGGGGGAAATAATAGTTTGTGGGCAAAGGAAAAGAACTGGAGAGAACTGAATGGTTATGAATGTGATTATAATATACCATATGCAGGTATAAAATACTCAATAAAATTATAAATCTAGAAAGTTCTTTTTAAAAAATATAAGTGCTTAATTCAACCACCCTGGGCAAGCGTTGTGAGTTAGAAGAATTGTGGAAATACTTAAACTGCATGGGTGAGATGGTTTGAGAATACAGAAATTTGAAGACCTTTGCGTTTTCCAGGAAGGAACCCGTAAAGCAAAGGTAAACATGAGCACATGAACACTCGGAAAGTGAATGGAGGAGTGTACTCAGGAATTGGAATTCTGTGGCAAGAAAGAAAAGGGGGGAGAAAGGGGCAATACAAGCTGTGAGTATTTGTCTTAAAACTCAAACTTGACCCTTGCTAAAACTCTAAAGCTAAGATAAATTTTTAGACCTACAGCAATAGGAAGGAGTACATGGAGTTTTATAAGCTCGCATCCAGTGAGAAAGGATTTCCTGTAGGAAGGGAATTTTCTTAGACCTGACATCTGAGTGGTTGCTGCAAGATTGACTCTTTGGGTCTCAAAAATAAAGAGCTGATGTGTATTTCCTACAGTACACTCTTTGTATCTCTCAGATCTAGCTTTTTTGTTATTTTAGAACAGATTTTCCTTAAGAAAAGACAGAAAGTGGGTCAAACTCTAGCCCCACAGCTGGCATTGGATTCAGAAAGTACAAATAATACGTAGGTGTGGGGATACCCTGCTAATTAAGGTCACAGTCTACCATGGCCAGATAGCTCCTCTAAGCTCAGTGCAAAATGGAGAACTCCCTTTACCTGAAAAGCTTTCCCTTCTCTGACCTCCCCACATCCTCTCCCCAAGAAGGTTGAGAGTAGTTCTTGGCAGACCTCCAACACCTGCAAGTCAGGATTCCTGGAATGCCTCTCCAAACAAATGAGGCATTCACAGAACTTTAAAACTCTACCTAATTCTTTTTATTTATCCTGAAAACTTCTTCCCACTCTCCAAGGTCCATAAATACTCCTGGCTCACCCCAAATAAAGTATATGTGTACAAGCCCATGCCAGATAAAAGTATGTGCACAAGCTAAGATCATCTAAGAGAGCTGTTTCATTGACTTCCTTTGTCTAAGAGAACTGTAACACTAAGATCCTTGAAGAAGTAACCCCACCACCAACATCAGCTCAATCCCAGCCAGTCCAGGATCCCTGGAGCAGTGTTTGGATACCCAGAGTGGAGGAAATCAGACAGACGACACAGAACCACACTTAGTACCTATTGGCTACATCATGCATTCTTTCCTCAGCTAGCACTTCATCTGGACTAAGCAGCTTACCCCACAATAAGACAATGATGCTGACCAACATGCGATCTGAGCATACGTTCTAAGGTCATAATTGATGTCTGCTATTCCAATCTCCGTAAAAACTGAGCAAAGTTTTAGTAGTAGGTACTAAACTGAATCACAGGAGGTAAACACTTTGCTTTCTTACTACTTGTGGAAAAAAATCAGTCTGATTAACGGAGGGAACTGCTCTTGCCAGGATGGTGACACTCTCCTGGCCTTTAGCACAGGGAGGGTGCCAAATCTCAGATCATAGTCTCAATGTACGCAATGGAGATTACAGTGTGTGCTGTCTCTATTAAGGTTTCTATGTCTGTGATAAAACACCATGATCAAAAACAACTTCAGGGAGTATATTTCATGTTACAGCCTGTAGTCCATCATCCAGGAAAGCCAAGGCAAAAAAATCAAGTCAGAATAGAGAGGCAGGAGCTGACATAGAAACCATGATGGAGTGCTGCTTACTGACTTGCTTGTACAAGGAAGGCACAGTCCACAGTGAGCTGGATTTCCAGTAGCAGCAATCAATCCAGAAAATGCTCCCACAGACTACAGGCAACCATTTTTTTTTAAAGTTGAGAGTTCCTCTTACCAAATAATACTAACTTGCAACAAGTAGACATAAAACTAACCAGCAAAATTGTGGGCGTTGGCATACATCCTATCCAATTGAAATGAGACATGTTACTCTAAAATGTAGAAAGGTGATGGAATGTGAAGTGATTCTACTTCCAAAGTGGTTGGGTGGAAGGAGCATCTCCTGGTTCATCTGGTCCATACATCTACCTAGTGGAGATTCAGTACTTAAGGCACTGAAAGAATCACGACGGATGATTTTCCATGATCTTAAGGTTTAATGTTTATGCTCACACTTGAAACATGATCAACAGAAAAGTTTATGGTAGCTATACCATGTTCTTCTCAGAAACTCCTCTCGGATGTAGGGTTGGAAAAGATCTTTTCTCAATTTTTTGGTTGTCATTTTGTCTGATTGACAGTGTCCTTTGCCTTACAGAAACTTTGTAATTTTATGAGGTCTCATTTGTTAATTCTTGACCTTAGAGCACAAGCTACTGGTGTTCTGTTCAGGAAATTTTCCCCTGTGCCCATGGGTTCAAGGTTCTTCCCCAGTTTCTTTTCTATTAGTTTCAGTGTGTCTGGTTTTATGTGAAGGTCCTTAATCCACTTGGACTTGCTTAGTACAAGGAGATAAAAATGGATCGATTTGCATTCTTCTGCACACTGACCTCCAGTTGAACCAGCACCATTTGTTGAAAAGGCTGTCTTTTTCCCCCCCCCACTGGCTCCTTTGTCAAAGATCAAGTGATCATAGGTGTGTGGGTTCATTCCTGGGTCTTCAATTCTATTCCATTGATCTACCTGCCTATCACTGTACCAATACTACGCAGTTTTTAACACTATTGCTCTGTAGTACTGCTTGAGGTCCAGGATACTGATTGCCCCAGAAGTTCTTTTACTCTTGAGAATAGGTTTAGCTATCCTGCGTTTTTTGTTATTCCAGATGAATTTTTGAATTGCTCTTTCTAACTCTATGAAGAATTGAGTTGGGATTTTGATGGGGACTGCATTGAATCTGTATATTGCTTTTGGCAAGATGGTCATTTTTACTATATTAATCCTGCCACTCCACAAGCATGGAAGATTTTTCTATCTTCTGAGGTCTTCTTTGATTTCTTTCTTCAGAGACTCGAAGTTCTTGTCATACAGATCTTTCACTTGTTTGGTTTGAGTCACACCAAAATACTTTATATTGTTTGTGGCTATTGTGAAGGGTGTCGTTTCTCTAATTTCTTTCTCAGCCTGCTTATCCTTTGAGTATAGGAAGGCTACTGAGTTGCGAGTTAATTTTCTATCCGGCCACTTTGCTGAAGTTGTTTATCAGCTGTAGAAGTTCTCTGGTGGAGTTCTTTGGGTCGTTTAAGTATACTATCATATCGTCGGCAAATAGTGATAGTTTGACCTTTTCCTTTCCAATTTGTATCCCTTTGACCTCCTTATGTCATCTAATTGTTTTAGCTAGAACTTCAAGTACTATATTGAAAAGATATGGAGAGAGAAGGCAGTCTTGTCTAGTCCTTGATTTTAGTGGGATTGCTTCAAGTTTCTCTTCATTTAGTTTGATGGTGGCTACCGGTTTGCTGTAAATTGCTTTCACTATGTTTAGATATGGGCCTTCAATTCCTGATCTTTCCAAGACCTTTAGCATGAAAGGATGCTGAATTTTGTCAAATGCTTTTTCAGCATCTAATGAAAAGACCATGTGGTTTTTTTCTTTTAGTTTGTTTATGTAGTGGATTACATTGATGGACTTCCTTATATTGAACCATCCTTGCATTCCTGGGATGAAGCCTACTTGATTGTGGTCAATGATCATTTTGATGTGTTCTTGGACTGTCAGTTGGACAAAATGGCAACCAACAAATTGGGAAAAGATCTTTACCAACCCTACATCTGACAGAGTGCTAAAATCCAATATATACAAAGAATTCAAGAAGTTAGATTCCCAAGAGCCAAATAACTCTACTAAAAAATGGGGTACAGAGCTAAACAAAGAATTTTCACCTGAGGAGTATTGAATGGCTGAGAAGCACCTAAGGAAATGTTCAACATCTTTAGTCATTAGGGAAATGCAAATCAAAATAACCCTGAAATTTCACCTCATACCAGTCAGAATGGTTAAGATCAAAAACTCAGGAGATAGCAGGTGTTGGCGAGGATGTGGACAAAGAGGAACACTCCTCCACTGCTGGTGGGATTGCAAGCTGGTACAACCACTCTGGAAAGCAGTCTGGTGGTTCCTCAGAAAACTGGGCATGACACTCCCAGAGGACCCTGTTATATCACTCCTGGGCATATACCCAGAGGCTTCCCCAGCATGTAATAAGGATACATGCTCCACTGTGTTCATAGCAGCTCTATTTATAATAGCCAGAAGCTGGAAAGAACCCAGATGTCCCTCAACGGAGGAATGGATACAGAAAATGTGGTATATTTACACTATGGAATACTACTCAGCTATTAAAAACAATGAATTCATGAAATTCTTAGGCAAATGGGTGGAACTGGAAAATATCACCCTAAGTGAGGTAACCCAATCACAAAAGAGCACATGTGGTATGCAGTCACTGATAAGTGGATATTATCCCAGAAGCTCGGAATACCCAAGACTCAATTTGCATATCAAATGATGCCCAAGAAGAAGGAAGGAGAGGCCCCTGGTCCTGGAAAGACTCTATGCAGCAGTGTAGGGGAATACCAGGACAGGGAAGCATGAGGGACTTGATTGGGGAAGAGAGAGAGGGAAGAGGGCTTATGGGACTTTCGGGGAGAGGGGAACCAGGAAAGGGGAAATCATTTGAAATGTAAATAAAGAATATATCTAATAAAAATAAAAAAAAAAGAAGAAGAAAAAGAAGAAGCTCCTGGACACTGCACTGCATGAAGTGAATAGGCAGCACACTCCTAGTCTGAAAACTGCTCATGCCACAATACAATATTATGGCAACAATCATCATGCTTTACTGTTTCTTTTTATTCATATTAATTCATACTTTTGGCTACCACATCTTGCACTTATGGGAGTCATGTTTCATTAACTATCTTTCCAACCTACTGTGTGTCAGAAATATCATCCTTTCTCCCCATCAATGACCCTGCAACTAATTACAGCTGTATATACCTGGATTCTCTTAAGTTATTCTTGCACAGGTCTTCTCTGTTCTTTGAAAGTTCGACCACTGGCGTTGCTCTCAGAGAAAAACAATTTATAATAGATGGGTTCACAAGTAAACCTTAGCCCATTGGAAAAAAAGAATTGAGGGTTTAGTGGTATAACTCCTTCACCACAAACACATTTCTTTTTTTTTAATTGCTCTTTTTTTATTGGATATTTTCTTTATTTACATTTCAAATGTTATCCCCTTTCCTGATCCCCCCCAGAAGTCCCCTATCCCGTCTCCCCTTCCCCTTCTTCTATAAGCGTGTTCCCCCCACCCACTCCATTCTCAACTGAGGAATACCTAATAACTGAGAAGCAAATAAAGAAATGTTCAACACCCTTAGTCATCAGGAAAATGCAAATCAAAACAACTCTGAGATTCTACCTCACACCAGTCAGAATGGCTAAGATCAAAAACTCAGATGACAGCAGGTGCTGGCAAGGATGTGGAGAAAAAGGAACACTCCTCCATTGTTTGTGGGATTGCAAGCTGGTACAACCACTCTGGAAATCAGTTTGGCGGTTCTTCAGAAAATTGAACATAGTACTGACCCAGCTATACCACTCTTGGGTATATACCCAAAAGATGCTCCAACATATAACAAGGACACATGCTCTACTCTGTTCATAGAAGCCTTACTTATAATAGCCAGAAGCTAGAAAGAACCCAGATACTCCTCAACAGAGGAATGGATACTAAAATGTGGTACATTTACACAATGTAGAACTACTCAGCTATTAAAAAGAATGACTTAATGAAATTCTTAGGCAAATGGATGGAACTAGAAAATATCATCCTGAGTAAAGTAACCCAATCACAAAAGAATGCACATAGTATGTATTCACTGATAAGTAGATATTAGGCCAGAAGCTCAGAATACCCAAGATACAATTCACAGACCACATGAAGCTCAAGAAGAAGGAAGAGCAAAGTGTAGATACTTCAGTCTTTCTTAGAAAGGGGAACTAAATACCCATGGTACAGCAATACAGAGACAAAGTGTGGGGCACTGAAGGAAAGGCCACCCAGAGACTTCCCCACCTGAGGACCCATCCCATATATAGTTACCAAACCCAGACACTATTGTGGATACCAACAAGTGCTTGCTGACAGGAGACTGATATAGCTGTCTCCTGAGAGGCTCTGCCAGTGCTTGACAAGTACAGAAGTCGATGCTTGAAGCCAACTTTTGGACTGAGCACACGGTACCCAATGGAGGAGCTAGAGAAAGGACCAAAGGACCTGAAATTGTTTACAGCCCCAAAGGAGGAACAACAATATTTACCAACCAGTATCCTCAGAGCTCCCAGGGACTAAACTACCAACCAAAGAGTACACATGGATGGACCCATGGCTCCAGCTGCATATGTAGCAGAGGATGGCCTTGTCATCAATGTAGAGGAGAGACCCTTGGTCCCGTGAAAGCTTGATGTCCCAGTGTAGGGGAATGCCAGGACAGGGAAGCAAGAGTGAGTGGTTTGATAAGCAGTTGGGGAGGGCAAGGAGGAGGGAGGATAGGAGGTTTTCTGGAAGGGAAACCAGGAAAGGGGAAATGTACATTTGAAATGTGAATAAATAAAATATCTAATAAAAGAGAAAGAAAAATTATTTATTTTCCTCTATTCCCCATTTTTTATAGAGTTATTTGATTCTTTGGAGTTTAACTTCTTGAGTTCTTTGTATATATTGGATATTAGGCCTCTATTGGATGAAGGATTGGTAAAGATCTTTTCCCAATCTGTAGGTTGCTGTTTTGTCCTATTGACACTGTCTTGTGCCTTATAGAAGCTTTGCAATTTTATGAGGTCCACTTTGTCGATTCTTGATCTTAGAGCGTAAGCCATTGATGTTCTGTTCAGAAAAATTTCCCCTGTGCCCATGTGTTCCAGGCTCTTCCCCACTTTCTCTTCTATTAGTTTCAGTGTGTCTGATTTTATGTGGATGTCCTTTATCAACTCAGATTTGAGCTTTGTACAAAGAGATAAGAATGGATTGATTTGCATTCTTCTACATGCTAACAACCAGTTGAATGAGCACCATTTGACAAACACACTTCTAATCACTTTGGTAAACAAAGAATCCTCCAGGATGCCAAAGAACATAACCTCTGGTGCAGTTCAGCACACAATGGTGTAATCTCTCTAATATGGCATGCTGTATATGAATTTACACCCTTCTTTGTGAGATATGACAGTTGTGCATTTCTACTCTCTGTCAGTCTGTCTTTAGTTATTGTCAGTATGTGAGTCTCCTTCTAGAGCTGTGCTGTTAAAATCTGTTTCAGTGTTGAATCTCACATCTCACAAAGAAGACACCAGTATTATAACTTATCTAGCATAAGCTTTCTTTAAAGAAAGAAGACATCTCTTTAGAGACCCTTGACTCATTCTGTCTAGATGTCAACAGACATAGGAAAGCTCAATATATTAGTTGATAAAAAAATATACAAAATAATGTGGAGTTTATGTTATTGGTTCTGGATATCAAATGATTTTACTTGACTAGTGTTATAAAACAAACCAGATCAAATTTTAAAATCTCAGACAATACTTATTTTTCTCTATAATATGCAATTTACATAGGATCATGCAGGAATAACTTCTATCTCTTCTATCGAGTGCCGGTTGGAATAGCTACAAGCCTGAACCTGTAATCATGTGAAGGGTTGACATATATAGCTCATATGTCTATCATTATAAACCATAGCTAGGCAGATTAGTGAAGCTATGTACATGAGGCCTGTAACTATTGGGTTGGGTGCAGAATGAGAGGAAACAAGAGGGAAAGGAGAAAGAGAGGGAAGACAGTAGCAAGAGGAGGAAGGGATAGAGAGAGCGAGGAGTGTCATTTGTCTGTCTTGGGCTTTGAATTTATATACTCTTTCATCTACTGCATTTCATTTTTCATAATAGTCATAAAGCTCTGACTAATTTTAACTGGACAGCAAATCTTCCCACCTTAGGACTAGATGAAGGCGAACACAAAGAGCACATGATGAGTGGAAATGGTATTACACCATCTCTGAAAACTACAACGCACCAGTCTCTTGGACTAGAAATGCATGGCGGAAGAGGAATCTTATCAATTTGACAAACAATTACTTAGACTTAATTCCCATGCCTACTTATCTTGCTTTAGCACGGCTATCTGGGATAACAGAGGACTCATGGCCAACTTTGCTCTGTGGATTTTTTTTTTTAAGCATAACCAATTTTCGAACTACAAGGCTTGATAGGCCACCTAAAACTTATTAACTAAGGTAATTAACTACTATCCCAAGCAGTACTTTATTCACTGACACATGGAAGGAGTTGAATAACTGTAGTTGGAATGGGGAGGAACATGGCCTCCTCTGTAATTGCTTTTCATGGTATTTTTTTTTCTGTTGATATTTCATACCAGGAAGCATTTTGGACAACACTGTCAATGATACATTGCAAAGTATTTATCTATTTGATGCTCAATGGGGAATACAGAGAGTTCTTATTCCATTTAGAAGCTATTTTTTTCTTAGTAAACACCAATGCACAATTCTATTAAGATTTTATTTGCAATTATTCTGAAAAAAAAAAAAGATTGCCTTTTGTTTCTTCATTCATTCTTGCCTTATCCCCTTTCAGAAGACAACATTCATGGATGTTTTCCTACAATTTTATTTACTCATGTATTTTGTTTTGTCTAATAGAAATATATAAATTCATATTTTATGAACTGAAACCATGTATGTTTAGGGGAAGAGAAAAGTGTAAAGCTCATTAGAACCAATTCTACAATTATCCACTACCCAAAATGCAAAGTCCATGGCAAAATTGAAATTAGAAAAAACAATTAGCTTTGTATCCTCTTTCATAACTCATATCAGTTACCTATTTTCAGTCCTTACTCAGTCCTTAATAGCTGCTATTGATCTTTTTTTCATTTTATAATGTGACTACATGCACATTTGTTTATATTTTCTTTATAAGGCTATTTGACATCACTTAATATAAAAAATACATTTTTTTATACATTTTTATATACATTTTTGTATATATATATATTTTATATACATTTTTGAGCAAATTTTGTAATTTCATTTTTCTTTAAGACTTAATAGTATCAAGTTTTTATTATCCATTCATCTGTTGGTAGAAAATAGGTTGGTTCCAAGTTTTTGCTATAGTCAGTAAAGCTAAAGCATCAATAAACATGGGAATACAAATATCTTTGTGTTTGGTTACACAGTTTTGGGGATAGATACTCTAGAAAAAAACAGTTGTCATACAATATCTCTATTTTAAACATTTGAGATTCTTCCAACTAATCTCCACAGTGGCTAGATTAGCTTATATCCCCACTAACAGTGAATTTGGGTTTCTTTCTTTTCCATATCCTCTTCTACTTATGTTGTCAGAGCTGTTGGTGGTAACCATGCTGAAATGGGTATTGTCTCAAAGTAGGCTTAGCAGAGGTGGCTATGGGTATTGAACAAATTTAAAAATAATTATTGGTCATTTGTGTTTCTTCTCGTGATAACTGTCTATTTAGTTCATTTCTCCACTTTCTGACAATTTTGTTTACTTGCTGTTTATTTTCTATAATTCTTATTACTTTCAAGGTATTAGGCTCTTATCTCTAGTGTAGCTGGTAAATGTTTTCCCCTGCTCTGTGGGATGTCTGTTTACTCTACTGTTCATATTTTTTGCTCTATAGAAGCCTTTGTCACACAGCCCCATCTGTTACTACTTGGCATTAGTTTTGATGATATTAGTGTTCCACAGAAAAGGTTCTCCTTGCTCCACCTCCTCTCCCGCATGTGCTATCTCTTAAGGTCTTTTATCTTAGCCATTCTGATGACTGTAAGATAGAACCATAGAATTGTTTTGGTTTCCATTTCCCTGATGACTAAGGACTTTGAACACTTCTTTAAGTGCTCCTCAGCCATTTGAGATTCCTCTGTTGACAATTCCTTGTTTAGCTTTGTACCCCATTTCTAATTTGGCTATTTGGGTTTTTGGTGTCTAACCTCTTGAGTTCTTTGAAAATTTTCAATATTAGCCTGTGCCCTACCCCCAATTCTTGAGCAGAACCCTTGTCTGGCCACCATTTCCCACCTGGGGCGGAGAGCTCACACAAAGGTGAAGCCCTTTTTTTTCAAGGGACCTGCAATTTCCAGAGAGGCACTAGCCACCTGAGGACAGCACCCCACAGAGCAAGTGAACCAGTTCTACAGACCTGTCTACAGCCTTTGCAGGGGAAGGGCTTTCCCCCCACCCCCGCCTATATATTACGAAAAGCCCATTAAACTTTGAGTCTTAAACAGAAATATAGTCTTGGCTTCATGTTTCTCTCGCCGCCTCCCCATCCATTCCCAGCTTCCCGATCCAGTTTCTATAAGGCAAAGGACACTGTCAAAAGGACAAAGCGGCAGCCAACAAACTGGGAAAAAAATCTTTACCAACCCTACATCTGACAGAGGGCTAATATCCAATATATACAAATAACTCAAGAAGTTAGACTCCAGAGAGCCAAATAACCCTATTAAAAATGGGGTACAGAGCTAAACAAAGAGTTCTCACCTGAAGAAAATCTAATGGCTGAGAAGCACCTAAAGAAATGTTCAACATCCTTAGTCATTAGGGAAATGCAAATCAAAACAACCCTGAGATTCCACCTCACACCAGTCAGAATGGCTAAGATCAAAAACACAGGAGACAGCAGTTGTTGGCAAGGATGTGGAGAAAGAGGAACACTCCTCCACTGCTGGTGGGATTGCAAGCTGGTACAACCACTCTGGAAATCAGTCTGGTGGTTCCTCAGAAAACTGGGCATGACACTCCTGGAGGATCCGGCTATACCACTCCTGGGCATATACCCAGAGGCTTCCCCTGCATGCAATAAGGACACATGCTCCACTATGTTCATAGCAGCCTTATTTATAATAACCAGAAGTTGGGAAGAACCCAGATGTCCCTCAACGTAGGAATGGATTCAGAAGATGTGGTATATTTACACAATGGAATACTGCTCTGCAATTAAAAACCATGAATTCACAAAATTCCTAGGCAAATGGTCAGAACTGGAAAATATCATCCTTAGTGAAGTAACCCAATCACAGAAGAACATACATGGTATGCAGTCACTGATAAGGGGATATTAACCCAGAATCTCAGAATACCCAAGATGCAATTCACATATCAATAGATTTCCAAGAAGATGGAAGGAGAGACCCCTGGTCCTGGAAAGACTGTATATAGGGGAATACCAGGACAGAGAAGCAAGAGGGAGTTGAATAGGGAGCAGGGGGAGGGAAGAGGGCTTATGGGACTTGTGGGGAGGGAGGAAACGGGAAAGGGGAAATCATTTGGAATGTAAATAAAAAAATATAGAAAATAAAAAATAAGAAAATAAATAAAAAATAAATAAATAAATTATATTTTCATCTACTCAATCTTAACTCTAGTCAGTGTAGATACCACAGGGCCATATCTGCAATGCCTGTCTTGCTTTGCTTATATCCAGTGTCATGGGTATTATCTTTCTGCCTCATAGTCTTCTACCCAAGGACCTGAGATTTAAAAACCCAACTCAGAGATCAGTAGTAAAATGAGTAGAAATTAAATAATTGTGCAGAAAGATGTATATCTTTAAGTGAGAAGAGAACAGAATCATTCCTTTTCCCTGCAGGGGTGGGACAAGGTAGGGAGGAGAGACTGGAAAAAGTAGAGGAAGGGGAAACGGTGGTGGTAGAGATGTAATATATGAGGGAAGAAGAAAGAAAGAGAAAAAGGCAGGCCAATAATGTAGGGGAAGGGGGTAGAATCAAGGAAGGTGTTCCAGGATGATAGCACTGATAGTGACAACATGAGTCATATGGTAGACTGTGAAAGGGGGCCAGAGTTCTTCAGTATCAAAAGGAGAACTTGATCCTCAGAAAATACTAGAGGTCAAATTTAATAGCACCATCAAAGGACGATTCAGTATGATCAAGTACAGTTTATATTTGGTATGTGAGAATGTCTCATTGCGCAAGGTGACAAATATGGGTCTATTTTCATTTTTTTTCTACATACAGACAGCCAGTTTGACCACCACCATTTATCGAAGATGATTTCTTTTTTCCATTGTATATTTTTGACTTCTTTGTCAAAGATCAATTGTCCATAAGTGCGTGGTTTTATTTCTGGGTCTTCAATTCTATTCCATTGATCAGTGTGTCTGTTTCTGTACCAATCCATGCAGTTTTTATCACTATTGCTCTGTAGTAAAGCTTAAGGTCAGAGATGGTGATTTCCCCAGAACTCCAAAAGACCCAGCAAGCAGTTAAAAGAATCAGATGCACATATTTGCACCCAACCAATGGACAGAAGCAGCTGACCCCTGCTGTTGAATTAGGGAAGGCTGAATGAAGCTGAGGGCAACCCTGTAGGATGATCAGCAGTCTCAGTTAATCTGGAACCCCAGGATCTCTCAAAAGCCCTGGACCACCAAACAGACAGCATACACCAGCTGATATGAGGCCCCTAGCACACATACAATAGAGGACTGTTGGGTCTCTATTCATCTAGAGATGATGCACCTAACCCTCAAGAGACTGGTCCCAGTGAGTTTAGAGGTTAGGTAGGGTTGGGGGTGTGGACATCCACATGGAGACAGGGGGAGGGGAGGAGGTATGGGATGTAGAACAGTCGGAGGGTGGACAGGGATTGACAGGGTGGGGAATAAAATACGGAGTGCATAAAAATAATTAATAAAAAATTTCTCACAAAAAAAATAAAAAAGAACGTCTCACTGCACACAGATAAAATATGATAAGATGGATGCATGTACCACTATTACATGTAGAAAACTATCACTATATGATATGATTGATATGGTATTATATGGTAGAATATGGTATGGTACGGTATTTTTAGTACCTCAAAACAGAAGTAGAATTAACACATGATGGGAAAGTTTTGCTTCTGTGGAACATATAAAAGCGAATGGATTTGTGATCAGAGATAAGAGACCAGCCTAGAAATTCTTATGTTAACTAATAAACAAGCCACAGAAAGATAAGTAGCACATGCTTCCATTATGTGTGAAGCTGGAAACAACTGGGGGAAGAGGACAGCAATAGAGACGCCAGGAAGTGACAGGCTGGGGAACGTTAGCCAAAGGTCTAGAGCTTCGAGTGTTTCAAAATAGTTGAGATATTAAGTTTCATTCGTCACTAAAAACAGAGATGAGAGTTATGCTAATCAGCTCGATTTAATGATGGTATATATAACACATGGCTCTTAACCACATGTGTATCTCATACATATATGCAAGTATGGTTTGCCATGTAATATTAAAGAACATAAGATCAAGAAGTCTAGGTTAGAGCTGAGATATGACAGTAAGAGTTGAACGTGGCTCCATGTCCCTTAATCTGGTTACTGAAAATGACACCAAGCATCTAAACAGATCAATGTATATCAGTTTGGGTCATATTCAAATCCTGGACCAGTAGTTCCTTCTCACTTGAGTGCACAGGACCACCTGGAGGCCAGACAGAGCACATGTAGACCCAGCTCGCCAGCATAGGTTTGACAAGACTGTAGCTTCAGCAAGTTTCCAGATGATTTTAGCAGATGCTCTAGTTTAAGAACCACTGGTTTAGCTAAATCACCTTTTAACAATATTGATGAACAGGAAAGAAAATTTTTCAATGAAAGTCAGGAAATGTTTTTTATAAGTAGGGTTTTTTTTAATGTTTTTAATGTAATTAAGCATTTACTGTGTTATAAGAAGCCACTTATTAAATAAATGACCAGACAATTAAATGATTATTTATTTTAATTTCTGACAGTTCGTTTTCTGCTTTGATTGAACTCTAGACTAAATCAAAGTTGCAGGTTTTCCCTATGGTTGCATTAAGCAGTGCCTGTTGCCTATAACCAGGTAGGAGAGTATATAATTTTCTTCCTGTTCCCACACACACAGGAAGCAATACTTTCTGGCATAATGGAGCACCAGGCACATATTTTCTGCTTTGTTACACTCACCCCTTTGCTCTTTGGGGTTTTTAATGTCCCATTGTGCCCTCACTCTTCCAACAGAGGAAATTACACCACCCACAGAATGCATGCTGTGTTTGCCCATCCTGATGGAAATGCAACACTGGCCATCCTGGAAGTGGCCAAGCACAGAGCAGGGACAGCCAGCCCTGGATCTGGGTCATCCCAGCTGCTGCTGGCTTGGGAACAAGCCCAGCAGGCTCTAAACTCTCCAGAACCCATGTTTTATATGCAACTCATTTATGCACAGCAAGCTCCCCTCTGTGTGGCTGAGATGGTGCCTGATGAGATGCACTGGAGTGATGGAGGCTTCAGAGGGGAGCAAGGACCTGGCAGGATGCAGGGCTAAGATGTAAATGAGGTAAGGTAATGGTAATGGCCAGCATTACCAGGCTTCATTGCTTTCAATAACACAAATGCTTTCAACAAGATGAATTTCTAGGACAAGGAGACAGCAGAAACACAATGCGATTGACAGACCGTTACAGGCAACTGATTCTATTATATTCAATAGGCTGAAGCAGAGAATATGCCCAAACGCATCATACCTTGCAATGATATTCAAAAGGGATAGAAGCACAGAGGCAGAACTGAATTGAACTTTTCTCCGTTCATCATTGTCCTGCTCTTTCATATAATATCCAAATCTACAAAATTTCAGGATGTGCTAAGATAAAACCTTGGTAAATGCATGATATTCATCTCTCATTAAGGCATTTAATTAGCATAATTGACACATAAAGTAGTAGAATTCTCTCAATCTGATAGCCATCTTTCAGGCAAACACAATCTCTTCTAAATCCTTGCATTACCTACATCTATGGAATTATATGAAGATAGCAGATAATTAGTAAAACCTACCATCATAGATTACCATAAATTGCTGTATGGCCTACTGTTTTAATATATCTTTGCATATCAATAGGAATCTATACATTTATGTAACTCTATTAGCTAACATATAAAAGTTTTTTCTTTCCTTTCATTTAAAATTAACTCTCTAATTTTGAACCCAGGAAACAAGATACATTCTATGAGATATTTTTGCAAACATTTTCCTAAGACCTAGAAATGTATATGCACAATATATTTTTCTGTGCTTATTGTAGATTGACTAACTAAAGCTCCAGGGCTAATATTTTCATTGCATTTCACTCACAATTCCCATAGCCACAAGAAAAATCGCAGTGCAATGGTGACATTTTGGCTTCTCTGTTTGGTAAGAGAAGAGAGTAATAGTCTTGCTTTACAGTAGGTTGTCTATTAAGATGTTCAGGAGAAATGTGCTTCATAAGTGCAAGGCTGCTAACACTTTAAGAAGATAATTGTGCTATACACAGTGGGCACTAAGACACATTTTGTATCAGGAAAACCTTGAAAGTAGGACTGGCCTTCCTGTTCCCAGGGAAGGGTGACTCAGGAGTCTACTGGGATGGACTCTGAGTGTTTCAAATGAGAAAGAACTTTTTAAATTACAGAGTTTAAAAGGAGTGTGGATTTGGGCACTATTATTAAAAATATCCATGTGTGTCACAGTTTTATGCTGAGTATGATGGATCCTAGCTCTGATTCCTTCTAGCAATTTAACAGTATTTTTTCATTAACTAATTTCATTATTTACTTTACATCCTGACTCCAGCTTCCACTTCCTCCTCTCCTCCAAGTCTCCCCCTATCACCTCAACTCCCCCCACAACCCCTTCCCTTTCTCCTCAGAGAGAGACAGGCATCCTATGGATGCCACCACCGTGCCACATAAAGTTGAAGAAGGACTAGGTGCATCTTCTCCTAGTGAGGCTAAACTAGGCAGCCCAGTTAACTGAGAGGGATTCAAACGCAAGCAGCAGGGTCAGAGACAGTCCCTGCTCCTGCTGTTAAGGGGTCCCACTTGAAGACCAAGCTACACATTTGTCACATATATGGAGAGGGCCTACCAATCATGCATGCTCTCTGGTTGGTAGTTCAGTCTCTGAGACCATACGTAGCCCAGGTTAGTTTATTCTGTATGTTTTCTTGTGGTGTCCTTGATGTTTCTGACTCCTTCAATCTTTCCTCCTACTCTTCCATAGGATTGCCGGTCTGCAGCATTCAGTTGAATTTTTGAATTTTAAGACACCTACATCCATTTTAAATCTCCATCCACAAATATGCCTCATTCTCTGAAGGAAATAAGGGCAGTTCTTTCAACAGTCATTCACCAAGCATTGATTTGTGCTCAGAAATGCTCAAGGAACTGAAAACTGTAGAGAAAGAACCAGTACTCTACCGTAGTTGGGTAAGACATCAATATCATCTCCTCATAGGAATGATGACATATTGCTGGGCAAATATGGGTAGGAAATGACTCTAAGAATATCAGTTTTCAGTGGTGTGAAAACATTGAAAATATAAAGCTGAAACAAGCAGCGTTTTCTTTTCTTTCTTTGCATTCTTTCCTGCTTTTCACTATCAGACAATGTAAGAAAAAACTGTGAAACCTAAATTTTGCTTTAAGAAGTACATTATGGCTTAGAGCGGAGTTCGGCAGCTTTGAGTGACTGATGTGAACAGCACTCTCCTGCACTCTGTAGACGCGTGCATAGGTAGAGTTCAAGGCCCTCTTTTATTTCCATCCATTTCTATGCTTTCATAATCGTATGTTCTCGCTCGCTGAGCACTTACTTTTGAAAAATGGTATTTTAACACTCGACTGTCTCTTCAGCAAAAGTCATTTTATTGAAATAATAAAACAGACTGTATCCTGCTGAGCATGATATTCTGCAAGGAGACAGAGGAAAGGAACAGATTCGTGCCTGAGGTTGATGGGTTTGAGTGCATACAAACAAAATGCCGAGGGAGAAGAATAATCGCCCCCAGATTACATTCCAGTATGTGTCCTTTATGGTGAGGTAATAGACAAAGAAGGAATATTCAAACAAGGAAGCTGGACACCAAGCCATCCCTATATATGGATTTTATCATTTCTCACTCGGGAGTCAGCTCCTAGGGTCACTAGTGGATTGGGTGGATGAATGAGACAGTAAAGACAGAGGTGAAGTGATGGAAAAGGAGCCTTAGATGCCCATTTCGAGTGTTCATGAGGTGCATGTGCTTCTATTAGAGAAAGAACCAAATAAAATCCTTCCATTCTGCAGGCATTTTTTTCACCTGGAGAAGAAAGCAGGTCGCACAAATAATAATAATATAGAAAGGCCGGCAGAATAACAAATAAGCACACACAGGCACTTTGGATCTGTTCTGAAACAACAGAATAGACTTTAAAAAGCTGTAAAGACAATACAAATTCAGCCATTGTGAAGGAAGGGAAGCCTGAGCTGCAATAAAGGCAGTCAATAAAGAAGCTCTCTCATTTAAACATCAAATGCACATTGTTTTGCAACACCTGTTATTCAGCCGTAATAGCTTTCTTAACCTGTCAAAGTGTTTAAGCTGAGGAAAAGAAATGGGCCTCCAGCTGTGCGGTTCTGTGGAGAAAGCCTGTGCTGAGCGATATTAGTTTAATGAAATGTGTACAGATTGTAATTGTGGTAATAAGAGGGCAATTCCCTGAGGTGCTGTAGGGAGGCGGTGAGCTCAGCCAGGCAGAAAACAGAAGCCAACAGTCTGAGGAGAGAAAATATGGCCTGCTTGGGAGAAAACGCAGGACTGAGGAGTAGGGAAAGAGGACTCCAGTAGGGAGATTTACCTCAGACCAAGTCTGCAAAGGGTTAAATCCCTTCTTGGAAACTCTGGAAGTGACCCAGAGCTAATGTGAGTCAGGTTTCAAGCAACTCTGCAGGGGCTTCAGATCAGAGGCCATCAGACCCTCAGTCCTCAAGGCCATGACCCGGACCTTTCAAGAACTCAGTCAGGCTGAGAGTCGATGGACAGTCACAAGCAGGTGGGGATCAAGGTATGGTTACACACGAAGAAATAAAAAGAAACTAGGAACCAAATCAGCTCCTGTTGCTTTTGTGTTTATCTAGGCATCAGTGTGAGAGGGGTAAGCACATTTTAGGAGCATCGCTGAAAGCAAAAACTACTTTTGTTGGCTATCCCATAGACAATGCTCCGGTATTTTAAAACGCCTCAGTCATTTAGAGTCCCCAGAGCAGACGCCCAAATGCGGAATCCTCAAAGAGAACCAGCAACACCAGTTGGATATCTGAAACAAAGACTGGTAAGTTACTAGAAGCCTAGTGTAACAGAACCTAGAGTTCAGCTCTCCATGGAGACCCAGTCACAAGGCTCACAAGGCGCCATTCAACCCTTGTGAGTTTTACTCTGAGGCTCCACAGGGTTTTACGATGAATATCTTCTCACGATGAAAGACTCTCTTGTTCTTCTGGCAAGGAGTGAAATATGAGCCGTTTTGAAACAAGCCAGAACACCCTGTTTTCTTAAACAAGGTCTGCCAGCCTCAAGAGAAACGTTTTACAGAAAGTCTCATGTTATGACTGTGTTTTATCAGCATGTAACTGAACTGAGGAAAGGAAATCCCTAACAGAACCATCGCACATCACATCTCAAGAACACTGAGAAGTACTTGTGACCTTTACATCGTTCTGGTGCACACTCTTAATCAGAAACTAAGAACCAGTCATGGGACTTTGGAATGAGTCCCTTCTTGCCACATGCCTTAAAAGCCCAACCTACAGTGCCTTTTAACTCAATACATTGTGTCTGACTGTTCACAAAGGCTCAGTAGGTTGCCTGGCTCACCTATAATGCCAACTTTTCTGAGGATGTGCAGAAAGGTTCGGAGTCCATGGCTAGCCTGAGCTATGTGGTAAGACATCGTCTCAAATAAAATGAAAGAAAAAAATTACAACAAGATTTTTTTTCAGACTGTAATTATTACCTTATAGGTATTAATGGTTAAGGAAGAGTTCATGCAGGAAGAAGTAGGTAATAAAAACTGAGAGACAGACATTCCAAGTAGTCTCAGAAAGAAATCTTAGAAACCAACAGTGCTTGCTGTATTGGAAGTAGAGAGTGTCTTGATGAGTTCATTAGTAGAGTGGACTCTGCTAGGAAAGGAACTCTTAGCCTGAGGAAATTTTAATAGAAAGTTCAAAATCCAAACAGTAAAAACAAAACAAAACAAACAAACAAAAAAACCCAGAAAACCCTCTCAGGGAATGTGCAACAACCATAAGATACAAGAAATGAAAATTGATGATCTCTAGAAAGAGAAAGGAACAAGTTTAAACAACCATAACAGAAATTTCCCCAAATTAATGTCACAGAGAAAATAACAAATCCAGTAATCTCATAAAATATCAAGTAGAATAAAAGTATGGATGGTGGATATCAGGATATCATTTTCAATGCCCCTCAAGAGAACAATTGTCCAAAAACCTAATTTCCATGCACCAAGCTCCACTTTCAGTAAAACCTTCACACACAGGCTCATGACCAGTCATCAACATATAAGTGTTGAAGGCTCATTCAGATTCCAAGATGCACAAAAATCATTTTTTACTTTTCTTTTTTCATAGTCCAGCCATTAACCCCTTCCTAGTCTTCGCTCCCACAATTCCTCATCCCATTCCTCCTCCCCCTGTCTCCAAGATAATGCTCTCACTACATCCCACCCCTTCCAGGCTTCCCTACTCCCCGGGGCCTCAAGTCTCTGGATCTTCTCATTTTAAAGTGTGAAGAACAGATCAACATATTGAAAGTTTGTAAGAGTAACAAAAGAAAAAACACTCATTGTGTTCTGTGATATATCCTTCAACACTATCAGAGAAATAATTTCAGAAGCAAGACATTTGTTGTTAGTACACTGGCTTTACAGAAATGTTAAAGAACACTTTAGAAAGGAAACACAATCTGGGTTAGAAACCCGTAGCTAGGTTGCAGCCTTTGGTGAAGTATTTCCTACCATGCACAAGGCCCTGGGCTAGGTCCCAGCCCCAGGAAGGAAGGAAATGCAAAGCCATATGAAGAATGGTACAGAGACAGTGTGCTCACATACGTAAAATAAATCTTAAAAAGAAAAAGAATGGTAGCATGTTCAAGAGCAAATAGAAATAGATGGAAAAATTCATTTTTATTATTTTAATTAATTTTAGCAGCTAAGAATTTATTCAAAAAATATCACAGTACATTTAATATACATACAGACATATGTATCATGTGTGTGGCATGAACAGCAGAAGTGATACAAAGGAGAGGGGGAGTAATTCTTATCATTTCCCTGTAATGAAACACACTGCCTATGAAACCACACAGGGCTTTCTGAAAATGGGATTTGACTAATTTTAGATATACTATAAATACTAGGCCAACCTGAACAAGAAATGAAATGTACAGTCAATGTGGTGATAAAAGAAAGAAAATATACCCCTAAAAGTACTCTGTGTTGCACATGATAGGCAGAGTAGGAGTCACAAAAAATAGGACAAAGAGAAACAAATGATGCATATAAATTTAGATATACCAATGGCTGCTAGGAATGGTATTGGTGATGCTGTCAATTAAAAAAGATTTCCAAAGTACATACACACACACACATACACACACACACACACACACACACACACACACACACACACGTGCGCACGCAAGCAATCGTAAATATGTGTTGCCCACTGTAAATTAACTTTAACCATAAACACACACATAAATGAAAAGGCTGGAAAAGGGCAAATCATGGCAACTACTGCAGAAAGTAAAAGTAGTTTATTGCTTTCAGACCAAGCTGTCTCCAGAGCAAGCAAAGGTATGAGCTATAAAGGTAAGTAGTCATCACGATGCAATAAGCCATTGCAATACAATATATCATCGCACTACTACAAGGGAGTCAAGTCTCCAAAAGACACAGGGATCTTCTCATGAACACGCGCCAACATGCCTGACAACCTGTCAGAGAGAGTGGCTGGATTCATCTGAAGATGCAGCAACAAGCTGTGCTGCGGCTGCAGACCCAGTGTCTATGCTTGGTAGCAATGAGCTGACACCTGGAAAAGTTGGAAGGACAAAGGGTCTTGAAAGTTTTCTATACGAGCAATGAGGCGTACTTGAGATTGAAGTAAGTTCACTTATATATCATACATCCTTATATATCTTGTCCCTTATATATCATGTCCCTGTGTTCTTTGATTTTACTTCTCAGTTAATAAAATCTTAGGATCTTTTCATGGTAGATATCTGAGGGGGAAAATAATAGATCAACCCACCAAGGTAGCTGGAGATGTCAACGCCCGTCTATCAAAAATAGATAGATCCTACAACAGAAGTACGGTGAGAACACAGGTGCACTGGGAGGCACCATTCATCAAGTGCACGTAACTGACACCTAGTGAACTCCGCGGCATCAGTAGAGCAAGCATCCTGTCGAGGCTTACACAGGGTCTCACATTCTATCCATCACCTTCTAGGAAAATAAAGCATGACTTAGGAATTTTAAAGACCAGAACTCATACGACGGTTATTCTCAGACAGCAGTAGTTAATATTTAGCGAGAAGCCAATAATGGAAGGCCAGTGAGAAAAAGAAAATAGGTAGAGATGTGAAAACACAACTGTAGTCAGGAGTGGAAACACAGGCTCAGGAGCCTGGGGCAAGATGACCATGTGTTTCAGATCCCTTTAAACACAAATCTCCATAAGGTCAAAGAAAAAGATCTTAAGAGAAATTTAACAACAACAACAAAAATAATAATAATAAAATTCTAAAATCTATCACTTTTTTTACCTCATGAAAGCAGAATAATAAAAGCAAATTAAATCAAATGTAAACAGAACAAAAAATAATAAAAATCAGGTCAACTCCAATGAAATTTAAAGCAGAATATCAATAAAGAAAATCAAATTCAAAGCTGGCTTTTCGAAGGATGATTAAAATCAATAAGCCTCTAACCAGGCTAACAAAGTAAAAAGGGAAGACACAAATTACCAAAATTGGAAGTGAAAATGAAACTTTACTTCAGCTCCCAAGGATATTAAAATGGAAACTTTATGAAAAATTCTGTATGCCTGTCTTAGTCCATTCAGATTACTATAACAAAATTTTATAAACAATCTGTTTATCAGCAAGAAAATATTACCTTTTGGCAGATTTGATGTCTAGTAAGGAGCTGTTTCCTGTCTTCAGATTGTACCAACTCAAGGTGTTTTTGTTTGACAGATAGGCTTGCTAGCTCTTCTGCCATCTTAACACAGCCATGTTAACTCTACCAGTCGTGAACTCTACCCCAGAGTTCTCATACCTGTTCAAGGACGTAAGAGCAGTGCCAAGGACACCTGCTTACATACACACTGTGAATGAGCATATAGAACGTGAAATTAAAAAGACATTTCCAGTTTGTGATATGTAGATGCAGACTTTAGGTGGAATCGCCTGCATACATGAAGAATTTCATCTCTTTCAAAGCTGAAAAATATTAATTTTAACATTTTATTTACAAATCAAACATTATGATGAGGTGTTAATAAAATTTTATATAAAAATAATAAATTGTAAACATAATCAACAGAAAGAACATATGCCATATGATGAAAGAACTCACAGAACAACATGAATTGGGAGACATTTCTCATTTATAGTCAGAATATTGCCAGGGTGTGAGTTATTGCAAATTTATGGATAGATTCAATATAATCGCAAATAAAACATCAGTAATCTAGTATAAGGATATTGCAAAGCTAATTCTAAATTTATATTAAGAGACAAAGAGCCAAACATATCTAATATAATATTGAAAAGCAAGGCAGGTAGGAGACTGGAGTTTTCTGGTTTCAAACTGTATTAAGCCAAAACAATTAGATCACGTGGTATGTATCAAGAAGTAGGCCCATGACAATAGAACAAACAGAGACCAGAAGTAGCACGTGCACATGTAGTTAATGGGTTTTTTGGTCAAAAAATGAAAGCAATTAAATGAAATTATAGTCTTTCCTACAAATGGCAGACTATTCAGACATTCATGTGTATGACAATAGGTCCAGCCAAATACCCTTAACAAAATCAACTTAAAATAAGGCACAAAGATAAATGCAAGCATAAAAACCATTAAAAAAAAAAACAAGTAAATCATGGGAAAAGGTTTAGAAGAAGCTTGAGTTTTTGACTTTTTGGTACAACAATGAAGACATGATCTGTGAAAGACTGAATTAATAAACCAGGCTACATTAAGGTTACAAACTTGGCTCTGTACAGTACACCAAAGAGAATAAAAACATACAGCACTGGCTGGAAGAAAATGCAAACAAAAGGACATACATGGCAGCATATTATTGTCCGTATATACAAAGAATTATTAAAACTTGGAAATTGAAGGCAATTACTCAACTGAAAAGTAGTACAAAGACCTTAACAGACATCTTAAGAAAACAAAAAAGAAAAAGAACAAATAATCATATGCAAACATGCACCACACCACTCATCATTAATTTGTAAATTAAACCAACAGGGAGTTATACACCTGTGAAAATGACCAGAACACTAAGTACCACTCCAAAGCTGACAAGGATGAGCCGTCCCAAGAACTCATCCAATGAAGGTGGGAATATAATGATAGTTACTTGGAGAGTGTTTGAAATTTCCCTATAAAATCGATCCATTCCTCCTATGTGACACAGCAATTACACATCCTGGATTTCCGCCAAAAGAGTTGGTAGCATCTTCATATACAAACCTGCTTTTAGATCCATGTAGGAAATTTAATTCACTAAAATGTCAGAGCAACCATGATGTTATTTAGTGGGTGGATGAATAAATGAACTGGAACATATCCAGAGAGTGAACTGTTACTCACCATTATCAGGAAATGTGTACCAAAAACCAAGCATATGAAAAATGAATAATCAATGGAAAACACTACAGACTGCATTATTCCATGATACCCTTGCTTAAGCAGACTAGGAAAACCATGAAAGATAAGTGGTCTCCAAGGTTGCCTGGTTCTATAATAATGGACCCATATCATTACACATCGCCAATCTGGTAGAATAGTGAGAAACTATGGGATTATGTCTCATAATGTTGTGTCAAATAAGCAGAGAGTTAGCTGTACCAAAGTCATCACTGTGCTACATGATCATGAGAATGAGGGAAGGTTAGAAATGTGTGCATATACTGACCATGTTGAAAGATCTCACTAGTTTCCCCTCAGTTTTGTTGTGAACCTAAAACTAATGTAAACAAGAAAATTTTGGAGCTATGGATATAGTTTATTTATTAAAGTGCTGGCCTTTCAGGCATGAGGATGTGAGTCAGATTCCTAGAACTCACATGTAAAAACCAGAGCATGGTGGAGACCATTTGTAATCCCCGGGCTGAAAATCAGGAGAGACAGGGGTTTCCCTAGACTTCCTTGGCCATCTAACCTAGCCTACTGGGTGAATTTCAAGGCAATATGACACCTTATCTCAAGAAATAAGTGGATAGTACCTAAGGAACAACATTTGAGTTTTTTTCTCTGGCCTCTGCAAGCACACAGTTGACTATGTATCTGCATATATATGAATGGCACACACAAAATAAGGTTTTAAAAATGAATAAACTATTTTTCAAGTATTGCCTCACATTTGAATAAATATTAAGGCAGCTTACCTTCTTTTGTCTCCAAAAATGTACAAATTGGGAACAGGTGACCTCTGTAACCTCTTCTGAGCTTAAAATAATAAATGTACATAAAACATTTTGAACTGTATTTACATATCTAATCAATATCATATGTTATTTTTTAAAAAGTCAATCATCTTAAATCTTACAAAGTATGAATCTGATCGTTCGATTCCTAGATATCACCTATTAAATTTTCTTCTCATATTAGTCAGAACTCTCTATAAAAAATGAATAAAATGGTATTTTAAAGGGGATTTATTAGATTGCCTTACAATATAATCAGAAGGTTTCCTTCTGACTCATTGAGCCAAGTTTGCAACCAAGATTAGACACTATACTTATTTAAACCCCAAACACATTAGATGATTTATAGAAGGAAATTTAGAACTTAGTTAATACCTGTCTTTACATATTTCTTCAGCTAGCTTATCTGAAAGTCAGAGCCAATACTTTAAAATGATGATGCACATTTTTGTTCCTATTGGGCCCATTCTCACTTTTTTACTGTATCTGGACAGACCTACATCAACAGGTGTAGACAGGCAGATGCCCTGAAGGTTTTTACTTGGGGGAGGGACTATTCAAGCAAAGCAGTTGGATCAATGGATTGCTGGGAATTTGGAAGTAAGACCATATTTTAAAACCTTTTTACTTGATACTAAAAGTGTGTTTTTTTTCTTTTACCATGTAATTATTAAATATAAAGGCATGCAAAGGTTTAATTAAATACTCAAAACCCACAACATAGTACACTATCTGAGATGAGTATTAGCTACATAGTTTACAGCATTTCCATGAACAATGTTCACTTTGATGCATTTAAAGACTTTGAAACATGAGCAAAATACGCTAAGTCCTTCGTTAACAAACAATACTTTTGATGATTTTATTAGTTTCAAAAGCTCCCAAGGTAAAAAGGAATAACACTCCAATGATTATAGTGCACTTTTGAGGAGGTTACTTGCAGAAGCATCAGCCACTAGAAGTGTTAACTCAGATAGAAGCCGAACCTAACTGGAATAATTACAAATTGCTTTTCCTTAGGTTATTCTGCAACCTGATCCTCTGCTCATAAAACGTGGTCAATCCGGGAGGGACATAGGGCAACATTTAAGGTCAAAAGATCTGACCTTGAATTCCACAGATGGCATTTAATTTCGCCACTGCTGTCTAATTTCCCTCCCTCCCATGTTATACACTGGTGTCTACACCCACAGGAAATACTGTTGCATCTCAGAAATGTGAAATTCTCATCACAGACTTTGAGAAATTTGGACTATTCACAGAAGACACAGTATTCTTGACGAGCTATTGGGTCAAGGGTTCATCTCTTTCTTTTTTTCTTTTTCCTTCCTTTTTTCTTTCTTTCTTTCTTTTTCTTTTTTCTTTCTTTCTTTCTTCCTTTCTTTCTTTTCTTCCTTTCTTCCTCCCTTTCTCCTTTCTTCCTTCTTTTCTTCTCTTCTCTTCTTCCTTCTGTTCTTTCTTTTCTATTCCTCTTATTTAATCCCTGCTTCTAACCCTTCAAGAGGAATATTAGTATCCTACACTTAAGGAGTGAGTAAGGACAAGGAAATGCAGATTAGAGTTGCTAATTAATTTTCCAGACAAAATAGTGAATACATAACAAAGATAGGATTAAGAGTCAAGCTCCTTCATTTATTCTAGTATTCATTTATTCATAGTATTCTAGTGAGCAGTAAAGCTACAAACAAACTAGTTTAAGCAGCTTTTTACGTAAAATGTAAACTATGTCTGAGACCATGTCACGGACCAATATGATGAATCTAGTCCAATGAGAACATAAAAAGAAAAATATTTCCTATTCCCTTGGTAAGGAACAGATTCATTAAGAACATATTGCACAAATGCTATTCTAAATCTGTGAAGATTAGAAAGTAGCTCGTTTTATGGCCATTATGGTACAAATTGAATCGTGTTTCTCTTTAGATCATGGTGCCTTTCTCAGACTCAGTTTCCTGCAGGCATGTCACATATGCACAGCCAGCATGGAGATCACAGGGAAATTTGGCAACAATATTGTAGCAAACTGTAAACTCAAAAGCCACTGTCTCTAAATGGTGGTCATTCTGGACTTATTTGAATAATAACAAAATAGACCGTCTTGTATTGAAAAGTCCTACTTAGAAATCATTTTCAAAATACCATTCAAATTCAGAAATATAACAAATGGTTTTGAAATGAAAATTGACCTGAGACAGGAGGAAAACTCTGTAATCTAGCACCAAACTCAGTTATCTTAATTCGACTTTGCAATTTCAGTTTGTTTCCCATGACTTGGGTGTTTTGTTTTGAGATAACAGTTTTAAACAATCAATTCAAGGAGTCTATGAGGTTGAGTATACAGATCCTGCTTCTGTCTTTTCTGATAGTAGGTGATAAAAAGCAGTGAGAATTTCTGAGACGTTCCTCAGCTGAGACCCTGTATCATGCATTGAAACTGTGGCCCTTCTCTGCTCCATGTGGTCCTGTAAAGCACAGAGATTGATTCTTTGTGACGTACCCTGTCATGGAGCCAGACGCCCCATGTGGGAGACTACAGAACACATTGCTGCTGCAAATGGCAACTTAGAGGTTAAAATTTCATCCTAAATTTTAGAGAACCGTTCTATCTTAATTACGAAAGTAAGTGGGGTGAGTTATTTAGAACTATGTTCACATTTTAATGCAATATGATTCTAGACCATTCCTACTTCCATACCTTCATGTGACAGTTTTTACAGATGAAAATAAAACCAAAATTAAATTATTAGTATCATCTAAAGAAGGCTCAAATTGCTTGCTCCTGTAGTACTGACAAATTTATTAAGGCACGGCTGAGCTATTATTTTTCTTTTATATTCTAAAAGAATATAGGGGAGTGTAGTGGTTATTCCTGGTTGTCAACTTGTCTACATCTGGAATGAACTACAATCCAGAATTGGAAGGTTCATCTGTGATTCTGATCTGGAGGCTGGGAGATACAAGTTTCTGACTTTGATCTTGGCATGGAGATCCTGAGGCATAGAGGCTATGAATCCCAGGAGACTAAGGCAAGGAGATCTCTGAGTTCAAGGTCACCTGGGACAAAGCAAGTCCCAGATCCAGGTGTGGTGGCACACACCTTTACTCTGGGCCACACCTTCTGGTGGAGACCTACATAAGGACATTGGAAGAAAGAAGATTGACTCCCTCTCTTCTTCGCCTGCTTGCCTTGTGGGACTGAGCAACTGCTAGATCCTTGGACTTCCATTCACAGCTGTTGCTGATCCTTGTTGGGAGTTAGACTACAGACTGTCAGTCATCAACAAATTCCGTTACTATAAAGACACTACCCATACGTTTTGTGACTCTAGAGAACCCTGACTAATACAGGGAGAAATGTTTCCTAGGTGAGCAATGCAAGAACTTGGGTTTGGGGACTAGGCAGTAACCTTCTCTCCAAGCACTAACCACAGCTCTTTCATTCCAATGGGTACCACTATGAGAAGGACATCCCCTTGAGGGTTATGCTGATGCAAGTTTATCTCTATAATTTTGATGTTATTAAAGTAGGGTACTGTTCAAAGAAGAAAAGCTGAGTTTTGTGAATATGGATAAAACAAGTGTGACTGACCTTGGCCCTTATAGCCCCTGACATGAAAGCAGCACACAAACCTCTCCATGTTGAATGTCTCTGAAGTCTGCAAGTGCTAGGGAAACGCTGACTACCCTTTATAAGTTCCAAAAACCCCAGTTCCTCATGGTGCGCGTGTGTGTTGTTTATGTGTCTGTGTGTGTGTGTGTGTGTGTGCGCGCGCGCGTGTGCATGTGGTGTGTATGTATGTCTGTGTGTGTGTGGTGTGTATGTATGTCTTTGTGTGTGTGTGTGTTGTGTATGTATATCTCTAAGTATGGGGTATGTATCTGTGTGTGTGTATCTGTGTGTGTGGTATGTATGTATGTCTGTGTGTGTCTCTGTGTGTGGTGTGTATGTATGTCTGTGTGTGTGTGTGGTGTGCATGTATGTCTTTGTGTGTGTGTGTGTGTTGTGTATGTATATATCTGTGTATGTGGTATGTATCTGTGTGTGTGGTATGTATGTATGTCTGTGTGTGTCTGTGTGTTGCGTGTATGTATGTATGTCTGTCTGTCTGTATGTGTGTGTGTCTGTGCATGTGTGCACATAGGCATGTATGTGCATGTGGAGAACAGAATTCTGCATCTAATCTCATCCTCAGTCATTCTCTATCTTTCATTTTTGAGACAAGATTTCTAACTGAACCTGAAGCTGACAGCTAAGCTGACTTGGCAGTTGAGCTCCATGGATCTAGCTGTTTCCATCTTCTCAGAGCCGACACGTGCTACGTAGTACTTTTCTACATAGGCACTGGGGGTCCAATCTCAGGTACTCGTAGCTTCTACAGCAAGCGCTTGATGGACTGAGTTGTCTCACAGAAGAAATATTCTGTTTCCTATGTCCTTTTCCTACTCACTATCTCTCTCAAAACCCAGGAATCTTCTGATCTTGCCTTAGCTCGTCACTTTCAACCTGCAAAGTGAGAGGGATCATTTTTATTAGGTTAATGTGAATGGCTACTCAAGCAATTTGTTTAATCGTGAAAACAAAACTACATGATGTTTTCAATAAAAAAAAAAGCAACACAAAATTGTATCTAACAGGATACATGTTGAAAATCGCACAGCCCATAAGAAAATTCTTCTACAAAACTCATCTGATTAGAACCTTGTTTTCCAAATTCCCAGGCCTAGGCACTTGCTCTTTCTATTTAAGAGAGCCCTGTCTGCAACTTCTTTCCAGCCAAGACTTTAAAGATTTTGCTTCTGATACTTTTCAAAATGAGCTTCACTCATACCAGGTTTTTTTTTTTTTGGCTGTGACCGCGTTAAACATTATTTATTTTTATTCTGCTTTGGCCTTCAGCTTCAGCAGAACACTGAAGATAATATACACAGGTTTCCTGCATTGAAAGACCCGTTCATTATTAAGTCTTCTGTTTGTGCTTCCTGGCCTTCCAGGAGTCCTACAGTGCTTCCTACAAGCTGGTCAAGGCTGGCCATCTATTCACCCTGCTTTGAATCCAAAACAGTCATAGTTTCTTCAAGACAGTCTGCCTATTTAGGTCCAGGCCTTTCCACCCCCATCTCAGGAAAACTAATCACCACAGATGCCTTTTTCTCTTTTGCTGTACTTTATTATGTGTTTCAAGGTTGAAAAAAAAAAGATCAATGCTTTTCCTTTAAAATATGACGGAGCTATTCCTTCCTTGTAGGATAGATATCAGAGATTTTCCCAGGGCTGTTTGTGATTCTAGATGAGGGTAGTTTTACCATGCCCATCCGGGCCTGATGACTTCTTTATCCTTCATCAGAGTAATCTATTTGCCATCTTTACAGACACCTCTGGTGACATTTTAATGCAGCATGTTTGTTTTATTTAAGTATGATACACAAAACCAATCTCCCCTGTACTTGTATTCACCCAGAGGCTGGGACCATAATTTAAAAACTAAAAATAGAAGATTAAATAAAAAAGATCATTGGAAGATATAGATCCTTAGTTCTGGCTTTGCCCATGAGGAGTAATGTTATCATCACCAGAGGACCTGGGTTCTGTGAGCTAAAAGTCTGTATTAAATTTTCAATCAGCTGAATACTAGGGCTCCTAAGTAGACAATTCTTATCAAGTTTCACTTTATTTCCTTATAATTATATTTCATCCATCGTTGATTCTATTTCTCTGTGTTCTCACTATTTTCTTTCTATTACATTTATTTTTTTCCTTACTGGTCCTTTGAGAAAATATGCATTATAAAATGCTTTTGATAGTAACAAGTTCATTTTCATTTGCTTAGCAAAGAGATACAAGGAAAGCGCTAAAAGCCAACTGTGGTGGGGCATGCCTTCACTTTCTGTATCAGGAGCCAGAAGAAAGAGAATTACAAGTTTAATATCACACTGAACAACTTGGGAAGTACCTGTCTCAAACTTAAAGGGGCTGGAGATACATAACTCAGTGGTGGAGAATTTGCCTAGTATGCATAAGGCCTGAAGTTCAAATACCAGTACCCAAAACAAAAGTATCTACAATATACAAAGAAATGTGCTCAGGATGGCAGGTATAGACTGCACAAGATGAAATTATTGTCATTAAGGAAAATAAGAAAGCACTCACACCAAAGAATACTATGTGACAGATTCTGGTAAGTTTCCTAAAGTGATCAACTTATTGACAGTGGTTCCATGGCCTCCTCTCCTTACGCAATGTTTCTCCCATCCTGAATTCATAATGATGGTAAGAATGTAATTCAGATACCTGTGTTAGTTAAAATCCTTTCACAGATACCATTTGTCCTCAAAGAGAGCTTCAAACTGCGCAGTCAGCACAGATTTGACCTCAGCTTCTCTCTCCAATCTTGCAGGCATCACCTCACCCTCCCTTTCCTTGGGACCACCATAGAAGCACTGACTTGTTGGCTGCTTTCTCCTTAGTACCTAGCCGTGCATACTGTAGCACATATGTGACAGACGTTTTCTCTGAAGAACAATGTTGACTTGGAAATGCCGAATTCAAAGTTCTCACCCAATATTCAGACAAACATGCCAACTCGAATGTGGCTACAGCTTGAGATAGAAACTGTGGTTCACATGCTCTGGAGAAGACTCAATGTCATTGCTTACTGAGCGACCACAAAGAGAAAGATTTGGATCCCCAGTACCCATGTGAAGCAAGGCAGGCATGTCACCACATACAAACCAAGCATTCCCCCAAAAAACTTGAGATTCCAGGACCAAGCAGTCTATCTAGATTTATCAGAATAAGGGAGCTCCTGGTCCAACAGCTGCCTCAACAAACACAACAACCTGTATTCTACACACAAACATATATATCTACACCTGTACCAGTATGTGTATCCACACACATGCAAGCATGTCCATATATACCCAAAATATATTACTATATATTAATGTGCAAATTAATAATATATTATATCTATATACAATAGAATTATACAATATATGTTGATATTAATATACAACATATTAATATCAATGGAACATATTGTATTATATTTTATATTTATATATTAATTATATATAACATATGATATGATACAGCATAATATATTACATGTTAATTATATATTATATATAATATATATTAATTATATATCTTATAGTATATGCTATATTAATTCACAGTATATTAATTTAATATTCATTAAAATAAATAGGTTTGTGATATAGATGCTGGATATGTCTACAAATACATGATCATGAGAATTGCCAAGCAAGAAAACATTAATTTTGAAAATATTGGCATAAGAAGAAACAAGCATATTTAAAATGATTCCAAAAATACTGTAACTTTAGAGTGAAGTTTCAGGATGATGAGATTTGCAGTATTTTATAAATGTTTTTGACTGAAAACATCTTTCTTGTTAGTCATCATTATGTCATAAACACTTAAGAAAGGAAAATGAGGAGGTTTTATTTAAGTGATTAGAGGTAAAAAGAAAATGTGTATAAAAGCCATCTTGAAAAGAAAAGAATCAATTTTAAAGTTAAGTTGTTTTCGAATAGACAGTATTTGTGGGAATGCAAAAAAGTTTGACTAGTGTCACCGTTTCTCAAGAAATGTACTTTGTTCAGGAAATGGAGTCAAATGGGAGAAGTGAGGAAGGTGGGAGTGAGAGCTAGAGTTACTGAATAAGCTGGTGCCATGGTGTGGAGCAGTCACACTGCAGGCACAAACCTATCCGGAACTGCCCTAAGGCTGTGTGAGGTGAAATTGCCTCTTCCAGGTACAGGAAGCAACAGCTGAGCTAGGGCACTGCTGTTTCAACTCCAGGCATTTAGTACAAGCAGACAGAACCTGTGTGTTGCTTGTGCCTCCTAGAATCGTATAATTGATGGGCCATGGCCCCCAAATTGAGCTTTTTATTTATTTTTGACAGCCTAATTCATTAGAGCAAGCACATTGCCTGTTCTATATTCTTCAATTCCTTGCTGTAGGACAAACAAGAGAGATGGCCAATAACATAAACCTGAGCTCTGGCCACAGTCCCTGTCCACTCCTTCACAGCTTCCAGCTGGTTTTAGGTGTGAGTTCTCTGTTTCCCTTCAACCTTTCTCTCTTGAAAGCCAACTAACTCTCCATGAGTTTCATTTTCTGCTTATTTTCTGCCTCCGTTTCCCCCCCTTCTCCCAGACCAACAAATGCCATGCAGCAGACAGACTCATTCATCTCCACAGCCTTATCTGGGGGAGCATATGTTTCCTTTCTTTGAGGTCAGATTAACTATTCCTATATGCAACACAAAGAAGAAATATGCATTGGCAGCAGATTCTCCTGGGGCAAGCCATCCTTTCTGTCCCCTGTGTTAAGCCAATTTAACATGCTTAAACATGCCTTTTGTCATTCACAACAAAAGCAAAAGGCAGCTGAACTCTGCTTAATAAATCATTTTCTGAGCCAGAAAAACTGCTCAGGAAATATGATGCCAAACATTTAAGGATAAAGTCTGAGGAGTTTTAGTCACGAGTTCATCCAGTCTCCCCATGAGTAAACTGGTTTAACAAAGACATTTCAAAGAGCAGAAGAAGTTTCTAAATTTGAAAACAACCTCACTATGTAGTTGAGGCACACTTTCTTTCTGCAGAAGGGTGTATTAGATAAATTATTTTTCTACAGAAAAGGATATGTAATAGTACAAATATATTTCAAAAGGATATGAATTCTAATAGATGTTAGCCTCTCTGTCTCTATATTCCTGTCTTTGTCTCTGTCTCTGTCTCTGTCTCTGTCTGTCTCTCTCTCTCTCTCTCTCTGTGTGTCACTCTGTCTCTGTATGTATGTATGTGTGTATGTGTGTGTGTGTGTGTGTGTGTGTGTGTGTTTAGGCCTTAATATGACAATTTTGACCTATTTGTGTTTCCAATTTTATTAATTCAAATTAAATGCAATAATTCCATATCAGCAGTTACCAAACTGAATTTTGTAAAGAATTTAACATAAACAACATAGTATCTTAGTACAAGAAAAGTAGTAAAAAATCAACTTGGAACAACTTCAAAATGATAGCCAGACCCCTAAAAACTACATTCTAAAACAAAGAGGCCCTATATTTGCTCCAAAACCATATGCACATCCTCACACCTGCATACACACGGCCAGAAATTTGATGAACTTTCCAAATGCCAACTTCTAGTAAGATCACCCATAGCTATTGCTGTCACATATTTGAGCAGGCCTAACTGTTCACATCCTCACATTAAATTTGGCTCTATTATAGAAGAATGAGCTGTTCTGTACACCCATTCATGTGCATTCATTTCAGGTAAAACATTTTCAGATCAAGTGATATGCTTAGAAATCCATCTTCAGGTGGTCTGGGATGAATTTCCTGGCGTGTCTTTTATCTCCTCCTCCTCCCACCCAGCTGCTATATGGCATTTAAAGCTTGAACACGCTTCCAAATTCTGGGTGAATGGGACTCAAAGCTTCTGAACCCGCAGGTGCCACAGTCTGCAGACTCCCCTCTTGCTATGCTTTCTGATGGATGTAGGGAAGCCACAAATAATGCTGACCAGATAGCACAGTCCTTTCCAATTTCTGAAAATGACATTGTTTCTCGGTCAGGTGAGGAACATTGCAAAATGCCATCATCCATATGGACACTGGAAGGGAAACTGGGTTGAATGGTTTTTAGGCTTTTAGCAAGCTGTGCTTTGACAAGAACTGTCTACAGCTAGTAGAGATAAGTAGTTCTTCCGTTGCTAGTAGAAGCCTTACTGGGTTCTCTTCAATAGTCTTATGTATTTAAATGAACATGCAGTCTTCAAATAATGAGCGCCTTAATTTAGCTAAATGCACTTGTAATAACCATAACACTTATAGGCCAGTTACTGGGCAAAGTGATAAACATTCATTACCTCTTTTACATGAGAACATTGAGCTGATAGAGAACATTATTTAGTACATCCTTTCTGATTGTGTTTTTATAAGCTTACTGTAAGGAAAATAATGTAATTGTGGGGCAACCTCTAAATATGAGTGAATTTGATACCATGCAGCTAACAATGGTTCTATCATCTTTGGAAATGAATATTTATTAAACTCTCATTCTACAACAAGAAACATTTTGTCTTACTTCATTAATTTCCATTAGTACTTACAATAAAACCAAGGCATATTAACTCATTTTAAGAAGATAGAAGTGCATTTGTCCCTAAGTTTCAGTCACTTTGGTGTGGGATGGTTAGTCTGCAGCCTAAGGAAAGAGAAAACCTGGACACCATCCTAGCCAAAATATCTTTGACCTACAAACTGTCCTGCCTGAAAGATGTGCTGGGGCAATGGTGGCACAAAACTTGTGGATGTGGTCAACTAATATCTGGATTGACTTGAGGCCCATGCTGCAAGAAGAGGGAGCTCATTCTGTATACTGCCTGAACGGCCCTGAACAGGAGACTGGATAACTTAAAGACATAGAGTAGAATCAAACATGACTGGCTATATATGAAAGGAAGAACGAAAATAAGTAAAAAATAAATAAATAAATAAATAAATAAATAAATAAAGGAGAGAGAGAGAGAGACAGACAGAGAGAGAGAGAGAGAGAGAGAGAGAGAGAGAGAGAGAGACAGAGACAGAGAGAGAGAGAGAGGTCCTAATGATATTCTGCTCATAGATCTGTGCCTGGTACAGTCATCAGGGGAGTCTTCCTACCACAGCAGAGATGGGATCAGATACAGAGTCCCACAGCAGGACAGTATGGAGAAAGTAAAAATGAATCTGGGGGAGAGGGGAGGTAGGGGCAACATGTGGGTATAGGGGCAGGGAGAAGTGGACAGATGGGAAACTGTGGTCAAAATCTATTGTGTAAGATGAGAGTGCGGGTAATTAACAGAGTAGAGACTGTAGTGTGATGAGATGTAAAGATAGTTAAAAACTGTGTGGTATTGGTACAGTGACAGGCATGTAGATCAGTGGAATAGAACTGAAGGCTCAGAAATGAACCCACACACCTATGGTCACTTGATCTTTGACAAAGAGCTACAACCATCCAGTGGAAAAAAGATAGTCTTTTCAACAAATGGTGCTGGTTCAACTGGAGGTCAGCATGCAGAAGAATGCAAATCGATCCATTCTTATCTCCTTGTACTAAGCTCAACTCCAAGTGGATTAAGGACCTCCACATAAAACCAGACACACTGACACTAATAGAAAAGAAACTGGGGACGAGCCTTGAGCACATGGCCATAGGGGAAAATTTCCTGAACAGAACACCAATAGCTTATGCTCTAAGGTCAAGAATTGACAAATGGGACCTCATAAAATTACAAAGTTTCTGTAAGGCAAAGGACACTTGTCAATCGGACAAAACGGCAGCCAACAAATTGAGAAAAGATCTTTACCAACCCTACATCTGACAGAGGACTATTATCCAAGATATACATAGAACTCAAGAAGGTAAACTCCAGAGAGGCAAGTAACCCTATTAAAAAATGGGGTACAGAGCTAAACAAAGAATTTTCACCTGAAGAATATTGAATGGCTGAGAAGCACCTAAAGAAATGTTCAACATCCTTAGTCATTAGGGAAATGCAAATCAAAACAACCCTGAGATTTTTACCTCACACCAGTCAGAATGTCTAAGATCAAAAACTCAGGAGACAGTAGGTGTTGATGAGGATGTGGAGAAAGAGGAACATTCCTCCACTGCTGGTGAGATTGCAAGCTGGTACAACCACTCTGGAAAGCAGTCTGGCGGTTCCTCAGAAAACTGGATATGACACTTCTGGAGGACCCTGTTATACCACTCCTGGGCATATACCCAGAGGACTCCCCGGCATGCAATAAGGACACATGCTCCACTATGTTCATAGCAACCTTATTTATAATAACCAGAGGCTGGAAAGAACCCAGATGTCCCTCAATGGAGGAATGGATACAGAAAATGTGGTATATTTACACTATGGGTTACTACTCAGCTATTAAAAACAATGAATTCATGAAGTTCTTAGACAAATGTGTGGAACTTGAAAATATCATCCTAATTGAGGTAACCCAATCACAAAAGAACAGACATGGTATGCAGTCACTGATAATTAAAATATAGTCAAAATATCACCTTCCTTCTTTTTTGTCCCTCCAAAACTTTCCTTGCCCTGCCTTGCTCTATCACAAACTCATGACCTCTATTTCATAATTGTTGATAGATATTAAAATCATCAATAAAATTATGCATATCTTTAAAATATAAAATGTTATATATCTTTAGAATTATATACATATCCACATACATATCCTAAAAATATAGACACAACCTGCTTGAATTATATTTATATGTTATTATGTGTATATGTAAATAATACATATAAAGGCACTTAAATGTATATGATTTCAGGCCTGTATTGGCTAACGAATTTCAAATATTTATTAACCAGTTTAAGATTTCAAAATGTGCTTTAATTTATAAGCTTCAGTGTCTCCCATCTCTTTATGGTACTTAGAAAAGAAACTCACTCATTAGCATAAGTGTAATTTCTCAGAGAAAATAACCTAAAATCAATTCCATATACTTTACACGTTGAATTATATTGAACTCTACACATACAAAGATGCTTTAATATAGTTAATGTAAAACAATAGGATGCTAATTTGTACAATTAATCACTTTGTAGTAACAAAAAAACCCCTCAAAGATATAGCCACAAATTGCAAAAGGGTAAAAATTTACTGTGTGTTCTAAACATCTTTAAAAAATATAGCCTAGATGTGCAGGCAGATGGATGGAACTGGAAAAGATCAACCTGAAGGAGGTAATCCAGACCTATGTACTCACTTGTAAGTGGATATTAGTCACAAAGTACAAGATTACCATGCTACAAACCATAGACCCAAAGAAGCTAAGTAACAAGGAGAACCCAAGTGTGGGGGCACTTGAATCTCACTGAGAAGGTGAAATAGGTTAGGCATATGGATGAATGGTAGGGGAAGACTGGGTGGGGAGCGTGGGGATGGGAACAGGAGGAATGGCAATGGACAACCAACAAGTAGCCAGCTTGAGACCCATGCTATGAGAGGAAACCCATCCCTCCTCTCATACTATTAATGATATTCTGCTATACCTGCAGACAGGAGCCTAACATAACTGACACCAGAAAGGCTTCACCCAGCAACTGATAGAAACTGAGACAACAACTCAACGACAAACATTAAGTGGAGCTTGGAAAAACCTGTAAAAGAGGGAGAGGAAGGACTGGAGGAGTCAGAGGGTCAACAACACCATAAGAAAACCTATAAAATCCACTAACTTGGGCCGCTAGGGGCTTACAGAGCCTGAACCACTAACCGGAAAGTATGCATGGGATGGGGGAACTAGGGCCCCTATACATATATATATAAGGATGGATCTAGACCCACTACACATAAAATAATAATAATAATAATAATAATAATAATAATAAAGAAAAAAAGAAGACAAAATAAAAACAAATAAACCAGGATAGGACAAAACAAACAAAAAAACAGGAGATAAAAAGCCAAAGAAAAAGTTTAATATATGCATATGTATGTATATACATATGTATATGTGTGTATATATATATGTGTATATATATATATATATGTGTGTGTGTGTGTATGTGTGTGTGTGTGTGTGTGTATACAGAGACACACATTCACACACAGAGAAGTCTCATAAAAGCACATAGCTTTACATCATAATACATATGAAAAGAACATATGATAAGATTCAAAAGCATGTCCGGACAAAGTGAATCAACTCTGAATCTTTTTCCTTCTTAAGATTTCAATTGTTCCTGAGATCAACACACAGCGGATCCAGGTCAAGGCAATGCACTTGTTATTTTTTCTGTCTAAATTCATTCCCTTTATACTTTGATGTCATCTTGCCTCCTTCCATTCATATTTCTGCTCAAGTGACACTCCTTAGAGGTTTCTTAATCTCCCAAGGAAATGGTATTTAATATCTCCATGTTGAGGGGAGGCATGCATAGCAATGAAAATCATGTTTGTGTTCTATAATATTTTTCAGTTTACACTAATTGTATGGAGTCTGAAGTATGGGGATGCGCAATAATCATAAGCTGAATGACACTTTGCATCATTGTTAGTTTAAGATACTCTCTTTAACATCATCTACAGCAATTGAGACAAACTGATATCAGGGTTCTTACTTCATAGAAAATTGTATTGTATGTAAAGTACTAATTACAGTACATAATTATAACTGAAGAGGAAAGAAATCAAAATAGAGATGTACAGACTTCTGGAGTTATTGAAGAAACTATATCTACCTATTAACAGCCAACTCTAAAGAGAAATAATCATGTTTACTCTCTGGCATCAGCTGTTATTCTTTTATTTTCTGTGCCACCGCTTTTGAACTGGTGCTATTATATTATATTTATTATATTTACATAGTGACACAGAATACTTAATAAGAGAGAAAATATTTGGTTTTCTTAATGTTTGGACAACCTACTCCTAAATATCCAAACTGAGGCACCACTCACTAGTAAGACTTAAAAGAGAGAAATAAGGTTAAATGTGGTCATAAAGTGGTAGATTAACCAATAAAATTAACGTCTTCATAAGGAAGAATAGTAAAAAAAATTTGCTATTAAAGAGTACATCTTTGTGTGTGTGTGTGTGTGTGTGTGTGTGTGTGTGTGTGTGTGTGTGTGTTTGTGTATATATTTGTACATGTGTGTTGCATATCAAGATAGACCGGGTGAGCAACCTATCAAAATGCTGTTGTCTGTAAGTTAATCTACCTTTTAAGAGAAATTGGCCAACCTACCGAAAAATAAGAAAGCAAATTGTTCATCCTTATGCTTTGTGATTTATTGAATCCCACAAAAAACAATGAAATGATAATCAAAAATGTTACCTGTCATATTGAATTAAAGGACAAATGCCATGTATCATTTTATCTTTTGCTGTTATAAAAATTAAAAAATGTTTTATTTTAAACTTAATACAAGCTTTCTTTTTTCTTTAAATTTTTCATTGGATATTTTCTTTATTTACATTTCAAATGTTATCCCCTTTCCTGGTTTCCCCTCTGAAAACCCGCTATCCCATCCCCACTCCCCTTGCTTCTATGAGGACACTCACCCACCCACCCACCCACCCACTCCTGTCTCCCCATCCCAGCATTCCCCTACAGTGGGAATCACAGGACCAAGGGCCTCTCCTCCCATTGATGTCTGACAAGGCCATCCTCTGCTACATATGCGGCTGGAGCCAAGGGTCCCTCCAAATGTACTCTGGTTGGTAGTTTAGACCCTGGGAGCTCTGGGGTGGAGTTGGAGGAGTCTGTTTGGTTGATATTATTGTTCTTCCTGTGGGGTTGCAAACCCCTTCAGCCCATTCAGTCCTTTCTCTAACTCCTACATTGGGGACCCCATGCTCAGTCCAATAGTTGGCTGTGAGCATTCACCTCTGTATTTGTCAGGCTCTAACATTGATTTTTGTGTGTAGTGGAGGGTGAATTTGGTACTAACATCATAAATTAATCAACTTAACTTGTCATGGTCAATTAGCTTTGCATCCCAAAGGTTATATGAGGGAGATATGTTTTCTCATGAAGACTGGGGCAGTTCTCCTGTAGAAACAGATGGCAAGTCAACTGGATTTCGTTGGATAATCCAGATAATGTCATACTAAGTGACAGTTTTCAGCAGGAAGTCAATTTCATTGGATGCTGGTGCTGCTTTCACCAACTACCAAGCTATTTGTGGCCCTCTATCAGACCTGTTACCACTGACAGGCAATCAGAACTGTAGGCATCTTGGAACAGTCGAAGAGTGTACCCTGCCTATCCCAAACCCCTGAGCTACCAAGTGAATCCATGCCCTCTAACTACTTAAACAGAGGAATAAAATTCAATTTCACTATTTGGAAGACCTATTAGCTGAGGAACAGCATGTATGATCTCAATAGTATCAGTCATACACAATTATGACTTTTAGTCAGGCTGAGAAACCAGAGCGATACAGTATTATCATTTGATCATCAAATGTGTTATTCCTTTAAAAATTGAATACAAATACAAATGTTTTGCATATATATATATATATATATATATATATATATACATATACATATATATTCCTTGTCAATATTTCTTCTTTTCTTCTTACGTAATGAAAATAAATCTGATTAATTTAAGCTCAGGGTGAGTATACTATGAACTTAGGCTTAGCCTAAGTTTACACCAGAGTTCATTTCCCCTTACACATTCTGGAACTCTGACTTGTTTGAGTTTAGTCCACAGAGTCATTTTCCTACCAGAACATGAATCTCACTGGTATTTAATCCTTTGAATTGAATCACAGCTTCAGCCAACTCCGATAGGCACCACGTAACTGGAAGGGCCATGGCAGACACAACGCTGCTCTCTGCCAGCACTCTGTTTCGTCTTTCCTGGGTAGCTTTATTACTGCACATATGTTTATGAACATGAATTTCCATGTCGACAGATTCCAGTACAAAGGGAAAAGATCTCTGCCTCTGAGAGGAAAGAACCTTTAGAATGTAGTGACCCCTTTGATAGCAAAATCTGTAGCTGGGCAATTGGCATGCTAGAGCACGAGTTCTTACCTTTGGCCAGACTGGAATCAGTTTCAAATGGACTTGTCTGAAAGAAACAAGCAGAATGGTTTCTTCGGCATATTTAAAGCTTGTCTTAATGCCTATTTATTTCATTGTTTCCTGAATCAACAGAAACACTTGCATTGTTAAGGAAGGCTGATAGCCTTTCAGTGTGATGTTCATGTTTAAACATTAACATATTTAGACAGAAAAGGACCAAGCTTCCTCCACTGGTGTCTTAATCTTTGGATTTAGTTCCACATGACTGACTGTATGAGGAACAACCTACACATTATGTTCACCTGGGAGTCTCTTATAAAGTTGTCTGATAAGGTTAGAGCAGGTAGCAGGAATTGAGAACCAAATTCCCAAAGGATGTGCATTTCACCTACGTTTGCTCATGTGCCCTCAGTTTGCCAACATTCCATCACCTCAGTCTACCTTCCAATACAAGTCAGAGTTAGCCACGCCCTGAGGGACGGCATTGTTTTCACTTCTGCTTAGTGTCAGGCTTCCTTCTCCTCTCTACCCTCTAAGGCTCAAGCCAGTTTGGTTCATTTGCTTATTTGGTCAAAGGAATTTTAAGGTCATTTTCAGAAAAAGATTTTTAATGTGCATCTGTATGTGTCTGTCTATGTGTGTGTGAATGTATGCCACATAAGTGCGGGTTCCCATGGAGATCAGAAGAGGGCACCAGATTCCCTGTAGCTTGAATAGCAAATAGTTATGAGTGCTGGGACTTAAAATGGGGTCTTCTAGGAAATGCTCTTAACTTTTGAGCCATTGACAACACCCATTAAGGGCATTGTTTTGGTTTTTTGGTTTTTTTTTTTTTAAGCAGACAAATACAGAGATTGTAATGAGTTCTCTACTTTTATGGTTGTGTGCCAGTATCACAACCACTATCTGAAGAGGACAGCAGGGTGGATAGCCATGGTGTTCCAAGCTCATCTGATGTAGCAGCATTAGTAGGTTATTACAGTTGAGGGGACATAGATCAGAGTTTAGGTAACTCTTTGATACAAGGAAGAGGCAAGTTAAGTCATTTGAACCCAAGTCTAAAAGACTTTAAAACTATTTTCTTCTGTATTAAAGATAATGGTAAAACCACCTACATATCTTGGTGTCAATTTTGAGTGGTTGGTAGAGGCTTTCTGGGAGTTTGTCCTTTAGAGGAAACATATGTCAAATTAAGGACCAAGAAAGGAGAGTTCATAAACAGAAAGGATCAGTTTTGTCAGCCTGCTGTGGCACTGTCAGAGGATCATTAGGTCTCCTAGACTGGCCTTCTAATCTCTATGTAGGAAAACAAGGTTTTACAACCTTCCACGTTACCACTCACAGTTGAAGTGATATAGCAGTGGACTCAACTTCAACATTTAACAAACAAGAAATTTTCCAGTAAGACAGATATACTAAGGAACAGTCTCAGCATGATGTAAGTGCAAGTTGTTCATGGTCCATTTCATTAGTGCCCAGCAAAGGCAGAGACTGTTATGTCCCCCCAAATGGTGGCATGCAGATACATAAAAATATACAAATAGTGACTCCTGAAATATCAGTCATCTCCAGTCACAACAGGCCTGAAGAGCCACACCTGCCCAAAAGGACACTGCTGCTCCCTGGCAGATTCAATAAAAGTCTCCCCGGCACCACTTTGCACAGCTTCTAAATCGGCCTTTTACCAAAATAAAGTACCATATTGTACCATTATTTGTAAGCCATCTAATTGTGTAAAGAATGCTAGCATGGTTCCTGAAATCTTATTCTTTTTTTTTAATTTTATTTTATTTTCTAAGTTTTTTTTTTATTTACATTCAAAATCATTTTCCCTTTCCCATTTCCTCCCTCCCCGAAAGTCCCATAAGCCCCCTTCCCTCCCTCTTTTCCCCATTCAACCCCCTCTCGCTTCTCTGTCCTGGCATTCCCCTACATCCAGTCTTTCCAGGACCAGGGGTCTCTCCTTCCATCTTCTTGGAAATCTATTGATATGTAAATTGTGTCTAGGGTATTCTGAGATTCTGGGTTAATATCCCCTTATCAGTGACTGCATACCATGTGTGTTCTTTTGTGATTGGGTTACCTCACTAAGGATGATATTTTCAAGTTCTGACCATTTGCCTAGGAATTTCGTGAATTCATTGTTTTTAATTGCAGAGTAGTATTCCATTGTGTAAATATACCACATCTTCTGAATCCATTCCTCCATTGAGGGACATCTGGGTTCTTTCCAGCTTCTGGCTATTATAAATAAGGCTGCTATGAACATAGTGAAGCATGTGTCCTTATTGCATGCAGGTAAAGCCTCTGGGTATATGCCCAGGAGTGGTATATCCAGATCCTCCAGGAATGTCATGCCCAGTTTTCTGAGGAACTGCCAGACTGCAGTTGGAAATCTATATCAATAGATTTCCAAGAAGATGGAAGGAGAGACCCCTGGTCCTTGAAAGACTGGATGTAGAGGAATGCCAGGACAGAGAAGCAAGAGGGGGTTGAATGGGGAAAAGAGGGAGGGAAGGGGGCTTATGGGACTTTCGGGGAGGGAGGAAACAGGAAAGGGGAAATGATTTTGAATGTAAATAAAGAAAAACTTAGAAAATAAAATAAAATTAAAAAAAAAGTTAACGGCCTTGAGCCATCTACAGGGCACCATGTCCTCACAAGTATCATTAGAATGGAGAGAGGTTCGGAGAGAGTAACGATAAACAACTGGACAGTAGAGGTATCGGTCATTTGATAGCTGGATTTGAAGGAGTCAAGGACAGCTTCACAAAAGAGGAAAATGGCAGAACAGGTGTTTTCCCTGCAGGGGCTGCTTAAGGTGCTCAGCTCTGAGAAGCTCAACGTTAGCCCCTTAAGACTTCGTTTATACCCTTCGGCTTTCTAGAACTGTATGACAATGTGTTTGTGAAGTTTGTATACGAGCAGTGGTCTGTTAAGACAGCGGTGGGAAGCCGAGACAGTAAGAAACTAACGTGATGGTGGAATGACTAAAACAGAAAGCAACTGTCTTTTAGAGCATACACGGAAGGTACTGAGGACCCGGCTCGTATGTAGCACAAGCGCTGCTCGGTCTCCATGTAGGTATCCCAGAAACTGGACACGGGGCTGTCCCTAAAGCTGTTGCCTGTCTGTGGAATTCGTTCCCCCACAGGGCAGCCCTGTCTGGCCACAATGGGAGAGGATGTGCCAGGTTGGGGGGCCACCCTTGGGGTCCCATCCTCTCAGAGGAGAAGGGGCGAGGGTACCAAGAGAGGAACTCTGTGCGGGGAGTATCAGGGCATCAGGGGGTGGGGAGTGTGGGCAGCTATAGGAATTTAAAAAAATAAATGAAGTCATTGTTAGATTAGCAAAGAGAAAAGTCAGTACAATTATTGTCACTAAAATGTTTGTCACTTGTATGTCATGTTAAGAGAATGTTAAGTATGCTTCATTCACAGAACAAGCACGAAGTTTCAAGAACTCTTTTGGCAGCAAGAAGTTGCCTTCCAGACACTGGGTATTCCACATCCTCCCTGTTACTCTCTCTTTATTATCATTCCCATTATAATGCTAACTGACTGGGCCCTTTTCATTATTCCAATATATAAACAGGTTATAATACTGTAAGAGAAAAGGCAGGAAGATAAATTACTTTACTGACAAGGTCACTCTCCAGGGATGAAACTGTGTCTTACTTATCCCCAGCACTGAAGCAATCATCTGTCATCAAATATAGGAAACAATAAAATGCGATTAATAAATTGATTAAAAAAGAGAACTTCAGCCTTTTATTATTCTTATTTGAGATTATAATGTTATCATTTATCCCTTCTCTTTAGTCCCTCCAAACACTTCCCTATGCCGCTTTCTTGCTATCTTTTAAACGTATGGTCTTTTTTTGTAATTAATTAGTTATATAGCTTTCACATAGCTCATGTGGCGTCTCTTAAAAATTTTGGATTTTTATATTTTAGCTGCTGTGTTGAATGTTTTGTATGCATGCATGCATGTGCTGCCTTCAAGGGTTAGAAAATGGCATTGGACCCCATGGAAGTATAGCTTATGAGTGGCTGTGAGCCGCCATGTGGTAATCAAACCTGGGCAGACAAACAGGAGCACCACAGGCTCTAAACCACCCAGTCATCTCCCCAGCACTTTCCCAGCACCCTTTCAACGTTCCATTTCAAAGCCAGTCATTCACCAATATTTTCCTAGCTGCCCTCTTCCCAAAATGATGTTATTCCCCAGGTCCTCATAACCTATTTGCTTTACTGCACAGTTCCTGTCAGACTCTGACATGCAGAAAAACTAGTTCTGTGTGCTTTTTTGTTTCCTTGATAAACTAATTTTTTGATGGTCAGAAATGTGTAATGAACTTAAGCCAGTGGTCACCATTCAACTTGTAGTTTGCATAATTTGAATCTGTTACATAATAATTGCTCTTCAATTTAAAAAGGAATTGCTGTGTTTTCCACCTTAATTCTGTAAAACAGTGTCTTTGAAGGTATGAAAATATTTCCCCAAGCTTTTACACCTCTTCAGATAAATCACGCCTTTTCTCATTAATTGGTTTTATTCTATGCCACAGTTTAAAAAAACAAAAACAAAAGCAAACAAACAAAAAAAACTTCTAGAGAGTTGTTGTTCTGACATGTCAGTTTTAATATACATCTTATGGTAATACCCCTTAAAATAAATGAGTTATTTTACTTTAATATCAAATTTAAACAATTAAAATAGTCTCTGACACAAACTCATTTTACTGCACTCCAGAAAATTTTCTTACTGCTGTTAAATCTGAATCTTCATTACTTGTGAGCACATTAATACCTACCGTGTACTCTATCAATAATATCTTTATCGGGTAGTCTGGTGATTTATAGCCGAACATGAGGCCTAAACAACAAGACCTTAGTAAAAGTCTTAATAGGAAACTCTTCACAACATAAAAGTGTATCCCCGTATTCTTTCCTGGGACCTAAAATAATATGAATGTCAAACATATGTCTCCACATACAGGAAATAGAGGGCAAGAATTACACACTGTCAAACTTTCTACACTTTCTTCCATTTTGCACATACCACAAGCCCAGAGATGGCAATGCTACCATTCACATGTATAAAGAGTGATAAAGAGTCCGCAGAGCATGGGTGGGTCTTCCAAAGTCACATGCAGAATCATCAATGCCCCAACTGCCACGCAGAATCCTTTTTAGTTTATTTATATTTTATAATTTTATATTTTTATAATTTATATATATGTATATATAAAATGTTATATATAATAATATATTATTATTACCATATATCAAAAATAATTCCATGCTGAAGGATCTAAAGGTGATCTACAACTAGGGTCTAGGCTTATGTTGAAACACTAGAAGATTTTTTTCAAGGGAGTGTGACAAAAAGTATTTATTTATTTATTGACTTATTTATTTATTTTGATAAAACTGAAATAGGCCAGAGAAAATTGAGAAGATAAAAGATTTCTCTCAGAGAGGGCTAAACTCCAAAGCATAAAAGTCCCACTTGTGAAAGTGCAGAAAATACATCATTACAAATAGAAAACCTCTGCATATATCTTGTCCAAACCTTAAAATTCCTTTTCTTTTATTTTTCTAAGTTTTTTTTTATTTACATTCAAAATCACTTCCCCTTTCCCTTTTCCTCCCTCCCCGAAAGTCCCATAAGCCCCCTTCCCTCCCTCTTTTCTCCATTCAACCCTCTCTCTCTTCTCTGTCCTGGCATTCCCCTACATCCAGTCTTTCCAGGACCTGGGATCGCTCCTTCCATCTTCTTAGAAATCTATTGATATGCGAATTGTGTTTAGGGTATTCCGAGATTCTGGGTTAATATCCCCTTATCAGTGACTGCATACCATGTGTGTTCTTTTGTGATTGGGTTACCTCACTAAGGATGATATTTTCAAGTTCTGACCATTTGCCTAGGAATTTCGTGAATTCATTGTTTTTAATTGCAGAGTAGTATTCCATTGTGTAAATATACCACATCTTCTGAATCCATTCCTCCATTGAGGGACATCTGGGTTCTTTCCAGCTTCTGGCTATTATAAATAAGGCTGCTATGAACATAGTGGAGCATGTGTCCTTACTGCATGCAGGTAAAGCCTCTGGGTATATGCCCAGGAGTGGTATAGCCGGATCCTCCGGGAGTGTCATGCCCAGTTTTTAGAGGAACCGCCAGACTGCTTTCCAGAGTGGTTGTACCAGCTTGCAATTCCACCAGCAGTGGAGGAGTGTTCCTCTTTCTCCACATCCTCGCCAACAACTGCTGTCTCCTGTGTTTTTGATCTTAGCCATCCTGACTGGTGTGAGATGGAATCTCAAGGTTGTTTTGATTTGTATTTCCCTAATGACTAAGGATGATGAACATCTCTTAAGGTGCTTCTCAGCCATTAGATATTCTTCAGGTGAGAACTCTTTGTTTAGCTCTGTACCCCATTTTTTAATAGGGTTACTTGCCTCTCTGGAAAGTGGATCAAGGATCTCCACATAAAACCAGACACACTGAAACTAATAGAAAGGAAATTAGGGAAGAACCTTGAACATATGGGCACAGGGGAGAATTTCCTGAACAGAACTCCAATAGTTTATGCTCTAAGATCAAGAATAGACAAATGGGACCTCATTAAATTACAAAGTTTTTGCAAGGCAAAAGACACTGTCAAAAAGACAAAGCGGCAACCAACTAACTGGGAAATGATCTTTACCAACCTTACATCCTACAGAGGGCTAATATCCAATATATACAAAGAACTCAAGAAGTTAAAATTCCTTTTCAATTAAACAGTGACTAAGGGTATAGTTTCCTTGATTATAAGTTTCACATATCTCAGATGTTATTTACAAAGTCGTTCCTGTCAAACATGAAAGTGAGATACTTGGCAAGAAGACATCTTGGCAACTCTATTAACCAGAGTGGGATCATGTTTTCCCAAGCAATGATGTAGAGAGTATGCTTTGAACAAATAGAGTAGCATACCAGGTTGTGGGTGTTGAGGGAGGCAGTTAAACTGTAAGGAATTCAGATAAACTGTTGCAAACTTGATCATGGCCTGTGGGAGTATTTCTGACAGGCAAACAGCAAGGCCTACATTCATGCCTACCCCATTTGTAGTACCTGATGAAAACACAAAATCCAAATATTTTGGCTTCCTTATGGGATTGTCACTCTTGAATGCTACACTTTGCTCATCTTCACATCCTTTTATGTTCCCTTCTTCCCTCGTGCCCTGTTCTTTCCCCAAATAGCTCCCTTTCTGCTTTTATATCATATACATATATAAGTAAACAGGATTAAGTATAGATTTTGCATATGTGTGAGAAAACCTGTGGTACTAATCTCTCTCCCATGCTCCCAATTGCTCCGTTGCTCACCTAACCATCCACCCTTGGAACTTCTCTATGTAGTGCATCTTCACTTTCATGACCTACTATACTTTCTTTTGGAAATCGGTCTGGCGGTTCCTCAGAAAATTGGACATAGTACTGACCCAGCTATACCACTCCTGGGCGTATAACCAAAAGATGCTCTAACATAGAACAAGGACACATGCTCCACTATGTTCATAGGAGCCTTATTTTTTTCCATCCAGAAGCTGGAAAGAACCCCAATGGTTCTCAACAGAGGAATGGATACAGAAAATGTGATATATAGACACAATGGAGTACTACTCAGCTATTAAAAACAATGACTTCATGAAATTCTTAGGCAAATGGATGGAACTAGAAAATATCATCCTGAGTGATGTAACCCAGACCCAAAAGGACATATATCATATGTACTCATTGATAAGTGGGTATTAGCTCAAAAGCTCAGAATACCCACGGTACCACTCATAGATCATATGAAGCTCAAGAAGAAGGAAGACCAAAGTGCAGATGCTTCAGTCCTACTTAGAAAGGGAAACAAAATAATCACAGGAGATAGAGGGAAGGAGGGACCTGGGAGGGAGAGAGGAGGTGGAGGGAAAAGGGGGGCAGGATCAGGTGTGTGTATCTGAGGCTGTGAGAAGTACAGTGGGTCAGAAAATTGAACAGAGTTTTGTAGCAGTGGTGGATGGGGATCTGGAATGGGGGTAGCCTCTAGAAAGTCCCAGACGCCAGTAAAGCAAGAGGCTCCTAGGACCCAACAAGTATGACATTAGCTGAAATAACCAACAAAGGAGAGAGAACTTGTAGAGACCATATCCAGAGGTTAGGCATGGCCCACGACAGAGAGATGGGGCCACCCATCCATCTCAAAAATATTAACCCAGAATGGCTCTTGTCTAAAGGAAATACAGGGACAAAGAGTGGAGCAGAGACTGAAGGAAAGGCCATCCAGAAACTGCCCCACCTAGGGATTCATTCCGTCTGCAGACATCAAACTCAAACACTATTGCTGATGCCAAGAATTGCCTGCTGACAGCAGCCTGGTATAGCTGACCCCTGAGAGGCTCTGCCAGAGCCTGACTAATATACACACGTGGATGCTTGCAGCCAACCATTGGACTGAGCACTGGGACCCCAATGGGTCCCAATGGGTTAGGGGAAGGACTGAAGAGAATGGGTTGCAGCCCCATAGAAGGAACAACAATATCAACTAACAGACCTCCCCCCACCCCGAGTTCCCAGGGACAGAACCAAACAAAGAGTATACATGGAGGGACTCACGGCTCCAGCCACATATGTAGCAGAGGGTGGCCTTTTGGTGCATCAATGGGAGGGGAGGCCCCTGTCCTGTGAAGGTTTGATGCCCAGTGTAGGGGAATGCTAGGGCGGTGAGGAGGGAGTGGGGGAGTGGGGGAGCACCCTCATAGAGGCAGGGGAGGGGATATGGAATTTGTGGAGGGGAAACTGGGAAGAGGGATAACATTTGAATTGTAAATAAATAAAATTATTATTAACCAATTTAAAAAAAAACACCTTTGGCTCTTTAAAATCCAGTTTTAGACAATGAGTTTGTGTGATACAGTTTATAAATTTCTACCAAGGCTTTTAAAACTCTTTGAATACATTTTCTATATGTTTTCCAATATGTTTAAGATGGTCATGTATAGAATATGGTGAAATGTATAGGGAGAACTCATTTGAATCTTCTGACAAGAATGTCTGTAGAGCTGGATTGGGAAAAAGAAAAAGTCTGAACTATCAAAGCAAAGAAAATTCAGCAGGAAACAACAGCCCACCTACTTTTTATGCAAGCCACACTGTGTTGTTAATAAATTCTGTTAAGATGGTATTAAAGAATGTATTTCCCTCAAGCAGTCTCTTAGATATGTAAAACCTGATATTTCATCTTGTTTGAAAATCTTATGTGAATGTAAATCAAGATGAGGTAGCAGAATGTTATTGAACACAACTGTCATCTATTTGACCTACAATGTCTCAGACAAAACTTAATATCAAACAACACATTTTGCAAGAAAATAAAGTGGGAATCCACCTCCTTTATCCGATAACTCTTGACCTGTGGATCATGTTTTGATTTAACATTTGAAACAGAATCTCTAGGCTTTATTGTTTGGTTTAATATATATTATTTTACTGTAATAATGTTTTTATTGCTGTTTTGTTTGGTATCTAACATGTCCCCAACAGAGAGCATGTTTCCAATTCTGCTCTCCAGGTTCTGGTAATATTTAGATATGGCGCCTTTCAGAACCTGAGTTCATAGCTGGAGAGATGACTCAGCAATTATGGGAGTTTTGCTCTTCCACAGACCTTAGTCAGGTTCACAGCCCAGACAGTGACTTGCTCAAGACCACCTGTAACTCTAGTTCCAGTGGGTCTCATGCTGTCTTTTGGCCTCCGCTCATTCGTACATTCATGCACACATTGCACAAAAACTCTCTCTCTCTCTCTCACATACACACACACACACACACACACACACACACACACGCACACAGTAAAGTTAAAAAGAAGAAGAGAGTTGGCAGGCAAATACATATCACTGGGGTTGAACTTTTGAACAAACCACCCAGTCCTGGTTTCTCTTTGTCCTGTACACCACTATGTGAACAAGCGTCTCCTATAAGCTCCCACTGTCATGAAGTCCATGACACATTTTGTACTCTACAATGTGAGCAAAAATTAACCCTTTCTGAGTTGCTTCTGTCAGCTATTTTGTAACTAATGCAGCTTGGGATATGTTTTGACAACCCATTTCACATTGTTTCCCTTGGACTTTTCTATATTTTTCTCTCTTCTCTCTTTATTTTAGAAGTATTTCTTCATTGACATGTTACATTGTGCATTTGTTTAGGTTTTGCTTCCATTTTTGTCATTTCCTTACATTTTTAGAGATGTCTTATTAGTAGTTTGAATGACATATTCTCTTTTTACTCCTGTGACTTTATGTGTTTATCATCCTCATCATTTTTACCTATTTCTACATTGAAAACAAATATCTTTGCAGGTTCAACTCATTCAGCTTCTGCCCCCTGCCCCCCCTGCTTCATGCATGTGTCTTGACATTTTTAAGCTTCTTTTCTTAGGACACTTGTGCTTTGATATTGACATTACTCAGGATATCTTCTGCTCATTTTATAATTTCCCAAACATTATCTTTTTCCATTTTTTCATGTTTTGTGAGAATTGCTCACTTAATCACTAAAGTCACTGTTTTATTTTTCTTGTCCATTTTCTCACTGCATAAAGTAACGATTTTATTGAGATAAAGTACGTACATTTACCTTCTTAGTGTTCAATGGCTTAGTCCCAGTTGTTTATCCATCAACACAATTTGAGAAGATTTCAACTAACTATACCAAAACTGAAAACCTCATACACATTTCTCCCTTCTAATTTCTGTCCAACTCCTTCATGGCCCAATAATTCTTACACAACTTTTGCCTGTTTAAATTTCATAGTGTGGTGTCCCATAGGCGTGTCTTCATTCTGTGACTTTTTGTTGTTTTTTTCAGTTGACATCAAATCATATTAGTACTTAATTAATTTAATTGAATTGCTGAATAATATTTCTTGTTTAGGCATTCTATATTTATTAGTTTATGAGTTTAATAATATTTGACTTTATCTGCATACATATAAATATGGATATAAGTTTGTTTATCATAAGTAGCACTATTATCAACATCAGCATCCGGGGGTTGTGTGTTTATGTGTGCTTCTTTCTTGGATACATATCTAGGATGGAACTGTTGAGCTCCGTGTTTTATATATTGGAGCATTCCATAAGACTATTCTCTAAAACATCTACACCATTGTTTTATTCCAGACAGCTAAATACAAAGAATCTAATTTCTCTATACCCCAACAACACTTGTTATCATTTAAATGGAATTATAGTCATCATAGTTTCTCCTTGTGAATTAAATTTGCATTTCTCTAGTTTCTAATGTGTGTATTAGCCATTTCTATGGCTTCTATTCAGAACTTTTTTTTTTGAGTTACATTTCTTTATCTAATTTTAAAAGTTCTTCATGTAGTTCTTACATGTAATATGATAAAAAGGAAACATGCTTAGTGAATATATATATTAAATCATGAGTACATAAAATTATGTCAACGCATTATCATTATTGCATTATATATATTTATATAGTATCATTATTGTAAAAAATGCAGTATTTTATTATACTATATATAGTATATATACGTATTCTATAATATATATATATGTATATATACATTATAGTATAATCCTGTATGTCTCTAACTGCAACCAACTCTATTAAGGAACCATGGCTTTGAGGCCTTACCTACTAGTGATTTAGGATATGATTTGTGGGAAGAACCTAAGGGAGCAAAGTCTTTGCTGTTTTAACTTTCTCAGCCACCTCTGACCCAGTCCTTCTCCTCACACCACCTTCTGAGTTCACCTTAACCCATATCAAATTCTACACTCTGAGCAGTATGGGGTTCCTTTTTTGTAAGAATCTACTTTTATTCAGTTTAAAATCAATACCATCATAGCTTTTGTCTGAATTGATATTCTCCTGGACTACTTCACTTGATCTTTGACATTGTACTTTGCCCTGGACTGTTTCTTTCAGAAAAAGAAAAACAAAAATCTTAGACAAAAACCAAGGAGAGGAAAACTCTCAGCACTTATTTCCTGAGATGTTAACTTCCTGCAGTTTCCACGGGATCCCAACACTGTTCTCCCTGGATGTTGCCCTCTGGCTCAGTCTGCTGTAGTACCTCAGACTCTTGTGTTTGTTCACAAGGTGCAGATGAGAGCAACTGGCCCCCCTGCCCCTGTAACTGTGGTGTTCTAGCTCTCCTCTTATATCAGCCCCCAGGCTCCCCAGTGCAGGTGACTCCTAATTCCCTCAGCATGGGCTCCTTGCAGAATGTCTCAGGTCATCAAGCCATCACTGCTATTCTCTTCTCTCTGATTTCCTTTTGCAAGATAACCAGGTTTCTCAGGAATGAAAGACATTTTTATCTCGTGGCAGTTATTACTGAAAATTTCACTGTATTTAAAGGATTCCTATTCTGCATTACCGGGTATCTTTGTCACATTCCCTAAAGGCTTAATCACATGTAAGTGATGTGTAAAAATAACCTTTAAATTGTTGTTTGCAAAGATGCCACCAGGGATTGATAGCACACCCACAACTTAAAATACTTTTATCACTGGCATAAGAAAGGCATTGAATGAGGGACAGTCTAGAGAGAGATGTGGTGAGAAAGAACAGCCTTTTATCACAAACAGAAATCTCAGCTAATGCAGGATATTAGGAACAAAGCAAACATGCCAAATGATAATGCCACATGAGATTCTTTAGACACAATGTCCCTCCCGAGTCTTTCTATGCGAAGTGTTGCCTGTTTTGTTTATATAGTCTAGTGCCAGATTTAGACCAGGCTGGGCAGCAGACATCATTACAAAAGCAGTTTTGCTTTTAATTATTTTTTCTCCTCTGGTGCCCTTTGGTGTATTAAAACCTATAAATTATTTTTGAGAAATATTAACTTTTCAATAACATAAATGAGCTTATTTTCCATTGTACTTATTCCTTCCTTTCATCATCATCATCTTCTTCTCCTCCTCCTCTTCCTCCACTTCCTCCTCCTCCTCATCCTCCTCCTTCTCCTTGTCCTCCTCCTCCTCCTCGTCCTCCTCCTCGTCCTCCTTCTTCTTTTTTTCCCTCAGCTTTTTTTCTCTCTATTTCAGAAATACAAAATCTGGTTATGTAGCCTAGGCTGCACTAAAATTCTCTACATAGGCCAGGATAGCCTCAACTCTGAAATTCACAATTCTGCTAAATGATGGATGCTGTACCATGCCTTTCCTAAGTACATTCTTTTTCCATATTTTACTTATTTCTAATAATAAAGGTCTCCAAAAAATGAGCATATCTCAAAAACTTCTTTTTCTTTTAATGCCATGTAATGTATCCCTCAAAGAATTCCAGTGCAATCAATATTGTGATTAAGGAGAAATTGTAAGGCTTTATTTGTCCCATGTCCAAGAAAATCGACACAAAATTCACTTAGAATTTCACTTTGCATTTTACTAAGAGTAGTTGAAAGGCAAGTGTCAAATTGTAACTATATATTGATAATACTAAGAAACACCTGAAGTTTGCAAGCATAACTTTAAATTTTCCATTGATTGAATATGGAATTGGTTACTTGTATAGCTCCTCAACAAGTTGGAATGGTATTTATTTATTTATTTATTCATTCATTTTTCACTTTACATCCTGATCACAGTGCCCTGCCTTCCTCTCTTCCCAGTCTCACCCTTACAAATCATGCCACAACTACTCCCTCCTCTTCTCCTCAGAGGAGGAGGAACCCACCTTGGGTACCACTACACCTGGGACATCCTCTCCCTCTGAGATCCAACCAGGTAGTCCAGGTGCCAAGGAACAGCCTGGGCTTGGAGAAGGGTTCTGAGAGAATGGGTGTCTGGGAACTAAAAACAAAGGACTGGGGGTCAAACTGTGGGTCCTATGCTCTGCTGGAGACATCCTTCCAGATTGCTTTCTCTCAGATCTGCTTTCTCTGGAGAGCTCCAGACAGTTTTCTCTCTCTCTCTCTCTCTCTCTCTCTCTGTGTGTGTGTGTGTGTGTGTGTGTGTGTGTGTGTGTGTGTGTGTTTGTGTGTTCTGCTCAAGACAGTTCTCCAAGCAGTTCTTTCTTGCTATTTTAAAAATTTTCTCTGGATAGCTCATCTCCTACAGATCATAAGCCCCTTCATTTATTATACATATCAATCCAGTCATTTACTTAAGATTTCCTTTTGATTATCCTATAAATCTTAGTCCAGTGGTCCCCATCCCTTAATTCTTAAGAGACAGCAAACACAAATTTTCTTTTAATATTGCAAAATCTACCTGCCTCTGTTTTGGTTTTGGGTGTTGTTGTTGTTGTTGTTGTTTTTCTGGTTTTCTGAGACAGGGTTTCTCTGTGTAGCCCTGGCTATCCTGGAACTCACTTTGTAGACCAGGCTGCCTTGAACTCAGAAATTTGCCTGCCTCTGCCTCCCAAGTGCTGGGATTAAAGACTTGTGCCACCACTGTCCAATTACAAGCACAGAAGATAAATTAGCTGGGTGGGACCCAGTCCTAAAATTACCATATCTACCACACCTATGCCTAATCTTGCTGTGTTCCAGGCTGACCTTGAACTCATGAATCTGCCTCTGCTTTTGTATCTGCCTGCCTTTGTATCTTTCTGACAAACTGACTCATTGATGGAGCTGCCTTTAAATTCTTGAAGCTCCTTATACAATTCATATTGCATCCTAATATTTTTGTATAGTTGAGAAATTATATATTTTACAACTGGTGTTTTTAAAGTTCTTTTCCACAGCATTAAAGGTGGTCCTGCAGGTTCCAGAGTTTTCCATTTTGCTGAGACATTAGTCAAACTTTTGCCTCCTGGACTCATGCTGTCTCAGATTATCATGGAGTCATTAACATTAACAGGGAGGACATTCCTCAGAGAAGCATGAAAATATGTACATATTATGCAGATGAGCCTTATGCCTATGGCAGCCATTGACACTGGGGAAGTCCACAGCTGCTGACCCTGTCCCAGGGGTGGGTGTCACTCTGTTTCCACCAAAGCCATGCCAGATGTGGCACCAGGTAGAAGATGGGTATCCTATGGCAGAGAACAGAAACCCAGACAGCTCCAGCTCCACTTATTAGAGGACCCACATGGAGACCAAGTTGTACATTTGCTACAAATTTTGTAGAGACCCTGGGTCCAGCTCCTGCATGCTGCCTGTCCATTCACTTCCAATGACTGTTTGTTTCCCCTTCTGAGTGAGATTTATGCATCCTTCCTTGGGACCTCCTTATTACCCAGGTTTATTGGGTCTATGGATTGTAGCATGGCTGTCCTGTACTTTATGGCTAATGTCCACTTATAAGTGAGTCATTGCCATATATGTCTTTCCAGCTCTAGATTTCTTTACTCACTTAGGATGATATTCTCAAGTTTCATTCATTTGCTTGCAAAATTCATGATGTCTTTTAAGTAGCTGAATAGTATTCTATTGTGTAGAAGTACACATTTTCTTTATCCATTCTTCAGGTGGGGATATCTAGGTTTTTTTTTCCAGTTTCTGGCTATTATGAATAAATTTGCTATGAACATAGTTAAGCAAGTGACCCTGATAAGTGGAACCTCATGAAAGGTATAGTGGGTATAGTGGGAGTCTTTTGGGTATATGCCCAGGAGTGGTATAGCTGAGTCTTGAGGTAGTTCTATTCCCAGTTTTTGAGGAAACACCAAATTGATTTCCAAAGTGGTTTTACAACTTACCATTCCCATCAGCAATTGAAGAGTATTCCCCTCGCTCCACATACTCACCAACATGTGTAGTTTTGAGTTTTTGATCTTAGTCATTCTGATGGGTGTAAAATGGAATCTCAGGGTCATTTTGGTTTTCATTTCCCTGAGGACTAAGGGCATTGAACATTTTTTTAAGTGTCTCTCACTCATTTGAGATTCCTCTCTTGAGAATTCTCTGTTTAGCTCTGTATCCCATTTTCAAATGAGTTATTTGGTTTGTTGAAGTCTAACTTTTGAGGGTTTTTTTTTATATATTTTTTGATATTAACTTTCTGTCAGATGTAGGGTTAGTGAAGATCTTTTTCCAGTCTGTAGGCTGCCATTTTGGTCTATTGGTGATGTCCTTTGCCTTATGGAAGATTTTCAGTTTCATGAGGTCCCATTTATCATTTGTTGATCTTAGAGCCCAATCCACTAGTTCAGGAAGTTGTTTCCTGTACTAATGTGTTATTCTCCACTTTCTCTTCTATTAGACTTAATACATCTGTTTTTTTGTTGAGGTCTTTAATCCACTTGGACTTGCATTTTGTGCAGGGTGAAAATATGAATCTTATACACTATGGAGAAACAGAATAGAGCATATAGCATGATTCCAACAGCAGTAAGTAGTGTGGGTAGACGGGAGGACAGGTAGTATTAAGCAGAGTAGCATAAAGAAGAGTTCTCTAAAATGAGACAATGTAGATAAAGCTAAAAAGATAAGAAAGAATCATGGAGGGAACATCTGAGAGCAAGCATTCCAGGAAGCAGAAGTGAGAACAAAAGAGCAGAAAAAGCAAAGAGAACAGAATTTAAGATTTACATGAACATTGGTTTAGACAAACAGAGGTAGAGTAATGACCTCATAGGCCCATGCTATGGCATGACCATGCATGTATGTTCATTTTCTCCAGGGCAGTCTCTATATTCCTGAGGCCATAGCTCATGCACTCATTCCAGTTTCATGAGGACCCGATATAGTCACACTTGTAACTACAGACACTTGTGGTAGACTGTCGAATCTTTTACTATAATTTAATCATCACACTCAAAATCAGAAAATGGCTTTCTCTTGTGACAATTTATTTTCCTGAGAAAATTCTTTAAAATTGGTATTACATTGTTACATTTTCCTATAGTAAGATCTTTCACTCTTGGCAGCTACCTGCATATTCCAAAACTGAAAAACATGAAAATAAAATTAAACTCAAAAATTGCACTTATAAAGAACCCTGTTCATGAGAATCTGTTATTGATACTACTGTCCTCTTAATCTTTATTAGGTTTGGGGAAGCAGTGTTGTGCAAAAGGAAGTGATTGATTAGACTTTCACCATGCTCCTCCATCTGTGCTCATGCGTGAATTGATTTTCTAGTTTTCTGCAGTCAGAAGTCGTGTGCAGTCTGAAAACGGCATGAAGGCTGGCAAAACAGACGCTAGGGACAAGCCATGGAGAGGATCAGTTAAAAGGTAGAATGTACTGCACAAATGTGCCAGAGGCGTGTACTGCAATTGTCAAGCTCTTGAAATCATATAGATTAAGAAGAAAGTCCTTTGATACATTTACTGATCAATTACACAAACACATAAACACAGAGAGAGAGAGAGAGAGAGAAAGAGAGAGAAAGACAGAGAGACAGAGAGAGAGACAGAGAGAGACAGAGAGACAGAGAGACATAGACAGAGAGAATCTTTGTTAATTCCCAGACAAAATAAAAGTTATTTAACACTAAGCATTTCGTATTTAAAATCTTAAGGCCCTTGAAAAAAACACCATAAAAATCGGACTGTAGCTCAAATAGGGAGGCCGACAAAAGTGCTAATATTTTTTGTGGTATTTTAGCTTTGTTTTATATTATCAGATAAAATGCCACCTGCATTTAAGTCACTTTCTCTTATCATTTATCTAAATAAATGATATCTAAGACACTGAACTGTGCACTGGGCAGAAACAGGTTAGGACAAAGATAGCAAATAATCATCTATATCGTATTATTTTACCATTTACTTGGTGTGTAGCCATACTTTTTGGCTACTTTATTGGGTTCTTTTATTTACCACCCTTCTCTACCCCAATCCCTTCTAACCCCCCCAATACTAGATAGAAGACAAGAAAAAAGGGGGTTAGAGGGGAAAGGGGGCATAGACTACTTGTTGCTGATTAGGATCATTGAGTTCCTTGAGGCAAGTCCAACCTTCATCTTCAGGATAACCAACCAGCCATCCAGCAAACCAGCAAACTACAGAAATCCAGCAAACAGCAAAAAGAAAATGCAACAGCAGGAACCTGCAGCAGCAGGGAGCAGTAACAGAGAGGGCAGAAGCAGGGGAATAGGAACCACCACGCCCTCTCAGGGCTCTGGCATTTATATACTCTCTCAAGAGTCCCTAAAGTTCCGGAAGTAAGAGATCCTCCGCTGGCATTATCACGCCCTGCTAGGGCAGGGGGCAAATCCTAGTCAGCTGCTGTGGACATTGTGAAGCAGCCCCATGACCCACACCTGGGATTAAAGCAAAAACATACTCCCATAACAGGGCTGTGTTTTTAAAGAGACCAAAATTCTCCCTACATTTGTGCATGTGTACTTAGCAATGGGTTAAATATGCAGAACCTAGCTTATGAATAGGGAAGCATAATTAACTTGGAAATATAATGTGCTTATCAAAGAACCACTGTGATCCTGAAGTACAGCTGCTGTGTGTGAGCTCAACAGGATCCTCTGTGGTCCCAGACTGTACCTCCTGTGTGCACTCCTCCAAGGTAAGTACGTTCCTTGTCCCATGCTTTGAGGGTAACATGAGCATGTAAGAAAAAATACATTTATATGGAGATTTGAAGAAAGACAGCATTGATAATATTTAAAACACATTAGATAGTACATGAGAAATACAGTATAGATCTAAACTTCATCCTATAAATTACTTATTATCTATTAAGTACTAGGTATTTTAGACATGCTCCTTAATGACTTTTAATATTTATTTTAATAAACCCAGCACTCACTTATAAAGATATTAAAGATGCCCTCCACTGGAAATGTAAGCTAATTTAAATTATAAAGTTAAACATATACAAGAACGATTGTTTATTATGTGTTGTCTTAAAAAGGAAATAAGGTCACAAGGCCTAGGCCAGATTTGATAGAAAAGAGGCAAAAGGATAAATCTGCATTTCAGTGTTGTTATCAAATATCTGACCAACTCTACAGATACAATCTACTTTTACTCATTCAACATGCATTTATTGGAAACAGGTTAGAATTTGTATTGGGCAGCCTGGAGTTCTACAATGAAGTTCCTGAGACAGGAAACTAAGAGAAAATATTTATTCAGCTCACTATTTGTTGGCAGCTGTTCACTCCCGGATATATGAGGAAGTAGAGAACGCAGGTTGGAACAGGAAATAGAGAATGCAGCTGGAACAGGAAGTTGAGAATACAAACTGGAACAGGAAGTGGAGTATGTGGGCTCCAACAGGAAGTGGGTAATTCAGGCTGGATTGGAAATAGAGAATGCAGACTGGAACTGGCCATAAGTAGAACCTCCTGCTGCTAGGGCTTACCTGTCAGCCAGGTCCTGACTCTGAAGAAGGTTCCATAGCCTTAAACATAATGCCAAGCAAGAGAACAATTGTTCAAAGCATGAGTCTCTTGGGAGATTTCCAGGTTTAAATCATAGCATTGATTATTAGTATATAAGTTTACAGAAATATTTCATGAAAAGTTTTATGCAAATTTCCTCCCACAAATTGACCTTCTTTAAAACAAAGCTATCAAGGCAATGCATGCTATCTCTCTGAGATTGTTTCTGGCCACATCAAAAGTGTTTGTGTCAGTGAAAGTGGAAGGAAGGAGGAAGGGTGCAGTAGGGATAAAAGGACCAGGGAGTGAGAGAGGGAGGACTCAACCAAAATTAAGTAAGCCTGTTATTTTAGATGTTAATTAACAAAGAATTTTTAATTATTTTTAATTATTTTAAAAATGAAGTCTCTATATGAAAAAAGGCATGGGTATGCAAAACAAAAGAAGAAGAAAAGAAAAGAAGAAATATCAAGGTGTGGACAGAAGGCACCATTAATGTGGCAACTTGTGAAGTCAGTTGTTACCCACCCAGGTAAGCTGGATATTTTAAAGTTTATGATGTAATACAATGCTTACTGATTTATACAGGAGAAATTCTTAATTAATGAAATGAATTGGTAGAAAAAATACTACTGAGCATTTCATATTTTTACTAAATCCCTATCATTCCTAAACCTGATATAGAATTTGATGCTAAAACAAGACATGAATAATTTTTACTTAACTAATTCATGTCATTACATAACCTAAATAGACTTTTCTGAAATCAAAATGCTTCTTGACTATATGAGAAATTTGGCTCTTCTCAAAGAATTCTGGAATTTCAGAGTGTTCCAGACACTGGCTATTGCAAGACTTTGCAAGGCAGACCACATCATGGCCCCTTGAGGACTTGGCTTCCCTGTACCTTGTTCAACCCATGCACAGCAGTTTAGTGCCAGAACGCTTCAGAAACACTTGAATCTTTATCCAGGCTCCTCCTGTCGTCAGAGGCCCCTTCCCTGATGCCATTATCCAACTTGCCTTGCTGTGCCCACCTTTGGGTGGGGAAAGCAGCAGGAATTCAGGATCTGTGTTCTTACTTTTTAACTTTTTGTAAAGGATAAGAAGTCTCCATACACTTATAGTTACAGCAATCCATCAATTATTGACATGGTGAGGAATTATATCTATGTATTCTTCCTGTTTTTGCTCTCGAACAGTAAGTGAATAATGCGTGGAATATTACTTTGGATTTGGTTCACTCTCAGAATAGTAAAAGCACCACTCAGTTACCTGAATGCATAACAGCCGCGGACCTCAGACATGACTTTGCAACCAAATTTACTAAGCATTATCTATGGGAAGTGGTTGTAGCATCCCAGAGACCAGCATCTGGGGCTCTTGAAAAGTGTCTCCCAGCTTCTTAACTGCTCCAGTTTTCCATCCTCAATATCTGTTTTCCCAGTCTTTTCTTCTTGTTGCTTTGCCCCTTTTCTTTGACAAATTGCTTCACCACAGGGGACTTGAGCTTGATCTAATCACCCAGTTTTGACCTTGTTGATGGTTGCATGAGGTAAGGAAGGAAAGAAGGAAGGAAGAAAGGAAGGAAGGAAGAAAGAAAGGAAGGAGGGAGGGAGGGAAGGAAGGAAGGAAGAAAGAGCTCCCTTCGTAATTTGCTTGATCTGGATTTTAGGCTGGGTAGCTTAAAACTGCTGAAAATATTTGTATACATCTCTCTCATCTGCACTTGGTCGTATTTCTTTGGAATTAATATGTGCTTGTAGTTACTAAAACATGTGCTTATTACAAGTTTAGTTCGTCAAGAAGCTGGCATATTGCCTCACAGAAAGGCAACATTATTCTTTATTCCTATGAGAAAGTCAGCTCTTTACATCCTTACAGTATTTAGTGCTGTCTCTTTTGGAATTATTATCTCAGCTGTTTTAACATGTATTCATGCTTTTCTTACCATGGTTTTAATTTCTATTTCCCCAATGACAAACCAATTGCCTTTGAAGGTATTTCCTGCCATTTGTCCTGTGTGTGTGTTGTCTGATAAAATGTCTCCTCTTGCCTTTGGCTGAGGGTCTAAGTAGAATTTTTTTTTTAGGTCCTCTCCTCCTGCCTCCCTTTCTCCTCCTCTTCTTCCTCCTCTTCCTCCCCTTTCTCCTCTTTCTTTGCCTCCCCCTCCTTCACCCCTATCTCCCTTGCCCTCCTCCTTTTTCTTTCCTCTTTCTCTTTTGGTCCATTGGCAATATATAATTTGTAAATACTCCGTCTTCTACTGGATTGTATTTTAGTGCCAAATCCAGAAACTGTTTTAAGCAGCCATACGTTTTCATTGTTTAATATCCTGAATTTAGGTATGGGATCTTGCATAATTTAGGAGACTAAGGCTAGTTGGCAGGTGATGTGGAGGTTGGTGTTGTTCTTTCAATGAGTCAATGAGTAACTAACTGCCTCCATTGCCATATTTTTTTTTAATATCATTTCTTCTCCAATGAATTGTGCTTACACTACAGTCAAATGTTGTTGTAGGGAGGACATTAATGAGACTGGAACAGAGGAGGGGTCACCAATGGATGGAAGCCAGTACAGTTCCTTAAAGGTTTCCATCCCGGGTCCAGTTCATAATCACCTTTTATACTCTAAAACAAGGCAGGCAAGCAAGAAGCATTTTATAGAGGCTTCCATGGCCCTCAGCAGGTTGTTAGGGGCAGCCACCATTGTTTGAGATGCTTCTCCAAGTTACTGTGTTCCAGGTAGGAAGTGAAGCCATGCTTGACAAATAGGCAGTACAGGCAGGCAGTGCTTGGAGTGAATCAATAAATAAATGAAAAAGAATCAGTATCTAATGACTTTCTACCTTCTACTTCAGTGTTTGTTGACTATTTCCAAAGAAAACACACTACCCAGCCCCCAACTCTCACATTCTACTAATCAAAGCACTCTGATACAAGATATTTTTGGAATTTCCCCCAAACCAAGTAATTCCCCACCAGATATGAGCCTAATGCTGTTCAATTTAATTCTATTTTGATAAGTTTGAAGTAAGATCCACAGGGTCACGGTACTCAGACCCACAGGAGTGACCCTCCAGTTCAGACATAAACCTCAGCTCCGGGTTGAGACGCACACCTCTAAAACAGCTGACCACAAACCAGGGTCCCAAGTTTTCATAGTTGTCTTTGGTTAATTTTCTAAATTGACTCGAAAAACTCAGGGAAACGCTTTATTAATGTTTACCAATTTATTATTAAAGATTTCACCAAGGATACAAATGAGCAGGCAGGTAGAAGACACATGAAAGGGAGGAGGGGCAGGACTGTCCACTTCCTTTGAACAGGACCCTTCAGGTCAGCCCTTGTGCTGATCAAGCTGAGACTCTCCAGAATGTCTTCTTGGGATTTCAAGGAAGTACCAATGCATGGTCACTGCTGATGGCATATTTGCCATGGGCTCAACCCTAAGTTCTGCCCCTCACCCACCACAGAGGTCTCAGAGATCCCAAGTTGCAGTTCTCTGTTTATATGGTTCCCATCCTGGAACCACACAGGTGCACTTGCTATACACATGCTCTTGTGTGTGTGTGTGTGTGTGTGTGTGTGTGTGTGTGTGTGTGTATACGTGCTCATGCACATACACACACACACAAGTCACTGCATTAGATTCAAAAGTATTATAATTCAGAACACCGCAACATATCTACAATCTTTATGCCAAAACCCATGGGAAAAGATCAAATAAAAATGTATTATTTTATTATGTGATAATATAGGCAAATTTGTTCAGAACTATGTCTTTTACAACATTATCTTATTTTATTTACTTTGCTTCCAATATATTTTGAAACAATCTTGTAATTATCTATAAATAGAGCTTGTTGGACATTTTTGTTTATTGTCTTGCCTTTGCTTTTTAAATTATATGTATGTGTACAAAGGAAAAGAGAGGTGCATGTGAATTTCAATGCTAGAGGAGGCTTTTTCCTTGTAACATTATATCATTCTGTACCCAAGGTTGGCCTAGAACATGATATGTAGAGCAAGCTGACCTTGAATTCATAAAGATTAACCTGCCTCTACTCACAGCATGCTGAGATTAAAGGTGTGTGCCACCATACCTGGAATTTGTGGGATTTTCAGTGTTTAAGTCCTACATACATTTTGTTATCAATGATCACAGATGACGTTATGTTAATTTCAGTGCCTAATTAGAGGGCATGGAGACAGACACAAGTGACCTCTAAATTTTTATGACCTTATTGATTATAGTGATAGTAATTCACTGTTCTTCCAGGAAGGTGTATGTATGCTCCTTTGCATTTCTTTCTCTTGATAATCCTGCCATCCGACATGTATTACTTCCTTCCAATCTTCATTGTTTTATTTTCTTTTTATTTTTTTTTATTTTCTATATTCTTTATTTACATTCCAAATGATTTCCCCTTTCCCGGTTCCCCACGCTCCCCGAAAGTCCCATAAGCACACTTCTCTCCCCCTGTTCCCCATTTACCTAAGAATTTCATGAATTCATTATTTTTAATTGCTGAGTAGTATTCCATTGTGTAAATATACATGGAAAATATCTCTGATAAAACTGAAAAAATATATAAAAAAATGTTAAGATTGACTATTTCATGGAAAAATTATACAGATAAAATGGTAGGCATAAAAATATTCGTAAGTTGATTGACAATGGAATTATAAATATTTTCTTACAAAATTGAAAATCTACAAGGAAAATATTTCTGATAAAATTCAAGAAATATATAGAAAAACATGTTAAAACTGACTATTTCATGAAAAATTATACAGATAAGATGGTAGGCCTAAAAATATTTCTAAGTTGATTGAAATTGAAATTATGAACATTTTCTGATAAAATTGAAGATTTACATGGAAAATAGCTCATATAAAATTGAAGAAATATATAAAAACACGTTAAGATTGAATATTTCATAGAAAAATTATACAGATAAAATGGTAGGGATAAAATATTCCTGCATTTTTTTGAAAGTGGAATTACAAACACTTTCTGATAAAATTGAAGATCTACAAGGAAAATATTCCTGAAAAAATTCAAGAAATATATAGAAAAACATGTTAAAACTATTACATGGAAAATTATACAGATAAAATGGAAGGAATAAAAATGTTCCTAAGTTGATTGAAAGTAAAATTATAGACATTGTCTGATAAAACTGAAGATCCACATGGAAAATCCTTCTGAAAAAATTGAAGAAAAATACAGAAAAACATTAAAATTGAAGATTATCATGGACAATTATACCAACAAAATGGTAGGCACAAAAACATTCCTAAATAGATTGAAAGTGGAACTACAAACACCCCTTCCCCCTGAAAAAACCGAAGATCTACATGAAAAACACCTCCAACAAAATCGAAGAAATACACAGAAAAAATGTTAAAATGAAAGATTATCAAGGAAAATAATACAGTCAAAATGGTAGACACAAAAAGCATTACTAAATTGAAAGAGGAGTCACAAACATTTTCTGATAAAATCGAAGACCCACATGAAAAACATCTCTGTTAGACTATGTTTTTTGTTGGGGAATTGAATCTATTGATGTTATAAGATATTAAGGAATAGTGATTGTTGCTTCCTGTTATTTTTGATGTTCTTTTTATGTTTGTGTGTTTACTTTCTTTTGGGTTTGTTGGAAAAAGATTAATTTCTTGCTTTTTCTAGGGTGTAGTTTCCCTCTTCATGTTGGTGTTTTCCATCTATTATCCTTTGTAGGGCTGGATTTGTGGAAAGATATTGTGTAAATTTGGTTTTATCATGGAATATCTTGGTTTCTCCATCTATGGCAATTAAGAGTTTGGGCTGGCATTTGTGTTCTCTTAGGGTCTGTATGAGATCTGCCTGGGATCTTCTGGCTTTCATCATCTCAGGTGAGAAGTCTGGTGTAATTCTGATAGGTCTGCCTTTATAGGTTACTTGACCTTTTTCTCTTACTGCTTTTAGTATTGTTTCTTTCTTTAGTGCATTTGGTGTTTTGATTATTATGTGCCGGGAGGACTTTCTGGTCTGATCCAGTCTGTTTGGAGTTCTATAGGCTTCTTGTATGTTCATGGACATCTCTTTCTTTAGGTTAGGGAAGTTTTCTTCTATAATTTTGTTGAAGATATTTACTGGCCCTTTAAGTTGGAAATCTTCACTCTCTTCTATACCTATAATCCTTAGGTTTGGTCTTCTCATTGTGTCCTGGATTTCCTGGATGTTTTGGCTCAGGAGATTATTGCATTTTGCATTTTCTTTAACTGTTGAGTCAATGTTTTCTATGGTATCTTCAGCCCCTGAGAGTCTTTCTTCTATCTCTTGTATTCTGTTGTTGATGCATCTATGACTCCTGAATTCTTTTCAAGATTTTCTATCTCCTGATATGTCTCACTTTGTGATTTCTTTATTGCTTCTACTTCCATTTTTAGATCCTGTGTGGTTTTGTTCAGTTCCTTCACTTGTTTGTTTGTGTTCTCCTGTAATTCTTTCAGGGATTTTTGTGTTTCCTCATTAAGGGCCTCTACCTGTTCACCCATGCTCTCCTGTATTTCTTTGAGGGATTTTTGTGTTTCCTCTTTAAGAGCTTTTACCATTTGACCCATGTTTCCCTGTATTTCTTTAAGGGAGTTATTTATGTCCTTCTTGATGTCTTCTAAGAGCATCGTGAGAAGAGACTTTAAATCCCACTCTTGCTTTTCCAGTGTGTTAGGGTATCAGGGATTTGCTGTGATGGGAGAACTGGGCTCTGAAGTTGCCAAGTAGCCTTGGTTTCTGTTGGTAGGGTTCTTGAGCTTGCCTTTCCCATCTGGTTATTTCTGGTATTAGTTGGTCTTGTTGTCTCTGGCTGGAGCTTGCCCCTCCTATGGGCCTGTAAACCTGTGTCTGTACTCCTGGGAGACACTCTCTTCTGGCAGGGTCTGTGCACAGAAGGCTGTGGAGCTGTCTGGTTCCCTGCTGCAAATGGCGGCCGGAAGGGAAGACTCCTGTCCCAGCTGCTCCAATGATCATATGCCTTGTGCGCTCCTAGCTGTAGCCCTCCAGAGAGAAGGTGGAGATCTCACCTCTGCACTGAGAAGTGAAATCGCTGCTGGGAGATCACTCTCTCCTGGTGGGTTAAGCACAGAAGACTGTGGAGCTGCCTGTTCCCTGCTGCAAATGGCGCCTGGAAGGGAAGACTCCTGTCCCAGCTGCTCCACTCTGTTTTATTTTCTTATACTAGCTAAAATTTCTTATGACATGCTAACCAGACGTTTTTGTGAGAAATAGCCCCAGTTCCAATGCTAAGTGTAAGGCTTGCTGCAGGGAGCTTTCTTTGGGGGTTTCCCCTCTTCTGCCTTTTCAGGGTTATTTGAAGAAATGTGCCTTCCAAAGTTTTTTTATCAGGAATGGGATTTGAATTTTGTCTATCGGTCCATGGAAAACTTGCAAAATCATAATAATTGTTCTACCAAATACTCTTAATTGACAGTTAGGATTGATTATTGTTTTTATTTTTTTCATATTGGACAATTATTGAATTTGTCATGAAGTCTAATTATTTTTATGCTTTGCTGGATTTTATGTGAAAATATTTTATGTGAAATTATGTAATTGCTTGTCTGATGAATATATGCCTATATCTTTCTGCCTTTCTTATTTTCTTTAAAAATCACTGCTTTCCTTTCTAGTTTTCTGCAATACATCCATCAAATTCATTTTAAATTTTCTTTAAACTTAGGTAGAGCTCCCCAGTGAAATCATCCTTATATAGAAATTTTCCTTTGGGAGATTTTTAAATATTGAATTATAGTTTCTTATTGGCCACATGGCTATATTGCCTCAGTTATAGAAAAAAATTAATATGTTATAGATTAATTTTGATTTAGTGTAATTAATTGAGTCAGATTATTTAAGTTTGTTGCTTAGTTCTCAGTAATTGGGAGGTTTTCTGTTACTGCTCTCTAACTGACTTCTAATTTGATCCCATAGTGATCAGAGAACACTCATAGTATGACATTTATTATATTAAGTTTGTTAAAGTTTATTCTATCAGCCAGATACTCTGGTTGGCCAATATCTTCTGTTCTAAGTCTGGAATGTGAGACAAAAAGAAAGCTACCAAAGGAACCTATACAGGGCAGCTAATCAATCCTGAGACCACTGCTCCATTTGCCTTTTGTTAATCCAATTTCCCATTGAGATAAGAGAAAATATCAATATATACACCATTACTGTGGATTTTTACTATGTCCTTTATATTATTCTGATTTTAAGATCACTGAATTTGATTTGTAGAATAATCAAATTAGTACCAGTAATGTTTGTGTTCTGTGCAAAATATCTTTTAGAAATACTAACAGACTACATTATTCCATTCTTGGCACCTCTTTGAATCCTTTATCAAATTCATCATCTCCTCTGACTTGACATAAAGCATCTAGTACCACTCCATACATTTTCATCAGTGCCAATTGAGTGACTAATTGGTGGTAGTAGTCATAATGTTGATAGTTGGTGGAAAGCACATACATGTGTATATGTGTATTCATGGGGGTTCACAAATGTCATACAGACTAATAAAAAACTAATTGTAAAGGTTTTCATGTGTCACATAACAAGAAAATATAGCTAAAAACTATAAAAGAGGCTAAGAACTTCTAAAAGCACAATAACTAGAAAAGTATAAAGGGAAAGCTTAAAATGTTATATCCTTTATAGAAGAAAAGTGTACCTTTGTTTCTATAAAGGGAATATATGTCATTAAAAATAATGTTTACCTATATATTAACATAAAATAAATAAATTATTCAGAGGAGAATACCATTCTTAGGTCAACATTAAGTGATCAGACTTTGTGAAACACAGTGTTTTAAATGTCTATAACATATCTGTGCATGTTATATACATATTTAATTACAATATGTATTTACTTTATAATATATTCAAATACACATAACACACAGAGGTATTTCTAGAATGGAGTCAGCACTTGGCTTTTATCTCATCAATAATTAATACAGTGCTGTGATGTTTATCTGTAATCCTAATACAGGGGCAAAAGAGATTCGAGGATGGAATTTAGAGTCGTCCTCAGCTACATAATAAGTTTTTAACTAGCCAAGACTGTAAGAGACACATCTCAAACAATAATGTTAGTCAATATTAGTCAGAATTCTCTCTAGAAATAACTTTAAAGAACTGATATAATATATAAATATTATCTACAATACAATAATATAATTGTATATAATATTATATATATGTTGAATTTATTGTATTGGCTTATTCAGTGTTACCCAGGTAGTTCAAAATCGACTGATGCCACTCTGGCAAAGCCAGAGAGTGGCCGGTCCAGTAGACTGGATGTCTCAGCAGTTTCTATCTGACACTGAAGGCCTGGTGGAGTCTTGTTGAGGTGCTTGTGTTCAGCACATGTCCGAAGCCTGAGGTAGCTGGTTTAAGTGTCTAGAACCATAGCCCCAGCAGCAAGATGGACGGACATAGCAGTAAGAGTGAAGGCCAGCAAACAAAACTTGAAGTTTCCTTCTTCTTTGTTCTTCCATCTTCTTTCACCCACCAGAAGGTGCTGCCCACAGTAGAGCGCAGTCTTTTGTCTTCAAATAATCTGAGCAAGAACGTCCCTCTCAGGACTGCTCAACATCCTGTATTTTAGTTATGTTTAGATCCAGATAGCTTGACAACTAAGATTAGCCATGACAGAAAAAATTATAAAGTAGCCATGGTTTCTTCAAAGATAAACTATTGATTGTATTGCTAAACACTATACACATTGAAGTTGAAATGCACCACATTTGATAGAGAAAGCCTTCATATCAATGACGCAGTTAATCATACTGTTAGACATGAGATCATTCTCAAGGCAGAGAACCTCTCTAACTAAAGCTCAGGGAAACTGACATCTCACATTCTTCATTTGCAAAAAGTAAAATAACACTAATTTAGATGGAAAATTTTAAATGAAATGTAAATAGTTAACACACTTCTTAGCATGTAGTAGTTGATGAATAACAAATGGTTAAAGCATTGCTTAGAGTTTACTATCTATTGTCAAAGATAAGTTTTATTAGTCTGACAAGGGGAGGTGAATATGAATTTGGGTTCTATTGCCATCTGAGTTATAGGTTTGACACCTGTATCTTGTAACATCATTTTTTTTATGACAAAAGTTACACTCAAAACAAACTACTGAGTAATTAGGACCATGTACAAATCGTTTTATCCATAATTATCTAATATGTAAGATACTACAGACTACAGGCTAATCAAAACTATCCTTAGAAAGATGCAGAAGTCTATCTAGTGTTCCTTTGTTTTGTATGAGATCACTAGTGACTGAACCATGGGATTTGAAATAATCAGATTAAAATGTAATGAAGTAAATTGTCATGGAGCATTAGAAAGACTGTGACATCACAGTTTCTAAACATTCCCTACAAGTCAAAAATGCTTTATTTCTTCCCATGGGCCACAAGGGAACATTTACACTCCTCTGGCAGCTGGGTTTCTTTCAAACCAGCACATTTTGAACAGGGTAGAGAGTTTTGTCTTTTAATGCTTCACAGCCCCAATTAGAAACAAAATTAGCCACTGTCACAGGATGGATGGTTCCTTTCACAGAAGACTTCTTATGAGGGTATTTGAATTGCAAATGTCAAAACCCCTCAAGAAAGTGCAGCCAAAATAATAAATAAGCAGACAAGTTTTCCTAAGAGCAGCAGTAATTCATTATCAAGCAATTAGCCTTGTAACAAGCCCACATTTCCAGTTTAGAATACGTCATTCGTTTTTGGAAATATGACTACTATGGTAAAGGTTGAAGACACAGGCTAGGACTTCGATGTTAACCATTTACAAACAATTTGACTTTAACCTTGGGTAGGAGAGTCATCTGATTGCATTCTCCTCTGGAGAAAGCTGCGTGTTTGTCAAGCACCACTCGATCAGATTGTCTTTAAAGTGCAGTTCTTGGCCACTAAAGGGAAAGGGCGTATGGAACTTCAGGTAATTAATTTTCCCAGTATTCCTTAGATCCTAATGAAACCTTTATTATAAATGGACAAACGTAGTATAGAGCCCCAAGTCCTTCAAGACACATCTCCTTTCATCTTTCTATAAAATCTCATGATGTCCTGAACGGTTCAAAGGACTAAGCTGATGATGGTCCAGAGGACCAGGGAAGACAGTCAAGAGAGCAGCATCAGACTAGGAAAGGGGATTAGATGTTTGCTACAAAGGTTCTTTTGCCAAAGATTTGTTTATTTGTTTTATGAAAGTGTGACCCGTAAACCTGAGCCAGACCTATGAAAGCCTACTTGAGGATGCTGGCCAGGGGGAGTGGGGGGTGGTGAGGACAGAGGGTGACAGCTCTGTGTGGAAGTGGCCACACCTACTGGCATCTGCCTTGAGGCAGAAAAAAACTGCCTGAAATCAGTCACAGGACTGTTCTGCTCCACTTCTCTCAGAGATCACTTGCTGCATTTCTTGCTCTTTTTTTCTTCCAATTCTAGAGTTTTTGATATCTCAAGAGAACAGGCAGCATTCTGTGAACTCCTGGTAGGCTGTCAAAGGCACCTGCCTTCAAGTCCTTTCTTTTCTTGAGGCACACGCATGGACTAAAGTACTGACTTGCCTTTGTCCCTTCCCCCATCCTGTTCTGCAGAGTCCTGTGTGAGATACTTCACTGGAAGTTGGAATGAGCTCTGTTGTTTTGCCACACTTAGCATCCTGTGATGTCATGCCCATCTCATCGATCTCTGGATGGTCTGAAAGAACATGTGCCATAGGACTGTGTCTTGCTCCACCTACCAAATATTTGTGAGAATCAAAATATAATATAATAAAATAATATTATAATATTATAAAATATAATACTTATATTGCACATATGCATGCATGCATGTTATGACACTCATCTCCTGTCAGACCAGGACTAGATCTTGACAAGTCTGCAATACTGTGAAAGAACAAGCCTCAGGGGTGCACCTGTCTCTGCCTCCCCAGGGCTAGACATACAAGCACACCTCCATACCTTCCATTTCACATGGATTCTGGGACTTGATTTCAGGTCTTTAAACTTGGAAAACAAACCTTACTGACTTTAGCCTCCTCCCCAGTCTGAAAGGATGATTTTAACAGTCCCAGGTTGATTTCACTTTCTACTTAACCTAAACTGCACATCCCATCACTTATAAAACTCCTGCTATCCCACTAAATGTATTGTTTGGAAACGCAAAATTAAAACAATGAAGCTATCTGTATTTGTCAATCTCTTATGTTCCAGTTTATTTCTAGCATGTTCAAATGATGCAACTCAGAACTTGCAAGATTTACTTCTTTCAAATTATAACCGCTCTACCACCTCTCCCAAGCTTAATAGATCTTTGTTTGCATGCTACCATTATCTATATCTCCATACCTTTAAAGCTTAAACCTCTAATATACTGTTAAATACTGTCTTTGCAGCTTCACCATCCATGGAAACAAATCAACCGAATGTCTTTTCTCTACTTCATTTTCAAAATCATCTGTCACCTTCCAGTTGCTAAACCCACCACTGCTCACCTCACTGAAGCTCCACAAGTTAAGTCTTGCAAGCCCAAGATTCCCTCTCTTGTTGCTCTTCCCCATCCTAATGGCAATTCTGTTTAATTTCCCAATTGTAGTATGTCTCTTCTTTCTTTAAGGCATGAAGTCTAGTGTTTTCTAAGATGAACCCTTGCAGCCCAGCTATGTTGATGTTTTCTTGGGATCTGGATGTTCTCTATCAGCAACTGATTAAGTCTTCACTTGTATTTCAGAAACAGGAGTTTGGACAGACATTAGAGGCAGGATAAATCTTTGGAAATGCCCTGCCTCCCCCACTGCGCCACCTTCTATGCCCACACAGTGTGAATATATTCTATTTTTATTACTCATAGACCTGATTAATGGTATCAGTATCTACCAATAAGCAAGTCAGATTATAATGTCTGGTTATGTTGAAAGACAAGAAATAGTACCGACCCTGGCTAGGATGAACTTTACTCTGATCTGTTAATGAAGTGGTAATAAGAAGTCCAACGGAGGCTGGAGAGATTGTTCAGTGATTAAAAGCATGTATGTACTACTCTTGAGGAGGACCTGAATGAGGTTCCCAACACCTATATCAGGAAGCTCCCACTTGCCTGTAATTCCAGATATAGGGATTTTGATGACTAATGCTGCAGACTTTGGGCACATGTAATCACATACCCTTACAGGCACACATTTGTACATATGATTTAAAAATATAATAATTCATTATAAAAGAAGCACGCAGAAGTTGACTAGAGAATATAGTTCACACTCTTCACTTTTTTTTTTAATGAATGGAAATGCTCAAATATTGTTTTTATTTCTCCACAGAAAAGGAGACATTTTCTGGAACATATTATAGATAACCCTGTCTTGTGAGCCCTTCACCTATTGCTGCATCAGAAATCAGGACCTATCACCTGTGGTTACCCTGTTACCCTGACCTCCACACCGTGGCATTATTGATGGTTCAGCATTTTAGCTACAGTCCTTGATCTATGCCTCTGTGAACATTTACCTCTCCTAAGTACTACTTGCAGGCAGTTCTAGTCATAGCTCACCGTAGCATGATTACTCACAGGAAAATGTGGAGGTTTCATTGCTTGTTTCCTCTAACAACTATAATCTATACAAGACATGCTTTAACAATGTCACTCCTACACTTTAAATATCTCTTACCTGCTTATCTCTGGTTTTACTAACGTCTCTCACATATGAAAGTCTCCAACCCATGTCTAACATATCCCAATATAACAAACTAAATCCCCAAATATAATCATAATGCAGCTTTGCTCCTCAAAAATCCTTCCATGACTCTTTGCCACCTTCAGGATAAACTCCACCTGTCACAGCAAAGCAACAGACTCAAGACATGCAAGGTCCAGTGGAGCGCTGAGGTTTTATTTATTTCTGCTTTCCTTCTTCCTAAGTCTCCAAGGATTCCCAATTATTCAAGCACATCTCAGCTCGCCAAGCCTGTATCCTTTCCAAACTGTGTAGAATAATTTTCGTTTTCCAACATTTGTTTACCACAATGTCGGCTAGTCTACCAAAACTTTTCTTAGGTGACTTATCTCAGACCTCATAAATTCCATTTTCAAGCATATGCACACATCAACAACTCCTTACCAATGCTTTCCTATCAGACATATTCAAGTAACTATGATCTTAAATATTTTTAAGTGAAATATAATTACACCATTCTCTGTTTCCTCCATGAAACCCCTCCAATGTACTGGCCCTTGTTACCACTTAAAATCATCACCTCCATGATAGTCCAAACAGCTTGATGTATATTCATCTAACCATCTGTTGATCTGACTCACACCGAGAGCAACCAGAAAGGTCCTTTAAGTCCTATGCCAAATCAGACCAAATTAGTATGTGTCTGGGAAAGGATGCATTCCAAGGTCCTCAAGATGCTTCAAACTGTAGAGAACACCAAATAGAATCTATTATTTCTTCCTAAAAATACAGATCTATTATAAAACTTATTACAATAGTAACAACAATAAGTAAACAGCTTCATCTTCAGTGAGGTAACTCAGACTCAAAATGACAAATATGGTTTAAATTCTCTTACATGTGGATGCTATCTTTTAAGCCTTCAATAGGCATGTTATAATCTGTATAACCACAGACATTAGGGATAGAATAAGGGACTTGGGAGGAAAGGAAGGAACTCTGAAGGTAGGGGAAATAGAATGCATAGTTATGGAGAGGTGTGGCAGAAGAGACTGGAACAGGAGGCTTACATGGAGAAGGAGAGGGGATAGGTAAGAGAGAGAACATGAGTTAGGACAGCTAGTGGTTAGTACCATTTGTGGAGTGATATAGATACCACTTAAGTAAAAGAAGCTTCTTAAAATAGATGATAGATAGATAGATAGATAGATAGATAGATAGATAGATAGATAGATAGATGAAATGTAAATAGAATCATCCAATAACAGGAGAGAGAAAACTCTAACTATAGCTCCCTGGATGCCAAATTAAACCTACAGTGTTATGTTTAATTGAATTATGGGATGAAGGGCTCCTATGGAAACCATAAAACAACTCAGGCTATTGTCACTAGTACTGGTTGTTGTCTACAGATTGTTTGTAAGTACAATTGTTAAGATGACACCCACATATCACACTGCACACAGTCAAGTCGAGCTGTTGTCTAACTAGAGCCTTCATTCCTACTGACTAGTGTTCATAGAAGATACTCTGCATGCTACCAAAGGAGAAAGCTAAACACCAACCCAGCTACAAAACTTTCAATCTACAATGGACCCTGGTCCAATAATAGAACAAAAGTTGTTGGAGTAACAAACCCACTATTTGATTGGATTTAAGGGTCATTCTATGAGATGAAACATGCCTAACACTTCCCAAATGATCAAGAATCTGAGACTAGATAGGACAGGGACCTAGTGGAAAACCAAATACTACTTATTGCTCTGCTAAAGCGACACAACAATATCATGACTCCTAATGGCATCTGCTATATCTAGATCAGTGTCTCACTCAGCTATCCTCAGAGAAGCCTTCTGCAGGAGATGAGAGCTAACAACGAGACCCACAACTGGATGAGCTGCAGACAATAGAGATATTTAGAACATTCAGTCATAAATGGGATGCCTTCATTAAACCACTCCCAAAGTTTCTGTAAGGAAAAGGACACTGTCAAAAGGACAAAGCAGCAACCAACAAACTGGAAAAAGATCTTTACCAACCCTACATCCAATAGAGGGTTAATATCCAATATATACAAAGAACTCAAGAAGTTAGACTCCAGACAGCCAAATAACCCTATGAAAAATGGGGTACAGAGCTAAACAAAGAGTTCTCACCTGAAGAATAATATCTAATGGCTGAGAAGCACCTAAAGAGATGTTCATCATCCTTAGTCATTAGGGAAATGCAAATCAAAACAACCCTGAGATTCCATCTCACACCAGTCAGAATGGCTAAGATCAAAAACACAGGAGACAGCAGTTGTTGGCGAGGATGTGGAGAAAGAGGAACATTCCACCACTGCTGGTGGGATTGCAAGCTGGTACAACCACTCTGGAAAGCAGTCTGGAGGTTCCTCAGAAAACTGGGCATGACACTCCTGGAGGATCCTGCTACACCACTCCCGGGCATATACCCAGAGGCTTTCCCTGCATGCAATAAGGACACATGCTCCACTATGTTCATAGCAGCCTTATTTATAATAGCCAGAAGCTGGAAAGAACCCAGATGTTCCTCAACGGAGGAATGGATTCAGAAGATGTGGTATATTTACACAATGGAATACTACTCTGCAATTAAAAACAATGAATTCACGAAATTCCTAGGCAAATGGTCAGAACTGGAAAATATCATCCTTAGTGAGGTAACCCAATCACAAAAGAATACACATGGTATGCAGTCACTGATAAGGGGATATTAACCCAGAATCTCGGAATACCCTAGACACAATCCGCATATCAATAGATTTCTAAGAAGATGGAAGGAGAGACCCCTGGTCCTGGAAAGACTGGATGTAGGGGAATGCCAGGACAGAGTAACGAGAGGGGTTTGAATGGGGAAAAGAGGGAGGGAAGGGGGCTTATGGGACTTTCGGGGAGGGAGGAAACGGGAAAGGGGAAATCATTTGGAATGTAAATAAAAAATATAGAAAATAATAAAAAACAACAAAACCAACCAACAAACAAACAAAAAAGCCTCTCCCCTCTGAGATCTCTGCAGAAGAGGAGACAGAAAAACTGAAGAGCCAACATGGATGTCGGATACGAAGGAAACAACGTTGTTCTGACACACAGGACTGAAATACGGAGACTACAGCAGCATGCACACTTGGTCTGCACAGGTCCAAGCCAGATTGGGTAATAGCACTGAGAGCAGAAGTAGGCAGGATCTACATTTCTAACCCAGAAGCTATGTACAATTGACAACTACTCACAGATTTTTATTTAGGTCTACAACTGAACTGGCATTAAATAATGGGATATATTAACTGAGAACATACATGTGCATTAGTTTAGTAATCTTTATGAGGATAAAACAGAAGGATAAACAGGAAGAGAGAAAAAGATGAGAGGAATTTAAAACTAAAAATGTATACAGCAGCTTTTTGTTGCTCTGTATTTTCATTTTATGTCTATGAGCATTTGTCTACATGTATGTTTGTTTATCAGACATGTGCTTGGTGGATGCAGAGGCCAGAAGAGGATGTCAGATCATCTGGAACTAGAGGTACAGACAGTTGTGAGCACCATGTGGGTGCTAAAATGAAACCAACACTCTCTGGAGGAGCAGCAAGTATTCCTAAAGCCTGAGCCATCTCTAGCCCTGGCACACTAGTTTTATAATGAGTACTAGAAAATCTCAGAGGACAGTGGATTTCAATGTAGGACACTACTTGTAGCAAAATGGTAAGCAAGATAAGAATGCGTTTGACAAAGTTTGTGAAGATTTTTCTCAGCCTATCTTCCCCCAGGAATGAGTTGGGTAGTTTTCACAGATAACTTTATCTTCTGTTTTCAGTTAGAAATAAGGGAACAGTTGACCCTCCCTGTTATTTCTTCAAGTGACTTTAAAACAATTAGCATATCAGAGTGTTGTCAATGTAGTATAATCTGAACTCCAGCTAGACAGGCTGATGAATAGTTGATTGATAGGCAGATAGACAGACAGACAGACAGACAGACAGACAGACAGACAGATAGATAGATAGATAGATATCAAGAGATAGACAGATGATAGATAGACAAACAGACAGATAGACAGATGGTAGACAGATAGACAGATAGACAGACAAAAGATGGATAATAGACATATTTCACTCACTGGTTAAAATGCATGCTATCTCAAGAAAGGTTTATTTACCAATGTTCTCTTCTTCCTAATCCTACTCTAATTTTTCATAACACTATAATTTTAAGTATATTTCTTTTTCTTCATGTTCAATTATAACAAGATAGAATCTTCATAAGAGAAGGTCTTGAATATTTTCTTTTGTTCTAAATTTCTAAAAACAGTTTTATGAGTAAATGGATACATGCAAAGTGAATATACTATTTTCTCCTTTACATAAGAATGCAAAAATATAATCACATTTTTTACTATATTACAGAGGGTTTGCTACAAATTTGGAGATATTTGGAAACAAAGGTCAGTCATCTTATGAGATGTACACGCACAAGCTCAACTATTTGTTCATCAAGGAGCGTGTCCTGCGTGTGGATGCCTTGCTTAGAGACCATTAATTCCACTGGGCTTTTCACCAGCCACAAGCAACACTTAAATATCACAATTGTTTTTATTCTATTACTTAAGTATACTTAAACTTAAATGTAATCCTTAGTAACAAAGACATGGATACTTAAGGTGCTAAGAAGATGGCTTAGTTGGTGAAGTGCTTCCCATGCAAGGATGAGGACCCGAGTTCAGATTCTTGGCTCTAATAAAATGAAAGTGTGGGGTAACACATCTGTAACCTTGGTACTGAAAATTCAGAGACAGGAAGATTCCAGCTATCATGAATCCAAACTTCAGTGAGAGACCATGTCTTATTAAAGCAAGATGTAAAGAGATTTAGAATGATATTCAACGCTGAACTCTGGCTTCCACATGCACATGGATACATATGCATTCCTATCCATGTGCATACATGCACACACATTAACAAATGTACACACATTAGTACATGCACACACATTATTGTACGTGCATTATGTACATACATATACCACATATGCACAAAGTTAAAAAATTAATGCAAAAATGTTTACTAAATGCATTAGTTTCCTTTTTTTCCTAAATAAGTACCATGTGTGGCTTTGGACTACATAATTTTATCTTATCTCAGGTCTGCATGCTAGAATTTCAAGCCAAATGGCTGACAATTCCACACTCTCCCAAAGGCCTCTTCACCTTCTTTCCTTGTCTCTGATAACCACTTAACTCCCATCTCCTTCTGCTTTCAAACAGCATTGTCCCTGTATCTGTCTCTCTCTTATAAGAATAGTAGTCACATAGGTTTACAGGAAGATCCTCCTCCAGTATGATGCAACTTCAACTTCACTTTAAATAACTTTTTTTTTTCCAAATCAGATCACAGTATGAGATACTGGAACTTGGAAATTAATTTGTGGGGAAATTTCAAACCACACATTCTGACAATGCAACTATATAAGTTTTCAATCATGAACATTGTTTCTTTATTCAATTTATTTATTCAGCCATTTTTTCTGACATAATGTCATGTTCTGAATAGTAAAAATGAACTAAACCTATTTCTTGCCTATAAGGAGATATGTTAAACATAGTATGCCTATTCAATGGGATATTCGGGTATGGGCAGAGTGCCCTGGGAACACAGACTCAGGTGTGATCCATTCAGCCTGTGAGATGAAGCAAAACAATGCAAGATAATCTTTATGCAGCATTGTGGAAGTATGAAAGCTGGGCAAGTGGAAAGATCAGAGAAGACGAACTAAACACAGGGCCATTCAACATGCATGTATTAACTACCTGCTGTGCGATAAACATGAGGGTTAGGAGCTAGTGTGCTGATGTAATCGGTGTTTGTGTCTGGGGATACAGACATTAAATGCCCCTGTGTTGATGGAATGTTAATTCATCAAGGAGATTGTTTGACATAATTAGATGTGATAGTTGCTCAGATGGTGCTGTAAAACAGGTAAAGAAGATAAATATTGAAATGAATATTGTGTTAAGTAACATGGAATTATTATAAAGACAGTCATGGGAAATGACTGAACATTTTTTCTTAAAAACAAGCTCCTTGGGAAAATGTAGTACAGACTGAAGAGTTCCTCAGAATGCATTGTCTACCACTCATCACCATTACTAGTCCAGGTTTTCATACAACCATCGAATGCGCCCTTTGCTGGATGTTACTCACAAGTATTTTTATCAACATCTATAAAGTAGATGGTTATGTCCAGAACAGATAATATGCAAAGAGAGGGCCAAGTCTATAACACCTGTAAGTATCAAGCTATGGAAAAACGGAAAGAGTATGTATGATCTCAAAGACACTTTAGTAATGTGAATTGAATGCAAAGTATATTTTATGCACTTAACATTTTAATCCCTTCTTTTGAATCACTCAGTATAAATGTGTGTGCTCACATACACACACAGAGGGGGAGGGAGGGAGGGAGGGAGGGAGGGGGAGAAGGAGGGAGGGAGGGGGAGAGGGAGGGAAGGGGAGAGAGAGAGAGAGAACATTGGGAGTTAACTAAAACATTGACAGAAAAATTTGCTGAAATTGTTAAATATGAACACAAAACATGACAGAAGGACATAGTTCTCTTCTGCACCCTTAAGATTTTTATGTGGTGGTGTGTACATTAAACTGGAGAAAAAAAACATGGTTCATAAAAGAGAAGAGAGATTTTAAAGTGTTATGTATGTATTAGAGTTGATAAAGGTCAGAGACTAGGGCCAGTCTACCCTCACTGGGTAAAGGGAAGTGGGCAAGGGCACTTAGAGAAAGACAAATGGCTTCATGCAAGGTGAGGGGCAGAAAAAGAGGGCACACTTACAGGAAATCAAGTCACATTTTAGAGAGATAAATGAGACCCTAGGACAGGAGAGGAGGGAAGGGGAGGGGAGGGGAGGGTGAAGAGAGGGGAGGGCAGAGGAGAGGGGAGGAGAGGAGGGTGTTTCTGTGACCATCTGTGTATTTGTGTCATCCCATAATGATAATTCTGTTATGAATTCTTTGGCAGTGGGAGCACTCTCCACTTTTCTACAGAGAAGGTTTTCAACAACTGAGTTTCCTTCAACTCGAAAGTTTTATACCCCAGTGCCTGTGCCAGAAGAGTCCAACCCAGAGAACAGAAAGAAGGGCCTAGGGATCAGCAGAAAAGCCGAGACTGTCCATGCTTAGCATGTGACAATTCAGGGAAAATCTCACTTGGTGTTTTCAGTTGGTCACCAAGTGGAGGTCATGCTTCTACAGACTTGTAAGTCCTGAAGGTGAAAGGCTAGCAATACCTACTCCTGCCATAAGAATAAAATCCCGAGATCTGTTTGTTTCTACTATTTTCTGAGGAGACTTGTGGTTTAGGAAAACAAAAATCTACAGTCATGATGACAGTATAGCTCAGTGATACTACACATGGTAATCACGTTTAACTCCTAGAACCACAGTAAGCAAAAAAGGATAGAGGAAAATATGGAGGGAGGGAGGGAAGAAGGGAGGGAGAGGAAGAGGGAAGGAGAAAGGGACGGAGGGAGGGAAGAGAGACTTCTACAAATACCAAAAGTTAAGGAACTTCTATTGGGACTTTAAAATTGGCAAGAGGACACAGTCCTCCCTGTGAACAGGGAGCCCTAGAAGTCCATGTGCAGTGACTAACTTCTGGGCAGGAAGGACAAAGGAAGTTAAGGGCAGAGCTCGAGGGCCAGTTGTGGCCCCCCAGGGCAGAAAGACAGGGTGGCAGTACAGCTGATCACGGTGCACCCTCTGCCCCAGCCAATGTTGATTATGATTCCCAAACCATCCATCATGTTTCCCAAGTTATCTAGACTAAACATATGTGATGCAACTTGTAATCTGCAGTGCTTTTCTATACAAATATTAAAACTGCATCTCTCTTTCATGGACCAGTGCACTCTAGGGTTCTGTCACAAATGCTACAGCCTTAGCCCCTGTTCTTTTCCATTTTTTACTTGCTTTTATATCCAGATGAGAGGTTTTAAAGGCATTCTCATTTATTGCAAATAAAAACTCAAGTGCAAGGGGATTCTTTAGGAGAGCAAGCTGCCTCTCCCACACTCCATTACTTCCTCCACTGTCTTTGATTACCTGGAATGAACTTAAAAGACGGCCTTAGAAACCAAGGGTGAGATTCCACCTCTGTAAAAGAATCCATTAAACAAAGCCAAAGCCCATGAGATTTGAAGAAAAGGAAAAACAAAGAGATATCTGATCCTATTTGTGCAGGACAGAATAAAAGCACCAACACTGGCTATCAGGGGGATCCAAACAATGATGACGGAACAAAAACTCTGAACAAGAGAGTGATTTGCATTGAAGTATTATTGTGTGCTCTGTGATTAATTAACAAATTAAAGAATTATTGGCCAATTTTTATTCATAACAAATTTCCGACATGCAAAACCCAAGATTCATATGCATGCATATGGGTGTGTATGTGTAGACATACATGCCTTTTTAGTAGAGGGGATATTATACATACACACCCACATTAAAGTCACATGAAGGTGACTTTAAAAGTACACACTAGAAATAATATATGTTTAATTTAATTAGTGTGTGTATGTGTGCGCGCGCGCACACACACACGCGTGTCTGCCTTTGATATGTATATGAGAGTGGGCATGAGTAGTTTTGTCCATTTGTAGATGCAGGAGATCAAACTCACACCATCAGAATTGGTGACAGATGCTCTTATGAGAGAGCTACCTCTCCAGTCCACGGTATGCTTTCTATTTGTTCATATTTTTGTTTGCTCATGATTGAAACAGGTTCTCATGTATCCCAGATTGGCCTCCAATCCACAGAGCTACATCCTTAGTCCTACAAAGGTTTTTGTTGTTGCTGTTGTTTCGCTTGTTTTGTTTTTGTTTTTTATAGATACTAAATATAGAATCTCAGATCCTAAAAGGCAACAAAACAAAGCGGACCTGTTATCAGAATCAAATGGTTGAGAGTTTAAAAACGCTTCAATGAAAAAATACAATCTTTATTTTGAGCAAGTTTTATGCCCTCCCAGCCTACAGCTGCTTGGATGTGTGCTGCTATTGCAGTTTCCAGTGTATACAGCAAGTTTCTGCCCATAGCCAGTAAGTCAGGGCAACAGTGCCTCAAGCTAACACTGAAATTTACAGGCGCGTGGGCTTGATACCCTGTTGTTGTCCCAAGTTCTACAACTCTCATAGCTGCTGTTTGGATTCCTGGGCAACAAACAAGGTTTGGCATGAGAGCACATGTAGCATGTACCATTACATTTGTGATCTGTGTTAAAAATAAAAGTGAGGTTTGTTTTCATTTATTTTGTATTTCGTTCAAAATAAAACCTTGGGTCCTTATTTCGAATCTACTTCATTCTTCCTCAGCACTCTAATTTACATTTATCCAATCAAAAAAATCACAGCATGAGTGGTTTTATAAAAAAAAAAATGATATTTCATCCAACACTGTCCTGGCCAACATTAGTTCTTTCTGAATGCATGTGACAGGAAAGAAGTGAGCATGCTGAAACCCCAAATAAAATCCCCCTCTCCCTTTTGTATGACCTTCTCCCTCCTGACTGGCCTGTCTGCGACTGGGGGTGATCTGTAAATTAGCAGGCCAGTGTACCAAGCTCTATAGTTAGTAGACAGCCTCAGCTGCTACAGTCTCCGTTAGAGGAGATGGCTGGAATCAGTGCTGTTAGGATCGATCAAAATTCAGTCCATTGTCTTGCTTTGGGTCTCCATTGAAAGTGAGGTATTTTATTCAGCAATTTTCCATTCTATGGTGACACATGGGATTCATGATGGGTGATGGACAGGTGGATGATTAAGTTGTTTTCGAGATAAGAAGTGCTTAGCAGAAGAGTTATGGAGCAAAGCAGCCAATAACACCATCTACAAGACTAATGGGTGGTGCCGGCAGACCTATATGCACAGCAGGGAGCACACTTGGCTCTCTTTCCCGTCGTGGGGTATATTCCTGCTGCACTGGCAGTAGGCAAGGCAAGGTCTTCCATAGGATTCGTTTGGAATCTCAAAGGTAAGATCACCTTGCACAAACGTTAGACTCCACTGCCAGCTCTGTGGAATCCTAACGGTAGTGACTATCTAGTAAAGCTCCTGTCGCCAGACTTCATAGGAAGAAAACAAGACAAATATGAGAAATTCTTAGGGTATGGAGACCTCGACTTGTTCATGTACTAACTTCAACAAAAGTACTTCTTTAAAATGACAGAGCTTCCATTTTCTCTCAAACCCTTCCATAGGAAACCTGCTGGCTGGCCACATTCATTTGATTTCCTAATTTCAGGGTTGTTTCTGGCTTGGAGCTTGGCTGCTAGAACTCAGCCATAATCAGGCAAGAGAGATGCCTGATTTTATGAGACAGTAATGTTTCCCATGAAATAAATCAGACTTAGAGGCAGCTGTTTTGATATGGGGGCGAACAGCAAAGCGATCCAGCCAGAAACTTGTGCTTAAAATGTAAGCAGCTAAGTGGGATATCCTAAACGTAAAACCCAAACTAAACCAAAATCTCTTCCCCTAAGAAACTTGGAAGATGCAAGCAGAGAGAAAGTGAAACTAGCAAGTTCCCTGTTATGTGTTCTTTGTTCAATTAAGCTTAAAACAACTTCCATCCAGTACATATTTAACAGAGGCAAAATGAGACAGATTTTCTCCTTGTATTGTCTTAAAATTGAGTTAATCTATAGTTCCTCAGTCAGTCACACCTGCTATTGTGAACACAATTTGGCTGTGATGCAACCACTTTGTTTTACTGCACAATTTGTTATTTTTTGTACCTGTGTTGTGATTTTTCCAAAACTCTTCTAGAGGCCCAGGAAACAACTTGTAACTTAGATAATCAAGATAAACAGTACCTTGTACACACAGACAGTAGTAGAGCCTCTGTATCAGTCAAATTTGCTGCTGTCAGAATAGCATGGTCCTCTTTGGCTGTTTTAGCCCAGGGCATGGACCATTTCCCAGGGAGTAAACATTTATAGCAGTCTATTCAAGTACGGCTTCATTTCTGCTGAAAAATGAGTAATGGAGCCAGCCCCTGGCTGGCATGTGCCTCTCAAATGCTTCATCAGTTCAGTTGGTAGCATTGCTAGGTAACTTCTGCCTTGGAGAAACCAAATAAGTAAGGGCAGCTCTCAGCTACAACTCTAAAGTACTGTGAAGAACTGCTGGGGGAGTGCGGGGAGTGGGGCGCAGTATTCTAACAGGAGCTTCTCTCTTCTAGAAGACAGAACGTCCCTCATTTCCTCTTCTCCATAAAGAACTGACTGGTTTGACTGGTTTGACTAATGAGACAAGGAGGGTCTTGCATCCTTGCTGTCCTCTTTCACAAAAGGTTAGTGAGGTCCAGGCTCTCATGCCCTATCTATAACCAGGACTTGATGGACATGGGACTCTAACGTTCCTAATTGTAATTTATCTGTGGAAGAGCCTACTTTCCCTGTAATCCTGAACACGGTGTCCTAATATGGGGACTCAGGTGGTGTCCTAATGCAGGGACTCACAGTAACGCAATTAAGGTAGCAGTTCACAGAAATCAAAACCTCAAGCTGTGGTAGTATTGCACAGCGAGGGCAATAAAACTTCAGCATCTAAGCAAGCACTGTTCCCCCAGCTCTAAACCTGAAGGGAAGAAGAAAGAAGTTATAGAGGTTCCCACTCGCTGCTCTCTCATCTTCAGTGCTCAGGGGCACTGTTTGCACAGAAGATAACAGGAGAGCCTGGTGCAGCAAGGCCCCAAAGAGGATGGCCAGAGTGAAACTAAGAAACTGCAAATAGAAATTGTTACTAACTAAAAATAAAAAATATGGGAGTCAGAAAAACAAAACAAACAAACAAACAAACAAACAAAAAACCTCAGAAAGGAACTCTCAGGAGGGGCTGTGGAAGCCTGCAAGTTATAGATCACAAGTCAAAAGCCATTTTTCTACGTGAGGTATCAGACGAGTAAAGCCCCGAAAATTTAGGTCACCTGAATATATGTGACAGTTATAAGCAATTTATTTGTTTAAGCCACTTTTTATTCACATTATTTAATCACGAGAATATATCTGTGAATAGACTGAATACCAAGAATTTTACTATCCCATGTGCTGCAAAGTGCCATACAAAGCCAATAATTAATTGCCCCATGTTACATACCTGGCATGAAGTAAAGAGGGATTAGAAAGATATATAAGCAGGATTGAAATAATATATATGTTCTTTGATTCCCGGATGAAGTCAGTAATATATCATTTGGAATTCCTCAGGCCTACAAACTCTCTTTCACAGAAATAGCCGGGAATGTTTCTTAAATAGCAATATGAAGTTATTTATATGTAACTGGGTTCAAAAGCTAGAGAAATGCTTTAGGGCTTAGTGATAGTGATGTTCAGCCAGAGAGAGAGAGAGAGAGAGAGAGAGAGAGGATCGTGCCGACAGCTACGTGGTCTTGGATGTGGATCTTTCCTTAGGGATCTTCTGAAGTGCTTCCATCCCTGTCATGGCGTTCGCCTTGAAGCGGCGTGATGGGAAACCCTCATAGAGGCCCTAAGTAAGCCCGAGTCTGACTCCTAATAAAAGAAACTGTTAAAAAATGTGAGTGGTTTAGGCCTCTAACTATATTATAATTTATTTTTTAGGAATATCTCACTAAGCAATTATTTATGAATCCATTTTTTCCCAATAAAACAATTAGAATCTCCTTCTGGGAAAAAGGTGCAAGCATGTTCAACAATTACCTCTCCCCTTATCATCCTGCTCTGGAGTGGATCTCACAGGAGCATTTACTTTTTGGTCTGGGGTGGTAGGCACAGCCTAACTGTGTTTTCTCTAATCCCCTGGCAGATTTAATACTCAGTTGTCTACTGGCAGGAACCGCAAGGCCCAAATCATTTATTATGGTGTGTTTAAGAATATTTCTATATTAACAAGTTCTTTTGACATAAGCATTAATGGAGAACATAATTCAGTCTCAAGGTACCTTAAGGAACATTTATCCTGAATTGCTTTGCCAAGGCCTGCAAGCGGGTGATGGACACTTTCCTCTGAAGATGCATGTAGCTCAGGACTATTATGACAGAAAAAGGAAGAGAGGGAAGCCAGGAGAAAGAGATATCAACCTCTTCAATTGTTGCTAGGCAGTTTTTCCATCTATGATGTCCTTTTTACTAATGTATATTTTATTCATCCCTTTTTATTCTTCTTCGAGTGTTAAAGAGGAGTAAGAAATTGGTTTAATCATTTTCTGAAAAATCAGCTAAATTCTAATGTTGTTTGATTGCATCCAGTTGCAAAAATGTCAAGTGCATTTCCATTTAGAGTGCTTGCTTAAACAGCCGTGCAAGTGGGTGACACCCCAAAATGAGCCTACACCATGAGCAAGTTGTGCATTCTTTTCAACACACACTTGCATTAATCCATTCCCTTATTCTCGAAAGTAATGCATTTTTCCAGCACATCATTCCTTAAATGAGGGCGATCCATCATCACGGGAGCTTCACCGGTGAGGCCCATTAATAAAAACAGACAGCTTCACTGGTGTTTCCTTTGGGAAGGCTTGTTCCTTGGGAAAGCAATGTTTGGTTGTTTGTGCCAAAAATCCAACCCAGATGTTTCCACAAGTTCTACTTCCCCTGGTGAGACATTTCCCTGGACTCTAATGCATGGCAGGTCTCATTCCAGGCTTCATTAGGAAGGAGGCTGTTCATCTTAAAATGATCCACTCAGCATAACTGATTGGGACTGTTCTTCCCTCTCCTAAACACTGAGGGATTAAAAATTATTATGTTAACTGTAGGAGATATCCTATTCTCTGATCAGCCCAACACTATAATGTGATTAAATCTCATGCATACATTACATATATTCAAATGCCTATTTGATTAGTAACAGTACAGTTCAAATGTGGAAAGTAGTAAAGTTTCAAACTCTTGCCAATTGTTCATAGAATTCTAAAAGTTTCCACAAAAGGGGCTGGAGACAATGGTTAAGAGCATTTTTCAGGAGACCAAAATTTCAATTATGATATCACATAGATCATGACTGCCTGTAGCTCCAGCTCCAAGGGGTCCAATACCTTTTCTGAACTGTGCGTACTTGTACTCACACATGCACAACACACACACACACACACACACACATTGGTATACACAATTAAAAATAAATATTAAAAATATAACTGGAATTGTTACATTGACTAAGTCTGCATTATTGAGATCTACAAAAGAAATGAGTACTCCATTTTAATATTTATTGAACATTAGCCAAATGGTGTTTCATTGAATGGAATTATATGGCCCAATTTTTCTCCTAAAACACCCATGTTTTTATACCAAGTTGTGTAACTTGGCCAACACAGACAGCACTATTTCTTGCACATACTTTAGTCACTAAACATAGGTGATGTGCTTCAGGAGCCGGTTTCCACATAGTAAACTCTCCAACAGAACATTTTGAAATCAAAGAAAAGTTATATTTATCTGTTTCAAGTTTGTTTAACCTATAAAATGATTGAAATGATCCTAGGCTTACAGTGTTGAACAAAATAATATTGGAAATAAAAATATCAGTTACAAATTAGCAAAAATTAAAGTTTGTGTAGGTGCATTTGTGTTTGTGTGTGAGTGTGCATACATGTGTGTGTGTTTGTGTGTATGCGTGAGTATGTGTGTGTATGAGAGAAAGAGAGAGACAATCCCTAGAAAGGTATAAAGAAAGTGACTAGGGCAGATCACTTCTATTTTTCTTGTTGTGATTCTTTGGCAAACAGTTTCAAGGTAATTCAGTCAAGGAAAATCTATTGTGAATATATGTATGGATAGATTATAGCAGTCGACATATACGGGTGCCCTATATGGCCAATATTTGAACCAGAACACAAGAAATTCTGAGTAGAAGTTGTGCTGGGTATTTATTTGCACATGGGAAGAGTTTTCCAAGGGTCTTACTGTAAACCCAGATTTAAGATAACGAAGCCATGTGTGTCTATCTCACAAAGAAGCCTGCCATGAAGGAGCTGCTGGCTCAAATAAGTTCACCACTGCATCACAAAGAACTGTACTGAACAAGTAAGTGGAGTCCACGAAGGCTGAGTGTGTAAAAAGAGCACTGTGCGAAACAAAGGAGGAACCTGTGATAGACTAATTTATATGATTAATGTTTTTCTCAAAATTTCATGAAGTTGGCTATGAATTTTATAGTGTCCCAGAGTACCAGAGTTCAAATTAACTCTAGCTTTGATGGCTCCATCCCAAAAAGTCACTACTGGAGTTAAAAATGTAGAAAATCGCAATAGAGGACATAGCCATCCAAACAACTAGAAAAGTAAGCAAGCTAAACCATCATAGCTACACGGCAAATAAATGAATTCAGCCAACTGGGTATACAAAAAGAAATAAAAAGCAAAGGAATTGGGGTTCACAAAATTCTTTATACGTGGGCAGCTGTTTCACCCCAATGGAACAATGAGAGGAGTAGAAAGATTCCAGTGATAAATTCGTTAGACTGCACTGTAGCGCAGAAGGAAAGGCAGAGAGCTGCTCTTCTGAGAAACACTGGCCCTTCGTCCAGGTCCAGATGTGGGCCTGAAAGCCTGAGACTTAGGCTTCAGACTGATTTCTCTGAAGAGCAGGAGTAGCCAGCGGAGAGAGCTCTGCAGCGACCTAGAAAGCTGGAGAGTACAAGCAAATGAAAAGGAGATTATCAACCACTTGCCAGCACTCATCTCAAGCCTTGCTGAAGAAGGGCATCTTTAGCAGGTTCTTCAAAGCATTTTAAGCGATTACTGAAAGGTGTTTAACTAAAGCTGCATGGAAAGCTAGATGGAGGTCAAATATAGGATAATCAGATGTAGTCCTCCTCACTAAAGGATTAAAAACTAAAGGGCAATTCTGTTCTGGATAGTAACACTTACTTTGGTTTTTTTCTTCTTTACCTATGTATCTCATTAAAATAAATAATAATGAATAGAGAAAGGGACAAGCAATGGACCTTCAGTAAAAGAGAAGGAACAATGATGTGGATATCTCGGCAGGTGTAATTATCAGGCAGGAGCTTAAAATGAACCAGGAAAAACATGTCTAGAGGAAAAGGCAGGCAACATGCATGAACACAGAGAGAGGTTTAGCAGAGGGACAAACACTGTATAAACAAAGAGAATGAAAAATCAAGAAGTATAGAACACAGAATTCTCCTACAAAAACTGACATCAGTCACAATATATAACAGGGAACTTAAAGGTCACTGTCAGCAGAGATTGTCCATAGAATAAGCCAACATGAAAGGAAGGAAAGGGGCCAAAATACTGGAAATCTGTGGGTAGTCATCAAAGAGTACATGCCTGGATCCCCGAGATCCTAGAACAGACACTTAGAAATTGCTGGTGCAGAAAACCCTGGCCCTTCACTGGTACCTATATGGTAGCCAAATTCAACCACTCTACCTTCCTTTTGAGTGCTTATTCTACTTTGGGTCTGCTACTTTGCAAACAGGCCTGTTAATTACTCAATGGCTGCTTACTAAAAACTGGTGATAGCTTGCCCACCTCTTATTTCTCAAAGCTGAAGGATAGAGATGAATGTAATGGAGGCTTCTTGCTGTCAGGCCTTCACAAGTCCTGCTCCAGACCTCCAAACCTCTCTAGTGTGTTCTACCTAGAGTCACCTTGTTCTCTACATACAGTAAATGATGAATGGCAGATGGCACGATATCCTTTCTCTGCTTTTCATGATCTCTCCTCAATTTAATTGCAATGTTAGGATAAATGGCCAAGCCTAACCTACTGATGTTTTTGGAGCAAATGATTTTTGCCCTAAAACTCCAATTAGAATACCAAAGGTTAGAAAATATATTCTTGGGGAGTAGGGAGGATAGAGAGATGGCTCTACAGCTCCAAGCATTGGCTATGCTTGCAGAGGATCCAAGTTTGACTTAGAGCATCCACATGGTAGTTCACAACCACCTGCAACTCCAGGTTATCCAATGTCCTCTTCTGGCCTTTGTGGGTACCAGGCATGCATGGGGAAACATAGACATATATGCATGCAAGACATCCATGCATATTTAAAACAGCCTTAGAAATAAAACATATGCTGTGCCAGAGAAATTATGACTTCAATTTTCTCCAAGGAAACAAATCATGACCACCCACAAGGTGAGGAAGACATCAGTGAGCCACATAGCATAAGTGCAAGGAAAATGATCTAAGTGGTTTCAACATAATGAGCAAGTAAGCACTAAATACAAAGAGAAGAAAGTCTTAGAAGCAACCAGAGAAAATGAGTGCGTACATAGTTATGGCTGTCGCTGGCTTCTCACCCAGTACAGGGAGGGTCAAGAACACATAATAACATCTTTAAAGTGCAGAAGGAAAGACACTGAAGAGCTTTACAGTGGAATTCTCCATCAAGTGAAAATATTCCCCAAAGGCAAATGATAGAGATTTTCAGAGTAACAGAAGCTGAGAAAATTCCTCCCTTGGCTACCTGCACTGCCCACCACACTGACAAATCCTCCAGAAAATGGTAATGTATCGAAGGACTCAGAGTAAATAACCAGATGGTACAAAATTATAAGTATATATTATATAGATTTTTATTTACATGGGCATGTAAATTTAACTTTAAATATTCTTAAAAGAACAATGATTTATTAAAGCAATGCCTCTAGTATATGTAGAAATGAAATATGTGTCAGTAAGATCACATCCTATGTTGTGCTTTTTTTTGCATTGTTAATAGAATAGGGAACTATTTATACCACATGATGTTATAAATTAGTGATAGCTATTGTAACATGCAAAGTTATGGCTATAAAGCTAATTCAGGTGATAAAAGGGCAAATTGCAATATGTGATGTTTACTAAACAACACATGAGTGGGGTGTGTTACAAACACATTTCAGATTAGCAGAATGAAGCACGAATATGACAAACCCCCATAGTATTGATGAGTATCTACAGTTAAGAAGAACCAACTGAAAAAAACTTCTTCAACATGTTCTATAAAACAAATATATACAAAGCTTTTACGATGACCCTTTGAAGAATACTTAATGAACTGACCACTTGGTATAGGCTAGTTAGGTGGTGTGCTTTTCCCTGGGGAAGACTTTCTCTCTCTCTCTCTCTCTCTTTCTCTCTCTCTCTCTCTCTCTCTCTCCCTCCCTCTCTCTTGGCATTCCTTGACTGCCTGTACTTCTTTGTCTAGAGCTGAGACCACATGAGTACTAATTCATACACAGAACTTCTAATCAAGCAACAAGGTAGAGCTCCTTATTTGTACAAAACTTCGATCAGCCATCAGTTTTTCATTATATTACAAAGGAATTTAATGATCGTGAGTTGGTTAGTTTTTGTCAACTTAACATAAATAGAGGTACCTGGGAAGAGGCTATCTCAATTGAGGGGTTACCTCCATCAGATTGGCTTAGGGACATGTCCAGGCCACTATGGGCAGTAGAAATACTAGGCAAGTGGTTTTGAGTTGTATATAAAAAAATAAAGCAAACTGTTGAAGCCATACATAAGAATCCAGTGAGCAGAGTAGTATTCCACACAATGGAATACTACTCTGCAATTAAAAACAATGAATTCACGAAATTCCTAGGCAAATGGTCAGAACTTGAAAATATCATCCTTAGTGAGGTAACCCAATCACAAAAGATCACACATGGTATGAAGTCACTGATAAGGGGATATTGACCCAGAATCTCAGAATACCCTAGACACAATCAGCATATCAATAGATTTCTAAAAAGATGGAAGGAGAGACCCCTGGTCCTGGAAAGACTGGATGTAGGGGAACGCCAGGACAGAGTAATGAGAGGGGGTTGAACGGAGAAAAGAGGGAGGGAAGGGGGCTTATGGGACTTTCGGGGAGGGAGGAAACGGGAAAGGGGAAGTGATTTGGAATGTAAATTAAAAAAATAAAATTAAATTAAATTAAAAAAAAAAAAAAGAATCCAGTGAGCAATGTTCCCCAGCGGCCTCTGCTTCCAGGCCTGGGTCTATGTTTTTGCTGTGAGTTTCTTCTCTGACTTCCCTCCGGGATGAGAGGTGACTAGAAGGCAGAAACTGAAATAAACCTTTTCCTCCACAAGTTGTTTTTGGTCAGTGTTCTATGTAGCAACAGAAAGCAACAAGAAGAGATTATAATGATTCCTGGATCTAAAATGATGCCTTAAAAATAATTTCTTAAACAACATCACTCTTTCTTGGCAATAGTTTCTAGAATATCAAATAATATTTTGCTTTGTTCAAAAGAAGAGAGAAAAACGAGACCAATGGGATGTCTCAGTGGAATAGGGCTCTGACCAGACAAGTGGATTGATTCCCAGGACCTTGTTGTAGTAGAAGGAGAGAACGAACTCCTGTATGTGTGCTCTGGCATCCACACCTATCCCTATGTTTGTGCCCCTTCATGCATACACATTCAAACATGCATGTATACATGCATACACATACAAATATATGTAAAATTAAATTTTAAAAGAGTAGATTCTATCTGTAAAGATTTTATGATAAACTTCAGGGAGATTTTAGTTGCTTAACACACGGTTTGTAATGTAGACTATTTCTAAACATAGATCTTGGCTAAATGAGATCCTTAAGCTAGAATCCATTCATTGAGCTGTATTGACTTCAACAGTGGTGTATTTAGCATCATGTTACAAATCCTGAAAGATATAAACCAACAAAAATCCACTGCATGTTACTCCTATAAATTTCTGTGTACTAACTGAGTTTTTCCCCAAAGCTGAATGAGTAATAGCCAGAGGCTGACAAAAATGTCCCTCAACCGAAGAATGGGTACAGAAAATGTGGTTCTTTTACCCAATGGAATACTACTCAATTATTAAAAACAAGGACATCATGAATTTTGCAGGCAGATGAATAGAACTAGAAAATATCATCCTGAGTGGGGCAACCCAGACGCAAAAGGACATGCATGGTATGTATTCACTGATAGGTGGATATTAGCCAAAAAGTTCAGAATACCCCATGATGTAACTCACAGACTGTAGGAAGCTTAATAAGAAAGAAGGCCCAAGTTAGAAGGGGAACAAAATAATCATGGGAGGCAGGAAACTGGGTGGGAGAAGGGAGAAGGAGGGGAAAAGGAGGGGCAGGATCAGGTATGGGATGCCCAGAGGGCCAGGAGAATGAATTGAAATATGGAGCAGCGGGGGTTAGCGGGCAGGATGAACCTCTAGAAAGTCCCAGAGATCTGGGATGTGGGAAGCTACCAGGACTCAAAGAATACAACATTAGCCAAAATGCCCAACAGTGGGGAGATGGAACTGAAAGAGACCACCTCCAGTAGTTAGACAAGGGCCCCAGTTGAGGCAGGTGACAACCGACCCATTTTCAAAATTTTTAACCCAGAATTGTTCCCGTCTAAAAGAAATGCTGCCCCTACTTGGGATTCATCCCATGTATGCAGACCAAATCCTGATACTATGTTTGTTTTTGCCTCATAGGGCTCTATGTGAATTAACATATCAATACATGTTAGACTGCCATGTGGCAAGAATTTAAAAATTGCTATTTAGTATAAAAATGTATATTACATGAACAATATTAATTTGATTGTTTAATGAAAGACTTAAAAGATGCTAGCTAATGTTTCTATGATTTCTGAGAAATAAACATACCATATAAGTATTCTTCTGCTCAAAAAATAAATATGCATTCAGTAGAAATAACACTTCATATTTTGAGTGATAATCTTTATCCCAGCTGGCTAAATGCAACGGACTTCCTTACCTGTTGGGTTGAGGCATTCTGGCAATGAGTCAGATAGCTGATAATATACAATTAAGTTTAGCTATGATGGTTAGTACATTAAATGAAGCAAATGCACCAAGTTACAGTTATTCTGGGCAACCATTGCTGTCCATAACTTACATCATGTGTGGTGTGACTGTGAGTATGTGCTGCTACTCCCATCTTAACTCAAAAACAAGAACGGTTTTATCAGGACATGACAAGACAAACACATGAAAAAGGGTTTTTCTAAAGCTGCCTTATCTTTTTAAGCTTTCTCCAAAGAAAAACACAACTACCTCCAGTCTCGCTGAAATTTCATGATCTATGACATGAAATGACTTACACCGTGGGAGCAACTAAAGACAAAACATTAAACTTACAGTTCAGTGTAATCTGGAAGCTTCATGTCTTTTGGACACATTCTTCACTGATAAGATCATTGTCATCCCTCTAGAATTTTCCCAAACACTTCTCTATTCCACACTGTAAAGAGGGTATTGAGGCAGTTCTGTTAATCTTGGAGGAAGTAACAGGGAGGAATAGGGAGGCCTCCAGATGGGTACAGCTATTGAATGTACATCAGTCATTGTCTCTGCTGGCTTGTGATGTTGCTTCTCACAATACTGTAAAGTATTTAAAGCCTAAGAGAATTAAACTCGAGGCTGCTGCAGTACTGACTTGACAGACCTCCTGATTTCTAATCTTTGTCTCTGAGTCTTCTTTTCTATCTTTCCTAAAATCCTCATTCCTTCCTCAGAGGACGGCTCTATTTCATATCGGCTGGGCTGGTACAAGTTACCCTGTAACATGATAACAATGTCCCTGCTAGATAACACAGGTTAAAAGATACAGAAACCCAATGCCAAGAATGGGCAACTTTATTGGGGACGGTTGTTGGAAGGTCTCACATACCTCCCAAACATTACAGACTACTGCCAGTGCTATTGGCTACTATGCTGGTTGTTTTTTGTCAACCTGACATAAACTTACCTTAATCCAGAAAATATCTCCATAAGATTGGCCTACAAGCTAGTCTGTGGGGGCATTGTCTTGATTGATGACTGATTTAAGAGGGTCTAGTCCACTGTGGGCAGTGTCTCCCCTAGACAGGTGCTCCTGAATTGTATAAGAAAACATGGAAACCAAGCCAGCCAGGAAGCAGCATCTCTCTGCTTCTGTTTCTGCCTCAGTGTTCTGCCTTGAGATGTTGCTTTGATTTCCTTCATAGTAGTCTATAGCTATAAGGTGAAATAAGCCCTTTCTTGCCCAAATTGCTTTTGTTCATTGTCTTTATAACAATAGAAACATAATTAGGACAGAACTTGATACCGGGTTTATGAAGATATGCTGTCACAGAACTGATATTATGGGTTTGGGGAAGGTTGATGTGTATTGGTAAACGTTGGGCTAAGAAAATCATTGAGTACTTGGAGCTTAATTAGCTATTGTGAAAAGGTAATGAGGAAAGATATTCAAACAATGGAGGTCTGGCTTGTGAAGGTTTAGAAGGAAGTTTGCAAGTTCTTCAAGACTCTCTCAGTTTGTTAATGTGATATTTTCATTGAGATTATGTGGTCTGCTCAGCTGGGATGATGATTAGTTCCAACACCATTGAGATAAAATCTTTTGAACATCTTTCCTTAGGATCAGCACACAGGCACAGTGGTCTAAAGGAGGTCAGGGCTAAATTTTATGCTGGTAATTGAACTTCATAACTTGCAAGAATTTCTTACAGGTACTGGTTTGGCAACATGATGGGTGGGTACATAGAGAGAACCCAGGCTGTCACCCTGAGAAGCCGGAGGAGGTCTTTGGTGATGGTACAGCCTCAGATGCAGTGGTGATTTCAGGATTGGAGTCCCAGAAGAAAGTTGGGCTTGGCACTATGTGTCAGAGTCCCTGAAGAGAGGCCACAAAGCTACTGGCAAAGACGTGCCCTGTGGAGACACCAGACTATTGGAGAGGCTCGTATGGTGGGATGACCCCAAAGCACAGCAGGAGCTACAAAGTAGAGCCATCCTGAGCCTAGGGGACAAGGTGTATGAGCAGCATTCAGGTGACAGAGCTGAAGAAGTGGAGCCACCCAGTGCTTATGGAGCCTGGAGGATTGTGAGTTGGTCTCAGGAATCAAGCACTAAGCTTCTGACATTGTTGGAGTTCCGACTTGTATTGGATTATGATTGTGTCCTGGATTTTCCCTCTTGGAGTACGAATGTATTTAACTTGGTTTGGTTTTGCACAACTGAGAGACTTTGGACATTCAAAAAGATCTTGTATATTTCAAACAAAATGAATTTTTAAGACTTTTTAAAAGACTATGAGCTTGTAACATTCTATTTTGTTATATGTTCTGATGTTAAATTAAGTCAGAAGTTGGGAGTAATCAGAAAGAGAAGTTTGTGGTTTAAGAAGTGATGTGTTTGTGTATCAAGTTGACAAATGGGGTAATTGTGCTGATCAACTTGTGTGTCAACTTGACACAAAACTAGACATGTTGGGGAAGAAAGACTCTTAATTAATAAAATACATTTGTAAGACTGGTCTGCAGGCAAGTCCACGGGGTATTGCCCTGATTAATGATTCATGTAGAAAGGCACAGCCCAGGTATCGCGGGCAATACCTTTCCTGGGCTGGTTCTAGGTTGTATAAAAAGCCGGCTAAGCAAGCCACAGAAAGCAAGCCTCCATGGTCCCTGCTTCAGTTTCTGACTCCAGGTCCATGCTTTGAGTCCATTCCCTGACTTCCTTTCATGATGATCTGCAACCTGAAGTTGAAATAAATCCTTTCTTCTTGATATTGCTTCCAGTCATAGATTTATCACAGTAGAAGCCTAACTAGAAAAGTTACCCTTCAGAACTTGATGTTAAGACTGTACTGCTAAGGACACCACATCCTTGCAGCATATAACATGTACTTACAAACCTGATGCTAACCTGGAAGCATCGTTTCTACTGGCATTCTTTATTGTGCTGAAAAGTGCTATGCAGGGGATTGGAGGAGAAAGTAACTATCAGTCTTATGCAGTCGTGAATCCTGCAAGCTATGCTCATTGCTGTACCCATGGCACAGATATCAAAGATATAACCAATCACTTTGTGATTCAGTTGAAGTCCTACTAGACAAGTTGAACCCCATACCTGGCACTATTACGGAGAAAAGAACCAATGACTAGACAAGTCATAGATCTTTGGGGGAAAACCTACTACTATTATTCTGCTTAATGGACATGGTATTAAAATGACTCCTAATGACTTATTGGTATATTTAAAGAGTAATGCACCTCTCATCCCTTATCAGCAAAGCTTCTGTTTGCAGAGGATGGTAATTAACACAAAAACTCACAGCTCTCCAAGGTGCATAAAATAGGAGACGAGAGAAAATCAAACCTAAATGGGACATCTATACAAACACCCTATTCCCAAGGCTCATGAATCACTACGGAAGAGAGGTCAGAATGTGTAGTAACCAAAAGCAGTGGACTAATACAAGCTACTTATTTCTAAATAATCTCTTCCCCGCCTCCTCATTAATATACATTAGGCACATGTCCCTCAATTTACTAACAAATTCTCTACCGAATGGATTATCCAACTACCTTTTGTATAAATCCTTAAGTTCTATTACCCCCCAACACTAGGTTAAATTATTGCAAAGATAGAGAAATTTCTTTTAAAATCAATCTGAAATCCTTTCCCTTTAGGTCAATATTTCTATATTAAAAATTGTTCTGGGTGCTGCTGGTGGGTAAAGACATCCAGAGTCTTGCCTGCCATGTGGGCTGCTGGTGAGGGAGCCATCAAGATGTGCAAGCATATGATGGAGAGATGGGAGAGCAACAGAAGTGGAACAGTTTGAGCACCAAGAAGAGGGGGAGATCTGGAGATGTGAGGGTGATGAGGGATAGCCTGATGTGAGTAGCTGGTGCTGGCACCTGAGGCCTTTGTGAAGTCCTAGCCTGTGCTATTGCTGTGGGTCATGTCGGAGTCCATGTCTAGTCAGCAGCAGGGGTCTGTGTAGATGTCTATGGCCCATGTTACCACCAAAGGCTGCGTGGACATCCTGGGCTGGGCTGTTGCCTGGGATCATGTTGATGTTTAAGGGCTGCTCAAAGCTGGCCTTGCTCCTCGCTGTCTTCAGGACTTGGCAAAGTGGGCCCTACACCTTGCCTGGACAGCACAGTAGAGCTGACCCTGATGAGCAGTGGTGTTCAGGTGATCTGGCCCAAGGGCATGAAGGCAAAAGCAGGAGAGCTGGCCCTTGCCTTCCAGGTGGATGAGCTGGACCCTACTGTATATGAAAGGGGGAGTTGACCATGGCCCTTGGTATCCGTGGCACTTGGGTGAGCTATCTGTGGCAGTGCTGGAGAGCTAGTTCTGGTGTGATGAATGCAAGAGAGCTGGTGGGCTGACCAACTCAGCTACCACCCAGGCCCAGATCTAAGATTTCGAGTTGGCTTAGCCCAATATGGACCCCATTTATGAATATCAGAGACCAGGAATGGGGTCAGTCCTATATATCCAAAGCTGCAGGATCACCATGACCCAAGGCAACAATGGAATTTCCAAGAGGAGACCCAATGAGGATAAATATTGACTATATAACAGAAGTCAGAGGCCTGAAACCAGACCAATGACTCATTTCGAGGAACATTTGCAAGTAAAGATATGTGGACAAAGGGACATACTGTGTCACACACTGGCACTCTCCAGCTTCCTCAGCAAGGTGGGTTTTGTTGTTGATTCTTCTTTTGTTGTGTTTTTGTTTTTTGATTTCTATTGGTGGGGTGGTGGCCGAGGTAGAAAGCAGTTCCAAATATCAATAAAAAGTTTACTTTTTTCTGTACATTCCTCATGTTTTGGAAGCTTTGGGTAAGTAAAAGAGGCTAGAAAGAGTACAAACTTCATGTTCATTTTCCTCTTCTGTAATTTGCTTCCTCATTTTTTACTCAAATAACAAAGAAACCATTGTTAGTTCATTCCTCCATTGGTTGATTCAGAAAATGTTAGTGGAGTATCTACTACCAGGCATACAAGCAGTGGTAAAATTTAAAGATTCAATTGATGTGTAAAATAGGTGTTAATAATGTCTGGGAGATTATGATAAGCAAAGATTGAACTTCCAATTCTATCATTTTTCTCCACTGTTATCTCAAGGGAAAATGTACAATTTGTGACTCAATGGGAAAAAATAGGAGTCCAAAAATCTGAAGAGATATGAGTATATTTTGTTTAGTTTTTCTATTTTATTTTTTATTTTCCACCAGTAAACTTCAATGTCTAGATTTTATGTGAATATTGCCTTCTAAAGATAGAGCAATATATTTGTCACAGTCATACACAGAAGAGAAAGCAAGACTTCGGGAAAGGTAAGATAAAGCGTGTCAGGACTCAAGGAAGAAATCGTATATGTACCAGGGTATCTTTCTAAGTGGTATTATGTATAAGGTCAACAACATGAGAAAATGCCTTCTATTTAATATTCAATGACTGTGCTATACTTTGTAAATTCAGAAACACTGGGATTTTCTTACATGAACTGTTTGTCTTTTTTTAAAATATATAAATGCATAGTATTAAAAAGAAATGAACAGATAAGCGTGATGTTTACATGGTAGTACAGCAGACACTGTATACTTGGGACACAGGACTTATAGGAACTGAGCTAAAACTGACCTGGAGGCCTCCTCCTTCATGACTGGCTTTTGCAGTATCCTAGGATGCTACACAAACTGCTAAGTCAGAGGAGAAGATGTAGTTCTACCCAGCTGCAAAGCCTATGAAGCACAAACATAGCTGGACCTGCAAGATGTACAGAGGTGAAACAGTGCTACTTTTGTTTTGGAAGTCACCAATAGAGGATTTCTATGCCTGGTACTATAAACCTAAAAATAACAAAAACAAAAACAAAAACAAAAAACCAATACCCATAATACTTATAGCTAGAGTTAACTTTATTCTAAATACTAATCCTTATATGCACAGGGAAGTGTATTTCTCAAGCCTCTTCAAAAAATATTCGTTTTTCAACAGATGGAGACAATTACCGACACCCACAACTGTTCAAACTGTAGAGAATAATTGACCATAAAGTGCTCAACCCCAAATGAAACATCTGCAATGCACTTATAGTTCAAGCAAAATCACAAAATTGGGAGAGGATAGATTATAGGAACCAGAAGACCAGGAGAGTTGCTGCTAGATAATGTTCTTGATCATCTTGGTCATGCTAGGACAACTGCATCCACAAAATCTCAACAATACAGTTCCTTCAGCAAGACCTACCTGATGACAATACCAGGTTCCTTCTGAATGCAGAAGAAGTTCCACATTATCTCATTGATGAAGAGCTACATGCAATTAAAGACTGCTGAGAGAGAGAGAGAGAGAGAGAGAGAGAGAGAGAGAGAGAGAGAGAGAGAGAGAGAGAGAGAGAGAGAGAATCCATTTCCTCCAGAGTTGAGTTTCCACATAGTTTGATCATTTTCAAACTCAGCCATGGGCACACATGCACACACACATACACAAACACACACACACATGCACTCAAGACAAAGGGGCAGGAGGGATGCAAAAGCAATGTTCATGTACGGAGTTTAAAACAAATTCTTTTGAATACATATCCATTGGGTTGAGATGTAGTTCATTGTTACAGGAAATAAACAACAACAATAATGAATGAATAAACAGTAACTCTCAGAATTTCAATCTAACCTTATCGAGTCAATTCTCTTATATTTGCAAATGTTTGTTGAATATCCACTGGGTGTCAAATCTTGATGATGGAATAATTATTCACCATGGCTATTACCCATTAAAATACTTTTCCACTGTTGTATATGATTCAGCAGGTCTCAGAAATAATTAGCATATACATTATGTAATTCTTAAAGGAATGGTGCAGAAAATTATACAAAATATTTTTCTCTGTATGCATAACTGTTCATTCTACTGTAACAACTCATTGGTTAGAAAATTGTACATTAAAAAGAAATATGAAAAATGTATGGGTGATAGAAAGTGCAAATGGGAATTAAGTTTGCAAATGTTTTTGAGATTGAAAAAAAATTCAGACAAATAAAAATCTGCTGTGGAAAGTTACTTAGAAGTGATGATAAATAAAAGATGGGGAAGCTGCAGAAGGCAGCCATGATGCTACAGACTTCTAGGAAGCTACAGACTCCTAGGATGCTACAGCCAGCCAGCCAGGATGCTACAGACAGACAGATAGACAGGACGCCACAGACAGACAGGATACTACATAAGACAGAATTCTTCCCACAGCCAGAATGCTACAGACAGACAGCATGCTACAGACAGCCACCCACAATGCTAGGAGGGCTCCAGGGAAGGTGACTCTGTCTAGGTGGTTATTTATGTTTGACTTATTGAGAAAACTGTAGTAAATCCTTCATCTTTGATTTGACTAGTCTACGCATATAATCCACCCAAGGGAGACTTTCTTTTATTCAAGATAGTTTGTTTATTCAATAATGTTTATTGAATTCCAAGAAAAAACCTTTAATATTTTCCATGTATAGCTAAATCCTATTTGTTTACCATTTGCCTGATAACTTCCTTGTATTATTATTATTATTATCATCATCATCATCATCATCATCATCATTATTACTAAAATCAAATATTGTTGGGTGCTGCAGATATTACCCAAGTCTCTACATATGGTAAACAAGTGTTTGATCATTGAGCTATAGCTTCATCCAGAGTCATATGCTATTCATTCCCTTCCCTTGGATGTTGAATACCCATATCAAACTCTTCCCTTTCAAACTTCTTCCCAAAGTTCTTTACCCCAATCTACTTAATTCCATTTCCTCAGAGGCTTAGGCACAAATCTATAGAGTCATCCTCATGCTCTTTCCTTTGTTTCTTATATTCGTGTAGTTGACCTCTTAGGCAACCCTGTTGGCTCTTCCATCCAAACATGCCTGGTGTCTGAGCAGCTCTCTCTGGTTTCCCCGTTTCCCCATCTCTCATGCAAACCATACTATTCTGTTTCTGTCACTAGGCTCTCGCTGTTCTCTTTTCAAGAGAGACAAGAGTAATCTTGTTAAAATCTTAGTCAAATGGTCCTAAACAGTTCAAAATTCCTTTCAGGTATCCCATTCCACACCGACCAAAAGCCACAGTCTCCAAGACTCTTCCACCAAGTCTGTGCCTTCATGTCCTGTCACCTCTCGGTGCACTGTCATTCCTTAAATAGCACACTCTAACTTCTGACTTCTTAGGCATTTATACTTTGTCTGGAATTCTTGTTCATAACCATCACCCACTGTTGCTTGACTTCCTCTCAAATTGATCTGTTCTCAGTGGGAGCTTCCTTGCATCTTCAGACTAAAATCTCTCTCTTCATTCCTCCCTCTCTCCCCCCTCTCTGTCTCTGTGTATCTCTTTCTGTCTCTTTCTGTGTCTGTCTCTGTCTCTGTCTCTCTCTCTCTCTCAATTGTTCTCTCTCTCTATCCTTTCTTCTTTTCTTTCTTCTCTTGCAACTTTTATGTAATTGATTTACAATCCATCCCACCCTACCACCACAGGTATCATGAGGGCAGTATATCTTTATTTTGCTGCATTGCAAGTGCCAAATAGAGATGGTAGAGAGAAAGCTGATACACAAATATTTAGTAAATTAATACATTTATAATTCATGGAGTCATAATAATGGACTAGATGAAAATCTTAGCAAAATGAAAAGAGGAAATATAAGAATAGAGATGTACTCGCTAGATTGTATGTCAACTTGACACAAGCTGGAGTTATCACAGAGAAAGGAGCCTCCCTTGAGGAAATGCCCCCATGAGATCCAGCTATAAGGCATTTTCTCAATTAGTGAGCAAGGTGGGAGGGCCCCTTGTGAGTGGTACCATCTCTGGGCTGGTAGTCCTGGGTTCTATAAGAAAGCAAACTGAGCAAGCCAGTAAGTAATATCCCTCCGTGGCCTTTGCATTAGCTCCTGCTTCCTGACCTGTTTTAGGTCCAGTCTTGACTTCCATTGGTGATGAATAGCAATGTGGAAGTGTATGCTGAATAAACCTTTTCCTCCCCAACTTGTTTCTTGGTCATGATGTTTTGCGTGTGAAGACAAACCCTGACTTAGATAGGAGGAAAATAATATGGAGAGAGGAAAGAAAAAAGAATGGAGAGTGGTTAGGAGGGACAGAGGAAGGGAAGGAGGGAGGGAAGGAGGGAGAAAAAAGGGAGGGAGGGAGGAAGGGAGGGAGAATGGGAAGCAGGGAGATTCTTTCAAGTACATTTCTGGCCCATAGACATTATTTTTTTCCTATCAAGCAGCTTAATAAGTAGGAATAACCAATCACTTTTCCCCTTTCCTTATTTTCCAGTCCTACTACCAAAATCTCTTTAGATAGCAATCCTTTAACATTGGTAGTTTCTGACAAGCCTGCCACACCCAAACAGCTCTGATCACAGCCTTCTTTCAGCTGATGCATGAATTACAAATGAGGCTTTCCAGCAATAACTGACTATAAGGCTACACATTTTAGTGTCCCAAATTTACATAATGATGGTATTTCTAAGAGAAAAAAAAATAAAATCAGTCCTTGGAGTCTCTTACATTGGAAGGAATTTTTACTGGATCAAAAATAATTTTGGAGAAGATATTGTACCGTCAGGGTTGAGGTTATAAAACGGGAGTAAATAATTAGAAAATGAGATTGAAAAGTTCTACTTGGTTTTATATTTCATAAGATCACCAGCTAGTACTTTTCACTACATTTTATGAAAGTCATCTGCTACACAGTGAGCTCAAGCAAACACAAATGACCTTCTATTTCCATCTCTGAAACCCATATCACAATGATTCAGAAGTGCTCCATTCAGAATATAATTCACACACAATTATGCTCCATATTTGTAAGAAATCTAGTACATAAATCTCTAAATGGAACAGTTTAACCAACTTTAAAAGAATGAGCTGCTGAATGGACTCATAATGATATAATGTAGAAGCACTAAAATTGAAAGAATATAGCCACCTTGTAAATTCTCTCCATTTCATATTTATGCTCTTTCTTCTATTTATTGTATCATATATCAAATCATTCTGCTTCCTTAGAAAGTCATTTTTATAAGAATAGCACTGGAGACACAAGTCATCTAACTCTAAAGGAGAAACTTAAGGATACCTGACCTCCTATTTGCAGCAGACATATAGGGTTTGAAATGCAAAGAAGTCCTGTGGACATAAGTCAAATGGCAATATTTATATGTTCACTAAGCTGAGATTTTCTTGGGTGAACAATGAGTCTGGATAAATGTGCACATTTGGAAAGCAACATAATCCTAGACTTTCAACAGGCAGCTAATAGGAGTCATGAATAATGTGGTGGACTCTCCCACAATAAAAGTAAGTGGCTTTATATATTGAGCAATCCTTCATCTTAAGTGTCAAAAGTTAGGGTAGTTAATATACACACTGGCCTTAGAAATAATGCTGAAAATTGTTGATAAGATTGGATTATTTAAATTGGTACTAAATTGTGCTCTTTGATTTCTTTTTTATGAGCAGTAAATGGGCTCACCTCATTTGATAACATGGCATCTAGTGCTATTTCCTAAGATGATGCAAGTATTACTTGGTTTTACCTTTCTTAAAATACATTTATCTCACAAGATTTAAAAAATTCTTCTATCCATTGACAATAAACACCTAGAGTATGCTTTGACTACCTACCCATTATCAAATATTCATATTTATCATCTTATATATTTATGGCTTTTTTAAATTTAATCTATGAATATTCTTTTATTAGAGAAATAAAACATCATTAACTTATTACTCAGAGGAAGGCCATGCTACCCATTTTATTTATCTATAACAGCAATTCAGATGTGTAAAATATTTTTAATTTATAAGGCACTTGCATCTACAAAATAACCATATGCCAGAAAATTCTTAAAGGCTAAGAGCATCTTTGCAAGGCATAAATTTTACTGAGAGGTGAATATGTAACAGAGGTTTACTAAAGCTAATGTAATGTAGTACGGAGAAGAATTTAAAGCTGCACATATTTTTCATACAAAAATTAATCTCAAGCTTAGCTGTCTGCTCACAGCATGACATGTCTGGACCTATAAAACCTTGAGAGATATAAGAGTCAGAGATTGGTGGCACACTGAATGCACAGCTAGACTATTTTAAACCTTCTAATTGGTATGTGGTAAGGAAGTAAGTCTTAGATATGCCTGTATAAAGGAGGACACTGAGGATAGAAATCCAATCATCATCCTATTTAGTGAATTGTGAAATATGGAACTCAATTACAGGTCTTAGATCTATCAGACTAAATGCCTTTCCTAAAATTTACATTTTTTAATACTCACAAAGGAGAAAGAAACAAAGGAAAAAGTAGCTAAAACCCAGACAGGAGTGGAATTGGTAATTAGAGGTGACTCCTAAGGCTTACATACATTTTTTTTTCTGATTAGTAAAATTTTATTTCAGTAAATTTCATCAGTGGGGGAATTTTAAGATTTTCATTTGCCATAAAGATATAACACAAGTCTTTTATGTAAACATTTATCTATCATAATCTTTCAATCTGTCAACCTATACACATTTCTAATTTTCTATGCATCTATTATGAATAGAGTATACAAATAAAAATTTAAAAGGAAACATTTCTTGATTACAATAATGACTTTAGTGAAACTATTCATTGTAAGACACTCAAGACAGGATGAAGTTACAAGCTAAGTCAGATCCTGGACAGTCATATGGAAATAGAATATTGATTCTTAAAAGTTGTGCTCTTTTACACAGACACCATACATAGATAAATACACCACACATACACACACACACACACACACACACACACACACACACACACACACACACACCAAGAAACAATAGTGTAAGAAGTGGAGTGATTGCTCAGCAGTTAAGATAATCTTGCTGATAAACCGGTTCCATTCACAGCCATCACTAATTCCAGATCCAGGGATCAGATGTCTTCTTCTGACTTCTGTGGACAACAGTCATGCACAAAATGCACCTGATACAAGATTTCACACTAGTTATGTGTCACCTGTATATTTTGACTTATACATATAAGGACAATGAAAATGACTTAATCACCAGTCTTTTCTGTGAAAATTAAATGAGAGGATACATAGAACATATTTTGTAAGAATGCAATAAAATTGGAAGAGATTCATTTTACATAATTTTTGTTTACATTCAACAGTTAAAATTAGAATATTAGACAAACACATGTCTTGATTATTTTAAGGTATTCTTTGTTGGTTAATTAAAATAAGGTTTAAAAATTTAAATTTCATAAATTTCTATTTTAGGCAATACCAAAATTTTTTAAAAAAATAACAAAATTAAAGTTCACGTTAAAACATTTCCTTATCTAAACTTGATTTAAATTAGGGTTTTTTTTAATATTTTATTTAACAGATATTAAAATATAATTGAACATTTAAACACATCTACTTGTGTTCTTCATTGATTTCCCCTTTCAGTGATGCTTAGAATATGAAATTGTGTTAAATCCTTAAATACATAAGTCAATGGTCAGTGAATGGTCAGATTTTTCTAATGACTTTGGTTTTCATGTCTTGTGGACCCATTTACCTCATATATTTTGTTCAAGTACAAAGCTAATTTTAAGCACCTGTTCATGTGCACCCTGAATTTGTTTTTATCGATTAACTGCCGATATATACATTTTTTTTTTGCCTAATCAATAGTGTTTCGGTCGTATTTTAGCACCTCATACATAACTCTCAAGGTTGCAACTATTTGAAAAGGGTCTGGCAATTTTGATCTTGTCTCTGTAAACACCCTGTCCCTGTGCTCCAAGCCAACATTTGAACATTTGCTATATTTACCTTTAAATGAGCATACATGTTCTTTGAAAGAGGCCTAGTTATCTCTTCATTTTTCAAAGAATTGAGAAGTTAAATGAAGTCATGGGATCTTTCTGTAGACCCCCAACAGTGGCTGACTGGAGTTTCACTGTAAATATCTTGACTGCTGATGTTCCTACCCTGCCATAATCCTCTCCTTAAAAGTGGGGTAGAAATTGATGTGACTCTACTACTTGAGAAAAGTCTGTCATTTGACTACTAGCCTTGTGTAAGCTGACTGACTTATTCTCATTGAACAATGAAGGATGCAAAAAGTCCTGTGTTGAGAATACTCACCCTCATGGCAAGTTGCTGCTGACAGTCTACAGCTTCCAGCTCAGTGTGACAGCTAGATTATGTCAAAGCCTTCATTGCATACAGACACAAGAAACTATATTCTGCACGGGCCTGAACATGAGTATCCCCCAACGTGAGCCTTCCAATGAAATCGTTACCCAACCCTTGCTGGCTCTCATCCAGTGAGAATGCCTCTGGGGAGCCATTCAAACTGTTAGAACTCCTGATCTATGTAGACTGTGAGGTCATAATGGTGTGTTATTTTAACTACTAGTGTTGGAGTAATTTAGGAAAAAGTAATATAAAAAACCCTGGATGGGAAAAATACTGCCCAGAATGTTCCAGAAGGGGAGGGATGAAAGACACAGTTCTGTCTCCTCGAGGGAACTGCGCTGCGCTGCTGGTGTTTCCTCAGCTGTCATAGCTATGGGTTTTGAAACAAATTCAGGAGGGATTGGAACTCAGAGACAGTACTGCCTAGTGGACAGGAGTTTTCCTCCTTCTTGAATTCAAGTATTTTTATTCAGAAAATGCAAATCATCTCCTGAGTCATTATTATTCAGCATCAAAAATGAAATGTTTGAATTAAGATTTTGCTTACTCGTCGGGGGAAAAAAAATAACAACATTCTTTCGTTTCTCCTGTGTGCCTTGATTTTCCTGGGTGCCCTTTGTAAAAAGTCAAGACATACCCAGGGAAACAGGACCGAATTTCTGAGACTTGGGAGCCTTGTTGCCTAGTTACATAAACTATTAAATGTCAGAGAGAATCCTCTGGAAGGAAGAGCGAAAGTGTTAGTAAATTACTAACACAAACTTTTGGCTGTTGTAAAGTTGTGAAGACCATTCAGAACGAAATTAACCAGATATAGTGACAAGTAATGCATAGTTGCTTGTTACCTTATGTCCAGTTTCTAAAAGCCTAGCATCTTGAGACATAATTACATCAACTTATACTTTTATAGGTAAACATTCTGTTAGCCCTAGGAGTTGTTTTGCCCTCAGTTTATAATGTTAAGACCAATGTATCCTAGGACTGCTTTTACTGGGATACCAGGTGAAAATTCATCCCTTGGCTCACTTAGAATCCCATCTATTAACGGAGCCCAGTGCCATGGGATTGGCTCTAGTATCCTCTTTCCCTTTAGCTGTTAGATGTAATTTTTAGCTTCTAGTTGCTGACAGCATTCTTTGGCTCATTGCCTCTTTCTCCAACTCCAAAGCCAAAAACAGTGCCTTGAAGCATTCTCATATTTCAGATTTACCTTCTTCATCTCTCTCCAACTTTTCTCATCCACTGAATCTTTCTGACTCTAGACAGAGAAATTCCTCAGCTTGTCAGGGGTGATGTGACTAGACCATACATCAGCAGGATAATCTCTCATTTCAAAGACGGGGCCCTCTTCACATAAGCAAAATCCTTTTGCCAGCTAATTACACTCTAGTCACAGGTTTGGGGATAAGGGGGAGGGTACCTTAGGAAGTCATTGCTCCACCATATGATTCTTAAATTCAGATAAAAAATAGTAACATAAATTATAAACAGCTATAGGGAACCAGAAAAATCCTCAAACTCTGGGAAACATTGTTCCAAAAGAATATTATTGTTTATATTTGATAATCTTGATTAAGAATTGATCAAATTGGCCTAGAGTAAGGAATGTAACCTTTTCATCAATTTTTTCTTCTACTTAACAAAAAATTGATCATTGCTAGAGAGATGGCTCATTGGTTATTTCCAGAGAAAGTCAGACAAATTCTTAATTATGCAATAGTAAGTAAGTATTGTATTCAAGTTTAAACAATTTTTATTGAGAGAAGAAAATATAGATCCCTTTGTTTCTCTTCATGCGTCTCGAAATCATGTAAGGAAAACTGGGCAACGATAGTTTTAAAAGTTTCTGATCTTTCTTGTCATTTCAAGTTTGCTCTCAGTACTTGTGGCCATACCGTGTCCACCCTGATGTAGTCTACACCTCAGGCACTGTAAGACAAAAGACCTCTGCCATCTGTTACTTGTCATGGCCGTGGTGTTGTATCACAGCACCAGAAAAGTAACTAAAGCTACAGGACTTCATTTTTCTTTATGAGACAATAATATTCTATTCTGTATGTACTTTTCCTGGACCTGTTTTTGCTAACTACTCCAATACTTTCCATTCCCACCAGCAGAACATGACATTCTAATTTTTCCACTCCCTTACTCATACTCAATTCATTTCCTTTTGTGTTCTACATTCATTTCTAATCTAAGGTATCTTGTTAAAGCAGTTTAAGAGACTAGGATACCTGACAGCATTTAGTGTCTGTCTATGTGTTTCTTGTTGGTTGGCTTATCTTCTAAGGGGAAACATCTATTCAAGTCTTTTCTTCTTTCTTAAAATCAGTTTGCTTCACTTTGTCAATTTTGCCAATTATTAGTATTTGACTCACATGAAATAAATTATTTCAAAGAATTTCCTATCATTGTGAGTTGTCTTTTATACTTTTAATGTGATCTTTTGATACATATAAATTTAATTTAGAAAAAGGATACAGATACACATACACATACACATATAGATATAGCCTTGGTTACTTAAAAGTTTGGTGTCACATTTGAAAACTATTGTGAAACCTAGAATCATAAAGGTTAAAAATCTCTCTTTTTCCACAGCAGTGTTATAGATTTAGTTCTTACATGAAGTTCTTTCTTTGATCCACAATTTATACTGCCTTCTACTTTTTTCTTTTTAATAATATAATTTATTATTATTATTACTCCATGTGTGTGTAATGTCCATGTGGGTATGTTTGGCATGGTATGGGTGTGGAGGCTAGAGAATAACTTTGTGAACTTCTCGCACTCTTCCCACCTTTACAAGGATTCTGGGATTGAACTTCCACAATGAACCCCTTCATCCACCTTGAAGCCATCTTGCTGATTCAACTTCTACTTTTCTAAGATTAAAATTCAAACAACTAAATATTTTGTTCATGGTATTGTTATTTGCAATTCTGTGGCACAGGTATAAAATTCTTCTCTCATTTCAAAGGGAAACCTAAAGAATGGACAGCATTGCTCTTTATTGTACTTTCTCCATTTTAATAATTAAGAACAGAGATCAGGGACTTTTACAACTCCAGCTGCTCAGGGGTTTTTTTTTCTTACATGGTTTTGAGATGGATGAAGAAAAAGGGAAGAATCTGAATTTTCTTCTCTCAATAAGACATTTCTTAAATTTAAATATTTGTTATTGCATGGCTAAGAATTTGTCTGACTTCCCCTTAAATATGATTGTATTAGCTCCCTATTACTAGTATGAAATATATTCAACAAATAACTATAATTAAATCAGGTTACTTTTGCTGACAATTGTAAAGCTTTGATTGAAGGTTGTGTCATTTTGGGCCTGTCATGAGGAAGGAAAACCACAAAGGGAATGCATATGAAGTAACTCACAAACCTTGTGAACTGGGATCAAAGAACAGTAAAAAAGACAAAGGAAACATGATCTCTTCCAGGGGATGACCCTAACATATTAAGTACCTATGTCTAGGTCCCATCTCTGGGATGTTCTACCACATGCTGCTAGTAATAAGGGTTAGGAAATTGTGAGAACATGGAAAACAGGGAATACTCACCCAACCGTAGGATAACCTGAAAACTCATGAAATGTAATGAATACTAAATAATTCATCTGTGATCCATTATTGACCCCTCAACTACACTGGATATTTTGTTCTAACAGGGCCAATATATACTATAAAATGCCATCAAATAATTCATGGCAATAAAGTTACTTAAGATAGTAGAGGCCCATCTCATAAAATCACTCCATCTGATTAGAGGTCAAGATTTTGACTAAGTAGGTCCTACTTTTGGAAGGTAAGAGGAGGCCAGGAATAGACTCAACTCTACGGCCAATATTTCGGTCAGTCATGGCCTGCAAAATGAAGCCTCAAAACAGTCTCTGGATACTGAAGCTTGAATGAACTGCTCTGACTGTCAATCCCAAGTCTCTAACTTCTTCAACTTTAGATTATGACATTTCAACTTATAATTATATGAATGTATAATCACACAAGCCTTCTGTGTTCCTCCTTCAATATAGCATTTTGTAAGTTATGTGTAGCATTCAGCACAAAGGCCTTGTCCTAAATGAGTTTTACTCAGGTCTAAACTAATGTAACAATTGTGAGCCCAGGGGCGACTTGGGCAACCTATGGTATGTTAAATGTTGGCTAAGTCTAGGTTTTTGCCTTAGCACATTCTCACTGTGTATGTGTTGGGGGGAGACTTATGTAGATATAACCTCATTAGAAATTAAAGGACCTCACATTGACATGGAATGTAAAGATTACTCTAGGTGCAATGAAAGCATTGCACCTGGACTTCTCTTAAACTTGCCTCTACATATCATCTATTGGCTGGTTTTAATTTGCATCCCATTTCTATGATAAAACTATATGGATTTGCAATAAGTTTTGTGGTTTTCATAAAGTAGAGACTATGTAATCCGAATGCATGAGGCAGCTAGTCAGAACCTTAAATGTGTAGTAAATCTTGAAGGCTGGGTTAACCTATTGGATGACTGTGCCCGGGATTCCTGTTTTGCCACATCCTGGTGTCTACTCAAAGACTGGATGGCAAAGGAAATAGGAAGCTACTTGTGGGTCAGAATTGCCTTATTGCTCCACACATACTCAAACACACACACACACACACACACACACACACACACACACACACACACACAAATACACACACACCAATCCAAAGCAATTGAATTTCCAACATTATAGAGATATGGCTGAAAACCATGTATCTCCAGAAAAATCTGTTAAAATAGCTAAGAAATAAAAATAACATAAATGTCCTTCAACGGATGAATAGAAAATGAGAGTGAAGAACTTAGATTCTAGTGGCACTGGGATCCTATTCAACTGTAATGAAATTTCCTATCCAGGCAAATGGAAGAAGCTAGAAAATATTCTACTGAGTGTGGAAAATTATAGCCAGAAGGACAAATGCCAAATGTTGTGATATTTGTGTTTCTGGCTCATATTCTTTAGATGTGAGTGTACAACCTAGACTAAATGCAAAAACCAGGAAAGTGAAATGGGATTTTGTGGGGTTGCATGGAGAGGGAGTGGTCAGGAGGAGGACAAGGGAGGGGTGCTATGGAGGGGGTCTTGGGGGAAATGAGAGGGAATAACTAACATAAGTGTATCTGAAAAGGCATGAAAAGATATATTATATTCATCTATTTTACTTATAATATATGTACCATTATATATACACATAAATGGTTTAAATGAAGTTATTTCACTTGGGATGATAACGTTTTCCCAAAAGCCATAGATGATCTAACAAAAATCCAAGTACAAAATGTGAAAACTCTCCTTTCCAATTGTTGGTCAGGGAGTTCTAGGACTCTCAAAAACATACAGACTATCATTACTGCCCCTGGTTGTCTCCTAGAAATTTAAAGGAAGCTCATATTGCTGAAAATAGTGTACACTTCAGACATAGAACTTAGAGGAATGGAGATAGATATGATCTGGAAGCCTATGTCTCATATGCAAACCTCAGCAAAGATCACCATGTAAAAATGTCTCCAAAGAGTCAATAGTTAAATTTATTATATTCTGGGGATAACCAACAGCTAGCTGTCTTGTTACAATAAGTATCTCCTCAAAACGAGAGCATTCATTCCTGGTACTGTAAACCTATTTGACTACCTGTGACTGTTAAGGTGATAGCCCAGAAGAGAGCCCACCACTCACATGTTCTGAGATGCAAAATAATCCCTAACTACATTCCAAAACTATCCTTGTACTCACAGATAAGTAAAGTTTTCACCCTGCATGAAATAAGTTTCTTCTTGCAACAGATTGAGACCATTACAGAGAGCCACAATTGATCAAAATGTAGAGAACAGATTAACCATGTAGTGATGCAACTGATACATCTATAACACCACCCCTACGTCTATGACTCAAGGAACATCCTGAAAGAGAAGGCTGAAATATTGTTAAGAGCCAGAATACCAGGATGACTACTATAAGATTGTGTCTTTTGTATAGGAGAGGGAAGCTGCACTCATGAAATCACAATATTTTTACCTAAAAAAAAAAATCCCTGAAAGGAGCAAATCTCATATCTATATGAAAACGTGCCCCTTATTTAAAGATCTGCAGGTAATTAAAGATTTCTGAGAGAGGAGAATCAGTCTTCCTTAGGGATGAACACCCTAGTTGGGTGTTCGATACCAAGTATCTGACCCTAAAAACCATAAATAGTGTGTGTGTGTGTGTAGCATACATATTATAAATATGTAATAATGTTAATTTAAAAGGGGGGTATAAATTTGAGAGGAAACAGGAAAAGCAGGGTCATGGAGGAGGGGAACAGAAAATGCGAAGGCAGTATTCATATATGAAATCCACCACAAAAAATTCTAAATGCAGCTGTGATCGAAAACTCACCAACATCTCATTAATCACCTACATCTAAAGCCATTTATTCATAGAGATGAGGGAACACAACGGGTACTGACAGTGTGAAGAGCAAGCATTTCTAGGAAGAATACTGACTCCTGACAGTTTTCAAAGTAGGCTTTTCAAGTCCCTGAAGGGATCATATACTCTGGAAGCAGGAGAGAGTAAAGAGAAGGGGCAAAAGGCTAGACCAGCATGACCTAGTATCATCACAGCTGACAAAGAAGGGGAGGAGGACTGCTGCACAGCCTAGGAATGTCTTTCTACAGTGTGGCAACTTGCTATACAGAAGGAAAATGAAAACTTGGCATTCATTTCTGAGTTAGGAGAGTTGAAGGTGACTTTCAGTCACATCATTGGGCTAAAACCTGATGTCAGGACTGAAAGGGCAGCAAGGGAGAAAGAGAAAGGTCAAAGGTCAAGCTTGGCTGGGAGGAGGACTGCCTGAAAAACATGGGATGACTGACTTCGCAAGTACAAGCTGAAGACAAGGCCAATTGAAGAGCTAAAGGACAGAGTAAAGGTCATGAAGACCAATGAGCAGAGGAGGGTTGTATTGAAATGAAGAGCTTACCTAAAGGATCAAGTCTCTCTCCATATAAAGTGTGCTGAGGAAGAGAAAACCAGATTAACCTGTGCCAGAAGAAACCTCAAGAACATTGCAGAGGTGGAAAGGCTTGCCCGCAGTCTTGAAGGTAGATGATGATGCTGGGAAAAAGGATGAATAGGGGTCTAGGCACAGAACACTGTGAAGATGTCAGGTGAGTGGATTATCTATCTTCACAGGAGTTTTATAAGGTGAGGAGTCCAAATGGAAAGTGAGAAACTGTTTTACTCCTAGAATTTCTCTGTAAGAATTATATTATCCAGCTATTAAAAAAAGAGGACATCATGAGTTTTGCAGGCAAATGGATCGAACTAGAAAATATCATCCTGAGTGAGGTAACTCAGACCCAAGATGATATAAATGGCATGTACTCACTAATTAGTGGATATTAACCAAAAAGTACAGAATACCTAGGATACAACCCACAGACCCTAAGAAGTTTAACAACCAGAAAGGCCCAAGTGAGCATATTTATATTCTACTTAGAAGGGGGAAAGAAATAATCAGGGGAGGCAAAGGGAGGGAGGCGCTTGGGTGGAAGAGGGGGGAGGGGAAAAGGGGAATAGAATTAGGTATGGTGATTGAGGAGAGAAGCCCAGAGGGCCAAGAGAATGAATGGAGATAAGCAACATTGAGGGGTAGGGGAGGGAGGGGAGCCTCAAGAAAGTTCCACAGACCCAAGACGTGAGAGACTCTAAGGATTCAATGGGGGAGACCTTAGCCAAAATGCCCAACATTGGGGAGATGGAACCCAAAGAGTCCACATCCAGTAGATAGACAAGGTCTCAAGAAGAGGGATGGTATTACTAATTCACAGTCAAAATTTCTGTCCCAGAACTGTTACTGTGTAAGAGAATTGCAGGGGCAAGAATGAAGAAGAGACTGAAGGACAGGAGGTTCAATGACCGACCCAACTTGGGGTCCATACCATGGGAGGCACCAAGATCTGACACTATTTCTGATGCTAAGATGTGCTTACAGGCAGGAGCCTGGCATGGCCGTCCTCTGAAAGACCGTGCCAGCAGCTGACAGAGACAGATGCAGATACCTACAACCAACTTTTGGACTAAAGCCGGGGGCTCCTATGGTTGAATTAGGAGAAGGACTGAAGAGTCTCAAATTACCCAGACCTCAGGGAGCTCCAAACAGGAGAAAACAGGTGCTGGTCCAAGGCACAGTATATAGCAGAAGTCTTCTTGATTAGGTTTTAGTGGGAGAAGATGCCCTTAATCTTTGAGAGACATGAGGCTCCAGAGAAGGAGAAAGCCTGGAGGGGAAGGGAGGAACACTATCTTGGAGGCAAGGGGGAGGAGGAATGGGATGAGGAACTGTGGGGGGGGGCGGAGAGGAGGGGCAATGACTGTAATGTAATAAAAGAAAAGAATTACAGACCAAACATTTAAAATATAAGAGCTTGATAACAAATATAATACATTGCTATCTATAATCTAGTAGTATGGCATATTTTCATCTTTTTTATAAAATACAGCACCAGAAAAGAAAATATATAGCTCAAAATCCAACATTTATACTTACCACTTAAACTGGAGACTTAAGGTTATTTTTTGGGCGTTCATTTGTAGCCTAATTTTATTTTCAGTTAGACATCTATGGTATAAAGATTATTTTAACAAACATAGTACGAAGAATAAACTCATACACACTGCTATTAATCAAAAGATGAAAACCATTAATGATAATTGTGTTCTTCATCAAAAGTTATTCAAATCTCTGCACATTTTATATTACTGAAATGTTACAAATAGAAACTCATATTGATAAATCTACTTGAATTGGTTTATAAGAATTGTTCTGTGACTTTAAAGACTTTCATAAAGTATATTGAAGGATATAAAACATATTTTAATGTTTAAGCATTTGCCTGTTATAATTTTTTTATTAATTATTTTATTTACTACCTTCCAAAAGTCGCTCCCCTTCCTGGTTCTCCCTCCACAAGTTCTTCACCCCATCTCTACTCTCCTTGTCTTCTGAGATGGTGTTCTCTCCCACCCACACACTCCCACCTCACCTTGCTATCTTTCCCTGGGGTATCAAGTTTCTACAGGATTAAGAACATCCTTTCTCACTGAGGCCAGACAAGGCAGTCCTCTGCTACATATGTAGTGGAGGCCATGGACCAGTCCATGAATGTTCTTTGGTTGGTGTCTTAGTCTCTGGAGTTCTGAGGGGTACTAATTAGTTGATACTCCTGTTCTTTCTATGGATTGCAATTGCCTTAAGCTTCTTCAGTCCTTCCTCTAATTCTTCCATAGGGTCTTCCCCACCTCAGTCCAATGGCTGGCTGGCTGTAAATGACTGCATCTGTCTCAGTCAGCTGCTGGTAGAGTTCCTCAGAGGACAGCCATGCTAGGCTACTGTATGCAAGAACAACGTGGCATCAGCAATAGTGTCTGGGTTTGGTACCTGAGCATGGGATGGGTCCCGAGTTGGGCCAGTCTCTGGATGGTCTTTCCTTCAGTTTCTGCTCCATTTTTGTCCATGAATTTCCTTGAGACAGTAACAATTTTGGGACAAAAATTTTAAAGATGGACGAGTAGCCCCATGCCTCAAATGGGAACCATATCTATCTGCTAGAGGTTGTCTCTTGAGGTTCTATCTCCCCACTGTTATAAATATTGAGTTTCCCTGTTTTCACATTCTAAATGATTTTCATATGTTTGAGTCTCTATACAATATACTATACAACATGTTACCTTATAATACATTTCTGCATGCTGTATAATAAAGTCAATAAAAGTAATAGATATACCAGTTATAAATGCTCTTTTTTTTTCAAAAACACAAAAGACTTGTTTTATATAACTTCATAAATGTCCAAAAAGGAATAGTTCTCTACAGAACTAGTTCTAGCCTTCTGATTTCTCTTTGGAATTATCATACAACTTTTGTTGGAAATTGTTTTGCAAAATTTGTTCAGTTAACTTGAAAGAAGAGGAAAAATAAAATAAAATAAATCTCACAGTTATACCAACTACCCGAAATAGTCATGTATATCCATTACAATGGAATAAAATGTGATTTGTAATAGTATATAGAAGATATTATCTTGTGCTATCATGGAACATCCATGCTGACAGTTGCCTGACAGTCACAGTCAAAACCTATATAATGCTTTCTCCAATTTCCAGAGGTGAAATGCAATGACAAAAGTCAATGTGTGGTGATGAACAGATTATAGATACACAGATGATTAGAGATAGATATGTAAATGATTAATAGGTGATGGATAGATGATAGATAGATAGATAATATATATATATACATAATAAATAGTTAATAGATTAGATGATAGATAGATAATGGGTAGAGAGATGGATTATTTACCAGAAATGCATGGCTTACATATAGATTGTATTGTATATTGACTAGTAATAGATAAATTATAAATAGATAAATTATAAATAACTGATAGACATATAGATGATATACAGATAGGTGTACAGATAACAAATAGATGATTGACGAAGATAGATGATAAACAGATAAACAATAGATAATAATTAATAGGCAGATCAGATAGATAATATACATTAGATGATAAACAGAGATAATGGATAATTTTCTGTGTGACTTTGGTTGGCTAGGCAATGGTACCTAGCTGGTTAAATGTCAGTCAAAATGATGTTGTTGTGAAGATATTTTTGGATATGACTAACCTATAAATTCATAAAGTAAATAAGCAGAGCAGCTTCTACAAGGTTTTGAGTCCTTTTGTGCTTCTACAACAAAACATTTCAGATTTGATGGCTTACAAACAACAGAAATTGCTTATTATACTTTTGGAGGCTGGGAAAACTAATATCAAAGCATTATCATATTCCATCTCAGAAGTTCATCTTACAGAGAGATGGCATCTTTTGGTAAACTTCATGGGAAGATTGGATAGTTTTTTGGAGTTTCTTGGGTAAGGGTAATAGTGAGGCAGAGACCATGACCTAATGACTTCTCATAGATCTTTTTTAACACTGTCTTATTATTAGGATCCAAAGTATAAATCTTAGAGATGTATTTAGTCATTAAAGAGATAAAAGACTGAGCTCCCTCAGAAACTGAGGCAACCTGACTCCTTTCAAACCCTGTGCTCACCTTTTTGACATGATCTGCTCTAGAATTTTAAGCCTGTTACTGTACTTCATAAATTTCAGGCTTGCCATCCTGCACAACTGTGAGAGTCAAGCTTTTAAGAATGCATCTTAGAGAAAAGAAAACAGGAGTGGCTACTGGTACCCACAGGGCAACAGAGCCACTCCGAGGATCCTGGGAGACCAACAGACACTTCCAGAGGAGATGCCCCAGAGAAGGAGGAAGAACCTGCAGTATCTCTGGAACAACTTTAAAAATGGCAGGTCTTACAAAAAGACGTTCTTAAAAATGGTTTTATGGAATTGAGGAAATAGCAGAGGAGGCCATGTTGGTGTCCGTGTTGTGCGCTGCTGCCTCAAACCATGTGGAAGTTCATGATCGGTGCTGTCCTTAAGGAAAAGGAGACTTCTTTTGCAGAGGTATCAATGACTTCAGACTTAAAATCGAGAATAAGAGACATTGAAGGGTTCTGTGACAACCTTTTCCGACCCCACCTCACTCTACCATACAGGAAACTATTGAAGAGAGTCCTTAAAATTTGAGATACAGATGCTAATGTGACTCTTCACAGTTGAGGGTTTCAGGTGAGGGGGGCCAGAGCAGTGGGAATGTGCTCAATTATCTTTAAGGGGTTGGTCACTGGTAGTTTGAACATGCCCCAATGACTACTTAGGCAAGACAAATTGGCCTTGGCATTTTTTTAGTTTTGTTTGTTTGTTTGTTTGTTTTTCTGTGGGGATTCACAAAGATGGAGGAATGGGACCTAAGTATGATTGGGGTGCACTGTGTAACATTTCCAAATAAATAATAAAAATATTATGTTCGGGGAAATGCCTCTCAGTGAATGGGTGAGTGGATGGAAGGATGGAAGGATGGAGGAATTCACCATGAGATGTGATATGCGATATAGCCAGAGTGTCATTAGGTCCAAAGAATCTAGACATTGTGTGAGTCAATCAATTACCCCTCACTTGTAGCACCAGTACCTGCCTAGAATGAGCAAACCTCAAACAGACAACTAGGGGAAGATTTTGTTAAAGGATATTAAAGAAGAAGTGTTATTCCTAGGAAAGCTGATAAGACAAGTTGTGAGTTGCAAAGGTTCAGAATTCTAATAATTCTTTTACCATATGGTGTTTCCTATTTTTCTTAATTGACAAAGATTACAAGGCTTATTCTCCGCATACTCATTTGGATAATGAAGAGAAGAAAATGGTATCTCAGAATATGATAGATGAGTACCTGCATTTAGAGAGGCATTCTCTGCCTAGGGGCCTAATTAGGTTATAATTTCTAAAGATTCTTTGGGCTTCCTGATGAAGGCCCCACCATATTTCCAAGCTTCCTTTCTTACACACCTCCCCTCTGAGATGCTGTTGCTCACAGACCTTCAGCTAAACTGGGCACCAAAATTTCTCTCTTAAATATGGTAGTATAGAAGTTTTAATTTAGGTACTTTTTAGCTGCAAAGTCAAAGTCAATAATTACTTTCCTGTTGTCTGTAATAAATGGTTACAGATGCCAAATGTGACAGCGTCTCTCATTTGGTGCACTAGGGCTTGAATTCTGAGATCTCACCTAGAAAAATTAAGCAACTGTTTCTTAGGCTGGTAGTTTTCTGGCTTGGGAAATCGAGTTTTAAAAGTTCTGCGAATAATTGTGCAAAATGGTTTGGTAATCATGGTGAGTGAGACAAGCTGAGCTCTGGTTTGACAGGACAATATCTCAAGTCTCATGCTTGTCCTTCAGTGTCAGAGGACTGCTTGCAAGCAGTTGGCCTCAAAGGGCTTAGCTATTAATCTTTTGATGACAGGTCATAATTTGATTAGCTCCTTTAGCTTAAACATACTTATACCTCAAATCAAACCTTCCTTCCTTCCTCTTTCATTGTGTATTATTTATGTGTTCATCCCAATATCATTTTTTAATCTCCTAAGTCCTTGCCCTTATGTGTTTTTTCTCTCTATTTTTGGTCAAAGAACTGATGGAAGGCACACCAATGCATTAGTAGTCTACATTTTTACGAGAATATAACAAATGCAGAACCCCCTACCAAGTATATAGAATTTCCCAGAGGCCTCAATTATGTATTTCTCTTCTTCTAAACAAAACAATCTGCTGAAACAACATTTGTACACTATTACTATAGGAACAGAAGCCATGTATGGAAAGTCTCCTCTAGATGATGGATGCTGAGGGAAATCATGTAAGTGGGCTCCAGATAGCACCCAGTCTGCTCTGGCTCTAATTGTAATCCATCTTACTTTAAACAAAGAGGGAATCAGGAGGACTTACTTCCAGATAATTACCAGCTATGGAAGTGCTCTCCTGTGGCCAGGTGAACTGCACACCCTAGAAGCAGATAGAATGTACAGAAAAAACTCCTGGATGAACAACAAAGTTTCCTTTAGATATGCCCATAAAAGACTAACAGAAGTTGGAAATACGAGCACATAGTCTCAGCTTAACAAATGTTTATATGTGAGATTTACTCCGGGGGGAAAAAAACATCTGTACATGGATAAGGACTTTTCTCACCTCAACGCCCTTGGGGAATCCTTAAGTCTACACATAAAGTCTTCCTTAAAATATGTCCTGATAGACTAAGGCGATCAGCTTGGTCTGAATCACTGTTAGCTTGTGATTCAATTACATCAATCTTCCAGTTCCTTTTCTTGCTACACTTTAAAGTTTCTTTTTAGGATTCTTTCAAAAGCCCAAATGCAAGAAAAACTATCTGCAGCTCACACTTGGCCTTAGTCTCAGAAGGAAGAAGACTCACACTCCCTAAAGGTCTTTGCTGAGTGGAGTTGCTACTTTTTGGTTTGGCATTTTCAAATTGCTCTGTGACAACTACTCACCCCAAAAAGCCTGGAGGAAGAGGACAAATCTCCATCTTAGGCTGCAGGGCTCTGGGTTTGATGTGGCCAGCAGGTGGTTCTTTCATAGGTCCTGTGACACATTTAGAATCTTGGTGGTGGGGGTTGGGGTGGAGGGGTGGAGCTGCCATGACTAGCAGGAAGACTGCTGCAGGCTGTTAGAGGACTCTAACTGTACTCTTTTTCCCACAACACTTGAAAGCTGTGTTCTAGAAGAAAAGACTCAGCGGGCAGAAAGTAGAATGGACAGAAAACCCTGCATGCTGGAACAGAGCCACTTCAACATAAGACTGCTAGAGAGGACCTATACAGAAGCCACAGATCCAGCTAGTTCTTCCCCAAAGGGAAGGAGTTTGAAATTCCTATGGAGGCATGTTTTATAACCACTACAATAATCACCTTATCTGTTTTGCCTCTTCCTCCTCATTCTAGCTGTACTTACCTCTGCATTATCCCTGGAATATGCCAGGCATGCCTGGCTTCGGCCATTGCACTACTGTTCCCTATAGGCCCCGGTGAAAGTGCCACTCTCTCCCCAGCACACATGCCATCCCTATCAAGTTCTGCGATACCAGCTAAATCTAAGAAGCCCCCAAAGCTAAACTATTTTGTACACTCCATTATTCATTTTTTAAGGAAACTCACTCTTCCTTTGGTTGGCTTAATGGATCAAGTCATTACTGAATATAGAGTGAGTTGAAGGGCAATTTATCATTGATATTTACAATAATGGCCTAAGTGTATGAAAATGTATTCGAATCATAAAAATAAGTTATTTTATATGATATAATTATTAAAGAAGGGAGTATGCATTTAATTTTTAAAAACAAACAACAGATACTCATATAAGAAAATAATACTGTTTAGTTCAGGGCCAAGCAGATTATAATTTGAAACATCGCTAGTCTTGCATTTCTTATCGTCACAGTTCCATTGAGGTAAGCATGTGATACCTCCTCACAATAGATGGAGATTGCTTCTTGCATTAAGCTATCTATGCCTGAGTGTTATGTTCAGAATGTATGCAGGAAAGTGATGTGGTAGTTTCTCAGATATACATTTTATTTTTACTATCTTAAGAACTGACAATAAAAAACCATTATAATGGATGAACATTTTCAGGCTTTTAACAAGGTAATTGAAAAATGCAGGCTTTTCATGAAGGAGTATAAAATGCTGGAGGGGATCATACACTGTTACAAAAATGTCTTCTGATGAATGAGGGAGGAAAAAGGGGCATAATTATCCTATGTCATGTCTCATGTCCAATTAACCACTAAGTGCTACATGTTCATCTCAAGTCTCTCCATTCTTCTGCGCCCCAGCATTGGACCTTGAATTACGCCATCGTTATTTTGTAGACCACTAAAGTAACAATTTCCTAAATGGTTTCTAAGATTCCTGTCTTACCCCTTTAAGTCCACTTTTGACATTGTCAACTGAGTAATATTTCTTAGAATGAAAGTGATGCCTGCAGTGACACACTTCCCTTCTTAACACTCTTCACTAGCTCTCTAATGCCTCAAGAGAAATAAAAGGGTGAACTCCCTGTGTGACATCCAGAACCCAAGAGGGAAGCCCCTGCCGCTTCCCTCCTGGTTTCAGTCCTTCCCCCTGCAATGACCATTTAAATATGAGTCTCTGTAGGGCAGACCTCTCTTGTCTCCTAATCTCTGTCCTTGTACTTCTTTCTTTCTTTTTTATTAGATATTTTCTTTATTTACATTTCAAATGTTAGCCCCTTTCCTGGTTTCCCCTCCATAAACCCCCTATCCCATCCCCCCTCCCCGTGTTCACTGACCCACCCACTCCTGCTTCCCTGTCCTGGTATTCTCCTATACTGGGGCATCGAGCCTCTTCAGGGCAAGGGTCTCTCCTCCCTTTGATGCCCAATTACGCCGTCCTCTGCTACATATACAGCTGGACTCCTTTCTTCTACTGTGAAAGAGTAGGAGTCTGACACCTGTCTGGTCTGCTCTATATTCATGAACTGGGCATAGTGCATGTTCCAAGTGTCATGTAAGTAAAATAGTTCCATACAACACAGCAGTAGAACAAGTCAGGAAGTACTGATGTTCAAGCAGTCTCGCACAATATCCAGATGGAAGAACATCCTGATAATACCCGTTGACTTTAGGCTGGATACCCGCTTCATTGCTCAGAGTGGAAATCAGTGGATATGATCACTATTGGGTTGTTTTGGGGTTATTACCAGTAAAGAAGGCCAGGTACACGTAGCTTCCTGGGAATCTTCTGACTTGTGTTGGAATTGGTACTTGGGACCTGAGACCTTACAATAGGATATTCCTCAAAATCCAACTGCTGCTTACCTGTTCCTGGAAGACTTCTTTGTTGCCCCTTCTGGCTCTGTCTAGGTGAGGCTAGATGATGGCACCAGGGAAGGTGATACTCTTAGACTAGGTATAGCCCCAGTCTGGATGAAAGCTCCAATCTAGGATGGAGTCTAGGTGATGACCCCCCATCTTTGTGCAGCTTAGAAGACAGTATTTATTTCTGTGGTTTCACCAACCTCTATTATGAATGCCTATTTATTATTTTCCCTCCTTATTTGTCTGAGTTTTATCTAAGGGCAACTGCCAATAATGCTCCATCATCTGCCTCATGTACAATGTATTATGGCTTCTGACTTAATGAAATGAAAAGAGTCCTGAGACCTTGAATGCCACCAAAGTTTGGAACAATCACTATAGAATATTCATCCTCATGTGGAGGACAAGGAACAAAATAGTAGAATGAGAGATTCCGTGGATAAAAATGTCATAAGTGACTGGTAAGAACCTAAATTTCAAAATATAGACAGCATTATTTCATAGCCTTAAGGACACAGTTGATTTCCTTGCATTATTTTCACCATGCCCAATTACGCCATCCTCTGCTACATATACAGCTGGACTCCTGTATATGTAGTAAAAAAATCAGTGTTTCATCATTAAATGTAGCAAGGGTTGTAAGTCTGACTGAGATGTCTTAAATCGAACTGAAAGGATTCTCTTTTACATTCTCTGAAAGGTCTTTTGTAAGAACTGCTGAATTGTATCAAACGCTTATTCTGATTCTACAGGGGGTTATTTTTAATTTTCTTTTTAATCTTGTGAGATATTTTGGTAAAACATTTTAGTACTGAATGAAATGAAATTTAGTACTGGATAAACCCTGATAATGATCTATCATATTTTCATGCATTAATTAATTTAATTTGCTGGTATTTTGTAGAGAACCCATGTCAAGGTTCATACATTTCAGATTTTCTAAGTTCTCATGGTAGTTCAAGTTCTCGATCTTTCCTTGTCTACAACAAGATCATCTTAGCTCATCAACTCCTTTAAGATTTGTGTAATAGTTTTTATTCCTGAAAATCCTATTCACTATTTTCCATTTCTTTCTTGTTGTCTTAGGTTGCTGATATTTTCTCTAGAACATGCAGCATATTTTGCATAGCTATTTGAAATTCTGCCTGAGAATCCCAGCATGTGGCCTGCCATTGAATTTGATTGTGTTGATTCTCTCCTCACTATTTTATTCCTCCTCTCTGTATCTTAGAAGTTTTCATTACATTACATTATTTTATGAACAAAAACACAGAAAATAGTACAATATTTAATTATAGCATTTATTACTTAGAAATATTTATTCTTTTACTATAAGGCTGCTAGTATGAATTTAATATGAATTTGATTTCAGTTCATACTTTCTTGTACCTTCAATTAGATGCAGTGACCAACGAATTCAAGTTACTTGGTAAAGCGATGAACTCTCCTTTAGAAGTAGAGGCTAGAAATACATGGTGTTGTTTTGAAAACAGCATTATGATTTGTGCGTGAGCTTTCAAATATGTGACACATGTTTTAAATTCTTACTGAAAAACACGTGTTTGCTACTTAAACATGTTTTCAGTGTTTCAAAAAAATATTTCAAAAAATTCAGTAACGTATATTGGTGTCAGTACTGATAAAATAATATGTCCAAAGGGCAGAGATATTGATACAATTACAGGAATGTAGTGTGGCCACAGCAAAAATGATGCTTTCTTCTGTGTGATATGTTCCATCCCATGACAGATTCAAGCAATGACAATTTCTTTAGATTGCAAAGGACAGTATGTTCAGGTGAGTAATTTGTTTTAGCCTTTATATATATATTCACCTGAGATCATATTAATATATATTCCTGATTTAGTACATTTGAAATGAGTTTGAGAGAAGGTATTTTCACTCAGTTCTAAAGTTAGGACTACTCTTAGATCACAGCTTGAGGTTTAGTCCCTTAGTACTGATGTCAGATCTGCCACCCCCTATTATGGTAGCTAGCTTCCAAATGACCTCTGCTGAGTCAAAATCCCTAGCATTTGCACATAGATCAACATTGTACCAGAGCTGATCTAGAAGACAAAAGAGTGGATCCAAAATCTGGTTGCCAATGGCTCTGTGACTTCAGCCTTAATAATAACTCTTATTCTCTATCTAAGATCACACAGCTAGATACCAACTGCCTGATAAAGTCTAACTGACAACAGAGAACTGGGATGGGAATGTTACCACCGAACCCACACAGCTTCCACGGAGAGCCAGAGCTTCAGACACTCAACTGTGTTGCTTATACTTCCTGACCCTCAGATATCACTAGAAAACAAATATTTACTGTTTAAACTTAGGGGATAGTTTCTTACACACAGGGAACTGACTCAAGCTGCTTCACTTCTGTGTTTTAAATTAGTATTTTCAGACACATGGGAAGATGGCTACATGACAACTACACCAAAGGAAAGTTGGGAAGGCTAAGTGTTGGCCGCCACTGCCAGAGACAGGAGGGGCTTTTGGAGGGTGAATGGGACAGTCTCGCCCAAGAGCCTTCAAAGGGAGTGAGGCTGTCAAACCCTTGGTTTTGGAATTCTACGATTTAGAATTGTGCAAGAATAATTTTTTGCGTGTGTTAAGTTGACCATTTTGCAATGTATTATGGCAGCTCTGGGATGTGATATAGGATCATCAAGACTGACTTATGCAATATAAAAATATATGCATACCAGACACATGTTGAAAAGCCATAATAAGTAAGAGTTTCAAACATGGGACTACGTTATACACATTCAAACTTCAAGTTAATAATCAAAAATCCAGGCTAGGAACCACTGAGCTTTGAAGCACTGATTCCAATCTTAATGGTTTCAATCCCCGGTAGAATTTTAAAGTGTATTAATCTATTGTCCCATCATGATTATTCATGTGGACTCTCAAATGCCATTTGTCCCAATTTTGATGTGACTACATGCATGAGCCTAATTAATTATTTTCACATTCATATTCTGTGTGTTGAGTTATTCACATTAAATTGTTTTAAAGATACCAGCTTTAAAGATAAACATTTATATTTAGGAGGATTTATAATTTTCCTTAAAAAGAACAACATATGGTTTTTCTCCTGAAAACTCCTTCACAAAGAATAGTTACCTTATTTTGTTGCATTTTTTTAGAATTTTGTGATAAAGTAGAAAATTAGCAGGATCTGCTTCTCTAGCTTTTGCAAAAATAATTATTGAAAAAATATCGAACAGATGCTGGATATAAATAGATTTTATGAAGTCAGACATGTGGGAACTTCTGTGAATCCCACACATCACTTGTAGAAATGTACTTTGATGAAAGAGTTATTTTGTGCTTTTTTCAGATTAGTGCAATGAGATAAACTTTTTTGTCCTAATGCTAAAACAACAAAGGTATCATGTCATCATATTTTACCTGGCTATACAACTAGAGACTCAGTAGTCTTCAATTACTTTCAAAATAATGCTCCTCTGTTTTCTGTTTTGTACCAACACTACCCCAAACACAGAGAGCAAAAGTGTTCAAGTGGAAATAAAGAATCTTAAATGTACTTGTATGGCTTCACAAAGAAACAACTGGTACCAATACACCAGGACCATATCCATATGGTTTTGAAGAAAGGTTTACCTTTCCACTGCATCAGCAAATTTACCCAAGATGAAGACCAGACCAATTGACAAGCTTCATTTCAAGGAAATTAAGTTTATGACTGATATCAACATCACACTCAGAGGAATTTACAGAATTCACATGAAGTAAGTAGCCACAGAAAGGGGGAGAAGGCTAATTGTGTTTTTGAACATTAGATGTTTACTGTAGGGCAATTCTGGATTTAAGATGACTTCTCCATATTAACCAGGCAGTCGTATATAGCAGAAGATGTGATTCACATGCGAGCTTCAATTAAGGTCATCAAAGAGTACCGAGGGAATGAAACACTGGGGTAGGAAGGCAATCAGAACTTACTTCTTAACCAGAAATAATGTTCCTTAATTGACAAATCTTCATTAGTAGCAGATGGTAGGTGAGCAAGAATTTGGGGGAATGGCCACCTTTTTGACATTACCTCTAATTAAGAAGTTTTTTCTCAGCTACCAGGGCAAGTTTGAAACCTTCCTATTTTTCCCAGGTCAATAATAATTCAGAGAGGATAATGAAGTCTGTTCCCCTCTGTCTGTCATTTCCTCTAGCTGTTTCCATCTGCTCTAAGGTGAATAGATGAACTGTTCAATGATTTTAGTCTAGACTGAGCACTCAGGGGCCCACAGTGACTCATGAGTGTGACTTCCTATTGGATAACTGTTAGGGGAGAGCGCTCCTAGATACCATGCATATAGACCAGGAAGAAGGATGATGGTCTCCAATAGGCTCATTATTCATAGCACAGACGGCATAACAACAGGAAACAAGCAGATGCCTCTTTGCATGCCATGGAAAGCAGCACAATTGAGAGGTAAACCAACCCAGACCAGTGCAGCGAGTGAAAACTTCTCAATGGCCCTTAACAAGCCACTTACTCCCATCAGAAGATAACTCTGATAAAAGTTTATCATATGTAAGCATCTGATAAATTCCACTGCAGAATACCCCCAATGCAACTTGATTGCTTTAAGCCTCTCTTTGTGTAGATATTTGTTAATTAGTTACAGTAGCAATTTTGCAATTTTCACTAGTAGTCCTCAGAATGGCAGTTTCAGCATAATCTTGGAAGTTGCTAGAAATGTTGCTCTCAATGAGAAATCCAGGGGATAGCCTCGGCAACCTATTTTAACAGTCCTCCAGGGTAGGAAGCATGCTGTCTTGGTCCCTCATGTTGTTTTTGGTTGAGTGATGTGACCTGGGCATTGCAGTTCTTTCTTTGGATGTGTGATGTGAGAAGCTAGCCTGCCTTAGCTTGAGCCAGTACAGGAACTGTGACGTCAGACTGGTCACCAAATCTGGCACACAAGCTGCATAATTGGACCAGGCAAAGACAGCTCCAAACCACTGGTCTGAAGCTAGGCCTATGCATGTGGAAATGGTGGCAGGAGTTGGACAGAATGTGAAAGGTTCGAAGTTACTTACCTGTCAAAGTGGCCCTTCGGCAAAGCAGGTTCAGAGGCCAAGGGTCAGGCGTGGGGGCTATGACAGGGAAGGATGTTTAGCAGGCAAAGTTTTAAGCAACTAAAACCTAAAGTTGTGATAGTAGAAATACATGTGAGTTGATGGATAATGCCACACAATATACTAGATTTAATATCCAGCTATTGAATTGGGTTATCCTCACACTAACTAGGTAGTCAAGGTTTATTGTTACTCCACTTTATAGTCCAAGAATCAGAGATGTTGGTAGAAAGTCACTTGCTCATTCTTTTAACCACAGAACAAAATGTATGAACCAAAGGAAAATATAATAACTTCCCAGTTTTGTATAGAAATACTTAAGGAAGTTTTAAAAAGACAAGTGCAGACCAAAAATGAAAGCAAATATATATTTCATTTTTGGTCTGCACTTGTCTTTTTAAAACTTATATAATTGATATAACTTATATGATTGATATATAATATATGATATATAATTGGTATATGATATTATATTATATATTAGAATATAGATATGAATATATAGACTGGAAAATATGTACTAATATATTTGTGATGTATATATATATTTATACATATATATATTTATTTATATATATACATATATATATGTATCACAAATATATATATATTTGTGATGTATATATATGTGCTTGGCCCAGGGAGTGGCACTATTAGGAGATGTGGCCTTGTTGGACACAGTGGTGTTTCACTGTGGGCATGGGCTTAAGATCCTCACCCAACTGACTGGAAGTCAGTATTCTGCTAGCAGTCTTCTAATGAAGATGTAGAACTCTCAGCTCTGCCTGACAGTGTCTGTCTGGTTGCTACCGTGCTCCCACCTTTGAAGATAATGGACTGAACCCCTGAACTGAAAGCCCCAAATATATGACCTTTATAAGCCTTGCCTTGGTCATGATATCTGTTCACAGCAGTAAAACCCTAACACACATACACACATAAACACACACACACACACATACACACACACACACACACACACACACACACACACAAATATATGAAAAAGAAAGGCACTAGAGTTAATGGTCAACACATTGATGATTAAGAAATGACTTATATGATGAAAATAAAAACCCCTGTATTGTGTTAGAAAAAAATCTATGTTCCATTTTAAATATAATTTAAAGCTATACAAATAAGTATTTCCCCAAATTTCAACAAGGAGACAGAAATTTGACATATACATTTGATCATCTCCAATCTTTAAATTGCAGCAAGCATGCTAGGAAGAGACCTTAAGATAAATATGTATAGTTCAGTTTCCCTGGAGACTGTATTTGACACATTGTATATTCAGATTTTTACAAAATGAAAACACAGACAAACAATAAAATGTATGACACCTGTTTTTAGGAATTTTATAAAAGAAATATTGTATATATCATTTAACCATCCTGTAAAGACCCATGTCAAGCACCATGATAGAATAAATTTTCCGTAAGGTACCTCACATCCAGACAGTATTTTCACTGGAGTTTAACGAATCTTTCAGGAAACATAACTGCTCTGTTGCATATGTCTGAAAATACTCAATTACACTTACTTGTATTTTGTCTCTGAGTAGGTCTTTTCAGAGGTGTTAGTATGTTTTGTAAATGCTCAAAGGAATTGTAGCAGGATAAAAGTTCTTAAATTCACAGGACATCTTTGAATGATTATTGTGATATAGTAAGATTAATTATTTTGTGATTTTATAACTTAATATCTGAAGCAAGATAATCTGTGAAGAAAAGTAATGGTTTATGTAGCTTACAGTTCTAGGATTCAAGAGAAGCGCACGAGTATCTACTCACTTCTGGAGACAGACTCTTTGGCTACATTATATAATTGACAGTTATTTCAGGGCCTTGTGTGTAGGCATGACAGGAGGTGGGCAAGTCTGTCTTGGGCCACGATCAGACTTTTAAACACCTATCTCATGAGCCCTAACAAAGGCCCGAGAAAATTCTCCCCTGTGCCCATATGTTCAAGGTTCTTCCCTAGTTTCCCTTCTATTAGTTTCAGTGTGTCTGGTTTTATGTGGAGATCTTTGATCCACTTAGAATTGAGCTTAGTGCAAGGAGATAAGGATGGGTCAATTTGCATTCTTCTGCATGTTGACCTCCAGCTGAGCCAGCACCATTTGTTGAAAAGGCTATCTTTTTTCCACTGGATGGTTTTAGCTCCTTTGTCAAAGATCAAGTGACCATAGGAGTGTGGATTCATTTCTGGGTCTTCAATTCTGTTCCATTGATCTACATGTCTGTTACTGTACCAATACCATGCAGTTTTTAACACTATTGCTCTGTAGTACAGCTTGAGGTCCGGGATACTGATTCCCCCAGAGGTTCTTTTACTCTTGAGAATAGTTTTAGCTATTCTGGGTTTTCTGTTATTCCATATGAATTTTTGAATTGCTCTTTCTAACTCTATGAAGAATTGAGTTGGGATTTTGATGGGGATTGCATTGAATCTGTGTATTACTTTTGGTAAGATGCTCATTTTTACTATATTAATCCTGCCAATCCATGAGCATGGCAGATTTTTCCATCTTCCGAGGTCTTCTTCAATTTCTTTCTTCAGAGACTTGAAGTTCTTGTCATACAGATCTTTCACTTGTTTGGTTAGCGTCACGCCAAGATACTTAATATGGTTTGTGGCTATCGTAAAGGGTATTATTTCTCTTACTTCTTTCTCAGCCTGCTTATCCTTTGAGTATAGGAAGGCTTCTGACTTGCTTGAGTTGATTTTATATCCGGCCACTTTGCTAAGATCAAGAATAGACAAATGGGACCTCATTAAATTACAAAGTTTTTGCAAGGCAAAAGACACCGTCAAAAAGACAAAGCGGCAACCAACTAACTGGGAAATGATCTTTACCAACCTTACATCCGACAGAGGGCTAATATCCAAGATATACAAAGAACTCAAGAAGTTAAACTCCAGAGAGGCAAGTAACCCTATTAAAAAATGGGGTACAGAGCTCCACAAAGAGTTCTCACCTGAAGAATATCTAATGGCTGAGAAGCACCTAAAGAGATGTTCATCATCCTTAGTCATTAGGGAAATGCAAATCAAAACAACCCTGAGATTCCATCTCACACCAGTCAGGATGGCTAAGATCAAAAACACAGGAGACAGCAGTTGTTGGCGAGGATGTGGAGAAAGAGGAACACTCCTCCACTGCTGGTGGAATTGCAGGCTGGTACAACCACTCTGGAAAGCAGTCTGGCGGCTCCTCAGAAAACTGGGCATGACACTTCCGGAGGATCCGGCTATACCACTCCTGGGCATATACCCAGAGACTTTACCTGCATGCAATAAGGACACATGCTCCACTATATTCATAGCAGCCTTATTTATAATAGCCAGAAGCTGGAAAGAACCCAGATGTCCCTCAACGGAGGAATGGATTCAGAAGATGTGGTATATTTACACAATGGAATACTACTCTGCAATTAAAAACAATGAATTCACGAAATTCCTAGGCAAATGGTCAGAACTTGAAAATATCATCCTTAGTGAGGTAACCCAATCACAAAAGATCACACATGGTATGAAGTCACTGATAAGGGGATATTGACCCAGAATCTCAGAATACCCTAGACACAATCAGCATATCAATAGATTTCTAAAAAGATGGAAGGAGAGACCCCTGGGCCTGGAAAGACTGGATGTAGGGGAACGCCAGGACAGAGTAATGAGAGGGGGTTGAACGGAGAAAAGAGGGAGGGAAGGGGGCTTATGGGACTTTCGGGGAGGGAGGAAACGGGAAAGGGGAAGTGATTTGGAATGTAAATTAAAAAAATAAAATTAAATTAAATTAAAAAAAAAATAAATGTAAAAAAAAAAAAAAAGGCCCGAGAGAAGTACATTGATTCATTCCAAAGCCCCAACCCCAGTAGTCCAATGGCTTCTCACTAGTTTCTTCCTCATCATAGTCTTCATCATAATCCAATACCATGATTCTCGGATTTAAAACCCCAAATCATAGTACTAGGGTTTTATGGAATAAGTGACCAGACATATTTATATAATTCAACATTAGGATTCCCTAAGGTATCATTTTCTACAATTCTACCTTATATACTAAGATGCAGAATCAAATTGTAGGTCTGGTTGCACACAGAGTTAGCATAACATTGAAGAAAACAATTAACAACAAAACCTGACTGCTCATCTTCCAAAGCTGGTGCTGTCCCTTGTTAGTTACTTATGGCCACTTGTGAGATACTCAACTTTCTGTGTCTGAGTCCTCTGTTCTGAAAAATGTCATTTCCCAATAAGAACAGCCTCTTAGAGCTGTCCTAAAGATGAATATTTGTAAAATAGTTATAAAATGTTTAGAACACTACCTGGAATTATATAAACAGCACACAGTGTATGTTAACAAATATTTTAACCATTTTTGGGGCTGATATGGTTGCTTTTGTCTTTTGACCTCTGCTTGTCAGCTTATATGTCTCTTTTATTAATTTCATGTATACAAGTCATGAGTGGCTGACATGTCTTTGGAGGGTTCTATAAATGATACCATAAGGCCACACTCTAAAATGAAGCAGATGGGATAAAGTTAGGGAAAATAAATTTCTTCTGTCAGTTTTTTAGAATAGGTGGCAAAAGTCTCTGTCAACTTAACGTTAATATAGTCAATGGAGTCCTCCCCAGGAAAACTTTCTTATAAAGACTCAGTTGGTAAAATATTCTATTCCTCTTAATAGTATGTTTGATGCATCTATTATTGTTTCCTCTATATGAGTAGCTTACAGTATCCTACCAGAGTCTGAACACCGGGTGGACTAATAGAGTGTGCTCTTACCCTGGTAAAGTAAGAGACAGAAAAGTTGCAGAAGAAGCTGGACTCATGCATGTATTTTCCAGTCCACTCTGCTTCCATTCCTATGGTGAGTATATAGACTCTTGCTAGCATGGATCTGGTGATGGAGGCATCATCAGAGGAAATGGAAAGAGAGGTGTTTGCCATGTGGTAGGACTAGAGTTGTGACATGATAATCATGTCAAGATGGAGACCAGGTTTGGAACCCTCCAGTGCTAATGAAGATTTACTCACTAGAGACATTTGATCAGATCTTCTGAGTGGATGCTGAGGTTTCATTAGTTAAAGACATAAAGCAGTCGGCCTGATTAAAGGGGCGAGGGACAGTGGGGAGCACCCATAAATTACTATGGCTCAATTAGGTGCCGACAGTTTAGTGAGTGTTTATTACTAGTACAAAGGAAGATTTTCCAATTAGATTAAAAGGCTTGGAAACAACAGCTACACTCGCAGTGATTTAAGCAGAACTCTAGAATAATGCCTCCTCAGAAACTTTATTGATTAAAATTGAACTTGGAAGTTATTTGTAGAGTTCATTGTTTATCCATAGAACCCCTGATGTGAAGTACAATTTCCCTCATAAGATCAATGGGAGGACTGGGCTAATTTCTTCCTGCCCTGAAAACTGATAAGAACATAAAGGGCAGCTCGTCTGATGATGAAAATACCAACATGATTTATTCAGGTTAATCATCAAGAAAGTGGCATTACATAAATCACTGAAGATGCATGGTGTGCCACAGAAGGCCCTTCAGGCTGCTTCACTGTCAGAGTGGGACCACAATAAGATGCCTAGAACTTAATCAGAAAAACCTTTAGCTAGCTCAGCTGCAAGCAGCTACTCTAAACATTGGAAATAGTAAGAAATTAAGGGAGGCTGCATAGATAACTTCTCTGGTGGTAACTCCTAGAATTTATGAGGTTAGTTGTGTGGAATGGATCCTGAGGTTACATTCTGGGATCTCTTATATCTCATTGTCTTGAAGTCTTCAAATGATATCGAAAAGCTCAAAACAAGCTAGAAATTGCTTGACCTGATCTAATGTATTAGGATCCACATTTCATTGGCCACAAGACTAAATATGAAAGGAAGAAAAGAAAGGCAAGAAACTGGTAGCAGATATCCTGGTGTTTTTGACTTACAAGGTGCTGATATAATTGTCACAAACCAACAATGTTAATCACCTTGAGAGAAAGCGTTGAGTTGTTTTTTACAAGCTCTATGGTAAACGAATAGTAAGGATACCCGAGGAAAAGACATAAACAATTATACAATTAACTACCTACCTAAAAGTAGATATCATACACTCAAGTCAACATACAATTATACATACACAGTTTATTAACAATTTTCCATCTGGGATAAAAATGTTCCTTTCAAGAGCCAAAGGTGATCTAACAAAAATCCCACTGGGCATGAGTAACTGTTTTGAGCTGTTGGCCAGGATTGTCCAAGTGACTTCCAAAACTTTACAGGCTATGGATAGTGTCTTTGGTTGACTCCACAAGTGAAGGTAAGTCCTCACTGACGAAGAAACCATGCACCTTCAGACACAAGGCTCAGAGGTCCTAAAACTGATACTGAACTCAAAACTTTCTCCCTGAAGACTAGCTTTCATAGTAAAGCCCCACAAAAGCTTCCAAAGGAAGGATGCAAAAAATATTCCTACCCATTTATGATGCTTATGAAGCACAACAGCATGACTGTGAGAGTGTAGCAGTGGCACACACACTCTGACAGTAACCACCAGTTCTTTAATTAGAATTAAGCCCATAAAACAAGTGGGAAACCATGCTTGGTATTTGTGCTCAGGGCTAGTGAAATCATGATTCTTAGCAGTGAACCCAAAACTGACCCTTACTAAACAGCACAATCCATAACTGCATTGCAAACATCTGTCCTTATACCCACAGGTAAGTGTAATCTTCACCCCTCATCAAGGAAACTTCTTTGGGAACATTAATAAAAGTACAACCACTCAGAATGGAGAGTTGTGCAGTTCACTTTCCAATGAGACATCTACTATACAACTCTGGTCCCTAGAGCTCAGGGATCATTTCAGAAGAGGAGGCAGAAAGATTTTAAGAGTCCGAGGAAGAGGGAATTGTGATAGTGATTCATAGAAATGTTAAAAGCTACACTCACCAAATCTCACCAACATGACTGCCTAAATGTGAGCTGAACAGGGGCCACAGCAATAGGCATGCAAACGTGGACAGGGGAAAGCATGAGGACGCAACACAACACAAAATACTGTAGGGAGCTAAGGAAAGCTGAGAGTGGGAGAGAAGACCACAACTGGTTATCTAATATCAAATGGTCAGCCCTGTAAGCACACATATAAGTAACATTACACAAATTGGGCAGGTTGTAATTATATACTTAGAAATAGTGTATATATGTCTACATATACATAAACAAACATTATATATACATATACATATATGTATATATAATGGCCATGATTTTGACTATGAGCAAATAGAATATATGGGAAGGTTAGGAGGGAGGAAAGGGAAAGAAGAAACAATATACTTAGGTTATAACCTCAAAAATAGAAGATATAACATTTTAAATAAAATATAGCCAAAGATAAGCACTGTTCCCTTTCAAGGCCCATACTGAAGAATAACATTTCTTTTGCTCACAGAATTACCACTTATGGTTCTATTCTCTTTTATATATTTTTCTTAATTTTCCTTTCCAAACAAATTTTGAAATAGAAATCAGAGGTTTGAAATATACAAAGGACAGAAATATAACTGGTGTTCTATCTGCTTTGCAACTTAATATTAGCTTTTATTTCCAGAGAAACTACAGAAATGAATCATTTTCATATTGACATTAAGAAATTAAGATCCTGGCACTGGTTGACTACTTACACATGTACATACATACATACTTACTTACTTACTTACACACACACACACACACACACACACACACACACACACACACACACACCACTCAGGTATTTGAAATAAGACTTCTGGTTTGAAACATGACCTGAACTACTTGTCCTAGGCCGTACATATATTAATATTGGACTAATATTGATCACTCCTACCTCTCAGTTTTCTATTCTGGATAAATGTAGATAATACATTTTTAATGTGTTTAAATGTTAAAATGAATAGCTAGGCCACTATGCATATAAGATGTTCCTTACAATAACTGTCACACAAGAGATGCTCAAAAATGTAAAGTTTTATTTGCATTACTTTTGTGTTTTGTTTTGTTTTCTGTACCTACATTGAAGAACCACCCACTGATGCACTGGAATCAGTGTTTCATACTGAGTGTTGGAACTTTAAGTATAAGCTGTCTTATGTGGGTCTGTAGATTCATGCTTCATGACAAGCACCTTACAAACTGAACTCTCTCTCCAAATGTGCACAAATGTTTTCCCTGAAGGCCCGAGAAGACAGCTCAGTTCAGAGAATTCTCACCTAGTGTGCATGAGAAATACTCTTTTCCATTCCCAGCAGTGTACAGCTCAGGATGGCTGGCACCCACCCAAGCACAGGGAAGGCAAAGACAGGAGAATAGGAAGTTAAAGGTTATCTTCAGCTAAGCAGTAAGGTTGAGGTCGCCCTGAGATATGTGAGACTCTGTCTCAAAAATAATTATATATATATAGTCTTGGCCACCAATGCTAGGAGGCATTCCTTGGAAAACCGCCAGCCAACCCAGCCAGAGCTTCGGGTAGGTCATCTTTCCTCTCCCTCCTGTCCTCTGACTCCAACCCCAGTATTATCCCCAGTTTAGAAGCAGACCACCTGCTATGGTCTCTCCTTCCTCTCTGCCCCCATTCCTAGGAGGCACACCCAGCTTTGCTTCCTCCTGTGGATCATCTCAGCACCCCTCCACTAGTCCATCTCCTTTCCTTAGTGTCACCTCCCAATACTTACAAACACAGCACCTAGTGGCCATTTGCGGCAACATTTATTTTTCCATTAATTAATTTATGTACGCACTTTACATCCCATTTGCAGGCCCCCCCCTTCCTCCCAGTCTCCCCCTCACATAGCCCTTTCCTACATACTCCCTTCTCTTCTCCTTGAGAAGAAGGGTATGACCCTGGGTACTAACCCAACCTGGTACCTCAAGTCACTGCAAGATTAGGCACACCCTCTCCCACTGAGGCCAAACAAGGCAGCCCAGTTAGGGGAATAAGATCCACAGGCAGGCAATAGAGTCAGGAACAGGCCCCACTCCAATTGTTGGGGGACCAACATGAAGACAAAGCTGTACATCTTCTACACATTGGGGGGTCTAGGTCCAGCCCATGGATGCTCTTTGGTTCAGTCTCTAGGAGCCCCTAAGGGTATAGGTTAGTTGACTCTACTGGCCTTCTTGTGGAATCTCTATCCCCTCCAAGTTCCTCGATCCTTCCCCCTAACCCTTCCACAAGAGTCCTGGGGTTGTTTCATCTAATGTTTGGCTGTGGGTTTTGGCATCTGTTTCAGTCACCTGTTGGGTGGGGCCTTTCAGAGGACAGTTACACTAGTCTCCTGTCTCTAAGCATACAAGAATGTCACACATAGTGTCAGGGATTGGCTTTTGCCCGTGGAATGGGTCTCGTTGGGCCAGCCATTGGATAGCCATTGGATTACCTTATTCTCTGCTCCATCTTTGTCCCTGCATCTCTTGTAGGCTGGACAAGGTTTGCACTGAAGGTTTTATGAGTGGGTTGGTGTCCTTATCTCTTATCTACACTGGTAGTCTTTCCTGGCTACAGGAGGTGCTTCAAGCAACATGTCCCCCACTGCTAAGAATCTCAGCTAGAGTCACACCTCAGAGACAACCTGGAGCTTCCCCATCCTAGGTCTCTGGACTATCCTAGAGGTGCCCACCTCCCACCTCACCCACACCCTGAACTGCCACTACTCTTTGTTCATTCTCCCTCTCTTCCCAGCACTCCCTACATCCGATCACCCCATTCCCCTCCCCATCCCCTGTTCCACCTCTGATGATTATTCCCACTTCTTAGTGAGACTCAACCATCCTCCTTTGGCTCCTCCTTGTTATTTAGCTTCTTTGGGTCTGGGGATTGCAGAACTCTTAATATATTATGGATATCAGCCCTCTGTCTGATGTAAGGTTAGTGAAGATCTTTTCCCATTTTGTAGGCTTCCCTTTTGTCCCATTGACAGTGTTCTTCGCTTTACAGAAGTTTTACAGTTTTATGAGGTCCCATGTATTAATTTTTTATTTTAGTGCCTGAGCTATTGGTATTCTGTTCAGGGAAGTTATCTCCTGTATCAACGAGGTCAAGGCTTTTCCCCCACTTTCTCTGCTATTAGATTTAGTGTATCCTGTTTTATGTGGAGGTCTTTGAGCCATGTGGACTTGCATTTTGTGCACAGTGACAAACATGGATCTATTTGGATTCTTCTACATGGAAACATCTAGTTAGACTAGCCTCAGCCTCCCAAATTACAGTATTAAAGGCATGAGCTATCACATGCTGCCTACACTGGGCCTTTAAACCCTGGTCTATCTTACCATTGTGGCTAGGTAGTCCTTAGGTGTCCATCTTGTTTGCTAAATACTTGTCACCATGTGGTTATCTGGAAACTTGATGACCCTATGATCCTTACCACCTAGGAAACGTCATAAAACATACAACCCTGAACTCTATTCTACTCTGAGTTTTTGACCTAACACGGATGAGAATCTGTACTTTTAGTCAGCTCTGGAGTGAAGTAAATGATGCTAACACCTGAAATACTCAGACAGGAATGTGTAAGGAATGATAAGTTTTCTAAAATTTTATAACTTTAATATACTTTACTCACTTAGTACAATGAGCAGCCATGAGTCTCTGCATTACTACCATTTACTGGAAAGAGGCTTCTTTGTTCACTCCAAACCCGCAGTCACACAGATGGCCTTGGTTAAAGATCAGTCGTTAAAACAAGTGACAAAAATGTGGAAATGGCCGAACTTAGTGCACAGTGTGCAGAAAGGAGCATCAGCAAACAGGTGAGCAAGACCAGTTACAACACTCAAAATGCTTAAAGAAGCTTGAAAAAATAGTCACCCACATACATTTGTGGTGGTATAATGAGTTATTCCTTACTGATTAAATACACCTAAATCTAAGAAAATGGTGTTGTGAGCTGAATTCTTTCTTCACAGCTCCCCTAATGTTCTAACTTGTAGACCTCATAATGTCTACTAATATTAGCAAAAGATTATATAGAATTAGCAGATTTAGCATGATGTTATATTAGAGTACAGTAGTCTCCTAATCCATCAGAAGGGGTGGCTTTATGAACAGAAAATAAAGATGCAGATGTGGATATAGGAGCCCATTTTGAGCTGTAGAAAGAAGTCAGAGGGTGTAACGGATGTCTAGAGGTGCCACAGGCTGTCTCTTAACCACCAGAAGGAAGCCAGGAGAGTAGCAATGGCCATGGTTACTTCTTATAACCCTCAGGGCAAAGAGAACTAAGTTTTCTCGTCTACAAAACTCCCAGACAAAATGCTTCTGTTTTTGAGAACAACTTTTGCAAGGTAGTTCAAGTTAATGATCAGCTTAGAATATAGGTTTTAAAATGTAAATAATGTAAAACATTGTACACAAAAAACAGTTTACATTCGAGGATGGTTCATAACATTGTCATTCAAGGAGTCACTGGAGCAACTCAATGCACTTTCTCTGACTTTTTTTTTTTTACTTCTTCAGTGTTTCTCCCTGACTCGACCTTTTCTGCCCTAACCTTGGATTCCAGGGAGATGAGGCAGGCTAATAAACATCTTACAACAGGAGAAAGATGACCCCTAAGGTCCACAGAGCCTTGTGGGATACATCACCCCCCAAATTAGAGTATTTGTGTATGATGGGGAGCTGCACCCTGGAGCAGGAACAGTCAATTCAGGAGAATCAGATTATCCCCAACCCTCCAGAGGCAAGGAGCATTTTTTAGAGGCCCTGCAGCATCAGAAGTAGCATGCTGATCTGCTGGATCACACTCCTTAACTGTGCATACATACATCTTGGACCGAGCAACAATCCTTTCTCTATTTAAATCTGAAGCTCAAATCAGTACCCTAATGATAGACTAGATGTGACTGTAGTCCTTCATCTGTCCCTCCTCCCAGTGGCTACACTGATTAAATCTTCTTTAGTTGTCTTTCACCAATGCTCATCTCTTTAATTGACTTAACTGGGGCAGGTGGCTGAGCCTCCCCTGTTGGGACTCCCTAAGCCAAGACTCCTGCCTTAGAACTCCAGGAACATAATGATCTGTGAAGGACAAATGCAACATTGTTCCTGATCCTAAGCTTTGAAACCAAATTCAGAGAGAACTTTATAGGAAGCACGCAGACTTTAGTTTACATTTTAAAGCGATGAAACTTGGAGATTAATTATGTGAGATAGAAAGTTGGCTTTGCAGATTTAATAGTTTGCGTTTTCTGAGAGTTTTTAAGATATCCGTGTATATTTTCGGTTATTTTAAAAATTCTGACAGGCACAGTGGGAAGGGAAATGCTATGTTCTTTCTTTCATGCCCTCTAGCACACTAGCTAAAAATGGTGCCCCAGTGGTCAGAGAGAGTTAATTCATATCCCAGATGCCTTGCTCTCTCCCTAGGAAGAGATTGCTTATTGGCCTGACAAGGTCATTCTTCATTTTAACCATTACCATAACATTTTATATTGTCAAGCACTATGTGGTTTTGCAGTCCTTAAAATCCCCCAGTGAAGTCAAGGAGATGACAAACACAATTATGTCTGATTTACAGACCAGGGAACTGGGACTCAAACAAGAGACAAAGCCATCATTGGTAAGGGCCATCCCAGAAGGCAAGGCTAAGGTCTCTGTTTATCATGTGAAGTATAGGAGCAAGCCTAAGGGATATCAGCTATGCATACAGATTCTTACGTTCTTTGGAACTTTAGCTCCCCACCCAAGCTGATTCTTGGCAGCAACCATCTGTCAATGACTGAAGGTCTATGGAAAGCAAGGCACGAATTTATGTCCCATGTGTAGAAATTTTAGCTACTCAAGATTACGGTTGCATGAAGAAATAAAATGAAATACATGATAACTTGGAATTGACTCTTGGAAATGATAGCAGAGAACGCAGGTCATTCTTTACTATTTGTGTGACCTTGACAGCAAATAGTTTAAAATAGTCAAAACAAAAGTCTATGGCTGCTTAGGAAAAAAAATGAAAGGATGGAATTATCTATTATTTAGTATAATTTCATCTAAATAGTATATGAACTTGAAAATACCATAGTTTCTAATTTGTTACTAATGTGAAGTTCGAAGTTCAGCCTGTGACTTAGCATCTCAACAAGGCCATTTTACCTTCTTTGGCTGCATATAAAACCAGCATTTGTCTAGATACTGATTGTCAAACAAAGCTAGACTTTTTGTTATGTTTGAAGGGAGAACATTCTGATTCAAGCCCACAGCCTAAGATCCCATCTCCTAGAAAGTAATAAAAATTTAAAATGAAGTGTCTGAGAAAACCCTTCAGAGTAAGTCAACATTTGATTCTCAACCTGAGCTTGTGCAGTGGGCTGAAGGTCAGGTGCATGGCTGAATTTCAGACTTCTACGTTTGAACACTGAACGTTTCAAGTCTATTTTAAGCCAAATACAAACATGCAGACAGACAAAGGAGATGTGATCTTATGTAGTTTAGTGTTTACTTGAAATGTTCTAACCCATTTCCCCCCTGCCAATCAGAGACCTGGGGTTGCCCTGATGTTCCATTGATTCCAAAATCAATGACTGTACTCTGGTGTTTAAGAGTATGATTGCTCTTTCAAAGCACGCTGCAGAGGAGAGGTGGTCCTTTAGAGTTTGATCAATTTTTACCACAATGAAACAGAAGAGTTGAGAATCAATATGATGAGCTAATTATAATGAATTTGCTGGGGTTCTGCTGCCGTAAAGACGCACAGACTGAATTTACAGTTTGGTTTTACAGAGTGGGGATAAACTCTGGAAACCTATAGAATATGACACATACCAGCCTTGCTCCAACAAACACACTTTAATAAAAAGGAACACAAGTTAGAATTTTCTTCTCTTATCTACTTCACTTCCTTCAATACATTACAGAATTCCTGGTTTAGCGAAATCACATAGAGTGTGATACGTAAAGTGACTTCCTGACAGAAGATGCAATTGGTACTATTCATTCTGCCACAGAATAACCAGATATGACTCCCCAGATACCAATACTTTTCAACTTTAAGACAGAATCTCACCTATCATAAATAGAAGTTGTTGTGTGAAGGAGAAACTAAACTTCAAAGGAGTCCAAATGATTCCTTCATTTGTAGGACCTGTTTTCACTGAATATTTTTATTGAGATAAAATTTCACTTTTAAAAAATATACAGCTAAGTTGAATTAAATATATTTTTAGGAAGTTTTCAGAGAAGGGGAGTGGGTAATAGGGAGAGGAGTTTGTGAGGGTAGGACTAGGAGAAGAGGAGGGTGGGGGGCTGTGATCGAGATGTAAATGGAATTGATTAACTAATTAGAAATAAGAGTCTCCATGTGTCTTTTTCAGAAGTATTTTAGCATTATTAGTACTTTCCCTAATCCCTCCCCTTCTCTACTCTTTACTCCTGTATACCAATATAAACTTTCTTGTTCCATTATTCCTTTAAACACGGTACTCCAGTTCATTATAAGTACCCTCTCAAAGCTCTCTCTATGGACCCTTAGTGATTTCTGGACTTCAGTGCATATTCTAAGCCAAACACCCATAGCTTAAGAGTCAATGCTAACAGCCACACATGTGAGAAAATATAATAGTACTTATCTTTCTGGGTTTGAGTTAAACCATGCAGAATGATTGTTTCCAGCTCCATCCACTGGCCTAGTAACTTTATTTTTCTTAGTATGTGAATAATATTCCATTTTTAAGCATACCACATTTTTTATTGTACATTCCTAAGATGATGGACATCTAGGCTTATTTCAAGTTCCTGAATATTGTGTATAGAACAGCCATGAACATGGATGAGCAGATATTTCTAGATATGGAGTCCTTCAGATATATATACCCAAGAGTAATACATTTAGATCATGTGGTTTTTTTAGCCTTTTGAGGAACATCTACACTGGTTTGATAGTGGCTTGCACACCCAGAAACACTCAGTAAATGTTCCAGTATCTTGACATTCACACCATCAGTTATTGACAACAGCATGTTTGTGTAACCTTAGCTGTCTGATTGGGGTGAGATAAAGTCATAAAGTTATTTTAATTTCAATTTCCCTGATGACTAAGGATATTGAACATTTTTTTAAATGGCTCTCAACCATTATACTTCATCTTCAGAGAACTAACTGCTTACTACCATGGCCTAACCTTTATGATTTTTAATTATTATTTTTAAGATAATATACTTATATCATTCTCATCAAGAACTCTCAATCCTGAATATCTATGCTCCAAATGCAAGGGCACCCTCATTCGTAAAAGAAACTTTACTAAAACTCAAAGCACACATCGCACCGCACACAATAATAGTGGGTGACTTCAACACCCCGCTCTCTGAAATGGATCGTTCAGGAAAGCAGAAACTAAACAGGGACACAGTGAATCTAATTGAAGCCTTGGACCAAATGGAACTAACTGATATATATAGAACATTTCATCCTAGAGCTAAAGAATACACCTTCTTCTCAGCTCCTCATGGTACCTTCTCCAAAATTGACCATATAATTGGTCACAAATCAGACCTCAACAGATACAAGAAGATAGAAATAATCCCATGCCTCCTATCAGATCACTATGGAATAAGGGTGGTCTTCAATGGCAACAAAAACAAAAGAAAAGCCACGTACACATGGAGGCTGAACAATGCTCTACTCAATGATAACTTGGTCAAGGTGGAAATAAAGAAAGAAATCAAAGACTTTTTGAAAGTTAATGAAAATGAAGGCACAACATACCCTAACTTATGGGACACAATGAAAGCAGTGCTAAGAGGAAAATTCATAGCCCTGAGTGCCGCCAAAAAGAAACGGGAGACAGCATACACTAACAGCTTAATGGCACACCTGAAAGCCCTGGAACAAAAAGAAGCAAATACACCAAAGAGGAGTAGAAGGCAGGAAATCATCAAACTCAGGGCTGAAATCAATCAAGTAGAAACAAATAAAACCATACAAAGAATCAACAAAACGAGGAGTTGGTTCTTTGAGAAAATCAACAAGATAGATAAGCCCTTAGCCAGACTAACCAGAGGGCACAGAGATAGTATCCAAATTAATAAAATCAGAAACGAAAAGGGAGAGATAACAACAGAAACTGAGGAAATTCAAAAAATCATCAGATCCTACTACAAAAACCTGTATTCAACACAACTAGAAAATCTTGAGGAAATGGACAATTTCCTTGACAGATACCAAGTACCAAAATTAAATCAGGATCAAATAGACCATCTAAACCGTCCTATAACCCCTGAAGAAATAGAAGTTGTCATTGGAAGTCTTCCAACCAAAAAAAGCACAGGTCCAGATGGTTTTAGTGCAGAATTCTATCAGACCTTCAAAGAAGACCTAACACCAATACTCTTCAAACTGTTCCACAAAATAGAAACAGAAGGAACACTACCCAACTCGTTCTATGAAGCCACAATTACACTAATACCAAAAGCACACAAAGATCCGACAAAGAAAGAGAATCTCAGGCCAATCTCTCTTATGAATATCGATGCAAAAATACTCAATAAAATTCTTGCCAACCGAATCCAAGAACACATCAAAACGATCATTCTCCTCTTCCTTTTCAATCTTCCAATACCCCATGTACCCCAGACCCTAGCTGTCTTTCAAATAATGGTGTCTTAATTGTTTTAAAGTGTGTGTGTGTGTGTGTGTGTGTGTGTGTGTGTGTGTTTATTCCTAAATCTATAAATACAACCTGCTCAGTCTCTATTATGTTACTCTATACTATGTTACTAGTCAGTATACATTTTTCTGGCTACTACTCGGAAGTGGATAACCAGCTGATATGCTTTTCCCTGAGTAAGCCCTCAGCATTCCTTAATGCCTATAGTTTCTTGTCCAGGGTTGAGATCTAGTGATCTTTTCCCATGCAGCATCAGTGCATCTACTGGAACGGCACTTGTTCAGATCATCTTTAGGCAGCCATGCAGTGAGATTTCACAGGTATAGCTCCTCTGAAATCCCTAGTAGACACATTTTCAAATCAATCTCCCTATTCCTCTGGCTGTTATTATCTTTCTGCCTCCTCTTGTACAATTATCCCAGAGCCTTAGGTTCCAGAACTGTATTGCAGATGTATCATGTAAAATTGGGCTCTGCAGCTCATTTTGATAGGTTGGGATTTTCTGTAATGGTCTCTGTATGCTGCAAAAAGCTTTCTTTCTAATCAAAGCCCCCATCCCTTTTCCTATCCCCCTTTCCTGTCACCCAACCCTACCATCCCTTCCCTGGTGTTCCTCCCCCATCAACTGTAGTCGTGTCTCTTCACTTCCTTATTCTCTGCATATTCCCTGTTATATACTAGCATCTGAAGATTTGGAGCTAAGTCTCTCAGAAAGAATAGGTGGCCTTTGTCTTTCTGGTCTGGTTACCTCACTCAATGTAATCTTTTCTAGGTTCATCCATTTTCCTAAAAATGTCATGCTTTCTTTTTTTCTTTATAAATGAATAGTATTCCGTAATATACATGTCCCATGGTTTCATTCTTTTGCTGAAGGGCATTTAGGTTATTTCCAGTTCCTGGCTATTGTGAATGAGTTGCCAGCAAATACTACTGAGCAAGCATCTGTGGAGAGGAATGTCAAGTCCTTTGGGCATATGCTAAGCAAGGTACAGCTGGATAGCACACTACGTTCATTTTTAGGTTTTTTGGTTTTTGTTTGTTGAGAATTCTCCACACTTACGTCCAGAGTGGCTGCATCAATTAGCATTCTTAGCAACAAAGCAACAGTGGACGAAGTTTACTCTTTCTTCAAGTCCTTGCCAGCATTTGTTGCTAGTTGTTTTGTTAACCTTTGCCATTCTGGTTGGGGAAGAGGAAAACTCAAGGTTCTTTTAATTTGCATTTCCCAGATGGCTAAGGTTGTTAATTTTTTTTTGATGTTGAATATTTTTAAAACTGTCTTTCAGCCATTTGTAGTTCATCTTTTTATATATCTCTTTATTTCCATATCTTGGTTTTAATTGAACTGTTTTCATTATGTTGAAATTTGTAAATTTTGTATATTTCAGGTAGTAGCCCCATGTTGGAAGGACTGCAGGTAAAGATCCTTTCCCATGATGCAGCTGCCTCTGACATTGAAAGGTGGTGTCCTTCGCTGTGCAGAAGCTTCTGCATCCTAAGAAGTTCCATTTCCCTTTTATCCTTTGTTATAGATTGATTGTTCACACATATAAGTTTCTTTTCACTTATATTTTAGTGCTGTGCCAAGAGTCCAATGCTAAATCCAAGATTAGGAAGAATTTTTCCCTAGGTTTATATAGTTTCACTGGTTACATATAAGTCTTTTTGTTCAATTGTGACTTAAGGTTCAACATTGAAAAAAATTGCCCAATTTAATTCTTTTGTATGAGAGTTTCCAAATCATTTGCTAAAGAAAGTATTTATTCCCATTAAACATTCCTGGTACTTTCATAAAAGGCAGGCGACGACATATATATTCATTTATGTCTATATTCTCAATTATATTCCAATAATATAGATATCTTTCTTTATGTCACTACAGCACTGGTTTTACTACTATAGCTTTGTAATATTGCAAACTGGTACAGCCACTCTGGAAATGAATCTGGAGATTCCTCAGAAAATTAGAAATAGATCTACCTGAAGATCTATCTATACCACTCTTGGGCATATACCCAAAAGATGCCCTACCATAACTCAGAGGCATGTCTTCCATTATGTTCATAGTGGCCTTGTTTGTGATAGCCAGAAGCTGGAAACACCTTAGATGTCCCCCAACAGAAGAATGGATACAGAAAATGTGGTTAATTTACACAATGGAATATTACTCAGCTATTAAGAATGAGGACATCCTTAGTTTTGCAGGCAAATGGATGGAACTAGAAAATATCTACCTGAGTGAGGTAACTCAGACCCAAAAGGACATGAATGGTTTGTACTCACTAATAAGTGGATATTAGCAACAAAATAAAACACAGAATACCCAGGAATACAGTCCACCAAACTCAAAAACTTTAACAAGCCAAAGGGCCCAAGTAAGGATATGTCAATCCCACTTGGGAGGGAGAAGAAAGCAGTCACATGAGCAGGGGAAAGAGAGGGAGAGTTCTGGGTGGAAAAGTGAACAGGAAGAAGAGGGGAATATGATCAAGTATTGGGTGTGGGGCGGGGGGAGGAACTGAAGCCCTGAGCACCAGCAGAATGGAAATAGGCTGCCTCGGGAGATAGGAGGTAGAGAGACCCTCCAGAATGTACCAGAGACCTGGAGGTGAGATACTCTCAGGACTCAAAGGGAGAAACCTTAGATGAAATGCCCTACAGTGGGGAGAGGGAACTTGTATAGCCAGTCTCCAGCAGGAAGACAGGGCATCAAGTGAGGGATGGGGTTGCCATCCCACTGCCAAAAACTCTGACCCATAATTATTCCTGTCTGAAAGAACTGCAGTGACAAAAATGGAAACAATCCTGAGGAAAAGGAGGTCCAGCAAGGCCCAAATTAGGATCCAGCTCAAGGGGAGGTCCCAAGCCCTGGCACTGTTACTGAGGCTATGGAGTGCTCACAAAAAGGGGCTTATGATGACTGCCCTCCTAAAGACCCACCAAGCAGCTGAAAGAGTCAGATGCAGATATTTGCACCCAACCAATGGACAGAAGCTGCTGACCTCTGTGATTGAATTAGGGAAAAACTGGAAGAAGCTGAGGAGGAGGGCAACCCTCCCTGTAGGAGGACCAGCAGTCTCAATTAACCTGGACCCCTGAGATCTCTCAAACAGTGGATGACCAACCAGTCAGCATATGCCAGCTGATATGAGGTCCCCAACACATATACAGCAGAGGACTGCCAGGTCTGGGTTCAGCCAGAGAAAATACACCTAACCCTCAAGAGACTGGAGGTCCCAGGGATTTTAGAGGTCTGGTGGGGTGAGGGTGTGTGTGTGGGGACGGGATATCCTTGTGGAGACAAGAGGGTCTGTGGGGAGGTATGGGATGTGGAACAGTCAGAGGGTGGACAGGGAGAGGGACAAAATCTGGAGTGTAAAAAAAAATAAGATTTAAAAAAATGCAACTGAAATGGAACTGGAAAACTTCATTGTTTATTTTCAAGACTGCATACTTTAAATACTTCATAAATTTTAGATTTTTCTTGTCCACAAATCACTGAAAATTTGGATGTAATTATGCTACCTTTTCTTGTGTTTCAGGAGAGGATTTCTATTTGAAACAAGATTAAAATTTAAAATTCATTAATCCAGAATGATTTTTTGCCTAGTTAGCTTTATGATTTAACATTTTAAAGCTTATTAAATATATATTCATTACTATTTAATTTGCTTTTATGATACTGGTTTTGATCTTATTCTACCTCCAGTTTATTTTCTGTCTTCCCCCTGCGATTCCTTTAAGTAACGCAGATTTACAGTGGCAGATTTATAGAAAATTTGAAATATATCTGTAGTATACAAGAAAGACTGTGAGCTGGATTTGGTGGTCTCTGGTGTAATCTGATATAATTCCAACTCATTGCAAGACTGAAGCAGGAGGATCATAAGTTCAAGGCCTCCCTGGGCTACAGAGAGTTCAAGGTCAGCTTGATAAACTTTCTACGATCTTATATGAAACTGATTAATTTAAATATGGCAGGGATTTAGCCTGTTGGGAGGTACTTGCCTGGCATATGCCAAGTCCTGGGTTAAACCCCAAGTACTACAAAATCAAAACAAAAACAAAAAAACAAAAAATACAAAAATCAAATACAAAACAAAACCAACAACAACAACAAAATACCCAAACCAAACAAACAAAAAATCCCCCAAACAAAACAAAAGCAGAGAATGGGAAGAAAGTGGGGAAGGGAAGAAGATAAAGAAGGAGGGACAGAAAGAAGGGAGGGAAGAAGGGAGGAAGTAGTGGGAGATGGTAGAGTTCAGGGTATGTGTACACAAGCTGTCTGGTTATCCAGCTGTAATAAGCATGGCTCAGATGTCACCATAGAAGGTCACACATATTAGGTTATATTTGTTTTTTTTATTTTTTTTATTTAAAATAGATTCTCTTCTCATATAATACATCCTTTACTTTATTCTTCTCTTTACTCTTCCCAGTTGCTCCTCCCATCCTTTCCCATTCAGATCTGCTCCCTTTATGTCTATCATTAGAAAAGAACAGGCTTCTCAGAGATGATAATAAAATACAATATAGTGAATATGACAATTAATGCATCTTAAGATATAATAAGATAAATAATAAAAAATAAGTAAGATAAAAATTAAACAAGATAAAAAGCTATCACATTGAAATTGACTAAACAATAAATCAGAACGAAAGGAACCTAAGAGAAAGCACAAGATTCTGAAACCCACTCATTCACACAGCCAGGAATTCCATAAAATTACTAAACTGGAAGATATATATATATATATTCAGAGTACCTAGTGCCAGACCAGTGGAGGCTCCACATCACCAAAATAAAAATGTAAAACACCAAGGCAGCCATAAGCCATTTGATCTATCCTGCCCACAAGATATTGTAGGTCAAGGGTTGCACAAAGCTTGTGGAGTAACTGATTAATGTCTGGTATGACTTAAGTCCTACTCCATGAGGTCAAACCCATACCTGACACTAGCTAGCTCAGAGACCTGGGGTGAAACCAAATATTACTGAGGTAAAACAAAACAAAACAAAACAAATTATAGAGATAAAATGACTCCTAATGTTATTCTATACAAGAAAATGTTGCTACAAATAAAATACAAAAAAAATATGCTACAAAAGGGTAAGAGAAAATGGTCACTAACCATGAAAGTTTCAGGAAAGAAAATCAGAAACTTAATGATGGTGAAATAAAAATGACCAAATATCTCAGATAGAATCTAGCTCTGGAATAGTTTTATGAATAGAAGTGATGGTGATAAGAACTGAATTCTCTAGCACTAAAGAAAAACAGCTCAAGGGATAAATAAATTTTGCTCAGGGATGATCATAGGGAACAACTAAATGAGTAAGATGAGTCATGTACAGATACAGGAGACAGAATGGAAAAAGCAGGATTAAAATAAATACCACATGAACTGTCTCAACAATATGTGTAGCATGCTTAACCAGCATTTTTATAAACCCATTTAGCTCTGTACCCCATTTTTTAATAGGGTTATTTGGCTCTCTGGAGTCTAACTTCTTGAGTTCTTTGTATATACTGGATATTAGCCCTCTGTCAGATGTAGAGTTGATAAAGATCTTTTCCCAATTTGTTGGCTGCCGTTTTGTCCAATTGACAATGACCTTTGCCTTACAGAAACTTTGGAATTTTATGAGGTTCCATTTGTCAATTCTTGATCTTAGACCATAAGCTATGGGTGTTCTGTTCAGGAAATTTTCCCCTGTGCCCATGTGTTGAATGGCTGAGAAGCACCTAAAGAAATGTTCAAAATCCTTAGTCATTAGGGAAATACAAATCAAAACAACCCTGAGATTTCACCTCACACCAGTCAGAATGGCTAAGATCAAAAACTCAGGAGACAGCAGGTGCTGGCAAGGATGTGGAGAAAGAGGAACACTCCTCCATATATATATATACATATATACATATACATATATATATATGTTGTGTTGTGATATATATATCACAAACATACACACATATATATACATATTATGTCTATACCTATACATATACATAGAACATACAATAATTATTAATTCAAGAAAGAGGCTATGAATTTGTAGGACAGCAAGAAGAGGTATAGAGGAGGATTTAGAGGGAAGAATGAAAAGGGAGAAAAATTAGAACAAAACAGTAAATAAATAAATAAATCACTATTAATAGATTGTAGGGAGAATTTTTTGTAATTAATAGTCATAGAATAGTATTGGATAGAGAATTAAGTTCAAATTATTCAAATAGAGAAGTCAAAGGAAATAATCACAAGCTTACTTTGAAATAATGTCATTTATTGTTTAATACATTTTAAAATGCTTCTCCTCCATGTCCACATGTACTTACTGGTATTAGACAAAATGAGAAATATTAATAAAATCATAAATAGACAAAAAATGGAAAAACAGAAAAAGAATAGGAAATAAATTCTGTGATCATTTTATAGTACTAGCTCACCTGTGGTTTGTTTCTATTTCTATTTCTGACATTAGTTTATAAAACTGTTAAAATATTATATATATAAATATATATATATATTTCTTGGTTATAAATCATTCACATCGCTTTCTTGTTTCCCAAAGCTTGTTTTAATATCTAATAACTTGATGGATTGTTTTCCAAAGCTCTGAAGGAAAGGATGGTTGCTGTCTCTCTCCAGGCTTCAGGTGGACGTCTGGCAATCTTCAGGCTCATCTAACTCACTATCATATTTTCCTTCGTTGTTATGTGCTGGTCACCCTGTGCATGTTCCCATATCCAGAGCTGCACTCTTTATAAGAATACAGTTACACTGAGTTGAGTCCCACTCTGATTACAAACATTCTCCATCATACAGGCTACTTAATGATCAATTTTTCCAACACCTTAATTTCTTATTCAATAGATAATGTGCTTGTGGATAGGGCTCCAGAGACTATTTCCTCCAAGAATTTAACTGTCAGGGTTAAGTTCCAATTTCACAAATCTCAGAGTTCATGTTATTCCTGCTGTATTTCATGCCGACATTATTTCCTCATGTCTCATATGAACTATGTAATCTATTGTTTACTAGATCTTTTTCAGAAAATTCAGGCAATTCTATATATTTGAAATGCATTCTACAATTTAGAGCATCCTGGAAACTGTTCTTTAAAAATAATATAAGCTTCACATTTTGTAGAAAGATCTTCATTGTCATCTGAATTCTTTTCTTTATAACATATTCTGTGGCATGTAAAGCTGTTGAGACTCTGTGATGAGAACTGATGACCATTCTGAATGATTTATGTTCTGACCATAAAACACATATACAAGTGATTAAGCAATTTGCTTAGGATTCCATGGCTAGGACTTGAAGACAAAGTCTTCTCTCCAGTGCCTGGTAGTTTTAAGGTATTTTTTGCAGCTCATTTTAGTTCAATTTATTCAATTCAACACAAGAGTACTTATTCATTGAGGAGTTATCCTGTTTTACTTTTTTGTTATTTTAATCATTAGGGATTCATCTTAGATACATTAATGAGGATGTTTTGTAACAGATTATCTTGAACTAGAATTGGAAAATCTCCAAAGTACTTGAATTTTTCGAAATTACATTGATTTTCAAATACATGGATAACTCAATTACTGTCTGTATAACTTCTGTAGCTCTTTATCAAATCTCAAAGTGTCAATAATCCTTCTGAAATATGAGCAATGACTTAAATCATTCTGAAACTAATTTATTTTTCAAAATATTATTCCTAACAGAGCATCTACCAAGCTTTTGAGATTTAATATGTAAACTTGTAATATGGATGTGATGAACATGAATCTAACAGAGCATGAACCAAAGTAACACAAGAAAACTGAATTTTGAGAATGATTGGGAGAAAGGGAGAACACTGTAAATCAGCAAAGAAATGCCTGAAAAAGAGATAGTAAGGAGAGATACAAAACATTGTAAAGGGAAAGTAAACAAACAAACAAACAAAAAACAAAACAAAACAAAAAAACAAATTCCAACCATAATCCCATCTTCCAATGGGATCCTCCCTAATTCTGCCAAGTGAAAAGCAACTTAAACAGTATCACCAACCCCAATCATAGTAGCAGGCAGGGAACTTAACCGCGGGAGAATTCCATGGTCCCAATGTTCCTAGGTAGGAACCTAGGTTCCTAGGTAGCAGGGCAGATAGGAAACTCACCAGGAGGGTCCCCACAGTGGATGCACAGTGGGACCATGGTTGCTGTCTCTCTCCAGGCTTCAGGTGGACGTCTGGCAATCTTCAGGCTCATCTAGCTCACTATCATATTTTCCTTCGTTGTTATGTGCTGGTCACCCTGTGCATGTTCCCATATCCAGAGCTGCACTCTTTATAAGAACACAGTTACACTGAGTTGAGTCCCACTCTGATTACAAATATTCTCCATCATACAGGCTACTTAATGGTCAATTTTTCCAACACCTTAATTTCTTACTCAATAGATAATGTGCTTGTGGATAGGGCTCCAGAGACTATTTCCTCCAAGAATTTAACTGTCAGGGTTAAGTTCCAATTTCACAAATCTCAGAGTTCATGTTATTCCTGCTGTATTTCATGCCGACATTATTTCCTCATGTCTCCAGCAGTAGATTTCAAATGACAATACCCAAAAAGGTATTCAAAATAAAGATTCTAAGGAAACTCTCTTGAGATACCAAGGGAGCAGAAAGGCAATACTATTAAGTTTTAAAAATACTGTAGAATATGAATCCAAAATTCAACAAAGAGATGTACATATTTTGAAATGTCAGAACTTTGGAGCCAAATTTGTAATCAGTGTAATGACAAGTGTTCTTATCTTGTATAACGGAATAGAAAAAAGAATAACATTTCAGAACCCGACAAGTCTTTTGAGTTAATTGAGCCAGATAAAGCAAAAGAAGAAAAGAAAGGAAGAGAAGTGATGGGATGAGATTTTAAAAACTAAAAACAAACAAACAAATAAAGAACAAATCAAAATCAAAAACAAAACAAAATCCAAGACATATGAGATGGAATACCATTAACTTAATTTTCCCATTACCATAATTTCAGAATGAATTCACGAAATTCCTAGGCAAATGGTCAGATCTTGAAAATATGATCCTTAGTGAGGTAACCCAATCACAAAAGAACACACATGGTATGCAGTCACTGATAAGGGGATATTGACCCAGAATCTCGGAATACCCTAGACACAATCCGCATATCAATAGATTTCTAAGAAGATGGAAGGAGAGACCCCGGGTCCTGGAAAGACTGGATGTAGGGGAACGCCAGGACAGAGTAACGAGAGGGGGTTGAATGGAGAAAAGAGGGAGGGAAGAGGGCTTATGGGACTTTCGGGGAGGGAGGAAACGGGAAAGGGGAAGTGATTTGGAATGTAAATTAAAAAAATAAATTAACCTGAAATGAAGCCTAGAGACTTTAGAAAGTTTCAGAGATATGGATATCTATACATAAACTACACAAAGGCACAAAACCACGTAGATTTACTCCAAATACAAGATCGGTGATGCATGGGGCGTTCCAATTTATAAGAGAAGATAGAATTAGAAACATGAAGAGCCCTGTGTCAAGCCACATACAGTGAAATGCCCACTGGACATCCAGCACTGTTCTCAATAGCAAGCCCGTGGACAGCATCAAGTGCCTGAGATCCTAGTTGTCACGGCGATGGAAAGCACTCAGCAGAACCAGCCTTCAGAATTGAAGTCAAAAATACTTTTGCAAATAAACAAAATTCATTACCACCAAATCAACTATATCAGAAATACTTATTGAGTACTAGGAATCAAAGAGAATAGTCACCATCATAGAAGCACGTGTTGCAACATGTGCAGAATTGCCATAAGCAAACCCATAAAGATTTTCATATATGTCTGCTACAGAAAAACAAATGAATATCCATCTTCCCAGATGACATGTCATGGAAAAGGGTTTGTGACAATTTGTTTACTTTTCCTTGTTTTCCTACTTGCCCATAAAATAAACACAAAGTGAGACAAAGTGAATGGTCTTTTGTGATTCTCTTCCTTTTATACTTTGTGATTTTCAGAGAAATGGAGCATAAGAAAATTAGCCAGGAGTGCAGCACAGACAAGCAACAACAGCGCTTGCTTTACTTCTGCATGTTTGGTGTTCAGAGCATCACTGCATTTTCTGGTGAGAGACAGATTCTAAAGTTAAAAAAGAAAAGCTTTCATTGGATGTCTTTTTTTTCTGCTTGTTTTCTTTTTATTTATTTATTTTTATTTTTTTAAATTTACATTCCAAATCACTTCCCCTTTCCCGTTTCCTCCCTCTCCGAAAGTCCCATACGCCCCCTTCCCTCCCTCTTTTCTCCATTCAACCCCCTCTCGCTTCTCTGTCCTGGCGTTCCCCTACATCCAGTCTTTCCAGGACCAGGGGTCTCTCCTTCCTTCTTTTTAGAAATCTATTGATATGCGGATTGTGTCTAGGGTATTCCGAGATTCTGGGTCAATATCCCCTTATCAGTGACTGCATACCATGTGTGTTCTTTTGTGATTGGGTTACCTCACTAAGGATGATATTTTCAAGTTCTGACCATTTGCCTAGGAATTTCGTGAATTCATTGTTTTTAATTGCAGAGTAGTATTCCATTGTGTAGATATACCACATCTTCTGAATCCATTCCTCCGTTGAGGGACATCTGGGTTCTTTCCAGCTTCTGGCTATTATAAATAAGGCTGCTATGAACATAGTGGAGCATGTGTCCTTATTGCATGCAGGTAAAGTCTCTGGGTATATGCCCAGGAGTGGTATAGCCAGATCCTCCAGGAGTGTCATGCCCAGTTTTCTGAGGAACCGCCAGACTGCTTTCCAGAGTGGTTGTACCAGCCTGCAATTCCCCGTACTTTGTGTGGAGGCATCGAAAGCATGTGTTTACAAAGAATGCAATGGAGAATATGAATACATATTTATTTATTTATATATATCTTCTGTAATAGAGAAATTTGATAGGAAAATAGAATTAAATGTGCTACAGCAACAGACTTTCCTGTCTGTAGAGGTTAGAATGAACATTGTATTCTTTGAGCAGCTGAAGAAGGATGTCACCACAATGGAAGTACATCTCTGAGAGAAGGCTTCCAGTTTACCTTGGGTTATGCGATGTTACCTTTGGGATGTATCTGTGAGGAGAGAAAAGTTGTTTCAATAAGTGTGTCTCCATTGCATAGATGTCTACCTGAGCCAAAATATGCTTTCTAGTTGCTTCTTTTTATCTAAAACAAGGAGCCAGTATAGTGGTTCAGTCAAACATCCTAACTGTGGAATACGTTTTAAAATGTACTTTTTTATTAAAAAGTAAAAAATTCAATTAACTAAGTATCTTCAAGTAGCCCCTCCCCACAAACATGGCCTTTGGGTTGAACTAATGGTCTGCTGGAGACTGGGGCTTCATTTAAATGAATGTTAGTGTGTGAATTGAACCTGCAACCATGCGGATGCTGTATCACAAGAGTAGCACATCTTAAAAAAGCCCCCCCAAAAAAGAGTAGCATATCTACCAAGATAAACCCGAGAGAGTCAAGAGGGAATACTGGCAAATATACTCTTAATATCTTTATGGTATAACATAATACACTGGTTTTTAGGAGGGAACAAATGGTCTGGGAGCAAAGTTCTTTTACAGTGCTACAGCAATAATAAGCCCAGTGCAGTTACTTATATGATATGCTTGCGGCATGTAAGGCGCTCTATTAGGATTCATCTATGGAGGAATGCTAGCCTTTTTTCTAAGCTTTGTGTCTGTGAGATTACATATGACAAATAGTGCTTTGATAGCTTCTATGGCAAGGAACCCTTGACTGCATGACCTGATTCTGGGAAAGCTGGGCATGTGAGAGTTTGTTCAGATTCTATCCCTCTTACCATCTGATGTGACTCGCCAAACCAAGAGGTGGCTGTTTTCTAACTTTCAACCACAGGACACTGCTCTGTTGTCTTGCTTTCTCTGTTACACACACTTGGGTTGGATTGGTGTCAGCATTTGGAATATTAGCCCACTCATCTCCTTCAGAGTTAGTATAGTAGCTCGGCCAAGCAGTAACCTGCTCTCTAATTGTATCTAATTAAGCATGTGCCTTTCTTTTCCCCAGAAATGTAAGTAGATATGGAGACTCCAAGTGGCATCATATTTACTGGAGTGAGAAATACTCTTACATGGAAATCTGGCAGGTTTTTCGGAGGGGTTGCATTGGCAACAACAAACAAGTCTAAACGTGGAGAAGATGGAAGGGGGTCTTGTTGTTCATCTGTAATGGTGAATTTAACTAATGAGTAGAAATGTTGACTTAAAGAGAACAGATCCTTGCAGAAAACTGGGAGACTGTGAGTTTATAAGATTGCCCTTTTATTCTGTTGTAAAATGTCCATTGACAAAACTAGGTTTCGGGAATTGCTGATACATAAAAGAGAAAGCACTAAAGAATTATGATAATAAAAAAATTTAGATATGGCAATGAGCAATATAGACTATGTATCTGAAAAATCATATTACTAAGAACTTTTTCCTTAGTAACACACCAAGGAGGAAAGGCACAGAGATAACCAGAAGAACCAGTAACCTGGAAGAAAGATAAGGAACATGGAACCCAAGGCTGTACTCCCTGTGAGGGAGCCAATAGGGCAGTGCTGAGGAGATAAGAAATCACTCTGAGAGGCTCCAGCTCCATCCAGCAACTGACCCAGACAGACATAGACACCCACAGTCAAACAGTGGATGGAGCTTGGGGACTCTTATGGAAGAACAGGAGGAAGGATTCCTGGCCCCAAAGGGAATAGGAACTCCACAGGAAGACCAAGGGAGTCAACTAACATGGCCCTTGGGACTCTCAGAGACTGAACCACCAGCCAAAGAACATACATGGACTGGACCTAGGCCTCCCCTCCCATGCACATATAAGGCAGATGTACAGCTTGACCTTCATGTGGGTCCCAAACAACTGGACCAGGGGCTATCCCAAAAGTCTGTGAGTTGGATATATTCTTCTAGCTGGGCTGCTTTGTTTAGCCTCAGTGGGAGAGGATGAGCCTAGCCTCACAGAGACTTGGTATGCCAGAGTGTCGGGGGGATACCCAGGAGGGTACCCACCCACTCAGAGGAGAATAGGAGGGGGAATGGGGGAAGGATTGTGGGACGAAGTGACCTGTAGGGGGACAGTGAGTGGGATGTAAGGTGAATACGTAAAAAAGAAATAAATAACTTTAAAAAAAAGAGAAATCAGTCACAAAGTGGGCAAGAGTCTAAGCTCAGATTCCGTCATTCTCGGGGTCCTCCAGGCATAACCTGAAGAGCCGAGAAGAACGTGTGGGAACCCCACATTGCACTGCTCTCTAACGGAAGATATTCGTCAAAACCCATGTACATGTGGCCAACAGACCAAAAAGTAGCATTAAAAATGATGGCTGAAAATTTCAGCAGTGGCACAGTGTCTAACCATTGCCCAAGAAGGAGGAAAACAGACAGAAGACAGGCACGGTGAACCATTGACCACCCGGGAGGTGACGGAGGGTTAGTGCCTGAGAAGTAAGTGATGAGAACTCTAACTCCTAACGAGTGAGGGGGTCATGTTCTAAAGAGGCTGGTACCAGCCACTTACACATCCCTGTACAGGTATCTCTGCATTGGATGAACACGTACATCAGAACATCAACTAAGCGGTAAGTTTGCATAAGCAACATTGATATGAACAAACTATTAGGCATTTTGTCAGATATGGTGAAGAGACAGAAACCAGGAGGCAGACAGATCCTATAAGCAGAGCCAAGTCTAAATCAGAGTCGGGGCTGCCTTCTGTGGTTTAACATTATAGAGAGTGAAATGCTTAATGCCAGCAAGACAAAGCTTATACATAACAGTCAAAGTGAAGTTTTGGAGTTGAAATAAAAACATAATTAAATTAGGAATACAGTAGATGTACTTATCTTCAAGTTAGCTGATGGAAGGTTGACAAGTTACAGGAAAGTCTTAACAATCAGAGAATAAAATGTAAATAAAATAGTTCCAATGCTTATGAGAACATGTGGGATTCATTAAACATAGGACAAAAATGCTTGTCACAAGACTATGAAGTTAGGGTGAGAAGGGATATAGAACAGCAATATTTGAAAATATAATAGGAGATAATTTTTATGACTAATAAAAAACCCCACCAAATTACACCATGTCGAATATTAGCAAACATCAAAGAACATTGTGGAAGAAGCTGAAGGCAAGAAAATGTAGGAACATTGAGTCTGTGTGTGGGCTGTGGTTTTGTTTTTTTTCTGATGCGCTGAAAGCAGATAAAAGACACAATCTTCAAAGCAAAACAGCTCAGTTGGAGACTAGGAGACAGATACAGGTGATCTGGATATCCAGAACGAAAATATTTTCCAAGATGGATTTTCTTTTTTAATTTAGTAAAAACATTTTCCAAAAATTAAAATAAAACAAGGACATTACTTTTCTATACAAAATACTTATGTGGTCACTCCTGTAAAAGGCGGATGTTCCAATCTAGATCATCACTGACCAATAGAATTATAGTTTTGGACACAGATACTTTTATACTTACTGCAAAAAAGTGAAGAAATAAAAACCAGAATATTTTATTTAGCTTAAGATGTCTGAAATATTTTCCAGCACATAATGTAAAATAGCATTACTTGGATATTCTTAACCTTCATAAAAATAAATATCAGAGTTATTTATATTTGATCTCAGTGATACTAATAAAAATTTTATTTCTCTGATAGTCTGTGATGTTTCAGAATTTATAAGTTTAGATGTTTATTAATTTGATAAATGACTTGTTTGTTTAGAATCTAGTTCTGTAATAATTAATATAAAAATACTCAAGCCCTAAAGTACAATACCTTTTAATAGTAAATACACTGAAATGGGAAAGAATCTTTAGATACAGCACCATCAATCGTTTAAGTCCTATCCTACATTAGAAAATAAATAATCAAAGTCTAAACTGTTATCATAGTCATTATGAGGAATTCAGTGGTCAGTTTACAGTTAGCAAGCTATCTGCTAATGCTTTATAAGAGAATATCTATTGTTTGCCTAAATGTACACAGAGATACAATTTATCCAGAATATATTTATTCTGCCATATCATACCATCCTAAAATATCTGGCTCAAGTACAATTTATTATAATATAATTTATATTGGAAAAATAGTTAATTAAGATTCCATAACGTAATCATGTTAAGGTAACTACTTTGTCTTGCCATTAAAAAAAAAACAAAAAACAAACAAAAAAACCAGAGTATTAAAACCAGATTAGCAGTCTAATGTAAAAGCATGAAGCTGATTTTCCTCTATAATCTCTTAATGACAGCTTAGTACCATAAACCAGGCTAATCACCTTAAGGGAAGTCAAGGATCTAACCAAGATATCTATATTGCAGTAAAAGTGCATGTTACATATATGCCCCTCTGTGATTGTCCAGCATACTTACCAGTTAGACTATTGTAATTTCTCTCTTTGAAATTTTTGTCCAGCTTTTTGTGATGGACAACCAGTATTTTCTCTATTAGGAGAGGATGAACACGACAGAGTAACATTGTATGTTCTCTTCAGAAGAGAATGTCTTAAAAATGGACTGAGCTGTAAAGAAAAAAGAAACAACTTATCTTAATTATATTATCTATATGCCCTAGAGGAGTAGTTTTAGATAAATGAACAATGATCTCATCAATACAAATTAACTTACTATATCATTCATTAATATACTACAATTTGGATTAATATCTATAAATGTTCTTTAACATGCAAAAAAGTTATTAGTCATGACCTTAACATAATTTTACTTAATATACTTGCCATTTTATTTGTATATTATATATATTATAAGTATACTATTATCTATATTATAATTATAGTATATATAATATATATTATATTAAAATATGCTATATATAGTATATGTCTATACATGTGTGTGTATATAATACTATTTCAGTATTATGAACATGAGCTAGAAAGATATAAGCCATTTACCATGCCTTGGCAATATATCAATAAAAACATTGATAAGAAAAATTTGAAGCAACTTTACAAGTGATTAAATACTAAAATTAATGCAACATTTACTCACCCACTGTTATCTAAGTGTCTTTTTTGGAGACATTTGTAAAATCAGGAGAGTGAAATCATATATTGGGATGGTAAAATCGTAAGTCATAACTCTGCTGTGGAACTGCTGTCAGTATTAAATGTAATCGTATATGTGAGCAGACCAAACCTAATATTAGGTGGTAACATAGCCCTTGCAACACGTCCTTTTTGACTTAGACTGCCCTTCCAGTGGACACCACACCATAGAATTTATGGACGAGCTGGGAACTAAGAAGAGTAGTTTAAGAAAACAAGTTTAGAATTCTGCATTCTAGGGCTTATAGTTTTCCATATGGGGCTGAATGTGAAAAGACAACAGTTACAGGCTTAAAATCAGCTTCAAAAGGAGGATAATTAGCAATTAGCAATGTGTCTTCCAGAAGATTGCCCCTTATTTATGAGCCTTAATTTCCTCATGTTTGAAATGGAGTCAGAGCTGTTTTACTTTATATTACTTTATATTTAATAGACAAATTAGCACAGTTAGCCAATATGAAGTAGTCCTTATCAATTCCCTCCTATCTTCAACGTTTCTTCCCTATAACTACCCCAGTTTTTAAGCTACTATCCTACCACTCTGCAATAGCTCTGGTTACTTACTCTATGTTGTGGTGGCTTCCAACTATAACAACTATTTTTGTTGCTACTTTATACCTTGAATTTTGCTACTGTATGACTTGTCATGTGCATATCTGTGTTCTCTCATGGTCTTAGGCAACCCTGTATAAGGATTGTTCGACTTCCAAAGGTGTCGAGACCCAAAGGTTGAGAATCCCTGCCCTACAGTGTTTTCCTCACATCTGTGGGTTAATTCTAAATAAGCCCTGTGCCGTCTTTGAGTCATGTGTTCCCCTGTGTGTTTCTCCTCCTGCCACTCTTACGTACAGAAAAACAGAATTAGAGTGATCATATTCTAATTTTGAAATACTAGAATGTTATGAATTGGCCAAAATATCTTCTCTCTCTCTCTCTCTCTCTCTCTCTCTCTCTCTCTCTCTCTCTCTCTCTCTCTCTCTCTCTCTCTCTCTGTCTCTGTCTCTCTCTGTCTCTATTTCTCCTCTCCCTCTTTCCACCCCCTGCTCCCTCTCCCTCTCCCTCTTTCTCTCTGTCCCTCCATCACACCTCTTTCCCTCCCTCTCCCTCTCTCTTCATTCCTCTATTTCCCTCCTACCCCACTCTGTATATGTGAATAACTTGGGATCAGAGTAAACTGAACAGAGGAGCAGAAACTTAATTCAAACCACTATTTCCTATTCCTTACCAACTTCTAAGCAAAAACACTGACTTCAGAAAGGCTAAAAGTTTGTCATTACTAGAAAATTAGGAAGTGAAGAAAATTAGGAACTGAAGGCTGGGGAAAAGAAAGTGTTGTGAGGCCCCAAGTGAACATACTGGCTCTGTACTCAGAACAATCTTCGAAGTTAATATGATAATTTTAGTTTCAAGCAGGTTTAGCACAAAGCTGAGACACTAGTAGATCTGAATTTGAGCACAAACAAAGTAGAAACAGAGTGGGTGTGTTACAGTTCCATCTACATCAGAAACAAGAAATATACCACATCTTCTGAATCCATTCCTCCATTGAGGGACATCTGGGTTCTTTCCAGCTTCTGGCTATTATAAATAAGGCTGCTAGGAGCATAGTGGAGCATGTGTCCTTATTGCATGCAGGTAAAGCCTCTGGGTATATGCCCAGGAGTGGTATAACAGGGTCCTCCGGAAGTGTCATGCCCAGTTTTCTGAGGAACCACCAGACTGCTTTCCAGAGTGCTTTTATCAGCTTGCAATCCCACCAGCAGTGGAGGAGTGTTCCTCTTTCTCCACATCCTCGCCAACAACTGCTGTCTCCTGTGTTTTTGATCTTAGCCATTCTGACTGATGTGAGATGGAATCTCAGGGTGGTTTTGATTTGCATTTCCCTAATGACTAAGGATGTTGAACATCCCTTTAGGTGCTTCTCAGCCATTAGATATTCTTCAGGTGAGAACTCTTTGTTTAGCTCTGTACCCCATTTTTAATAGGGTTACTTGGCTCTCTGGAGTCTAACTTCTTGAGTTCTTTGTATATATTGGATATTAGCCCTCTGTCGGATGTAGGGTTGGTAAAGATCATTTCCCAGTTAGTTGGTTGCCGCTTTGTCTTTTTGACAGTGTCTTTTGCCTTACAGAAACTTTGTAATTTTATGAGGTCCCTCAACGAAGGAATGGATTCAGAAGATGTGGTATATTTACACAATGGAATACTACTCTGCAATTAAAAACAATGAATTCACGAAATTCCTAGGCAAATGGTCAGAACTGGAAAATATCATCCTTAGTGAGGTAACCCAATCACAAAAGAACACACATGGTATGCAGTCACTGATAAGGGAATATTAACCCAGAATCTCGGAATACCCTAGACACAATTCGCATATCAAAAGATTTCCAAGAAGATGGAAGGAGAGACCCCTGGTCCTGGAAAGACTGGATGTAGGGGAATGCCAGGACAGAGAAGCGAGAGGGGTTTGAATGGGGAAAAGAGGGAGGAAAGGGGGCTTATGGGACTTTCGGGGAGGGAGGAAATGGGAAAGGGGAAATGATTTGGAATGTAAATAAAAAAAAACTTAGAAAATAAAAAAAAAAGAATATATATTATATTATATTCTTAAAAAGAAAAAGAAACAAGAAATAACCAATTTATCAAGGTTATTAGGGCACAGACTCTTCCAAGGCCCTTCCCTAAGGGTTCCTCATGCTAAAGATTTCAGATAAGGGAGGTCTCCCTCACAAAGACAAAGAGAGCAACACACATGAGAGAAAAACCTAGGCCTATAAGATCTAAGGCAGTGCATACTCATTCCGCAAACAGTGGTGAATGAAATAGAAATGTTCCTTAAAGTATAAGCATTTTGCATCATATAAAAAAAAGCATCATTTAAAAAATGGGTATATTAAAAGGACACAAGTGTCTGAATAGCAGTTTTTTATTAGTAGTACATGACGACATATCATCTTGACATCGTGTACCTATAAAAATTAAAACATCTAAGTGTTTTAAAAGTATAATCATAAAATACTAGTGGTTGCTCTGTGTAGAATTTTATTTCAGAAAATCATCCTGATTATAAAAATTATATAACTTCTTCAAACAAGACAGTGAATATTATTCCAAAATCTAGGAAGAGCTCTGCACAATGGTGTTTACATCTACTAAAACAAGGAGATAAAATGTTGCCTTAATTACTTTACTAAGTTAGAGTGTGTGTCTCCAAACCATGTGACATCGAAGAATATGTGTGTGCTACAGGACTTGAACTCACTAGAAAGCTGAACTAACAAAACACTAAGGGACAGCAGAAGACTTGTGGAACACAGCCCACACTACCAGGCATCCAGTGCAGAGAAGCGAGAAAGGAGCAAAGCAATACAGTGGGGCACCAAGAGCCTTTGGAGTTACACCACTAGGAAGCCAGAGAGAAATAGCACCAGTGATGCCACCATGATGCTGATGCCATGATAACCAGAGAGAGTCATGGCTCAGCGGTTAGAAGTACTGACTGCTCTTCTGGAGATCCTGAGTTCAAATCCCGGCAACCACATAGGGGTTTACAACCATCTGTAATGAGATCTGATGTCCTCTTCTAGTTTGTCTGAAGACAGTGACACTGTACTTACATAAAATAAGTCTTAAAAAGAAAAATCTATGTAGAGGTCTTTAAAGTCAATGAAAGGACTGTATGAATATATAGTAATAAAGAAAATATTCATTAAAAAAAACAATTTGACACTGAGTGACTAAGCTGAAGTAGTGTGGGAGACCACACCTAATCTCAAATTCTAACCCACTGTGAAGACATCAAATTCACAATTCTGTTCTTCCTAACTCAAAGGCACATGGGGGAAGTAGAAAGCTTGCCACTGTTACTAGAGACTGGGACTCAGTCATTTTGCATTTCTATCATTTTAGGCCTGAAGATAACATTGAATGTGACCATATGTCTTTGGTGTATTTGAGCTTCAAAAAAATCATGTGGAGTCTGTGGCTTTTAGAACCCAAAAGTCTCTGAAAGTATATTCCTGCAGTGAAGAGGATCCTAATGTCCACTTAAGAGTTTTATATTATGCATCATAATTTGGCTTGCAAAACTGAATTAAAATTAATCTGAACTAAGAAGAATTTATGTAAGTTGTTTCCTTTAAATGATGATGAGTGGACTTGAGTCATGAATTACAGTTGAGGGACAAATCAATCCACTTTTAAAAGCTATGTTTCTGTCTCAAACAGTTAATGAAATAAGTTTGAATATGTTTTAATTTTCCATTGGCTATGGCTTTCAGTAAAGTTATAAATAATATGGTACATATTCACTATGTGCCATAAAATACATTGCCTAAATAATTTTTGTCACAAGGGGTTATTAGCATATATTTATTCATATGCTTGCTTGAATCAAAAGTATATATTTTCTTCTCCAGAAAAATGAATGCCTTTCCAAATAACAGCAAGATATATTTTTTCTTAAATGCATTACTTTATTTCTTGTGAGAAAAGAAAATGATAGGGTTGTTACTTTTTGATATATACATATATATATATATATATACACATATATATGTTGAAAGATAGAATATTGAAGCTATTAACAATTAACTGCAAAAGAGTCATAGCCCAGAAATACTAAGATCAAAACCTGCTCCAAAGAAAACATTGCTAGAGGAACATAGTGACTAATGATTTATTCTGGATGTGAAATATTAGTCAAACAGTTGGGGGAATTAGAATATGATCTATATTACAGATAATAGCACAGTAACAATGTGAGAACCCCTGATTTTTAATAAGTGCTTTGTAGTTTCAGGAAAGAATACCTTCCTTGCAAGTAGATAAATTTTGATGTACTTAAAAGTGAAAGATTATGATACATTATAGATCTAATAATGTCATAAAATGGTTTATAACAATGTACATCTAGTCTTCTGTGAGGGAGAATCAAAAAGAGACATGGTAGGGAAGTTTAAAACATATTTCATGCAAGAATTAAAATACTAACCGTTGGATGTTTTTCAAAATACATTTAACAATGTGTAAATCTTATTTTTTTTTAATTTTATGTGTTTGGGTGTTTTCCACATATCACAATGTGCCCGGTGCTCTCCGAGGCCAAGATAGGAAGAATAGGATCCTCTGTAACTGGAGTCACAATTGGTTTGGGGCCATGGGTGGTAGGTGCTGGGGACTGAAGCTGGGTTCTATGGAAACATTAAACTACTGGACCATCTCTCTATCCTCACAACAGTTAATGTTACAGTGAAGAGTCCTCTCTGCATCTCTATTATTCAACTACTCTTTAGCTGTGGTCGTTAAAATCTGTCTTCCTCTAAAACTGGAAGCTCAGGACTGGAGTGCTGCATCATCAGTTAAGAGCACTGGCTCTGGAGTACAATATTTCATGCAAGTACAATGTCTCATTCTTTGGGTGAGTCAAGGAGTCTGGGACCCAGGGAACACTGCAGAGATGGTGCAGAACCAGAATACCAGAAAGTCTGCCATAAAACAGTAACTCCTACAAATGGCGGCATAAACAAGACTGAAAAACAGCAAAAGTAATGGGCATACTAACACGGAAGAGGAAATATTTGTAAGGTCCCACCCATAGACAAAGATTACAGGCAACTAAAGACTGCTGGGAGAGGGGAATTAGTGTCTCCAGGGAAGGGACTCCTTACTGGTTGTCCAACGTAGAATGGTCAGCCCTGAAACCAAATATGCACAGTCAATGAAAATGGACTCGGCAGGTTGTATTTACATACACGCATATATGTATATAGAAAGGCTATCACCTCATGAGTGAGATGGACATGGGAGGAGCTGGAGTGAGAGTACCAGGGAGGGGCTGGGTTTTCATGCTCAGAATTCTATCCAAGCCCTCTACATGACATGCATGTGCTAGCCTAGCAATGAACTACCTCCAGGCACAGCAAGGTCTGCTTTGAATGTTAGACAATTCCAAAACTATTGAGAATTTTGAAAGCTTTTAAATATGTATTACTGAGCTATTTTATGGCCCTTCTAATCATCTATTCTAACTATCAATTCTACCCAATGCTCTCACAGTACTAAGTGTTTTTCATTTTTCCTCTCAGTATCATTATATAATATGGTTCTTTAATATTTCACTCTTTCAAACAACTCTAGGGTACCACAAGGCAACATGATGTGCAATATCAGGGGGTACCTCAGAGTCAGGAAACCAGAACCTGAATTATCCTTTGCAGAGAATTTGCAGCCTATTTATAGGAAGAAACTAAACCCTGTTTCCTGTTTTATCAACCGGCACACGCTACATTTTCCCACCCATCTGCAACTATATTCCTGCATTCTGTCTCTTCAGATGCAGAAAGGCTTACTCTGAAAACCCCTCGAAAGATTTCAATATTGGCCACACCCAGCTTGTTCCAGTGCCCCGTGGATGTTTCTGCTTCTCACCTGCTTGCCTAGATTGCACTGCGATTATGTCCTGAATAATTTGTTACCTATTCCGGAAACTGTTTTTCTCCATTCCTTCGTAAAATACCGGAAACTATATCTGACATTAAAGCATACAAATTTCCTATTTTGTTTTCATTTGGTTTACATTCTGAGATCACTTGGTCACTGTCAGTTTCTAGAAAAAAAAATCCTCTGCTAAAATTCTATTGTGTGTTACTTTTCTATCTTCTTTACTCCCGTTTTAGATTGCTGCTGCACAGATTTAACTATCATAAACTACTTACTCATGTATTATTTGAGTCAATATTCATTTTAAAGTATAATATATAAAGTATATATATATATATATATATATATAAAGTATATATATGTATGCATGCAAACAAGCTATAATGATTTTCAGAAAAGCACTGCTATAGAAGCAGTACTTGACTAGGCTCAGGAGTAAGAACACTGCCAGTTCTCCAAAAACCCCTGTGTCTATACCCAAGTTCATCCCTTCAATCTACCTCACATCTTCACTAGATGGACCCACAGAGAGTACCTCTGTTTGTATCTGGTTTCATCCATTCATTCACGTTAGGCTTGGGATATAGATCCTTGTGATTAAGTAGTCTTCTCATTTCTTCCATGTACTCATTTTATAAACACTTTATAAACTAAAGTAAAGCACTTTATAAACTCTTTCTTATGAACACTATAGATAGTTTCTAGTTTGGGCTATAAAAATTAGTGCTACTGATCATCAATATACATGAGTGCTAATACATACAGATACACACTTCTGTTACACACCCAGAAGTGTAACTACTAGGTCTAATATCTGCACATTTAGTTTTATGAAACAGACCAAGGAGTTTCTGCAGTTATGTAGGATTTGCATGCATTTCTGCACTTTTTCCAATGTTCTGTGCCCTTTGTCTCCATCTCATCCCTGTATTTTAGCTATGTTAATGGAAACGAAGTGGGAGGACAGTGTCACGAATGGAATGTCTGTGTGTCCCCAAAGTTCACGTTCCACAACTTATGCCCCAGTGTGTTAAAGTGGTTCAATAACTAGGTACTTGTTTTTAGAGGCAGCTCTCATGAGAGAGATTGGTTCTCTCATATGACAAAGAGGCAGGTAGCTAGCTTTCTGCTCTGTGATGATGCAAAACCTGGGAAGTCATGCAAGCCTGAGAGAGCTCTTACCAAAACCCAACCACACTGCAGACTGATCTTGGAATTCTAGCTTTCAAAAATTTGGGAGCAAATTTATTTTGTTTATAAGCCAATCACCCTATACTATTATGTTACAACATACTGAATTATCAAAAGCAATATAGTCTAAATGTATTATTTTTAGCTTTACTACCTATGTGTATATATACACATACATATACGCATATATACACACAGATACATATACAAATGTATATACAATGTATATATATTCATATCTATATGTGTATATACATACAATATATAACATATAATTATATATAGCATATATTAATGTTTGTGCCTATGATAGTTGATACTAACTGTCAACTTGACAGAATCTAGCATCACATGGGATATAACCTCTGGACATGACTGTGGGAGTCATCATGATTACATTAATTAAGAAAGGAAGACCTGCCCACTGTTTTTAGCATCTATTCTCTGGTTTAGGTCCTTGACTGTATAAATGGACAAATGAAGTGCATGCCAACATGGATTCATCACGTTTTGCTTCTTTAATGACGATGAAATGTGATTAGCTGCTCCAGGGTCTGACTGCCTTCATTTCACAATAAACCCTTCCCCCACTTAAATGCTTCTGTCAGGGTACTTTATCATACCAATAGGCAAAGACTCTTAGAGACTTTCTTTATTTCATTTTTCAGAAGTTGTACTGATGTTTAGATATACAACACATCTGTTTCTAATTGTGATATAAGATATCAGTTCCCCTTTTTCCCCCACACGAGAGGCTCTTGTATACTATATGGAAGCAACATCTGTTAATAAAATACTCATGGCCTAGTAGCAAAAGGCAGGAAGTAGGAGGGAGTTCTCAGAGAGATTGGAACTCTGGGAGATAGTCAGATGTGGGAAGATTCTCCAGCAGGACTCTGAGGAAGATAGACATATGAAACTGAGGAGAGGTTACCAGCTATGTAGCAGACATAGGATAGTTTAAACGGGTTAAATAAGTTATGAGTTAGTTGGTGGAGAAACGCTTAACAAAAGGCCATAACCACTATGCATAAATACGCCTCCCCATTGTTATTCAGGAATTGGGGTATAGGTAGAAAAGCCAAGGTCACCAAAGGTTAACTGAATGAGCATCATTTCTCAATGACATCAACTTCCCTGGTATAATATACTATCGCCAAATCTCTAAGGTTACTATTTGTTAAATACACTCTTCCATTTGTTTACCCCATGACAGTTATTACAAAAGGGATTCCAGATAGGATCCTAAGACAAGCTCATGATAACTCCAAGAAGGAAAGCTTGCACCTCACTAACTGTGCAGTGCCTAGCTGTCATTAAGTTTCATTTGCTCCTAATGACCAGATAAGTATGTTTCAGATCAGTTGGTTCAACACAGGAACACAGTGCTGGTGGGGTCCCTCTTGCTTTGTGAAGCTGCAGAATTGTTTTCAACACTGCTGCCCCGGTGCCTTCCTAGGGAGACACATTCAGCCCTTATGCCGTGGCTTTGCAGCCTTACCGACTACTTCTCTCAACAGGTTTTTGCATCAGTGATATTTATCGTTATGTAGTAGAATATTAGTGTTGTTTTAATCTATATGTCTTAACAAATATGGATCATGCTGTAAAATGCTTATCTGTTGGTCATTATGTTCAGTTCTCATCACCATGAAATCATAGTAAGCAAATACAAACAATCAAAACACATTATTGCATAGATGCCCAGCAGTATAAGAGGCTACATTTGTGCCCTGTGCTGCTTTTTTTTTTTAATTTTACTTATCTTTTTTTTTTTTAAACACTCCAGCTTTCCCCGTCATGGCCCACCCTCTGACTCTTCCCCATCCTGTATCTTCAACCCATGGCCCTGTCTCCATGAGGATGTCCTAACCCTCCACCCTCACCCCACCAGAACGCTCCACTCCCTGGGGCCTCCAGTCTCTTGAGGGTTAGGTGCATCTTCCCTGACTGAACCCAGACCCGGCTGTCCCCTGCAGTATGTGTTGGGGGCCTCATATCAGCTGGTGTATGCTGCCTGGTTGGTGGTCCAGTGTCTGAGAGATCTTGGGTGTCCAGGTTGAGACTGCTGGTCCTCCTACAGGGTTGCCCTCCCCCTTTTCCCTAATTCAACCACAAGGGTCAGAAGCTTCTGTCCATTGTTTGGGTGTAAAAATCTGCATCTGACTCTTTCAGCTGCCTTTGACATGCACTTTTACACAATCACCTCATGGCATTTCAGTTGGGAAAATGTTTCACAATTGTGTCAGATGATGTTCTTTCTCCTAGGGAGTTGTCCTTTATTATGGAAGTAGTTATCTTCTTTCTGGACTGATTTCTCAACTGCTAAGAAAAAGTGTGCTTTGGAGACAAACCACGCTTTTGTACTCCATGAAGACTGCAGTCTCTAGGAATCGCTGGCTTTTAGTTTGTGAAATGACTCTGTAATCATCCCAGGCTCCAGTGGCCTCGGCTCCAGGTAATGTCTGTGCCCACCTGAATTTCCATTCTGAGTCCTATAATACTGAAGATTTGCTAGTGCTGACTCAGCATACCTTCTGGTCTACTGAAGTGCCACACTGTCATGAGTGTTAACACCTATTGTTGACAGATGCTCATTTACACTCATAGTGGTTTGTGAGTTGTTCTTTTCTCTCAATCTTCATGATTAGGGATGAAAGGAAACTCAAGTGAAACCATTGAAAAATGAGGAACAAAAATAACCACAAAGCAATGTCATCAAAATGTTTTTTGATTCACATTTACATGATTCTACAGTTTTAAGTAATCCTTAAAACCTAATTATTATTGAACTACATGGAAATAAAATTGTTATGCATAGCTCTCATTTAAACAAGCCCAACACTTTAAATCTTCATGATAAGTAGCAGCCATATTCAATCTGCATCACCAAGGCCATTGGAATCCATGTCCAGTGCTAAAACTTCAGTGAGTTTACATAGACTTTCCCCATAGATAGTGGACTCATGCTAGAACTAACACCTATCATCAGTTTTTTTTATTAATATTTAATTATTTCCCAATTATTGTTGTAAGACTTCCTTACAGTTTTGTTGTAGTGGCTGCTTTATTTTTGTGTTTTATAGAACTGATGAGAGAATATATGCACAATGTAAAAACTGACTATTTAATTCCTTCAAAAACATACCTTAGCAGTTCTCAAAATAATACTATACTTATTTACATCTAACTTCAATATTTACTTAGTTTTACTAGCATTATTTTCATGAATTTGCTTTTAAGCTAGATCACTGACACAGAATTAGTAAGTTAGAGCAATTAAACTATGAATTTAAGCTGTTCAATTCACATTGCTTAATTTATCTTTTAGGTCTTACCAGTAACAATTTCCAGTCAGGTTCTTGCTAGTTTGGCTAGAACTCAGAAACAACTGGTTAATTTGAAAAATACACCTTGAATATTCTAAGAAGAGTAACAGGGCAACTCTTCATAACTAACTTTTGTCAGGTTAGTTAAGAAGGGTTGTCATCTGAGCCACACTCTACATATTTAAAGTCATTCACTGCCTCATAATTTTTGCATGGGTCTGGGAACTGAGTCTTCTTTTCCATCACTGGGAATAAGCAGTTCTTAAAAACAGTTGGCTCATAGCAAGTGATCTCTGATTTGTTACTTCTCTCTATTATCATGATTAGTGTAAGAGGAGGTAGGGCACGTGCATACCAAGGTATGCATGTGGAGTTCACAGGACAACTTTGTGGCGTCATTCTCTTTTTCCATATTTTACACTCATTTTGAAGTTAAACTAAGATTGTCAAATTTGTGTGACAAGTGATTTTACATTAGCTATTTCACGGACCTCTCTGTTGCTACATTTGTTAATAATATTGTTCTATTTCTTTCTAAAATATTAAGTGTCGTGATTTTTCATGCATAACACTTTCGATAACTAAATTCACTACATTTTTCTTTTGTGGGATTCTTCCATTTGTAGTTATTAACATATTATCCATATCTTCCTGGTCTTAGTAAATTTATCCAAAATGGATATAAATACAGTAAAACTGTTAGATTGGATCTGCAGAGATGACTCACTGGTTAAGAGTACTTCGTACTCTACCAGTGGACACAAGTTCAGCTCCTAGCATCCATATCATATGGCTCACAACCACATGTTACTGTAGTTCCAACGGAGCCAACACGCTCTATCTTCCAAGAGCACCTCAACCCCCATTCCACACACTACCCACCCTCCTCTCCTTCTCTCTCTCTCTTTCTCTCTCTCTCTCTCTCTCACACACACACACACACACACACACACACACACACACACACTCACAACTAAGTAAGTAAAATAAACATTAGTACAAACCAAGTTAATTAAACTTAGAAAGAATGAAATTAGTTAATATAAGAAATTAAGCAGGTGATCAATTTCCATGTCTTCTCAGATGTCGTATTATGCATTCAAGTAGGAGATGTGATTATATAATTTCGAAAATGACTATAAAGTTCTAAAGATATTTGCAGTAGACTTTTTTGGTACCAATGCTACTGTAGTCAAAACCCACAAATGTGTAAAAAAAATAGTTAACATTTTAGTGACATTTTTTAAAAGTTCACAGCATTCAAACGAAATACTGTAGCTGAGAAGTGGAAAATGACTAAGTTATCTCCAGCACATAAGAAAGGTCATGAGGAGTGCCTACCCACTGAATCCACCCATCTGCTGGGCAAGCCATAACCAGATAGAGCTTTGACATTATTACAGGTGGCGGAGATAAGCCAGGTTCATTGACTATATTCAGAAGTTAATACTATTATTTCTCTTTGGTTTTCATGGCAACCATTAGAGATTTTCCATTTCTTGAGTTAAAATGTTAAAAGTATACATTTTTACTGAAGGTTTTAATGTTTCAAATATCAAATTCTTAATTATAAAATCTTAATTGTACATTAGCATAATCAAAAGCTCTCATTTTACTCACATTTTAAAATGGAAAACATCATATTTCAATATCATTGCAAATTACAAGAGGATAAGCAGATAACTTCTCAGAAGAAGTGTTCAAGTTTAAAATAAATTGCATGTATAATGAGTTCATTTTACATTCATTCAGTATTCATATTATATGAACCAAAAGTATATTAATAATAAAGTGATTTTAAAAACCTATTAAAAAGAGACCAGTTCTTTAGATAATTATACTATAAATGGAATTTGGGGGAAATGAAAAAGCAAGCAAATAGGGTAAAAAGTTTAGACATTTGTTGACTGGGTCAGGAGATATATGTAAATCCTAGTGTACTAATGTTAAATAGTTAGATTGAGAGGAAGGAACACTGCCAAGAAATACAAATGAAATGAAAGTCATCTTGTAGTCTGAACAGAAATATGTCTAATAGTCATTAAGATTGCTTTGCAATTCCTTTAGAGAGGCAATTCCATATACTACCACAAGAATGGATTTTCTAGGAAGCAGGACATCTATCAGGCATCTATGTAAATTATTACATACCATAATCTTTCTAGTCTATTTAGAAATGCTAAATCATCTATAAAAGATATGAATATCGGAAATGGCCATTGAGATGCTTGCATTATTTTATAACATGTCATCTTAAAAGTGAATCCTATGGCTAAATTATAAACAAAACCAATCATTATAACCAATAAAGACGAAAGAAATACTTCTACCCAAATATGAATGTTCACAAGACTCTGAGACATTACTTTGAGAATAAATTTTTTGTGTAAAACATTTTCTTTAATTTCACAATTCTTTAATGTCTGTGAGAATAGAAAAATGCATATTAAATTTGTGAATGTCTGAGTGTGATAATGCCAAGTTATTTCTTTGGAATCCAAAAACTCATGATTAAGTAATTTAAGTTTGTTCCTTCATTGTTAGTTAGTCAGGAGTAAGAACTTTTCTCCTCTGATTCATTAGAAGGAAAAGTCCCATGTATGCACTTTCTGGCTCAGTTGCTACTGTTGATGTCAACAAGAATGAGTGTCCACTGTGAGCCTCACTCTTCTTTAGTGCTTCACCCCAAATGTCTATTTTGCACTCATCAAATAGCTCTTTCTTGGACTTTTTGATCTTTGTACAAGGTAAGATCCTGATAATGGTTTTTAAAAAAATCAGTTTCTCTGTATATGGTTGTTAGAAATACATTCACATTTTCATTTCTTTTCCCTTTGTCTTCTAAGCATTATAGAGGAACTGGTCCAGTATCTAAAACACACAAAATGTGGGGCAAATGGACTGTGCCCCTAGACAGAAGAAATGGTGAGATTGAAGCAGACTCACAAACCCAGGTAAATCTCATAATTGAGAATATCACACATTGGAGGCAGCATCCTGCCAGACTCTACTTTTCCTGGAATACTTAACCATGACACCCCACCCAGATATCCTACAATAGAAGAATGAATACAGAAAATGTGGTTCATTTACACAATGGAATACTACTCAGCTATTAAGAATGAGGACATCCTGAGTTTGCAGGCAAATAAATGGTACTAGAAAATATCATCCTGAGTGAGTAACTCAGACTTGCAGAGTATTTGGCATAATTCTAAAAACTCTTTGGATATTTTAACTTTGTATACCAAGATTATGAATTTAAAAAATGCTGCTCCACTGAGCTTTGATGTTGCAGATATTGCTTATAAAATTATTTGTGGCCTGAGGTCAATATTTTCTTCTTGGTCAAACTTCAAGAATGGCATATATAGTTTGATCATGCTAGTCCTTCTTGTCCTGGGAATACTTTTATTCTTGCTCATTGTGATAAAACTTGCCTTTAACAACATCAACACATTGGTTGTTAAATACATGGCTTGAAACTAAACATGAATCCCCAGACAGAGTTATTAATTTAACAGGCTGGCAGCCAACAATGGGTAAGTTATGCACAAAGTCTTATCAACCTATGACATAAGTGCATTGCTTTTGATAATGCATATTCCACAAAGGTTAAGGAAGGTATTCTTGTCAGAACGACCTAAAATAGGGTGCAATCTTGTTTATGAAATAAAAAATGGGGAGATGTGGAGAGCTTTTGGGGCTACTTGGCAGGAATCTGACATTGGGTCAAGACAAAGAAGTGGGTTTCAGGCAGGAATTGGATATTGGACCATGACAAGGAAGTAAGCTCAGGGACGAATCTAACTTTAGGCTAGAACAAAGAAGTAGGCTTCAAGCAAGAATCTGATTTTGGGCTATGACAGGGAAGTAGGTTCAGATATCTTGGTCATCTGATAAGCCCTTAGAAACAGTGATCGCAGGAGTGATCATGGGACTTTGTTTATTGACTTTCTTGTTTCCTGACTATTTGTGTTTATTGTATTGCTTGTTCCTCAACCTAGAACTGACCTTATTACTTGCATAAAGTTAAAATGTTATAAAAGAAGATTAGGAAAAAATAAACCCACCCCAGCCTCAGTCTCAGAACTGGCTTAAAAGAAAAAAAAATGTATAATTTGGATCAAAAATGGTGTTATTATCAAATCATAATTCAGCTAAGTACATATGTTAAGCTTAGAACAACCTATAAAATATTTTGTGATTTTTACATTCAACAAGCTACTGTACCTAAATTTACTTTCTCATACTTAGTATTAAGTATATATGAATAAATATTCATATATATTAAGTATATATATGAATAAGATAATCTTATTAACTCCTCATTTAAAAATTTTAAAAACATTCTATTATCAATAAAACAACTTATTTTCACAAAAATATATTGTGAATTAATTATATTAAAGTAGTATTTAGGGCAAACATTCAAAAATGTTATAATATATAAAAATTCAAGCTTCTACTGACTTCCAACTAAGTAGATTGACTTAGAACAGTGAAATGTCAGGAGAGCAAGATGGCTTAGTGGGTCTAATTACTGGCTAAAAATTCAATTCTAAGAACTCATCCTGGGGGAAGGAACAACAGTCTGGATAAATTGTCCTCTGACATGCACTTGAACATCCTGACTCATAGACACATGCACACACACACATGTATGTACAAGCAAACACACACATGTAAATGCATATTTTCAAGGACAGACTACTTTAGTGTATGGCGCTGTTGAACACCCCTACAACAATGAATGGCTCCGATACCTAGGTGTTTACTTTTGTTTCCCTGCAAGTTTTGCTATGATAAGAAGTGAGGACAGATTGGTCATTGTGCTCCTACGTGCCACGGATATTTTAGATATATGTTAAAAAATAATTTATGCGCACACATACACACAGATGTTGAAACTTCAGCAGAGGTAGATGCATTTATATATTATTAATGTGTTAAGATAATAAAGGCAAAGTTATTGAGTAATCTCATTTTCTAGGTTTACATTATTACTTTGAACATGAAAGTGTCATAATACTTAAAGGTATTAAAAGTATTAAAAACAGTATTAAAAAGATATTAAAGGTATTAAAGGTAGGAATTCCTACATTCCTTACATGTAAGGAAGCGTTTTCTATAGCTATATTTTTAAAAATTATTTTATTTATTTACATTCCAGCCATTTCCCCTTTCTAGTCCCTCTCCTACAGTTCCTCATCCCATTCCTCCTCCTCTTTACCTCAGAGAGGGTATTCCCCTTCCTGTCAGACCTCTCCCTTCCCTGGGTCCTCAAGTCTCTTAAGGTATAGGAACCACTTCTCCCACAGAGGCCAGACCAAGTAGTCCTCTCCTGTACATGTGCCTCGGGCTTCAGACCAGCCTGTGTATGCTGCCTAGTGTGTTGGTGACTCAGTCTCTGGGAGCTCCCTCGGGTGTGTGTGTGTGTGTGTGTGTGTGTGTGTGTGTGTGTCCAGATTAGTTGCGACTGCTGGTCTTCCTATAGAGTAGTCTTCCAATTCAGCTTCTTGAATCCTTCCCCTAATTCAACTGTCAGGGTCCCTGACTCAGTTCAGTGGTTGGTAGAGCTTCTAGAAGATGGCCATGCTAGTCTAGACTCCTGTCTATAAGCACATCCTAGCAGTAATAGTGCCAGGTCTATATTTTACACAGGGTAATTAATTTGCAACTTTTCATTTGCTTTTAAGAACTCTAAGTTCTTCCCTAGGTCAATATTGAGTTTTAATATTGAACAGAATATCTTTTGTAACTCTAGGTGAACAAAATAGAGTTGCCTCTGGGGAAAATTATCACACATGCCTCCCTCTAAGACCCACGCTGAACTCAGGATTACAGTGTAGCTTCTGGTCACAAAAGATGGTGATTTGCTGCACAGTCAACTGTCTCCTGCTGCTGCAAATATACATCCACATCCACATCCACACACATATATGCTTTGTTTCAGAAAAGCTTTAACCTGAGAATTACCACATGCCACAGTTGCCAAGTGAACCAGAATACATAAACTAGAAGACAGCTAGAAAACTAGTTTTGGAAAATAAAATGAACTGTAGGGAAGTCACAGCCATGAGCCTTGCACTGCTGCCGGGGTTGGTGTGATTCCACATGTATTCTCTCAAATATCCTAAACTTGAAGGACGTTCCCGCAGAGCGCAATGTGTCTCCCAGCAGCAACTGAATCTTGCTTCTTATCTACTAAGTGCCTGCAAATATACCTTTGGTTGTTGTTTCACTTCTCCGAGAGGTGAGGCACACTGTGGGGCGCCCATTTTGCTGACAAATATTTCTTCTGAGGATGTTTGTCTATTGTTATATTTTAAAGCTCATGATTTCATGAAAGGAGGAAAAACAATATCCAAATCAAAACACTAAAATGCATTTGTGCTCCTATCAGCAACGCGTGTTTGTAAGGGTCCCAAAAATAGAAAGAAAAAAGAAAAGTAAGCAAATGTTCATGATTAATCACACTGCTTTTTTAAACATGGAAGCATGCATAGCCATTTACACAGAAAACAAAAGTATCATTTGAGATGAGTTGTTTAGTTATTCAAAATAGAAATGAAGAAATAGTCTGGGAATTTTAGTTTTTCTATTTATTCTCAAGTATAAAGAAAAATTTAAACAGGAAACAACATATGCAAGGAAATGTATATAATTTTGACTGTTTGCCAACTCAATGGACAGAAGCTAGATTGCATAGAATAATTAATAAATACATCCTTTACCATTTCTCTCATGTCATCACTTCACTACAGTGTATAGAGGCCTAGAAACTTAATAACTATAAGTTTAATGTCATTAATTATCTTACATAATATATAATATTAATAGAATTTTTCCACTTAACATTTCAGAGTAGAAAAGGCAACACAATTCTGCCCTGCGTGTTTTCCATGTGGTTTTTCAAACTTTAGGAACCCCGTGCCACCAGTAGAAATCTTCCAATCAATATAGCAGCTATACTTCTCAGGTTAAAACCTTCATTGTAGGGCAATGTAAAAGTGCTTGTGGCTAAGCCTGATGAGTTGCATCTCTGGAATTTACACAGTAAAAAAGAAGTTCAGACTCTAACAAGTGCCATTTAATCTTCACACAAGTTCCATGGCATGTGTGGCTCTCCACAGGTAAGTGAACACACATGCATACACACATGCATACACACATACATACACACATATACCTACATACATACATATACACACACATATATACACATGCATACTCACACTCCATATACACATATCTACACATGCATATACGTACCCATATACACATACATACACATGCATACACACACATAGACACACATCCATATCCATATACATATACAGGCAAACATATAATTTGAATGTTCAGTATTTGAATATTCATGTCAGTTTCTGTCTATGAGGTTGATTTGAATTATCTTATATAGAATGCAAAATAATTTTTCAGGAACTTAAATCAAAGATTGTTATGTTGTTAGAAGTTTTAAAAGTAATTACCAAATTCAGCAAATACTTAATTTTCTGTATAATAAGACTCTGCCTTTTTACAGTGTTCTGAAAGGAACATGGTATAGTCTACCAGGTAAATGTGTTCGATTTCAACACTGGTAAGGTTCATATGAACCAGGAAGTTAACACTACGAGTCTACCCAATACACTCTTACTAATGTGGCTGCTCTCCTTATTCCTGTGTTTCTCATTATTTCTGCCTTCTCTTATTTACTCCATTTTGTTGGTGCCACCTAAATATGTTTTACTGACATGAGGATTAAATAAATTTCAATGGAGACAGTCTCAGAATGAGTCCCCAGTTAGTATGTGCAGAAAGTCCTGCAAGAAACTGCAACGCACACAGCCCTTGATGAGACCTAACCGAAACCAGGGCTCAGTAACACCTTTCTCTTTACTAAAGAGCTGAGCATGTGACTAGTGCATTTAACAGAATGAAATCCAGTGGGCATTAAGCTACTCTAGAGTATCCATTGTAAGTGAGCCAGACTGTCAATTAATAACTTAGTATCATTTCGAAGGCAAACTCCCCTGAGAAACTTTCAAATATCAGAAAGCACACTCCTGAATCACACTACTCCTTAAGTAGCCAAATGTGTGTCATTTACATGTACAGATTAACTATATTTTAATATGACCCATGTTCCTCAGTTTTTGATAATATTACTAAGTCTAAGACCAACTCCCCTCACAAACATCTCCCTTAGCATTTGGAAAACTGATTTCGTTCTTAATGATATGAAATGTTGTGTGATTCATAAGTCATGTAGCTTATCTGCTCAGTGTTAAACAAAATAATACATAATTACACAATTTAGAAATAATATCATATAGAAATATTTAAAGTCTACAGCAGGGAAATGTTTTTCTTTAATTCTAAGAGAAGTCATGAGCTTAAAACTTGTAACTAATTGATACACATTATAACTGAAATATGAAACAGAAACATACCAATGGCACAGGTTATAGGTATGTTTTAAATATTAAATTAAAAATAATATATTCATGCATTTTGCAAAGATGAGATGAAGACATGATTGAAAGTCTTCTTCCCTTAATGTTTAACAAAATGCAAAAAAAAAAAAAAAATTCAAGTGTCTGAGCTCTGCAATGGACAGACTGTGAGGAAGACCCAGTCAAACCTCAGGCTAGAAAAGCAGGAGATACAGCAAGAAAACTGGCATCTGGGTTAAAATAGGACTCTTCCCTTGCCCTGGAAAGGTGCCATTTGCATACAATTAGATAAATCAATCCTGAATTTTTCAACAATATTTTCTAAGTTTGAGTGAAGCAAATGATAATCAGGATAAGTTCAAGATTATCGAAACTCCCATGATGCAAGAAACTAGTGTTTCTGGTCCACCAGGAACTTATAGCATGAGTGTGTCCTTAAGGATGGGTTGTGAGTATGTGGAAAAGCACAGACATCACATGGCATGGGTTACACAGAACTGCACCATCAGTCCATTTTTACCATATCTGCCCTTTGATTTATTTCTTCACAGTTCTTTCTTGAGACTCTACTTATGTTCTCACATAATTCTAGTATGTATCTCACATGATACTAGTTATATTATCTAACATGATTCTAGGCACTAAGGAAATAGCAGTAAAAAATAAAAGACATAAATTTCAAAAGTATGGAATTTAAACCATAATAAAGATATTTAAATAAACAGAAATGAATTGAAACTATGGCTTGAAGGAATGTGTTGTTTCTTATGAAGGAAATTAACAAATTGTCCTTTCATGACAAAGGATTTCAACATATAATAGGAAAGTGAAGTAAGGCCTTGGGAGAAGGTGACAGAATAGCCAATGCTGGAAGACAGTGGATGAGCCGTGTGGACAGGTGCAGGTGGAGGTTCCAGCAGAAACAGCTGATAGAGAGTCAGGAATGGAGTGAGCTAGGTGGAGATTAGTAGATGGTAAGATAAAAATGAATTGGACTGCAGCTGGAGGCACGAATAACTTGCATGCACACACGATGTCACTGTAACTATTTTAATTCTCACATGGGGTCAGAAGTGAGGACATGAATTTTGAAGTGAGACCGAGTTACTTACTCAGATGCTAACTTTAACATGATAACCATACACATTAGTGTGCTCAAAGTCATATCTCAATACTCGCATATCTTTTATGTGGAATTCTTCTGATCATGGTTACCATAATAACAGAAGGAAAAAGTACAGAAGACTCGTTTATACAGTTATGAAACTGTATAAATGATTCAAAGAAGAGGAGACGGCGGCAGAGGCAGGGAGCCTGCACAAAGACCTTGGTATCTGGATGGATGCGGAAAGTAGAGTTAAGAGGACTTGCTTACTGCAAGAAGCCATGAAAGACAGGAGTCAGGTTTGTCTGCAAAGAGTTTTCTGAAAGCTGGAAGGATCTGCTGCTGTCGAGATGAGTTGAGACAGCAGTAAGCTGGTCTCGGAGAGAAGGAGCTCTGTTCTGAGCAGTAGCTCAGCAAGACAAGGAGCTGCTGCCAAGACTTCAGATGGAATGGAATCCCAGGATCCACGGTGTGGAAGCAGCCTCTGGCTCCTGAAAGCTGATCTCCAACTCTACACTTGTGCTATGGCACATGCACACAGAACCTCTCACAAAAAAATTGTGCCTACGATTCATTCCTTGATACGGCAGAACTATCAACTCTTTTTTTTTATTAGATATATTCTTTACATTTCAAATGTCCCTTTTCCTAGTCCCACCCCAAAAATTCCCCTAACCTATCCCCCCTCCCCCTGCTCAAAAATCCACCCACTGCTGCTTCCCTGTCCTGGCATTCCCCTATACTGGGGCATCTAGCCTTCACAGGGACAAGGGCCTCTCCTCACTAGGATGTCCAACAAGGCCATTCCTCTGTTGCATATGCATCTGGAGCCATGGGTCCCTCCATGTGTACACTTTTGTCGGTTGCTTAGTCCCTGAGAGCTCTGGGGGTACTAGGTGGTTCAAATTGTTGTTCCTCCTAAGGAGTTGCAAACCCCTCAGCTCCTTGGGTCCTTTCTCTAGCTCCTCAATTGGGGACCCTGTGCTCAGTTCAATGGTTGGCTGAGAGTGTCCCCATCTGTATTTGTCATGCACTGGCAGAGTCCCCCAGGTGACAGCTATATCAAGCTCCTCTCAGCAAGCACTTGTTGGCATCCACAATAGTGTCTGGGTTTTGTAACTGTGTTTGGGATGGATCCGTAGGAGGGGGGGGCCATCTCTGGATCACCCTCAGTCTCTGCTCCACACTTTGTCTCTGTATCTCCTCCTGTGGATATTTTGTTCCCACTTCTAATAAGGACAAGAGTATCCATATTTTGTTCTTCCTTCTTCTTGAGCTCCATTTGGTCTGTGAATTGTGTCTTGGGTATTCCATGCTTCTGGGCTAATGTCCACTTAGCAGTGAGTGCATACCATGTGTGTTCTTTTGTGATTGGGTTACCTCACTCAGGATGATATTTTCAAGTTCTATCCATTTGCTTATAAAGTTTATGAATTCATTGTTTTTAATAGCTGAGTAGTATTCCATTGTTGTAGATGATATGATAGTATACTTAAGCAACCCAAAGAACTCCACCAGAGAACTCCCACAGAAGATAAACAATTTCAGCAAAGTGGCCAGATATAAAACTAACTTAAACAAATCAGTAGCCTTCTTATACTCAAAGGATAAACAGGCTGAGAAAGAAATTATGGAAATGACACCCTTCACAATAGTCACAAGCAATATAAATTATCTTGGTGAGACTCTAACCAAAAAAGTGAAAGATCTGTCTGACAAGAACTTCACGTCTTTGAAGAAAGAAATCGAAGAAGACCTCAGAAGATGGAAAGACTTCCCAGGCTCATGGATTGACAGGATTAGTATAGTAAAAATGGCCAGCTCGCCAAAAGCAATCTACAGATTCAATGCAATCCCCATCGAAATTCCAACTCAATTCTTCATAGATTTAGAAAGAGCAACTCTCAAATCCATCTGGAATAACAAAAAAACCCAGGATAGCTAAAACTATTCTAACCAATAAAAGAACTTATGGGGGCTTCAGTATCTCAGACCTGAAGCTATACTACAGAGCAATAGTGATAAAAACTGTCTGGTATTGGTATAGTGACAGGCAGGTAGATCAATGGAATAGAATTGAAGATCCAAAAATGAACCCACACACCTATGGTCACTTGATCTTTGACAAAAGACCTAAAACCACCCAGTGGTGGGGGGTGGGAGGGAAGGTAGCCTTTTCAACAAATGGTGCTGGCTCAACTGGCAGTTAGCATGCAGAAGAATGCAAATTGATCTGCTCTTTCTCCTTGTAAAAAGCTCAAGTCCAGGTGGATCAAGGACCTCCACATAAAACCAGACACACTGAAACTAATAGAAAAGAAACTGGGGAAGAGCCTCGAGTACATGGGCACAGGGGAAAATTTCCTGATCAGAACTCCAATAGCTTATGCTCTTAGATCAAGAATTGACAATGGGACCTCATAAACTTACAAAGTTTCTATAAGGCAAAGGACAATGTCAATAGGACAAAATGGCAACCAACAAATTGGGAAAAGATCTTTACCAACCCTACATCTTACAGAGGGCTAATATCCAACATATACAAAGAACTCAAGAAGTTAGAATCCAGAGAACCAAATAACTCTATTAAAAATGGGGTACAGAGCTAAACAAAGAATTTTCAACTGAGGAATATGGAATGGCTGAGAAGCACCTAAAGAAATGTTCAATATTCTTAGTCATCAGGGAAATGCAAATTGAAACAACCCTGAGATTTCATCTCACACTGGTCAGAATGGCTAAGATCAAAATCTCAGGAGACAGCAGGTACTGGCGAGGATGTGGAGAAAGAGGAACACTCCTCCACTGCTGGTGGGATTGCAAACTGATACAACCACTCTGGAAATCAGTTTGGTGGTTCCTTAGAAAATTGGGCATAAGGCTACTGGAAGACCCTGCTATTCCACTCCTGGGCATATACCCAGAGGATTCTCCAGCATGTAATAAGAACACATGCTCCACTATGTTCATAGCAGTTTTATTTATAGTAGCCAGAAGATGAAAAGAACCCAGATGTCCCTCAACAAAGCAATGGATACAGAAAATGAGAACTGTCAACTCTTAGCTTAGCTACTATGAAGGTAAAATACTTTGGTGATGTGAGGGATATTGAAGTACAGCCTTATTACAATGAACCCCAGTGTCTAAAAATTGTTCTTATTATGGGTTTGTACCACAGTACAAGCCAAGATTTTAAGCTCTACTAAAAACAAAACAAACAAAAAGACTTTACTTTTTATGTTCATTTGATAACATGTCCATCATTTTTATGATTGGTATAAAATATATAGTGTGTCGAATATAATAAAAAATTAAAATTAATATTAAAAAACCTTTAATGAACATGATTTTTAAGCTCACATTCCAACTTTGAAATGCCTATCATTCAACCAAGTAGAGACAGCCATAGGATTTAGTTCAGAGTTCTGGATTAAATATAAAACACGGGACCAACACAGACAACATCTAAAGCTCTCACCAAAGCCATAAGTAAAAGAAGTGAAAAACTGTCCACTTCTGTAAGGTACTTCAGCTTCAACAAGTTCAGAGAGAATCAGAAGAAGAAATTGAAAAATGGTTGTTGTGTGAGGTAAAATGTTGTCCTTGGCGTCAATCACAGAAGTTTCTAGTTCTAATAGGTGTCAAGTGTTGTGTTAAATGCTGCTAATGATTAGACAAGAGAGAAATGCTGACTGGAGAGACAATATGGTCACATGGCAACTACTGTGGACCAAGATAATGTACTTTGCATGCAACGTAGAAAGAGGAACTTTCCTGGGCTCAAGTAAGAAGAAGATAACAAGCTATACGTGACATATGCTTTCATTGACTGGAGACAGGTTATGGGACAGGGAACCACCAAACAGTTTTGAAATGTGACAGACAGTATGTGTTTGCATACTGTTGACAGAAAAAAATGAAAACACAGAAATGTAAGGGAAGCAGAGACATTTTTCCTAAAAGATACTTTCATATGAGGAGGGACTTTATGCTATCTAGTACCAAAGAGGAGGACCGAGAAAGAGGCAGACGTGTCAGGACCTTGCCAAACATGCAAGCCAGCCACACTGTGGACATTGGGTTACTTAGCCTTTATATGAAATAATGTATATAAAATCAGCCTAAAATTTTTGAAAATTTTGTGTCAAGCATATTCAGACACATAAAGCCAGAATCCAATCAAAGTTCCAAACAAAGATGATCACTTTTTGAATAGTGGAGCATAATGATAAGTTTATGCAGAATAAAATTTGGAATTATACGATGGAGATAACAATGGGCATGGTAACACAGAAGGGGGAGAGCTCATGCAGTCTCAACACAACACAAAGAAGCAAAGGCAACTGAGGAATGCTGAGATTGAGAGAAACAGTCTCCCCAGGAAAGAGCTCCCCAGGTGGTCATCCGTGATCAAGCGAACAGCTCTGAGATGAACTGTAAGGGTTGTGGAATAACGATTAACATTTGATATATAGGAGATTTTGATAAAAGCCAAATTCAAACATATTACTTTAATTGCTGTTTCTCAAACAGTCTGGACATCACTCTTTTCAGCTATTGAAAAATCAAGTTCAGACTCCTGTAATCCACTAAGGACAGAATAATTGTCTTATTTACTCTGTTAGCTTATATTTATTTATAGATAGAATAATCATTTATAAAAGGATACTTCTTATGCATTATTTGCTTGTTGAGAAGTTAAGTCAAGTGTAATAGTATGGTAAGTTTTTAATATTGTACTCTTTGTAAACCTAATTTTCAGAATGGTTAATAAGATATTTGCACTAGTGTACAAAACTGGTTTACACAAGTTCACATAAAGTCAGAAATCTGAAGTGCATACGTCAGCAAACCAGGAGTCACAGATATTGAATTTTAAAAGTGTTTATTGTTTTGTTGTTTAGATTTGTTTGCGATGGCTTGATCTAATATATTTAAGTAATGTCTGCTTTTAAAAAGACTTTTTCAGAAACCATTGTAAAGATAGAAAAATAGAAAATATATTTCAAATTATAATCTATAGTCATAATGCTGGAAGTCTCTTGTATATTTCTTTATGAGATGTGAATATGCATATTAATAGAATGTTTAGATGTAATATATACATTTTATATTTTGTACTGTAACCTAAAGATCTTCCTTTGTTTAAATATTCATGAATTTTTTAAGATATTCCACCTGTAGTAATAATATTTGTACAATTTTGGGTTTTTTGAAATAGATCAATATTTTAGTACATTCACAGTTATACATTTTCCTTCTATTTTGATAGCTCTTTAAAATGTATTTTACATTAACATCAAGATTACTATTTAATGTTATTTAATATTAACATCAAGATTACTATTACATGTAACTAAACTGGTCTATAGCCTATTTTCTACTCAACAGATTCAAGTTTTAACATCAAATTATACCTCTACATTGAAATACACTGTAGACCTTCAGACTTGGAAAGAACGTGGTACAAAACCAATAATGCTGGTAAATGGGAACAACCTGAATTATATCCGTGGGAAATAAGATGAGGAAAAATGCTCTAAACTTTATTTAAAATTCTAAGCTATATTAATCAAATAACCAATTACATTTAATAGGAAAATGCATATATAACTTTGGTAAGCTTACCGCTTCCTAATATCTTAATGTCTGAATGTCCTATTTTATCCACTTACACTGAAATTTTAAGAGAAAGAAATTCACCGCCAATATCACATAATATTGCAGGTTAGTAATGAAATTGCTTATATGGTATTCTGTGTGGGATTTTTAATATGTAAATACATGGAAAAAATTGATGAGAGCTTCCAGTATCAGGCTTGATTTTCCTCATGTGTGTGGGTCTTAAATCCAATTAGAGATTTTTGGTTACCTTTGCAGTATGTGTGCCACTACTGCACCCTTATGGTTATCATGCCATGCCATGCCATGTTGGTCATCGTTGTGAGTCATAAGTGTCCCAGCTGGGGAGAACCAAACATGGAGTTTTTAGTAGACTAGCTGAGCACTGAGTCCTGAGCCCTGAGGAGCAGGTTTGTCTTGCTTCTCCCTGTCCAACTCTCAGATTGCAGACACAGGCCCATTCTTCACTTCTGTGTGGGTACTGGGAGTCTGAATTGGGTTCTCATTCTTGCCACTTGCATAGAACTTTACCCACTGAGTCAAATCCACAGTAGCAAATACATATTTCTTTCTCACTACTTACTACATAATTCTGAGAGCTTAGATTAATATGCTGGTAAATGAGAACAACCTCAATTATACCCGTGGGAAATAAGATGAGAAAAACATGCTCTAAACTTTATTTAAGCTTTGATTTAACAAAATCAAATTATTGATTTATTTGATTTAAGCTGTTCTGTTGTACATTCTAATTTCTATGTACACTATTATGGCTTGGTATAGCAACCATTGAGTTACTTTTTGCATTACTTTTACCTGTGTGATAAGCTATGTTTTTTTTTCTTCTGCCTAAAGAATTCCTTTCCGTTTATCATTTGACTGGCACAATTTTTTGTCAGTTTTTATTTGTTTTGAATTATTTTTTGTTCCACCTTCCTATAGAAAAGACCTTTATCCTGTGTGCAGAATTCAGCTTAGAGGTTTTGCTTCTTTTCTTTCTTCTTCTGGAGAGGTCTCAGTGGCTAGCATCCCACTTTCCTCTTCCAAATGATGTGAGATGATTATTTTTAATCTAAAAATTTTTAGCTTAAAATATTGAATTGTATTTAATATTTTTCTGCTATTTTATAAAGTCATGTTCGGTAAGATACTCTGTCTCAAAACATAAGGTGGAAAATAATCCTGGAAGAGATCCAACGTTGGTATCTGGCTTCTATAGGGATGCACTCAGGAGGAGAACACACACATGTACACACACACACACACACACCACAACAAAAATTAATCTGATGTCACACATGAAAAATATTTCTTTTTGTTTTTCATTTCATTCACTTAATAAGTTGGCTCAGACCTTGACAATAAGTTACAAAAACAACTGAGATCTCTTGTCTTTTGAGCAAACTTCATAATATAGCATAAAATAGTAAATACAATTCAATATTTTAAGCTAAAAATTTTTAGGTTAAAAATAATCATCTCACAACATGTGTCTATGCTGCTTGGCAGGAGAGCAGTCTGTGATCCTGATGCTTGGTGGAGCAGCGGCACTGCACCGCACTGCACCGCACTGCACCGTACTGCACTGCACTGCACTGTACTGCACTGCACTGCACTGTAATGTACCGTACTGCACTGCACTGTACTGCCCTGTACTGCACTGTACTGTACTGTACTGCACTATACTGCACTGCACTGCACTGCACTGCGCTGTACTGCACTGTACTACACTGCACTGTACTGCACTGTACTACACTGCACTGTACTGCACTGTACTGCACTGCACTGTACTGCACTGCACTGTACTGCCCTGTACTGCATTGTACTGTACTGTACTGTACTGCACTATACTGCACTGTACTGCACTGCACTGCGCTGCACTGCGCTGTACTGCACTGCACTGCGCTGTACTGCACTGTACTACACTGCACTGTACTGCACTGTACTGCACTATACTGCACTGCACTGTACTGCACTGCACTGCACTGTACTACACTGTACTGCACTGTACCGCACTGCACTGCACTGTACCGCACTGCACTGCACTGTACCGCACTGCACTGCACTGCACTGTACTGCACTGCACTGCACTGCACCCACCCTATTCACGGTGGAGAGTTCTCACAGTTCTAAACTTTTCCCACTTCCTTTCTAAGTCTGTGTATTGCACTCCTGGACTTCCCGTCATTAAATTGCTGCTTTCCTGTATACGTTAGCCCTGTAATGACTACTCATGTATCCAGGACAAAATCAAGCATCATGGAATAATCCCTACTGCTGGATAATATGATCCTTCGGACAACATAAGCCTGTGGGCTCACTGCATTCCGAGTTTTTACTGAGAACCTGGTCTGTCCTTCTCTTTACAGTCCCGAGTCCATAGACAGTTCTTTGTTTTCCAGGAATGTTAAGACCCTGGTGAGGTCACAGTGTTAAGAATTCTAAGAGACAGAGAGAAGAGATACCTGCTTTGAAACAGCCTTTCAGACATCACAGTACACATGAAGAATTCTGAGGATGGAATAGCATGCACAAGCCCTGCATGGATCAAGCCATCCAAAGTCTGAGTATGGACTGAAGTGGCCCATGAAGTCCCACCTTTAGCTGAGGAGTCTTGGCAGCTGATGGGGATAGAGTCACCCATGCTTCATTAGACTGGCCCTATGCCCACGCGCATATAAGCACTAAGTATATTCAGTGGGTATTAAATAGAATTTAAAATGAAGTTATATTAATTTCAGAAAAAAGAGAAATACTTGCAGAATACAAGAGAAATTGGAGGGGAGCTAATACAATAATTTACCAAAATACATTGTACTCATGCATAAGTAATTAAAATAATTGTGTCGAATGGAGGGACAACTACATGTGGTTGTAATTGAAACTAGAAACATAGGCTTTAAGGTAGCATTAGAGCTACTGCGACTTATTAAGTGAGGATTTGTGTAATAGTGTGTGATGGGGTGTGATGGTGTGTGCATGCATGCGTGCATGCATGTGTGTGTCTGTGTGTGTGTGTATGTATGTATGTGTGTGTGTGATGGTGTGTCTGTGTATGTGTGTGTGGTATGTTGCATGTGTGCAGTGTGTGTATGTGTATTGTGTGTGGTAAGGGGTGTATGCAGTGTGTGGGTGTATGTATGTGAAATGTGTGTGTGATGGTGTGTGAATGTGTGTGTGTGTGTGTGAGTGTGTGTGTGTGTGTGTTTGTGTGTTTGTGTGTGTGAAGCCATGAGGGTTACAAGAGAAAAACTGAATAAACTCAATACATTCTGTAGGAGAAAAACAGTAAATAAATATTAATCATTATATATGACACTTGAACTGACAGAAGGATGTACAAATGATTAAAGGTGGTGAATATACAAATGTGGAACTAGGGAAGGAAAAGCATCAAAGTTAATACTAGATGGAAACAAGCAACAAAGCAACACCAAAGACCTTGAATAAATATAGTTTTGTTCCTGGCAAAGTGATCCAGTTTGTTTGGAGTATATAAAAAATATCATATCGGTACCTCTGCAAACACCTGGGGAATATACTAAATTGGTACAAAAGTAAGATTACATCTTATTATATTCTGTATTTCATAGACAGTTATATTACGTTCATTAAAAACTAGAACCATATGTCATAGTCTATTAAATTATTTTTATCACTATTAACTAACATTTGCTTCGAAGGAAAACAGGAAGCTTCCTAGAAAGTTCCTAGACCCTGACTTGACACACTTGTAATACTTCATTATTTCTCACTGGCCAAAAGTACCCCTTTCCTAAAGATCTAATAAAAATATTTTATTTAAATTATCAAATGCACTTTACAAGAAAATAAAGAAAAGTATAATGCTGATTACATAAGGCATATGCCTTCCAAAACATTGGCCAATTAATTCTAACTCACAAGAGAACATTTAAAGGCTTATATACATTTTGCTGCTTAGATTAAGAAAAGCAGCAAAAGTTTCTATTTAAGTTTTGAAAGTGAAACTTAATTTACCACTGTGAACTTTAGAAATCTAATCCATAAAAGTAAGAATTGATGTTCTCAATTTTAATTAGATTCAGAAAAGAAATCTTATAAGAAATTGTTATACTGTCTTCTCTTAAAATAAACTGTAAAGAACAGTGAGATTTCATTAACACATTGTTCCAGGAGTCATAGAGAAGTTACAAATAGGAAAGAAAATGTGATGAAGAGCAGCTTAATGAGGTGTGTGGTATAGAGTTTGAGGAAGCTCTGAAATAGGAGTGTTGGTGTTACAGTTAGGGGCTACTAACAAGGCTTTTATGGTGATAAACCTGGACTTGCAGTTGGTGTGTTTACAGACCCAGCAAACTAACACACTGTCATAGCTTACCACAGTTTTGTCACACTTTCACTGAACGGAAGATTTCATCCACTTTTAGGAGAGAAAGCAGTAGGTAGTATTTCAAGTTATAGAATTGCAGCATAAAGATGTGTTTTGGGTACCACATATTATTAAATTGATTAACATAACTAATTCGGAAAATAGGAACAGTGACTCATGCATGTTACCAAGTAGCAAAAAAGAGCGGGCAATGCAATCAGTGATTGAGGGAGAGTGAACGTCTTATCACAGGAGAGTCGGTTGATTAATTCCTGTCAGGGTCAAAGTTGCAGTTGCAGCAATACATTACACCTTGCCATTACAGAATAAACACTGGAAAAACCTCTTCAACAAGCCATCTCAAACATCTCAGCCAATAACACTTACTGAGACTGACAATGGGGACTATAAGGAATCAAGGAGAGAATGCAAGTTCTAAATTCTAATCATCTTGGGCTCATAAAATTTTCATATCACTTTTGTGTCCACTTTACCTGCTGCACAGCATAGATACAAGTCTGGGGACACTGACCTAGAATATTTGGAGTCTGAGAGGCAGATAAACACAACTCATACTCAGCTCCATTATCCCAGCCTCCACACATCTCCACAAAGCTTCATTATTCTCAAATAAGTCCAGTGACAGAGTTACATAGATTATTACAATATTACAAACACACTTGAGAAGTGTAGCCAGAAAAGCCCTGATCATGAGCTTCTTCTATGTTTGTATAAGACATAGAACTGGTAATTTACAATAGTTGCCTATGTCTCAAGACATTGGAGTGCTGTTATATATATAATGACTGGATAAGTTAACTTCCCAATAAACTTTACCTACCTAGGTGATCACTGATGGATTATTCCTTAAGAGCTTGTGTGTGTGTGTGTGTGTGTGTGTGTGTGTATGTGAGAGAGAGAGAGAGAGAGAGAGAGAGAGAGAGAGAGAGAGAGAGACAGAGAGAGAGAGAGGCAGAGAGAGAGAGAGAGAGAGAGAGAGAGATCTAAGAGAGCATGGTGACAAAAGGTAATTTGCTGAAAGAAGGAGAAAGTAAGTTATTAGGTGGGTAGCAAAGATGTAGGGTGACATGTGACTATTAGAGAAGCCACAGATGATTTCAGCTATCTGTGAATCAGATTTCCATAGCTAAGTGGTCAAAGATAAAGCTGGGCTGATGGGCAGCATGAAAGTTTTTGCACTGTGCTTGTTTACGAATCAAAGCGCAGCTAAGAGTCCCGGTACATGTGCTTGCTTGACATCTTTCTGAGATTGTGCACAATCCAAATCTAAAGTTGATCTCACATTCTCTTTCAGAGGAAGGGAGACAAATGTCTTTCTGACTTCCATCCAGAAGGTTCAATGGGGCATGCTCAAGAAACAGAGATAGACCAAAGTTAATCATCATAAGTAAAACAGAAGCTAAGACTTGATCTTCCTGTATCTTGGACTGGTCCAAAGTGATTAGGCTTTTGAGGGAAAACCCTTCACCAGATACATCACAGTACTGAAGCTTTCACAATTGTTCTTTCTATACGCAAGATCTGCCATACAATCAGAAGGTACTACTCATGCAAAGAGGCAGGAAAATATGACCATCCATCAAGACCAGAAGTGAGCAATGGAAGCGGATGAACAAATGACCCAGACATGGAAGTTATCCAAGAAGAACGCTAAAATAACCAAGATCAATATGTTATTAAGAGTTCGGTAAAGATTGACAAAATTGATGGAAAGAATGAAAACTTCCACAAGGAATAGAAACCATAAATAACCCTCAAGTAGACACATATGATTTTTAAAAATTACAATATTGAAATCACACAACTCAGTTGGATGGAGCTAAGAGTGAACTAGACAGAGAAGAAAACAGAACTATGAAAATGGTCGGTAAAAACTAAAAACAGAAGCACAGGAAAAAAAATAACACAGGACAAATACAATAGAGTGCGGAGGAAAGAGGTGTAGGGATGTTCTAGCATGCAATCGCAGAGTTTTAAATCAAAGATATTTTTGAACCAATAATGAACCATATTTTTCTGGAACATCAAGGTATCAATCCACATATTCCAGAGGCTCACAAGATGAAAGGAGCATAAACAAAATGAAGACCACAAAGGAGAAAGTCAAGAGAACAAAGGGATCCATTCATGTAGTAACTGTAAAAGTGACGGCTGACTCATCCTCAGAAATTCGCAAGTCAGCATAAAATGTGCTGTGCACTGCATGATTTTAAGGAACTTATAAACAACAATAAAAATCTTTGCAGATTTTAACAGAGTGAAACGTCCTTCTGAGATTGTGATGAAAATATTGTTATTAGCTAAAATTGGCAAGGGCCAAATACTCAATACTACAGGTGGTTTTTCGTGCTGAACAAAAAGTTATTCCAATGGAAAGACCAATTGTAAAATGATGACATTAACCAAACAAGTGAAAGATCTGTATGACAAGAACTTCAAGTCTCTGAAGAAAGAAATTGAAGAAGACCTCAGAAGATGGAAAAATCTGCCATGCTCATGGATTGGCAGGATTAATATAGTAAAAATGACCATCTTACCAAAAGTAATATACAGATTCAATGCAATCCCCATCAAAATCCCAACTCAATTCTTCATAGAGTTAGAAAGAGCAATTCAAAAATTCATCTGGAATAACAGAAAACCCAGAATAGCTAAAACTATTCTCAAGAGTAAAAGAACCTCTGGGGGAATCAGTATCCCGGACCTCAAGCTGTACTACAGAGCAATAGTGTTAAAAACCGCATGGTATTGGTACAGTGACAGGCATGTATATCAATGGAACAGAATTGAAGACCCAGAAATGAATCCACACTCCTATGGTCACTTGATCTTTGACAAAGGAGCTAAAACCATCCAGTGGAAAAAAGATAGCCTTTTCAACAAATGGTGATGGCTCAACTGGAGGTCAACATGCAGAAGAATGCAAATTGACCCATTCTTATCTCCTTGCACTAAGCTCAATTCCAAGTGGATCAAGGATCTCCACATAAAACCAGACACACTGAAACTAATAGAAGGGAAACTAGGGAAGAACCTTGAACATATGGGCACAGGGGAGAATTTCCTGAATAGAACTCCAATAGCTTATGCTCTAAGATCAAGAATAGACAAATGGGACCTCATTAAATTACAAAAGTTTTGCAAGGCAAAAGACACTGTCAAAAAGACAAAGCGGCAACCAACTAACTGGGAAATGATCTTTATCAACCTTACATCCGACAGAGGGCTAATATCCAATATATACAAAGAACTCAAGAAGTTAAACTCCAGAGAGGCAAGTAACCCTATTAAAAAATGGGGTACAAAGCTAAACAAAGAGTTCTCACCTGAAGAATATCTAATGGCTGAGAAGCACCTAAAGAGATGTTCATCATCCTTAGTCATTAGGGAAATGCAAATCACACCAGTCAGGATGGCTAAGATCAAAAACACAGGAGAAGGCAGTTGTTGGCGAGGATGTGGAGAAAGAGGAACACTCCTCCACTGCTGGTGGAATTGCAGGCTGGTACAACCACTCTGGAAAGAGAGAACCTCCTCCACCTGTGTTGTCCATCACAAGATGCAAGAGATAATTCTCTTCTAAGCAACTGGCCATCTACAATGTCATCATTTTTTTTCTTTTTCTTTTATATTTTATTTTATTTTATTTTTTTAATTTACATTCCAAATTACTTCCCCTTTCCCGTTTCCTCCCTCCCCGAAAGTCCCATAAGCCCCCTTCCCTCCCTCTTTTCTCCATTCAACACCCTCTCGTTTCTCTGTCCTGGCGTTCCCCTACATCCAGTCTTTCCAGGACCAGGGGGTCTCTCCTTCCATCTTCTTAGAAATCTATTGATATGCAGATTGTGTCTAGGGTATTCCGAGATTCTGGGTCAATATCCCCTTATCAGTGACTGCATACCATGTGTGTTCTTTTGTGATTGGGTTACCTCACTAAGGATGATATTTTCCAGTTCTGACCATTTGCCTAGGAATTTCGTGAATTCATTGTTTTTAATTGCAGAGTAGTATTCCATTGTGTAGATATACCACATCTTCTGAATCCATTCCTCCGTTGAGGGGCATCTGGGTTCTTTCCAGCTTCTGGCTATTATAAATAAGGTTGCTATGAACATAGTGGAGCATGTGTCCTTACTGCATGCAGGTAAAGCCTCTGGGTATATGCCCAGGAGTGGTATAGCCGGATCCTCCGGGAAGTCATGCCCAGTTTTGGGAGGAACCGCCAGACTGCCTTCCAGAGTGGTTGTACCAGCCTGCAATTCCACCAGCAGTGGAGGAGTGTTCCTCTTTTTCCACATCGGTTCTTATCATAGCGTAAAGCACAGGAGTGAAACTAAGCTGTTGCCTGGTCTTGGTATTGAACTTGAATGGAAAAAGGTCAGCAATACATTTTGAAATCTCAAGGATAAGCCCTGTGATGGAATACATAAAAAAAAGTAAATGTAGCCATTTATAATTCATGGTAACAATGAAATAACAAGGAAAATATGCTTGATTATTCAGTTAGTAAAGAAAGATAATAAAAATAACAAATGTACATGGTAGACATGGAAATGTATCACAAAACCATAGGTTTGAACACAGCTATATGAATAAGCATATAAAATCTAAAAATACTAAAATATACAACGAAAACACAAAATTTATCGGGGTTTCACTAAATTACATAAATTAGCACTATATGATATAAATTATCACTATTTATAAAAAATGTGTCTTAAAATTATGAAAACACAAAACAGCAAAAGAGAACAATGGAGAAAATAGTACAAAACATGAGTTAAAGAGAAAAACGCTGCTCAATAAATAAGAAGACTTTTAAGATTAAAAAAAATGTCTGTTATCTGAAGTGGGATAATTTAAATGATAAATCAGTAACATTAATATGAAAATAAAGCAAGCTTTAGTTATTATTTAGTTATTACAAATTCCAAAACTACAAAACTAAATATTTATAAGAAATAAGGAGAAATGTGTCTACTTGTAATCACAGTAGAGTTTAATATCCCTTTCTTTCAGAGACATTTGTATTTGGTATAACCTATAGATTATAAAGTAGTATCAAAGAAAAATGGCATTGCCTGGAATGCCAGCTTGATGTGAGTGACATATATAAAACAGGTTATAAAGCAAATATAACAATTATCTAGTATAAGTACAACATTGACCAAAATGTATGACTAGAAGATCACTTATAATGAAAACGCAAATAAAAAATTAAATAAAAGAGCAAAGTAACTGATTATATGATTATCCTTCAACATGATAAAAAGAATGTTCACGGGTAGATATGCTTTGACAGTAAATTAAACTCTATTGCTGACACAGAAAGAAAGCTATTCAAAGAATGCTACATCTTGAATTCTGCAAGTCAGCTATTGTGTGTGGAAGAGGGATTGAGATGAGGCTGGAGTAACAGGCAGTCACCTGCATGACTTGCAAAGTTTGTGGGATGTCTTCTTTTCAATTCTAAGATTGTATAGAAAAACATATCCACAAGATGTCAGAGAAAAATCAAACTAGTAGTTGGAATGTTTCAAACTGACAACATTTAGAAATTGGATTAGAAATACATAGGCCATCGATAGTCACTGCAGTAAAGTGGGTGACAGTAACAGTGTTGCAGAACAAGTGAGAAAGCACGGGGAAGATGTTCCATATCAAGGGAGAGCAACAGTAGTGAGCTTATAGTGCTGGGTGATCTGCATAAACAACTATGGATTATGCAGATGGGTGGGCAACACACAGGATGTAAGAGGAGCTGAAGCTAGTTCAGGTAGGGAAGAATTATCTGCCTTTGAGCATGTCTGAAAACCTGCAGATGGAATAATTAGCAAAAATCAATAGAGTCTATACAGCCATGAAGATTATTCAAAACTGATCAATGGGAATTCAATTTATCAGCAGTTAAAGTAGTCATCATGGTTGTATGAGAATTCTAGAGCTGAGACACTGAAAAGAGAATTAAGGACAAAGGACAAAAAGAACCCAGATCCTATGTTTAAAACAAAAGTTACCTGGTCCCTCAGAGATCAAGAGCTCAATGGAGGAATGCTCACCAAACATGGCCAAGACCCTGGGTTCCAGCTTCAGCATTAAAAATAAATGGTTACCATAGTAAATTTTATTTTATGTGCATTTTAGCACAATATAATGATTTAGAGGGGAAAACAGTAATTTTCACTATACTCTGAGAACACTTCTATGAATCTATAAACTCACATACCCTCAAGCAATTATGTGCATGACTTCAGCTGATTGTCCTCCCACTCACTTTTGAGATCATCACACAGCACAGACTCAGTCCTACAAGGTCTCCACCCTCCCCAAATTAGATGCCATTTGTAAGTCCAGGCTATGTTTTGTACTTCTGACTGCATGGCTATACATTAGGATTTCCTTGACCCCTGGATATAGTCTATAAATTTATTAGGGTCACTCCTAAAACTTGGGGAAATGCTTCAGTTGATTTTATATTAAAGAATATGAAAAGGAGTCTGAAGCACTTCCAGGCTAAAGAGATGTATGATTGAGGTGAGGAGAGGGGAGGTAAGAGGAGGAGAGGAGAGAAGAGCTTCCATTTTATTGCTGGGCACACACTCTACACAAGTCTACATGTGTTCAACCACCCAGAAGCCCACCAGAGTCCTGCTCCTCTGAGGTCTTACAGAGGCTTCCTTATGTAGCCACAAATTGATAGCTATTGGTGAACAATTCAAACATTACTGACTGCCCATTTTCTAGAAGCTGGGGTAGACCTGAAGTACACACCTCTAATTTGGAATTATGTCTTGATCTATATAACTAGCTTTTATTTTCAAGCCTTGTGGGACCCCTTACTACCTGTATTTTAACTGGTGTCTCATAGACACATCTTACTCCAGAAAGTCCTAAGTTCAAGCAACAATACAAAGGCTGTACTCTAAGTCTCAGTATCACAAAGCCAATTGAAATTCCCTTCAGAAATGTAATCCTAACACACTTATGAAGGAGATAAAATGTTCCCCCCATCCAAGTAAAAGAAAAGCATATTTACGGAGACTATATTAAAAAACAGAATTGTTAGTCTTTCAGCAGGCCTCAGTGAGATCAGGAGACCTACAAAATAACCAGGCTCTTGAAAAAAAAAAATGCATGTGGGCCATGATCTCCCAAAAGTGAACGAGACATGACTAATATATGTTATGAGGACTTAATGTTATAAATTGAACTGCACATCTGTTTTCTTTTGTTGTAGAACACTTTCAGAGATGAAAACATTACTTAAAGGAATTTACATGTCTGTAAATCATGAGTTTAGTAAATCCATGTGGCCGTATTATTATTAATAGTTATGGATATTACTAGCAAGCCATATATCCTTCTGGCTTTTCAGATTTAGGGTCCTGTATACAGAAATGTACAACCATCTGGGACAGACCATTTGGGAATTTTTAGCAAGATATAAAATTGAATTTTCACAGAAAGTCAACCTCACTGTAGAGACCACATTCCAAATAAATGAGAAAAGACACCAGCATGCATTCATGGGTTCTCAGAAAGGAACAGTGGCAAAAGGGGATTGAAAGAAGAAACAACTGGAAAATAATCACCCCATAAAAAGCCAACCAGTGGTTCCAGAGTAGTAAATTTGTAGTAAAGTTGTGGGAGCAATTTAAAACAGGAACCTAGGATGGAATGCTTTTTTGTAATGTTCAAGTACATGATTTTAAGGCAATGCTAAGATATGAAAATCTTGGAAGCCACGTTGTTTTCTTTTACTAATGTCTGAGTTCTCCTCACTTTTCAGTTCACCTACTATGAACTTAACTGATCAGCAAAGCACATTAGCAAATATATTTTTTTCTTTCATAAACTTACATAATTTTTATTGGATTCTAAATTTAAAATACTGAGTTAACTGTTTCTTCTATGTTATTCATAAATTAATGTATAATACTTTTAGACTGATTAAAGACATTGCTCTAAAAGTCACTCTTTTATTAACAAACACCATGAAAAGGGGACATGGGTGGAGGTGGAGGTATAAATAAAATCAAGCCAACCAAGCCCTTTTGTTATTCAGGATTGGCTTCAAGTGTGCCCTGAGAAATTCCAAGGCTCTTTAGAGTGCCCCTGAAGTACATCCACGTAGTCCGCAGTGCAATAAAATTAGATTAGGGGAAAGTGCCATGTTCTGAGGTCAATTATTAACCAATGAATAAAGTATTTCTGTCTTTAGCTAAAATACCCATTTTGTACACTAATTTTTATCTTCATTACCTTAGGTGATGAACTCAGTCACAAATTTAAGGACCAAAATGAACTTTGGAAAACAATTTAATCGAATGGATTCCTTTGTAAAGAATTATTATATATATGTTATACATATATTATATATAATATATATAATTAATAATATATTTCATATGTTTGAAAGACATTGTATAGTAATGTATAATACTTTCAGACTGATTAAAGACATTGCTCCAAAGACATTAAAGACATTGGAGCAATGTTTTTAATCAGTCTGAAAGTATTAAACATTAATTTAAGAATAACATAGAAGAAACATTTAACTCGGTATTTTAAATTTAGAATCCAATAAAAATTATGTACTTGTTCATTAAGTTTATAATAAATTAATTTCATATACATAATTAACAATATATTTCATATATTACTATACTGTAGCTGTCTTTGGACACACCAGAAGAGGGCATCAGATCCCATTGCGGTTGTGAGCCACCATGTGGTTGCTGGGAATTGAACTCAGGACTTCTGGAAGAGCAGTGCTCTTAATCGTTGAGTCATCTCTCCAGCTCCCTCTAATGGATTCTTTATAGACACAAATTTGAATCACAATATCAATGCTCGGTGTATCATGCAACACTGATGTGTGTATTGGCTGGGTGCCTTCTGTAAACTGCTAACAATGATTATTCAGGCTGAATTCAGGCTTAGCAAGGAGAAGAACTCTGTGCATATAGAGGATGGAGTTTCTACGGTGGATCTATCTAAGTGGGGAGATGTGTCCTAAGTGTGGGCATCACCAGTCTATGGCCTGGAGTCTACAACCAAATAAAAGGCAGAAAGCTAGCTGGGCCCACCATTCATCTCCCTCTGCTTACAGATGGTTGACAGAGTATGGGCAACAACTACAAGTTCCTGTCGTCCTAATTGTTTCTCTCTTGTCAAACTGTGGCCACCATAAACTCTTCCTCCCTACATTGCTGTTGTCTGGTAATGTGTCACAATAGTAAGAGAGTAAACACTGAAACTAAGAATTTATTTTAAGCCATCTAAGGCAATGTTCCTTAAGTCCTTTATATCATTCTTGGATACTTAGAAAAATATCTGCCTTTTTATTACATTTATGAGCTTGGGACCAAAAAGATGAAAATTTTTTTTAAATGGACTCATTTTTGCTGAAACATTGAAAGAAGTCCTGGAAGCTACAGAGCCATGAGCATCAAGGAGAAGGCAGATTTATTGAGCTTCTTACAAGGGGCTGTCAAGGTCCAAATAGCAGCAGCACTGTCATAAGAATCTCTTACAATCATACTGAGAATGCAGCAGATTCAAACTGTGTCTCATGTCAACTCTTCTGGGACTTTAAACACTTGAACTTAGTAAAGAATTGGTTTTAATTTTTTCAGATTTCAAACACAATAAACATGACCTCGATGTAGTTATTACATTATTTATATTTATTAATATCACTTTACTTTCCAAATATTTTTCTCTCCAATAATCCTGGATGCCAAAAAACCATTAGTTTGAAAAGCTGAGTTACCAAATCCATTTCTATTAACCACAAAACAATAACTTAAAAAATTGTCCCCATGATTAAATTGGAGCTAAAATGTTAACAAGTGAATTAACTTTAATATGCAATCACCTTGTTGGTTTTCCTGTATGAAGCTCTCTATCCCTGCTTAGCAGAGGGAACTTCAACTATGTTGTCTTTATAGATTGCTCACTTATTCAAATAGCTATTACTCATCTACTAAAATAAGGTGAATAACAGAGCAAGCTTTCTGAAACTATATATCAAGACGAAAGTTTTATAGCTTTAGTATTGCTTACAAATCAATTCCTTAGACCTGGACTGCCATTAGGAGCTTTTAAGGCTTCTGAGAGCTGTGTCATTCACCGCTATTTTGACACATAATTTAATGCACTAATGGTATGTGCAGGCTGACATAACTTCTCTCGCATTCTATTACAATAATTATCAGGACCCTAGGAGACATTCAAAGTTAAGCAAGGTGACAAAGAGTATGTAAATACTCAAGTATTCCTGAAGCATCCATTTTAAAATGACAGTGAATAATTAAGAAGCTGTAAAAATATCAGGATAAAAACTGTCTGCTAAGAACCTCTTCCGAGGAAACAAACCATAAATATGAGAGAGTCACTAGAAATAGGGGAAGGAACATTCAAGTATTTCATGTTACTTAAAACAGGAAATATTGTATTTATATATATTTTTATTAAATAAGGATAAAATTTCTGACACAGTCAAACAGATCACATGTTAAGACTGTGAGCTACTGGCAGTCTCAGGTTAAGTTTATGCTTAAGAAGTATATGATTTCATGAAACTGTAAGTGTGCTGAAATCATTCACCGTTAATGGAAAGATACATACAGTTCGTCTGTGGAAGAAAACAAAGCATAAACATAAATTAGTAAATACAGTCTAGATGTGAAACAAAGTTGTTATTGCCAAGAATACTTAGTAACATACTTTCTCCACTCTCCCTTTTTCTGCTAAATGTACAAAATGTCTTCAGATAAATTATCATTATATTAGTTTTGTTAAAAGAGTAAAAATCCTTTTTGTATTATGTGCTTTCTTATACTAAAACAAGCTTTCCCCACCTGTACTCTCTCTCCTAGCTCAACCTGATGCTGGCACGAGTAAGCAATAGGATTGTCCTGTCACAGTGATTTTGTTGCCAGTGTCTTCCTCTGCTCTGAACACCCAGATACTGGCAGCCCTTTGGTACTATGAGAAATACTAGAATCCAATCAAGACATAAAACCAAACAACTAATCCAGGGGTTCCTGTTTAAGAAAGAGAATCAAACAGTAACTCCAGCAAAGAAGCAACAGCCCCAAGGGACTCACTAACTCACCAAGGAAACCGCAGACCCTAACAGACCATTAGATAAAATGGGGCTTCTCCTCCCTGCAGGGTAGAAGGCAGTTGGGAACGTAGAGACATTAAAAAAAAGTAAGAGAAAAAAAGGGAAAAAGAAAGAAAAGTAGATCCGGGAAGGCACAAAGAGAGCAGTGAGAGGTGTAAAGACAGAAAGAAACATACAGTAAGGTGTTAGAGGCATTTAAATAGTCTTAAATGAAGAAATAGGTTTTGGGAGTGTCTTGAAAAATCATATTCAGGCTAGCAGACAAGCATAAAATAAGTAAATTCAAAAGATAACAATTTTTCATAGCAGTATGCTGAAAACATTGGCAAGGATATTTGTATTAAAAATAAAAGATATTTAGCCTTTGAATTCTAAATCAGAAAGCTAATGAAGAAATTGCGCCTAAATTTAAAGATTATCCTCACCTTTAATAAAGACTAGGCTTATATTTAAGAGTAGACATAAACAAATGAAACATTCATTGTCTAGAACTGGTAAATAAGTAAATCACATTTCAAAACTGTATTATAGATACATGAGATAAATTTATTTCATAATGGTTATTAACAATAGAGACCTGTTACTTATTTCCCTTTAGTTCATTCTCCTTGGTAAGTGTGATAGATTGAATAAGATTGGCCCCTACAGGTTCATATACTTTAATGCTTTGGGAGTGGCATTAGGAGTTGTGACCTTGTTGGATGGTGGGCTTTGAGGACAAAAGCTCAAGTCAGGCCCATTATTTCTCTCTTCCTATTGATCCACATGTAGAACTCTCAGCTCATTCTCCAGCACCATGTCTGCCTTCATGCTGCCACATTTCCCACCATGACGATAATAAATTAAACCTCTGAACTGTAAGCCAGTCACAATTAAGTGTTTTCCTTTATAAGAGTTGCCATGGTCACGATGTCTCTTCACATCAACAAAATTTTGACTAAAACAGCAGACCATTTGAAAAGTTAAACTAGAATCTCATCTTCGGGCTGGAGAGATGGCTCAGTGGTTAAGAGCACCGACTGCTCTTCCAGAGGTCCTGAGTTCAAATCCCAGCAACCACATGGTGGCTCACAACCATCTGTAATGGAATCTGATGCCCTCTTCCGGTGTGTCTGAAGACAGCTACAGTGTACTCATATACATAAAATAAATTATTTAAAATTTAAAAAAAAGAATCTCATCTTCAACAGAAGCTTATTATGCAATTTTTCATAAAGAATTTACATCAAAACTATATTTTAAAGTGAGCCACTTATAATAATATGTAAGCTTTGGGGATCTAAAACATAGTTCTAAAGTAAAAATCCAGAATGAGGTAAAAGACTCTTAATGACAATATTTTCTATATTCAAACTTAATTTGCCATTTTAAACAATAACAAAAAATTACTGCTAATCCACATGTACCTTATTAAATATCAGTTATAAATCAATATATGTCACAACAGGCAAACAACACCGTGGGCATCTCTTTAGACTGCAGCACAAAGATTGCTACCTTCTATCAGCCACTACACTTATAATAATGATGAGAAGACAGGGGAGGGTAAGGCTTGATCATTATAAACTCTCCAGAATGGCTCCATATGCATGAGTCTGTTAGATGTTTTGATGCCGTAACTAGAATAACTAAGAATGCTACTCACAGGATCATCAGTGCTAAGCCACATACTATTGGTATTTTAGCATTTGTCATAGTTTTTCTCTTTATTGAGAAAAAATAAGAAAACCATTATATGTTTTTCCTTTGAGTGGAATCTGCAAAGTTTATTTTATATGTTTGGAGACTTCCATAATTTTAAGAGACTAAACACTTTCCTTAGCATTTTACATTCAAATGTGGTAGAGAAGGTAATTGGTTTAGAGTAGCTTTTGTTAAAATTTACCTTTCTGATATTCAACCTGACACTCTACCCAATGCAGAGACTGTGCATTCCTTGAGTGATCTTACTAGCCCTAGGTCACATACAGGGCTGAGACACACATATAAAGGATGTTAGGACACTGTTCTCTGTACCAACAGTACATAGATGAGGAATAAATAAAAACGATTTTGGCCCCAAGGGTATTTGAGCCTAAGGACAATGGCTTATCATCTTGACTGAATAGTATATAGGTCTAAAGGAAGGGGTTCATAGAATGATCTTTATGAATTATCAAATTTATGAAATTATGATTTTCATTTCTTGAGATGTTGTATAGTCTTGCACCTTCTGAGGCATTTGTCATTAGAGAATAGCAGGGTTTCCTCTGCTGCACTAAAGTGGCTCTTTGTAGAACCCAGCTAGTCAAACAATTTAAAATGTCATGCTGCTTTTAAAGTTACACCTTTAATGTGATGCAAAGCATTTTCATCCATTATATAAATAGCACATGGCACTTGACATTTTCCTACTGTTTTATGGCCTTAGATATACAACCTCAAATTCTCAGTTCAAAAGTTGAGTCCCTGGGCTGGAACAGTAGACAGCCTTCAGGAAATTTAGTATCAAATCATCAGGATTATAATATAGGTTTTTCCTGTGTGTTAGCTGAACAAATGTTTACACATTTAGACTCATGCTCACCTTCTATAAAGACAGTAAGCATGATAATATATCCTTGGGTAATTGTAATGATTACTAAAGCAATTATTACATGGAGACTATTAAGCACAAAACAGATGCTCAATAAATATCTTATTCTCATCTTATTCTACCAGCTTCATATCCTCTTCAGATAGGGCTACATAAAATGTGATTATGTGATTCTCAGAATGTTGCTACTAGTAATAGATAAATCAATAGTAAAAAATTGTTCATTAGATTTTAGAAGCAAGTTAGAGAAAATATTTATTATAAGTGTAATTGACTGTGTAATTATTTGATTATCAACAAGATTATATTATGAAACCAGAGCTCAAAAATAATCTGACAATATTAATTACTCAATATAAGTAATTTTATTATAAGTATAAATTATGAGTAATTGTGCAGGAAAATGAGCAACTGGAAAGAAATAAGTTTGCTGGGAAATAAAACCACTTGTTTCACCCAATATCAAATTATGGTATTCATTTACCACTCATTAACTTAGCAGCCATACTGTGTCCTCACTGCAATCAATGTTCAAAAAATAGTGACAAGAACAGACACTAAGATCATAAGTGTAACCGCTGGATGAGCAGTAAGAGCCAAGCAGAAAGACATAGTGATACATTTATGATTAAAACTACAGATGAGAAACCTGGGCCTCCAACAGAGAAATCAGGCTCATTGTAGAAAAATGGAGGACTTTCTGAATAAAGAATTTTGCAAATCATGTATAGAGCAAACTAATGTAGTTTTGGTGGTAGATAAACACAATGGAAAACACACACACACACACACACACACACACACACACACACACACACACACACACACAATGTCCTATGCTGATAACTTGAGCTACAGCAAAGCAGGGATTGGGTGTGTTTATTTTGCAATATAAGAGAACAAAATATGAAAGAAAGGAATTCAGATAAACTCGACTACCTATAGGCAAATATGCTGTGCCTACTTCATAACTGGCATCTCTAGAGACATTAGTTTAACCAATCTCATCAGCAGAATCAGATTTATTCCTCCTGGGATTGGTGGTCTAAACTCGATAACAGAAAATAAACAAACTATATCAGGTTCTGTAATGTTTGCGATCTTTAGAATGTCTAAATGCGTTTGAGAAACAAGGAACAAGGAATGAGGCCCATTTTGTGTCGGGTTCTTTATTCTTCATTGGTTCTTCCTTAAATTCTCCTTCATTTCATTTCATGCCAATCACCCTTATTTCACTTCTGCTGTAAGGTAGAAGCCAGAAACCCCAGCAAGATTCTCATGTGAAGGAGCTTATTACCACAGAACAGTAACACATTAGCCCATTTGTTTAAATGGGGCAATAATGTAGCCCTCACACTAGAGCAACTTTCTGTTTTTCCTAGTGATAGTCTTGTCTCCAGCCTGGAGTTTCACTCTCAGCTCTACACAACCAATCACTGAACTTCCCGTATGATGCAAGCCAACATGTCGAGAACTATTCTTCAAATGAAATTATTTCCGATCCTAACAATTACCTAGGTTTATGTCCCTCTCTTTCAAATATTAAACTTCTATATCCCAAACTGAATGATATAAATATAAATTGACTTTTTGAATTACAAACCTGCCATAACATAGAACTTGCACTGTGAAAAGGAAATCACCTAACAGTTAAAAAAACAAACTATATTTCATCTGAGATTGCCCCATATCCTCTAAAACCATTCTGGCATGATCTACTATTCTCTAAGAGTGACTCTTGAAGGTATTTATAGAAAGATCAATATTTAGACTACACCAAGCTTTTTGCTCTAATTTTGCCATGATATACTTTGGAGAGCTCAATCATCAATATTATATTCAATCTGCGATTTGTACAAGTATTTTTAAGTTGAGTATAATTTACTTCTATTTGAAAATATCACTTCTATTGCTGTTTTATAAAAATTGTGATTGCAAGGGAATTAAACCTTGAAACTTGAATAAACAGATCATCACTTGTGGCTATTTCAAGAGGTAGATTAAGTTATGCAAGATGGCATTTTTTCGACAGCCAACTCATCTATGAATCCTTTTTTCCTTGCGACACACATTCTTAAGCTCATACTGACTTAAAACAATGCATAATTTTTATGTCCTTGATTAAAGTACATCTCACTGTGGCAAAAATAAATTATAAGCCTGATATTTGATTTGTAGTAGAGAGAACATGTGAAACTTAAGTAAAGCCTGTGAAGTTCTTTACAAATACACTTTAATCATTAGCCAGTACTGGGCAGTACACTTTTCTACCTAAGGAAACAACTAAAAATGTTTTCAAACCCACAATTTGGAGATGACAGGAAAGAGTCCAAAAGGAATGTGGCACTTCTTGAGAGCAGAGGAAGAAGGCAACTGAACCTAGTAACTGCCAGTTTCTCCAGAGAACAAGCATGTGACCAGGCAGCTAGGGACTAAACATCTAGAAAATAAGACAAATGTGAAGACTTGAGAGATATGAAGATAAATAACCCCAAAAGCATATGAGTGTGCCTCTTGTGAGTCTCTAAATTGTGAACAGTAAATGAATATTGTAAGACACTTTAAACAAAAAAGAACAAAATCACTAGGCCATCATAGCCTGAGCAATACCTAGAGTCCACACTGAGTTAAACAAGTTTAGTCAGACAAGACCGAAGAAAGAGACTTGGCTGACAACAACTAGCATGTCAGTAAATGTAGAAGAGATACATTACATGGATTTGATTGATAGTCACCCTGGATTAAAGGCTAATCTAATCTAAAAGATCCCAAATTTTCTTTAAAATCATTACACTCATCTGTAAACAAAGTAGCTGTTTGGCAGCATAAACCCAAGAACTCTTTGAGGAAAAAAGAACAATAAAAAATGATAGCAATATTGCTTAGTATCTACCCCTCCCCATACATGCTGCAGAACAAAACATTATTGGACATGTGGATGAGTAAAAACTTTGATTTGTACTAAAACAGTAATAATAAAACAGTCTATAGAAATGAGTCCAAGAGACAAGATAATGCTCAATGGCCCACAACATACCTTTCTTACCACTCTGAAAGCTGAGACAGCAGGACCAGGAGTCTGAATCCAGCCTGAGCTATCTACTGAGACATTGTCTCACAAGAAAAAGAAAACAAAGGGAATAGGCTTCTAAAAAATGCCTGGGCAGTTCTCCTGAGACTTCCTGTTTCCATTTGGAAATGGAGAGGACCCTGAGGAAAAGAAGGTCCAGGAACAGGCCCAAACTGGGATCCAGCTCAAGCGTAAGTCCCAAGGCCTGACACTATTACTGAGTATATGAAGTGCTCACAAAAAGGGACCTAGCGTGACTGCCCTCAAGAAGACCCAACAAGCAGCTGAGTCAGATGCAGATATTTGCATCCAACCAATGGACAAAAGCTACTGATCCCTGTGGTTGAATTAGGGAAGGCTGAAAGAAGCTGAGGAGGAGGGCGACCCTTTAGGAGGACCAGCAGTCTCAATTAACCTGAACCCCAAGATCTCTCAAACACTGGACCACTAACCAGGCAGCATACACCAGCTGATATGAGGCCCCCAACACGTATACAGCAAAGGACTTCCAGGTCTGGGTTCAGTCAGAGAAGATACACCTAACCCTCAAGAGACTGGAGGTCCCAGGGAGTTTATAGGTCTGGTAGGGTAGGGGAAGGGGGTGGAATATCCCCATGGAGACAGGGGGGTGGGGAGGTATGGAATGTGGAACAGTCAGAGAGGGGACCGTGAGGGAAATAAAATCTGGAGTGAGTTAATAAATAAATAAATAAATGCCTAGGCAGTTAAATTTTGTTCATAGGGACTTTGGAGCATCTATTACAAGCATATTCAAATATTTCAAGGAAAATACATATACTGGCAAATATGAAAGTGAGGTGAAGTCAATTGCTCAATAATCAATGAGCAATTTTTTTCTATGTTTGGTGTTGGAACAAAAACAGACAGCCATAGAGAACTAGACTCATGATGCCCAACCAAGTTGGAGATTAAGATGTCAAAGAAGGAAAGAAAAGAATCATTGAGAACAAAACAATTAAACATTCAATTCGAACACAGAAAGAATGTCAATAAAGTAATAAAGAGGAAAGCAGTTCCAAATCCCTGGTCCACAGTGTCCTAACCCTAATGCACTTTTGCTGTAGTTTCGGATAAAATAGGACCAGGGAGCATCAAGAGTAAATATATACCAACACATACAGGCAAGAGCAGACACCCTGAAGCAGGATACCAGAAGGCCACAGTAACTGTAACTATGTAAAGAAAATATCCTAATTTCTTCTCATTAAAAAGGGGCATACCTAACACATCAGAACAATGACAAATTAACTGTTAACACCAGAACACTAGAGAGCAGAGGCAAGTAGTTTCCAGTTTTGTAATGCCAAGTGGATACAAATATGATTTCTGAAAATACGAATTCTGAAATTTTCTGAAGTTAAAATAAGATATTTTCAGAAAAGTAATAAACATATTCTGAGTTCACTGCTCATAGAACTTATAAATATAAAATAAATCAATTTATTTAAATGGAAGCTATAACATTATTACAATGAGAATTGCAGTTTATACAAAGAAAGGAAGGTAGCATTTCAATTAGAGTTGCTTTAGCCACAACAATCCTGTCGTGAACATGGCCGATACCCTAAAGCTGCCAAGCTTGTAGAGTAGTCAGCATGATAGAGCAAGAGAAGATAACAGTTTAGAGGCTTCTTATGTGATTACACATCTGTATACACTAGCAACCCAATTCTAAGTATTTTCACAAGTTCATCCAAAGGTCATGTTCGCACACAAAACCCTGTATATAAATATAAGTATCTTCATGCATAATCCTCCAAACTTGTAAAAAAACCTCAAATTGTCCTCAAACGTGAACTGGGTGTACAAATTTTGGTACACTTATAAAACAGAAAATTTCAAAGATTATCAAATCTTGAAATATGTAGCAGAGCAGAAGGATTTTAGGAGTACAGTTAGTAAACGATGCTCAACTTGAGAGGTTTTAGTACTTTACTATTTTTAATTTATAAAATGTTTTAGCAAAGGAAAACCATCGGAGATAGCATATTTGTGGTTTTAAGGATGGTAATCGTAGGGAAACGTCTTTATAACTTTGTGAGTTTTCCAGCAAGAAGTAAAGCAGAGCAGTGCAGGAATGTGGGAGGTGGGAGAGGAGGGGGAGGGATGAGGGAGTAGGTGGGGAAACTTAATCAAAGTGAAGAGTTATAAAAAGCCCTGGCTATACGTTTTAAAAAACAAAAAGGTTTGAATATAGATGTCATTCAAGTGTAAATAATGCCACCCCAAGATGTAATGAGTTAGTAAACAAAAACTCAAAATATGGGCATTCCTCTCTGTAGGAGCTGTTTGTTGGTAAGGAATACTACAGGAGCTCCCAAAACAGTAGAGGGCACTGTGATTCCTCTTGTTTTACCCACCAGAACTAATCGATATTACCACATTGCTAACGTCATCATGTGCCTTGGAAACAATGCTTAGAAAAGAAGCTGGAACTGAGGGGAAAGTGTCATCAGTGCTGGCTACTTGTCATGCTGACAGGTGTTGCTAGGCAGGCTAGAGGGGGGAGTACACGGCATCCACTGTCTTGGTAGGCTGTGACTTCTATGAACTACAATTACCAAACTCCCAGGCAAATATGTCTACGTGTACAATAGTGGCCTGACTGACATGGAGGTAACCAACTGCTCCTTATTGGACTAGAGTCCTGTTCCAGAGGAGAAAGCTTGTACTATAAACTCAGTCAAAAACCCATGACTGAGGAGGTCATGCACCTTAGGGAGGGACCTGATACTGCTGCTTAAATTGATATAGTAACAAACTGTTTCTAAAAATATGATTATATCCATAGACAATGGCTACTTTCAGCCTTGATCAGAGAAGCCTCTCTTTACAGTGAATCAGTGTTAATAAACAGACACATGGCTGCACAAAATGCTTCGAGTAGAAGAGAGTTGATGGCTCATCCACAAAAAAAAAAAAGAAAAAAGAAAAAACTTAGCAAAATCCAAAACAAAATTAAAAAAAAAAAGCATTGATACTAACTCTTAAGACTCAGGGAACATTGTAGAAGAAAGAATGGAGAAAATGCATGCTCTAGAAGAGAAAGAGAAAGGCGGAGAAATTCCAACTTCTAAGCACAATATAGCCATATCATGATCTCATAGCTGCTATGCCTGTTAACACTGGATTATACAAGTTGTACTCACCCAACAGACAGTTATAGATGGAAAAAGGCTCATTTAAGGACTATTGGCAATTGCCAGATTATTGGAGAGGGCCAGCAAGCTTTGAACACACTGATGAGGCTATATAGCTCTAATAGATTGCTCCAAATCCATGGTCACACAAACAGCCCTAGATAGGCACTAGAAATGAAAAAAGATGAGTATGGATATATTTCATATTCGAAATGAATATGGAAAAGAGGTCTGTAGGGAAGAAAGGGGTAGAGCTCACAGCAGCAGCAAGAGATGGGGACAGAGAAACTAGAATGGATAAATGTTTATTTAATTTATTAAATAAAATTAAAATAAAAAGAAATTTAAATAAAATAAAACAAAATTAGAAAATTCTAATAGGCCTATAGTAGCAAATCTGTGCGAGAGGGTCAAATGAATTACATGGAAAAACTGCATGTTTTTCAAATCATGTTCCTCAAAATATTAAATACTCATGCCAAAAATATGAGCATATAACTCTAAGTTACACTGTATAAAAAATTAGCTCAAAATCAGCAATAAATTATATCATAAAAGGTAACAATTATAACACCTAGAGATTTAGAATAAAATTTTGTGAATTTTTGTGAAATGATTGTTTTTCAAACATGAAAACCACTGCATATATTGAGTATAAACAGAACTGTAACTCAATGATAATTCAAAGAATTTAGTAAGATTACCCACATTATTATTGAACATGTACCTGATGTATACCTTAAAAGAGTAAGAACGATGAATGAATAATACAAAATGATGCTCAACATATTCAAAAGAAAAATTTAAAACCAAGTGAAATTTCACTATATATTCATTCATAAACTGCCAGAAATCAAATCAAAAAAAGTCTTGGGTAGGATAAAGAAGTGGAATTAGCATGTTGTTGGTATATAATATCACACAACCAAAAAAAATCTGTAATTTCCTTTTAATAAAAAGTATCCGGTGGCTGGAGAGGTGGCTCAGCAATTAAGAATGCCGACTGCTCTTCTGAAGGTTGTGAGTTCAAATCCCAGCAACCACATGGTAGCTCACAACCATCCGTAATGAGATCTGACCCCCTCTTCTGGAGTGTCTGAAGACAGCTACAGTGTACTCACATATAATAAATAAATAAATCTTTAAAAAAATATATCCATTACATGATCCAATAATTGCATTTCAAATTACTGTCTAGAAAATATTTATACAAAAACAACTTGCATATAAATTGTTCATGGTGCTTCATTAAAAGAATAGCAAATTATAAGAATCTTTTAAATTTATTAACAGATATAATAGAGAAGCTTTGATGTATTTACACAACGGGAGATGGACTAGGCAATAACAAAAAAGGAATTTGCTCATATATGGAATATCAAAGAATTTTTTTCAAAAAACACGTAAAGCCTTCCCACAAAGAGTTCATACTGCGTGGTTCCATGACATTATAGTGACAATAAATATGTAAATTGTGGAAAGTTGCCTGTACCTAAAGTCAGGCAATAGAAAAAGAATACCCAGCACTGAGAAAGAATATTTTGTCATAAAGTTGCATCTTGATTAGATTACTGGATAAGTGTGGATTTACATTTGAAAACTTATCAACCTATGTATTGAAAATGGATTTTAAGTATCTTTTATTGTCATATGACTTGGCAGTTAAAGTACATGATACTTTTGCAGAGATCCTGGGATCCTTTCTTACAATCAACTTGGCAGCTCGCAACCATTTGTAACTTCAGTGCCAGGGGATCCAACACTCTCCTCTAGTCTCTGTGGACAACAGTCATGCACATGATGCACGCATATACATTTAGGCACATACTCAAATATCAAAATTAAATTTATTTTACCATATACAATTGACATTTTAATAAAATTAATAAAATGTAAAGACTACAGATAGAAAAATCTATATGATATTACCTCCATTTCAATAAGACACCTAATATTCCTGGAGGCTATGGATATTAGTTATGCATGACAAAAAATAAGCTTAAATAAAAAATATTCTCATTAACTATTGTACTTATTTATATGTCACATTGTGTTTTGAATCTCTAACTTGCAATTTCCTGACAGTTTATGTGATTATGCTTCAATAATCTAACATAAAATATTCTAAATAAAATGGGATCTTTTAATAGTATCAAGGATACATTGTCTTATGGTTATGAGTATTTAAATGTTTATCCTATCTATGAAAAATCAAACTTCGCTTCTCATCCATTGTTTAGTAGCATAAGCATTTTTCTGTCAACTCTAACCCACTATGAGCACATGCTGGTAAAACAAATCATTTTTATCACCCCTTTAGGGCACGTTCTATTTCCCTCCTGCACTGTAATGAGGATAATTAATCTATATTATATTTCAGCATGTCTTTCAAGAAGTACACTTTCCACTTGCTTTTCTTAATTTAAAAATGCACGTTTTTAGATTTGGCTGTGTGACGGGTAGTAAAGCACTTAATTTCACTTTCACTACATGCTCCTTTATGGGAAGTAGAAGAAAGGGATCAGTGATGGGCAAGAAGGGGTTTACAGGAAGTGAGGAGGGGCAACAGAGAACATAAGACAGAAACGTGGACAGGAGACCAGCAGGGTACAGTGCACAACAAAAATTCAGGGTGGGAGGTGAAGTAGATAGGGTCTTCAAAAACACAAATTATACATGAAAATTCTGTAACAAAAATATTACCTTGCATGGTAATTAAAATCTAAAGAAAATAACTAAATAGAATGTCATGCTGATTTTTTGGAAGAATATAATCATTTCCAATCATTTATAGGTTAGATGAACATTTTAACTTTAGAAATCTAAACTTCATAAATCATTCATTTAAACCCTGTTCTTTTGTGTCACTACAAACATTCAGTATGTCCCAATTAAAATAAGTGTATATTCCAACTGTATTTACTTGATTTGGAATCCTATTTAACTATTGCTAGATCTTTGTGGTGGTTTGAATAAGAAAGGCAACAAAAGGCTCATATATTTGAATGCTAAGCCATCAGGAAGCAGCACTTCCTGAGAAGGATTAGGAGGTGTGGCCTTGGAAAGTAGGTGTGGACTTCCTGGAGGAAGTATGTCACTAGGCTGGACTTTGGGTCTTCAAAACCCCAAGCCAGTTCCAGTGTCTCTCTCTTCCTGCTGCCTATGGATTTGGATATAGAACTTTCAGGTATTTCTCTGGCACTATGTCTGTCTTTGAGCACCTCCAAGAAAATGGGCAAAACCTCTGAAACTCTAATAAAGTTCCAATTAAATCTTCTTTTTTTTTTTTTTAACAAATGTTTCTGTCTTTTCATGGCACTGACTAAGGCAACTTTCCATGTTGAAAATTGCCTGTGAAACCACTGAAAAATTTCTAGATGTTTCTGAACTGGTCTGATTATATACACTATTAGTAAGTTTTCTTGATTTCTTATTTAAAGTTTGAAGTGTACCTGAGTGAGTGATTTGCTCTTCTCACTTGTCTTTCTCTCCCCTGGCCTATGTGTAACTTGGAAATGCCTACAATGGCAGTTGGATTAATTGTAGAAGTCTGTTGCATTAACATCGTCTTTCTGTGAAATAACCCAATAAAATTCCCCTAAGAGATTTAGAACTAGAACACTGACCTAATCATTGACATTTTACTCCAGATTCCTACTGATATAAAATATACACATTCACACAAAAGCATATCCCTTGCTTTATTAGACTACCTCAGGCAGAGGAAAACAATGAGAGTGTAACAAAATAGTCATTTATTTCTGAAACAAATCAGTGCTCTTAATACCACAGAGAAGACCCTCATAGACTGGAAATACCACATTGAGGTATGTGAAATTGAGATTTTTGGCTTTACCTTCATTTTATTTGACAGATTTGCTTTATAGATTCTAACTGATAAACCTGCTGTTATAAAGCATTAAGTTCTACTGGACCTAAATGATAAAAAGGAACAATATAAGTAAATATATAAATAAATTATTTCCTAACATAATGAAATAGATGTTATAAAGAACACGATGGCTACTGAGAGGAATAAAGAAAGTGCTCTCTAGATTGATAAGATGGAAACAGAGAAATTGAGAAGTGGAACAATCCCCTGGCAAGGATGCTAAGGCCAATCCACTGATGAAACAGAAGCAGCTGGGACTGCCATGAAGAAGTCATGTGACTAAACAACCAAGATTGAGGTCAAGACTAGCCCAAACTGTGGTAGAAAACATGTAGTATAGAGAAGATTGAAAGAGATGTTAAGAAAGCCAAATTAGGTCTTACTGTATGGTTTACTCTTTTAGGAAAAAATATTCGCAACATGAAACACCATAGCTCGCTCAATAAATGGTAAGACCATGACTTGATTTTGCAGATCTATTTAATATAATTCTACCATGGAACCCATAAATTTGAAATATCTTCTAATTTACCAGGAATTACCTGCTCACCCACAACACTACCATCTGTTCCTTCATAAGCGACATTTCTCAGACACTGTTTCCCTAGAATGCCCATTGAGAGCTCATGCAAATACAGTCACTAGACATTCATTCTGATAAACAAGTCATCAGGTTTATGACTCTTCATTAACAGAAATTGATGACTCTCACAGCAGTGGTCTGGAGATTTGTTACTATCACTAGCAGAACAGTTTTCTGAAAAAGAAGTTGAATATATAAGAAATTCCTGTGACAGGGCCATGTGAGGAAGAAATAAATAAAATAAGTTTACTGACTTGTCATAAAAGAAAGGGATTCATTGATTATTATTTATAAACCATGTCAGAGGAAAGAGGGTCACACGAATCTATAGTGTATTTTCCTACCTAAATGTTTATTCCTGCTTCCACCCTGAAAATCTAGTTTAAATATAGAAATAAAACCTTAAATTTAAGGACCTTTCAGATTTCTCAAGTTGTGAATTAGTAAAGTTATTGTTATTGTAGGCTCTCGCATATTTACTATTTATATCATTTATTTTATAGCATAAGTTGATTATATGAACCTTCATCTAGTCTTCTTAAAAGCATAAATTGTTGCTTTAAAAATTTACCACATTTTAGTAAGAATCAGCTGGAGAACTTATAAAATACACAGATGAATAGCTTCAGTAGATCCTGGTGGGTTCCAAAGATTTATTCAATTGGTATCTTCTTGATACATGCATTCAATGAGCAACACTTTATAAAGGTTGCATGCCTGAAAACTTGCCATCATAACACGATTTATCAAAAACAAAACTCAAAATAGGGGTCAAACTGAGGATACCTTAAAATTAAACTTACGTGCAAAATAGCCTTCTGATGATGGAACCAAACAAATATAAAAATACTTGTTTGGAAATATTTTTCATAAATGTTTTATGCATACAAAATTAGAATTTATAATTACAGTTAATTCCTTTTTAAGCCAGTATCTCAGAATACAAGATCTCCATGTTAATGGAAGCTAAGGAGATAACCACAAAAGTGCACAGTGGAAATTCTGATCACAGTGCTGGAAGAGACTTAGGCTTCACGGATACATCTATAAATTGTAGGGCTCATTATGAGATGTATACGTGGGGAGAAAGTCAGCATACATGGGTTAGGTAATTTTAAAGATAATGGGAATACCGTTGTCAACTACGAATAATCAAAGGACATTCACAAAGGAAACGGAGCAGCCAAGTGAACTGCAGCAAAAACTACTGAAGATGAGAGCTGTTAGATAAAATGTATAAGGAAAATAGTCTGTGGCACTTAACAGCTATGCAATGAGACCTACACACAGAAACACTACAAAACATGAAGAGAGGGCAATTTCTAAATAGCCAGAATAGTATATTATAAAGGCAGAAAATTAGCACAGCATTCTACTTTTCCCAATATATCAAAGGCTATAAAATCATCAGAATAAAAAAGACAAGTTACTAATCTCTATTTCAACCTTTTTTTTGAGGGGGAGTTCGAGACAGGGTTTCTTTGTGTAGCCCTGACTGTCCTGGAACTCACTCTGTAGACCAGGCTGGCCTCAAACTCAGAAATCCGCCTGCCTCTGCCTCCCAAGTGCTGGGATTAAAGGCGTGCGCCACCACTGCCCAGCTAGCCTTTTTCTTTTTTTTTTTTTTTTAAGTTATAACATGAAGTTAAACATAATGTGCTAGGTAGTAAATTCTGTCAAGCAAGGATTTTAAGTCTTGCATACAGCTTTATACCCAGAAAAATGTAGGCCGTCCAGTTAGTCCAGAACCTACATCTAGGAAAAAGAAAAAAAAAAAACTAATCTTGGAGGCAAGGGATTTAAGGACAAAATGAAATTTATAGCAGTTACTATATAGTAAACTAATTGTTTTTCATACTGTCATTTCTCTAACTGTGAACTAGAGAGTGTATCAGTAATCTAAAATGGCTCCAATACTCAGACCTGACCCAGTGGTCTGAAGGGGTCTTGAATTCCACACATCTAATACCCCAGTAGATTCTGCTTCTTCTGATCTTTGAAATATAATCTCAGTGAAAGTTAAGGCAACTGGAATCCATCTAAATGTCTGTTAGTGGAAAATGATTTCACAAAACCATGCTAGATTTCAACCCAAGACAATCAAGGAGAGGCACACATTTACACTTTTAACAAGTTCTCTATGTAGTATAAGCTGTGATGCACGGTGCAGCAGGGGTGGGGGTGGAGGTGGGAGTGGGGAGCAAGCAGTGAAGGGCAGGGTGGAAGGAGACTTTCTTCCTATAAACAATAGCCTTCCTCACACTTCCCTCCTGGGAGCTTTTACTCTTTAAAATGTCCTTTATATTAACTTTCACAGGAGTTCAAATGAATAAAACTGTTAAGCAATGAGATTGCAAAATGATTTGTTCAGGGGCCTCTACCCACCTGGGGATGGCCCTAAGCCATTCAAAACAGGTTAAGTGGTAGAAATTGAGTGCAAATAAGTTTCAAATTCTCAAGAAGCCAAGAGGTTAATTATCAGGGTCAGTCCAGGATCCAGAACCTTGCGCCTTTGATTCAATACTTTCCTTAATGATCTTGAAAAGAAGGTGAAGTTTTGAAATTTGCAAGAAAATTTTATTGTAATTTTCTTGAGATTAGGGAAATTAGTTGAATTCTAAAAAGTCTTAGAGTGTGAAGTAATTAAGAAATACAGAGATTTATAGAATCCATTCAAAATATGAAAGGGCAACGAACATTTAAAAAATCCAAATTTTTCCTATAGACTCATGTAGTCTAGGCTAAATGTGATTTTTCTCAGGGAGAAAATTTGTATGTCTTTTGTGCAATGAAGATATTTGTTCACTACCTAGAGGTGATAAAAACGGAATGAGGTATTAAACCATATTAAAAAGAAGCCAAACTATGATACAGAGATATCCAATTTCTGAATCAATAATATCTCTTTATCTTAGCTATAGTTGAATAGCATTTGTCTTAGTAGTCTCATCGTTTTGAAGCTAAATGAAAATCAGAAACAAGAAGACCAATGAGAAATTGTTATCTTTATGAGGGAAATGATGTACCTTTAAAAAAATGAAGGACACACTTAGCTGAGAAAGAAGAAAATTAAAGGGTATAATAGTATATAAGGTAATGAATACTAATGGCAAAGCCAATTGGGAACTCTGATCTTCCCATTTTTCTAAAGACCATTTTCTGGTAATAGAAAAAAATATAACTCAATTATATTAGAAGCTAGATAAATATTATAGGCAAGGAATATAATCATTATTAAGAGTCTTTCTATGAAAAGTCCATTGTAAAGGTATTATATTACCAAGGTAAATAAAATGACAGGAGAAGATAAGCAGACATTGTTTAAAAATAATGGCCTGTAGCTATAACTGAGGATGATGTGAAGAGGACTAGGTAATATGATCATTTAGAATTAGGAAGATGATTTTTCTCTAATTCTTATAGTACTTGGCAGTACAGTGAAGAAAAAGAAAATGAAGAGAGGAAATGTGTCTGTGTTTAACCTGACTACCACAGGGGATCTAATTTCTTGGATCAACTATTTCTAAAACAAAACAAACAAAACATTTTTTAAAAGTCATTTACCAGGGGCTAGAGACATCTGAATATTTCATAACTATCTGAGTTAGGGTTATGTTTCTATGAACAGATACCACAACCAAGGCAACTCTTATAAAAATAATGTTTAATTTGAGCTGGCTTATAGGTTCAGAGGTTCGGTCCATTATCATCAAGGTGAGAAAAGGCAGCATCCAGGCAGGCATAGTGCAGGAAGAGCTGAGAGTTCTTCATTTGGAAGAAACTAGGAGAAGACTAGCTTCTGGGCAGCTTGGATGAGGGTCTTAAAGTTCACTCCCACAGTGACACACTACTGCCAACAAGGTAATAACTACTCCAACAAGGCCACACCTCCAAAGAGTGCCACTACCTGGGCCAAGCATATTCAAACCACCAGAGAACCAGAGCTCCAGAGTTTGGCTTCCACCCACATCAGATATTAACTCCAGCTCTAATGGATTTCCTATTTATAGGGGAAGTTCATTGAAAACTAAGTAGATTTGGGGACTAGGGATATAGATCAGTGGTACAAGATTTGCCTAACATGTGAATGGCCCTGAATTTAAACCTAGCACCATAACATAATATAAGGTTGAAAATACACATTAAGTAGAAATCATTGCAAAAAGCCTCAAGCCATGAGATTCTAATCATTTAGTAATCAAGTAATGCATACTGTATATGAGTACCAAGTGTGGGCTGGGAACTTGCAGGCAGGAAAGGTAGAGTCAATGGCTTCATTAAGCAAACAATACCAGTAGTTATATCACAATATGAGAACAGAATCACAAAGAAAGTATGTGAATGTATGATGTTAGAGATCATATAGAGGTTATCCTGGCCAGGATCAGAGCGACAGGCAGGCAGCCAAGGAGGCTGGAGCAGTAATTTAGAGGTCACATCTTGAGACACAATAATGAGGCAGAGAAAGATAACTTGGAATGGTATGGGCTTTTGAAACACTCACATCCAGTGACACATCCTACAACAAGGCCACACCTTCTAATCTTCCCAAACAGTATCACCAGCTTGGAGCCAAGCACTGAAACTTGAGACCATGGGGATCACTTTCATTCAAACGACCACAACTACCCTCAGGGAAATTTATAAATTATGACATTAAAGAAGCAAATAGGTCGAATAACAATTTTTGAATTGTGGGATATAACATAAGACTAAAAAATATAGCTAGATAAGATCAAAGACAGATGGTAGAAAGGAAAAGGCACAGGAGGGCCTTTTCATTGTAACACCTGCTCCACTGAATTTTGACTTGAATCAAAGACAATAGGCATTAACATCATTGGAGAATAAATTCCTTATTGTTTTATTATTTCTCTCCTATTCCAATTGGAATATAGACTTGATTAATATCTTGATTTATTAAATGAGTGTGAGTTTTGTAAAGAAAAATGATTTTTATTTAAAAAGACTATTATTTTTAAATTGAATAAAAATTTCATAAATTCTGAAAGTATGAAAAGAAATAAAACATAGGTACAAGTCTAAGGTATTTTAATTAATAATATCTAAGATTTGTACTTTTACACTTACTTATTTACCTAGTTGCATGTTTAATTAGTGTGTATGTGTGTATGGTGAATACACATAAGTATGTGAGTTTACTAATGTGTCCATGAGCAAAGGTCATGTCAGTGCTATCTTCCATTGCTCTCCACATTATTTCAGGACAAGTTTGCACACAAATCTAGAGCCCTCTGTGTAAGCTAGACTGCTTGGCCAACAATTCCCCAGGATCTATTAACTCTCTCCAAACCCCAACCTCTGGTACTACAAATACTCACTGCTGCTCTTAGCTTTTACATGGATGCTAGAGATATGCACTAAGATCTGCATGCGTAAGCACCAAATATTTTATTGAACATCTGCTCAGGCTCATTAAAAACTTTTTTATTAAATGTTTATGTATTAACATTGCCTCACTATACCAGATTATTAAAGTATTCCAAACTTATTATTTTTATTGTACTAATCTAAAGTATTCCAAATCTACTATTTTCAATACTATTAGTATTTCTATTCATTCCATTACTATTTTAGTTGATAACCTATTATAACAATGTTGGAAAAAAGTACTGATACTTCACCATTTTCTATTATAAGATTCTGAGAAACCATGATCAAGTGGAAACAGAACACAGGAATTAGGTGGATGGCAAGGTTGAAGGACCCTGTTGTAAGTGGGCCATTCTATGCTGAAAGAAACTAAAAGAGAGCTTACATCAATGGAATCAAGACAAGAGAGTAAAAAAGGGGGGAGGTGGGGCCAACCATAAGAAAGTGCATAGTTTAAAGAGAATTGTCACTGGACAAACAGATGTTAACAGTTTAGGAAATCTCTAACATGACTGTACTTAGAATATTAAAGGAGCCGGGCGGTGGTGGCGCACGCCTTTAATCCCAGCACTTGGGAGGCAGAGGCAGGCGGATTTCTGAGTTCGAGGCCAGCCTGGTCTACAGAGTGAGTTCCAGGACATCCAGGGCTACACAAGAGAAACCCTGCCTCAAAAAAACCAAAAAAAAAAAAAAGAATATTAAAGGAATAAATAAGTTCAGAGATATTATTGTGAGGAAATTTTACAGTGAACAAATAAGGTAAAAATTCAAAAACTATTACCAATTTGCACCTTTGTATAATATTCACCAAAACGGAGCCCTTTCTCTATAAATCTAAAGTAATCTTTACTTTATATCATTATTATAAGAATTGAATGACATGTCTCTTACATATTTAATTTATTGCCACAATACGTATACTTAAAACTAAATAAGAGCACAACAACCATGTATACATTCTCAAAAATAATTGTACTACATCTATGCAAATGTCAGTCACTCACTCTGAATGTCATGTTTGTCATAAATAGATTTTAGAATTGATAGCATTGTTTTTGGAGTATGAATGACTCAGACCAAGACCTAGCTTTTCTCTATTAGGACACATAGACAGAATGGATTGAATTGATGATACTCTCAAAAGATATACCCCAGAATCTGGAAGTTGATCTTGGAAAAAGGATCTTTGTGGAGGTAATTAAATGGAGGTCTTCAAGGTGACATGAGCTTGGATTAAGACAGACTCTCAATCAAGTGATAAGTGTCTGAATTAGAAATATAGACTAGTAGTCTACAACAGATAGCTAAAATCCATAATTACAGAGATAGGTCTGGGAAATCATCATGTTCACAAAACAAAATGAAGAGAAATAATATAACATGGAAGAGATTCAAAGACAAGCGGTAGGAGTGAGAGTGAGTTTGGAATATGCAAGACTAATTTGAAACTATAATAGTCATTTTTGAAAACCCAAACCTCCTACAAGTGTCACAGAGTGACTGTGAACTAATTTCTGTGGAATCAAATTCTGGACACTCAACAAAGGAAAGGCTTGCTTATAACCCAGAATTGCTCCTATCTAAAGGAAATACAAGGACAAAGAGTAGAGCAGAGACTGAAAAAAAGGCCATCCAGAGACTGCTCCACCTGGGGATTCATCCCATAGGCAACCCCAGACACTATTACTGATGCCAAGAAGAGCTTGTTGACAGTAGCCTGATACAGCTCTCTCCAGAGAGGCTCTGCTAGAGTCTCACTAATACAAAGGTGGATGCTCGCAGCCAACCATTGGACTGAGTTCAGAGAACAGAATGGATGGGTTAGGGGAAAAACTGAAGGAGCTGAAGGGGTTTGCAACCCCATAGGAAGAACAACAGTATCAACCAACCAGAACCCCCAGAGCTCCCAGGGACTAAACCACCAACCAAAGAGTACACATGGAGGGACAGACCCTTGGCTCTAATTGTATATGTAGCAGAGGATGGCCGTATCTGGCATCAGTGAAAGGGGCATCACTTGTTCTGTGAAGGCTCGATGGCCCAGCACAGGGGAATGCTAGGGTGGTAAGGCATAAGTGGTTGGCTGGGTGAGGGCATACCCTCATAGAAATAAGGGGGAGGGTGTGGAATAGAGGATTTGTAGAGGGGAAACCGGAAAGGGGGATAACATTTGAAATGTAAATAAATAAAATTACCAATAATTAAAAAAAAACTGTGTATACAGGGAGTATAAGGGGATACAAAACAATGGTTGCTCCACTAGAGGACTCGAGTTCTATTCCCAACACCCAAGGGTAAATCCATAGGCACCCATAACTTCAGGTCCAATGGATCTGACACTTTCTTCTGTCCTCCAAACTGCCAATGGACATGAAAACCAATAAAATGATTTTAAATTTTAAATTAATAAAAATCTCAGGGCTTCTATGATTGAATGATATAAGGCAGGAGAAAAACTTATTCTGAAATAGAATTACGATAAATTCAGGATAAAATAGTTTTATGCAAACCACCCAAAGGAAGTAGAGCACTGTGCTCTGGGCTATTTCTCAGAGTTTCTTCCTTATAATTTCTTCTTAAATTGCAGTTTTCTAATCACTTCTGATCAACGGCTGTAGTACATTTCTCCAGTTGGCATTAGAACAAAGCAAACTTCAATTCCTGCTGACTATCCCCAAGGGAGATGTGATTCTGGTCGCCAACCATACAGAAGATCTGGAGGCCTCAGTCCTTCCTCAACAGCTTAGCACTTCTGATCTTTATTATGCAAATTACCATTTCCAAGTGAAGAATTCCTAATCTTGAACTTGGAAAAAATGAGTCTCATTATTGTTTTAAAAGTACTTTCTTGGTTTCTTTGACAATGGTCAAACATATAAACATAAATCAGAAAAAGCTTTTAAGTGAGTTCATAGGATTGATTGGACCCTTGTGTTTTAGGTACTTGCTTATAAGTGCTATGACAGGAAGTTATTTCTTATTGTGCTCATTAAATGAGTTTCAGAGGTGACCTAAAGCTTAGATGGTTAACTAATATTATAACATTATATTATTATTTCATAACTTTATAATATGAGATGACATAAACATCATGAGATGAAATGACATGTGAGAAATTTAACTACAAGGTTTTAAAAATACAAGTAAAATGCAACATCCATTTGAATTAGATTGGTTTGTCTCAAAGCAGCTTGGGCACTGGGTTGCCAAGGAGCCCTAATTCAAGAATGAATAGAGATTAATTTTAAAAAAAAATTATCTAACCGTAATCTATGTAAGATATCTCTCCTTTCTTGGTCTCCGCTTACTTACCATGAATGATGCATAATAATGGCACTTACTGCATAAAGCCACAAGAAGAAGCACACTTGAAAAGCACTTAGCAAGTTTCTGCCATAGGATCAGCCCCCTGGAGCACAGGCTCCTGTAAAGAACATTTGCCACAGTGGTTACAGTGGATAGGCTAGAAGATCCAGACAGTCAATCACTTTCCTAGCCAATGGCTATGCCCTCCCATTCCTTTCTTGCTAGATTGGGCCAGTGTTTATTCAGATCTCTAATTAATCATGTTTCCTATAGCTAAATATCATAACAAAATAAGTTACAAAAGTGTGGATTTGAGTTAGTCACAAAAGCAGTAAGCATATAAAACAAATGTATGTAATTATAGAACAGAGGAAACAAAAACATTCTGTTAAAATGAAGAATTTTTTTTGGTTTTGATTTCTTAAATACATTAAAAAACACACTTTAAAGCATATATTTTTAGATACTAAAAAAAGAAAGATGTGAAAGAAACAGCACAGCAAACCTGGGCACAGTTGTTTCAAGTTTTCAAATGCTTGCAAGCAGTTGCTTTTCAAGACTGCAACAGCTCAGATGAATTATTTTATTTAACACTACTGATTTTAGGTTCTCAAGTCTTAACAAAAGTTCAAGCGGGGTCTTGAGCTACATTCTAAAACCAATCAAGCCAGACTGACCATCTTAACATTTAATTGCTTTCCCCAGAGTAATAAGTACAATCACAAGGCTCGCTTTAATGCAGTTCTTCTCTGAATAATCTATCCCATTATGGAAACAGCAATGGTCTGCTTTGGAGTTCTCAAGTATGTCTCCAGTTTTCTCTATTATGAAAGCAGTTAATGGCTTACATTCTAGTTCTATATGACAGGAATACTAACAACAAAAGTACAAGATAAATGACTAAAATGGAATTGAGTGGCTTTGTTGGAAACATTCTTAACCATGACAAAAACTGAAATGGCCTCTTATTTTCTTCTACTTTCTACCAGACTTACACTTCAGGACTACTTCACTTTTTGTTACAAAATAACACGTTGTTATACATGCTCAAGAATAGGTTTTCCAGACGTGCGTGTATGCACTGAAGGCAAGCTGTCCTTTTTAAATCATCATCAAATATTATAAAAAACATAAATGGGAAACTGATCTATTGTCTATACAAATCACTTATGAATGGTGACTCTACACCATAACACTTGTTAGTATTTTCCATGATCAATTTTGATATGAGAACAAATTTCTAAGTCTCCGCTTAGATTACAAGCATATTATTTATTTATGTTTTGCTGAGAACGGAGTCTGAACACACAGTGAATTTTCAATAACTGGTCTCAGAATAATTATTCTCCACGAATTTTGCATAATATTTGGAAGATCCCTCCATTCTCTTTGTCACTCCCATCTGCCCCAGACTGTTCTGTCTGAGTCTGAGTCAAGCTGAGCACCCGACCAATGGCAGTCAGCTAGCATCAAACGAGTGCTGATCCTTTGTGTTTGGGTCGATTTTCCCTTTGAGTTATTATCATCTTTATGACTTCAAAATGTCATTAAGAATAGCAATGGCTGGGACAAAGGCTCTAATTTCATTTTATATTTCTTAGTCTGCTCAAGAGATATTAGTGTTTTCAAAATACAATTTGCTGCCTCTTCGGGGAGAAACTTGGAGTTGAGGTTTTTCAACTGCTCTCTTCGCGTCTACCAGACACAAATTGCCAAACCTCTTCATTCCTGGTCAGCAATAATGCAGCCATCTCATTACATCCCAAGTCTGACAATATAAAAGCCAATCCTCAGGGATGTCCCTTAGAGATTTTGGGACCTGATTGTACAAACCAAACCCTTCCCTCCTCTGTAAGAGTGTAGGTGCCGAGTATCACTTCCTTAATGCACAGGAATTATGGAGACTGGCTGTTCCAAATATATAAACTAGCTATGGCAAGGGATTTTGTGGTAGTTGGAAGTGCAGAAGCCTTTATCATCTTTATACAACAATAGCACTTGCCCATGGCTCTGTCAATGTGCTGGAAGGAAGCACAAACCTTCTTGTTCTGTCTTTCTTGCCACCAGTCTCCTGTTCCTATTCTTAAGACTTGGTCTGATATTTCCTACCTTTAACAAAGTGAATAAAAAAGAGGACAGTGTTCTGTGGTAGGTGGTCACATGCAACCCATGTACAGAGAAAGCTAAAACTATGATAACTTCAGGTAATACTATCCAACTGCAGGGCTCAAATCACTTCTATTCTTTTTTTTTTTTAATTTAATTTAATTTTATTTTTTTAATTTACATTCCAAATCACTTCCCCTTTCCCGTTTCCTCCCTCCCCGAAAGTCCCATAAGCCCCCTTCCCTCCCTCTTTTCTCCGTTCAACCCCCTCTCATTACTCTGTCCTGGCGTTCCCCTACATCCAGTCTTTCCAGGACCAGGGGTCTCTCCTTCCATCTTTTTAGAAATCTATTGATATGCTGATTGTGTCTAGGGTATTCTGAGATTCTGGGTCAATATCCCCTTATCAGTGACTTCATACCATGTGTGATCTTTTGTGATTGGGTTACCTCACTAAGGATGATATTTTCAAGTTCTGACCTATTCTTTAAAAGCATGTGCCACTTTTTCTTTGAGCAGTCATGATGATACATTTTCTTCTCCTTTTATCTCCATAGATAGCACTGACTTATGCTGAGGTTCACAATATTAAATTAAAAACTTAACTGTAAGAGAAATGAACATAGCAGAGCCAACAGGTCTCTTCTGAATAAGGATACTTTGAGTAGGTAATTTTGAGATAATGCACAAACAAGAGAAGCTCTGAAATGTCAGTCTTTTATACGGAAAATACCTAACTGTAAAGGAAATCCTCCTCTGCCCCTGTGATTCTCTCTGTGTGAAGAAGGGAATGGTTGATGAGATCACTCTAGAGTAAATCAACAGAGAAAGTGTGCATCTGACGTTCCACAACACAGTTCTTTGCTTCTGTCATCTGTCTCCTGCTAAGCACTCTCCCAAGCACACTCGTTCATTTGTTTCAGATAAATATGAACGCTAAGCTGGAGGACAGAGACACTTAGGTCCTTGCTACGCCCTCACTTCTCCAGGTGATCTCCATGTGCACATGCACAACTAATCTTCTGTTTGTTTTCCTCTTCTTAATCCCTGTCTAATTATAGCAAAACCCAGCCAAAACCTTATCAAGTATAGAGGAAGATTTTTTTTCTCCCTTAAGCTAGGTAAGAGAAACTACAAATGCTATGTGGGACCTACTGAACTTTGGTCTCCCTAAGGGAGGGAAGTTTATGTAAATTTATTTATCATGGATATATTTTCTTCCCTGTAAAAGCAATGTAGAAAGAATAACCAGAGAACTGAGGGAGATAAAAATATCACCATTCATAACTTAATGTCATAATTTTCACCTAAAAGGTAGACAAGAAAAATTATTTATGGTTGTGTCGACCTATGAACAGAGGAAATGAAAATTACTGAGATTAATTACTGAGTGATTCAGCATACTCTTGTCTAATTATCGCCAAAATATGTATAACATTCAAATTGAGAGCAGAATAACATAAGTTGTTTAAATATGGATGGGTAGGGTACCATTCCAGTTTGTATAGAGTCAGGGTGGCATATCTAATTCTGGTTCTATGTAAGTCATACTTTAGCCAGTATGATACCATCAGCTATAGACATTTGTCATTCACAGGTCTTTATCAGTCTATATTTTTTAACATAACATATAGCTGCCCCCTCATATTATAAAATCTAAGAGGCTTTTTTAAAAGCCTTAAAAGAATGGATTCATTGTTATATGACTCTGAACATAGTTACCCTGAGTAGTAAAAACATTTTTATGGAGAATCTAGTAGCATCAGAAATAAGGAGGCCTTATTGCATAAATATTAAACAAAGCACTCTTCACTTACTAACAGATAAGCAAGAAAGTGGTCATTAGAATAAATGGTGAACTTACTTAGATTTACATAATAATGCATGGAATTAACCATATTTAATGTTATTAGAAAATAGCCAATTTTTCTCATCATAATCATCTTGATCTACTTCTGTCCTCAGAAATTTTAATTCATCTAACTTAAAATGTGTTCAACAAAAGCACTTCACAATATTAGTCCAATTTGCATCAAATGCACTAGAGAAAATTACCTAATACAATTTTCTAAACCATTTAGTATCATGAACTTGGCACTAAAAGGAGAAAATTGCATTTTATGATTTGCAGGCTGCAGGAAACATCACACACCTGAATTCACACAATCTGCATATTTTAAATGGTTCTCTCAATGAAAACTGAAGCCTTTAACAAAACAGAGCACTAACTCCAGGGCTTTGCTACTTCTCAGTGACTCAGAAGATAAGACATCTAGCTCGACTTCAGAAACAAATGGTTTACCTATGAAAACACCTTAGTCATTTCTCTCCTGTTTTCACAATAAAATTATGTCTTTCCTTATCTCTACTGTCATTTTTATAGTACTGGATGAATAAAATCACAGGGATTTAAATTATGTATATAGTTATATTATTAAATTCGAATGCCTTTGAATTAAAAACTACCAAGTAAAGACATCAAAGAAAGAGATGCTTTTCCCACTGATTTAGTCTAAAGATTATATCATTCATTTTCTTTTTCACATAGAGGGAGTAGCAGGAACAAGGTGAATTTCTTTTACTGGTATATATTTCTTACATAACTCTTTTTTCCTGTTTTACTTAAAAGTGCTGGTATCAAATTAAATAGACTGAATACAGTCATTCATTCAGAAAATTTAACTTGTAAGCTAAGTTTCTTGATGCATAACTTCACAGACATCCCTCAGACAAGTCAAGACTTTGCCACTGTGTTCTGTAACACGAGTACTTATTTTTTCAAATGAGAATATCATGGTGCCTATCATTTCGCTCTCATCTTTCTCACAATGTGGCACACAGGAACACTGACTACACAAGGTATTAATTAAGGTTTCGTAGAGATTCTTCCAGTGCCAGGCTACTAAAACCTTTGAAGGCTGACATTTCAACTCAGATACCCCAAACTTGATTCATCCTGCTGATGGAAATACAAAACATCTCTTAAGCACAGGACCAGAAAGAGAAATAAGATGGCAGAAAAGACACAGGACGGACACAGATTTTTCTTTTTATGAACAAGAGAAGGAGGTGTGGGGCCAAGCAAACTGACAAAAGTCATCCCCCAGGGTTAACAGTGAATGCAGGCAGCAGCCGTTTGGCTGGGCATATGGGAGCAAAGGAAGTTAACTCTTCTGAAATCAATATATAAAGACTGTCCTTAGTGTGCCCTTTGAGCAACTGCACTAGAAGAAGATCAGGCTCTCTTGCCTAAAGAACAGCATCTTTATAGAGATTGCAACACCGAAGAATAAAAGCAGGAAATGAGACAAAACTGAGGAACATGAAGTAGAACACAGACTTTCTTAAACCACACCAACTTTTGTTGCTTTTTGTTATTTTTATTAAGTTTTATTTACTTTCCATCTGAATCACAGCTTCCCCTTTCTCTTCTCAGTCCCTTACTCTCACCTCTCCCTTCTTCTCAGAGAAGGGGAGACCTCCCATGGATATCAACCATTCTTGGCATATCAAATTGCAGTAAGACTAGATACATTTTTTTTTCTATTGAGGCAAGACAGCCCAGTTAGGGGAAAGGGATCCAAAGGCAAACAATGTAGTCAGAGACAACCCCTGCTCCCACAATGGTCCAGGCTCTAAGATCATCAATTAATAAATGGGACTTCATAAAACTGAAAAGCTTCTGTAAGGCAAAAGACACTGTCAATAGGACAAACAGGCAACCTACAGATTGGGTAAAAAAATCTTCACTAACCCTACATCCAATAGAAGGCTAATATTAAAAGTAAAGAACTCAAAAAGTTAACCCCCCCAAAGCCAAATAACCCAATTTAAAAAATGGGCTATAGAAATAAAGAGAGAATTTACAACAAAAGAATCTCAAGTGACTGAGAAGCATTTAAAGAAATGTTCCAAGTCCTTAATGATAAGGGAAACGCAAATCAAAACAACCCTGAGATTATACCTCATACCAATCAAAATGGCTAAGTTCAAAAACTCAAGTGACAGCACATGCTGGTGAGGATGTAGAGAAAGAGGAACACTCCTCCATTGCTGGTAGGACTGCAAACTGGTACAACCACTCTGGAAATCAATCTTGCAGCTCCTCAGAAAATTGGAAATAGCACTACCTGAAGACCCAGCTATACCACTCCTGGGCATATACCCAAAAGGTGCCCTACCACATCACAAGGACACATACTCCACTATATCTATAGTAACCTTATTTGTAATAGGTAGAAGCTGTAAACAACTCACTTGTCACATAATGGAAGAATGGATACAGAGAATGTGATTCACTTACACAATGGAATAATATTCAGCTATTAAAATGGATATTGCAAATGGATGGAACTAGAAAATATCATCCTGAGTGAGGTAACTCAGACTCAAGAGGACATTCCTGGTATGTATAAGGAGATATTAGCCAAAAAGTACAGAAAACTTAGAATACAACCCACAGACCATAAGAAGTGTAACAATCAGAAAGGCCCAAGTGAGAGTGCTTTAATCCCACTTAGAAAGGGGAAGAAAATGATCATGGGGCAGAGGGAGGGAAGGACCTGGATGCAGGAGGGGAGAGGGAGGACAAAAGGAGAACAGGGTTGAGGGGGGTTAGGAAAGAAGACCAGAGGGCCAGGAGAATGAATGGAGATATGCAGGAGTGGAGTACAGAGGTGAAGGGAACCTTCTATAAAGTAGCAGATACCAGGATGGTGAGACTCTCAGGACTCAGTGGGGGTGACCTTAGCCAAAATGCCCAATATTGAGAAGAGAAAACTTGAAGAATCACCTCCAGTAGATAGACAGGGCCTCAAGCAGAAGGACTGGGTTAATAACCCACAGTTAATTTCTGATCCAGAATTGTTCCTGTCTAAAAGGACTGCAGGGACAAGAATAGAGAAGAGGCAAAGGTGGTCTAATGATTAGCCCAGCTTGGGAGCCATCTCATGAGGCCTGGGAGATGGGAGAAAGGCCTGACACTATTACTGATGCTATGATCTGCTTATAGATGGGAGCCTGGCATGGCTGTACTCTTGAGGCCCTACCCTCAGCTGACTGAGAGAGAAACAGATACTTATACCCTATCATTGGACTGAAGTTGGGGACCCCTGTGATTAAATTAAGGGAAGGATCAAAGAATCTGTAAGGGAGGGTGACCCCATAAGAAGAGTAGCAGTCTCAACTAACCTGGACCCCAGAAAGGTCTCAGAGACTGGGCCACCAACCAGGCTGCATACAATGGCTGATTTGAGGTCCCTAACACATATACAGCAGAGGTCTGACTGATCTGGCCTAAGTGGGAGAAGATGCAGTTAATCCTGGGGAGACCTGAGGCCCCAGGGAAGGGGGATGCCCGGTATGAGGGGTGGGGTGAGATGGGAGGATTGGGGGAACACTCTTTTGGAGGCAAGGGGAGGAGGAATGTGATGAAGAACTGTGGGAGGGTGACCAGGAAGGGGGTGCAATGACTGGAATAAACAAACAAGCAAACAAAAACTAGTCCCATATGAAGATCAAGCTGCACAACTGTAACATACATGTAAAGGAGTAGGTCCATCCCATGCAAGCTCTCTGGTTGGCAGTTCAGTGTCTGTGAGCCACTATGGGCCCAGGTTTGTTGATTCTGTAGGTTTCCTTGTGCAGTCTTTGACCTCTCTGACTCCTTGACTCCTTCTTCTCCCTCTTTCACAGGATTCCCCAAGTTCCACTTAATAATGGTCCATGGGTCTATGCATCAGTTTCTGTCAATTGGTGGGTGAAGACTTTCTGATAACAGTTATGCTAGGTACCTGTATAACTGTATACCTATCTGAAAGTATAGCAGAATATCAGTAATAGTGTCAGGGGTGGGCTCCCTCTCATGGCGTGGGTCTCAAGCTGGGCCAGTCATTGGTTGGGCCAGTCAAGGGTTGGAAAATCTGCACCATCTGCTCCTGTTTATCTTGTAGACAGGATAAATTGTGGGTCTAAGGTTTTGTGGCAGGGTTGGTGACACAATACTCCCATTGGAAGTCTTTCATGTTTACAGGAGTTCAAATTCTATATCCCCAAATTCTGGAAGTCAAGAACTCAAGAAACTAGATATAAACAGACCAGATAACACAATTAAAAAAATAGAGTACAGATCTAAACGGAGAATTCTTGATAGAGTAATATCTAATGACTGAGAAGAACTTAAAGAAATGTTCAACATCCTTAGTCATCAGGGAAATAAAAATTAAAAAAACCAAACAACCAAACAACAACAAAAACTCTGAGATTCTATCTTATACCCATGAGAATGACTAAGATAGAAAATCTTAAATGATAGCTCATGCTGGGGAGGCTCCCAGGAGCCGATGGTGATGACTTTAGCTGAAATACCTAACAAAAGGGAGATACAACCTGTAGAGACTGCCTCCAGTAGACAGGTACAGCTGCCGGTTGAGGGATGGGGCCAATCATGCATCCCAAAATTTAAAACCCAGATATGTTCCTGTCCAAAGGAAAGACAGGGACAAAATTGTAACAGAGACTGGAAGAAAGGCCATCCAGAGTCTGCCCCACATGGGGATCCATCCCATCTGCAGACACCAAACCCCCACACTATTGCTGATGCCAAGAAGCATTTGCCAACAGGAGCTGGGTATGGCTTTTCTCTGAGAGGTTCTACTAGCACCTGACCAATATAGATGCAGCTACTCACAGCCAACCATTGAACTGAGCCCGGGAACACCAATGGAAGAGTTAGGGGAAAGACTGAAGGAGCTAAAGGGGATTACAACTGACTGGACCACCCAGATCTCCCAGAGACTAAACCACCAACCAAAGAGTACACATGGAGGGACCCATGGCTCCAGATACATATGTAGCAGAGGATGGTCTTATCTGACATCAATGTGAGGGGAGCCCCTTGGTCCTGTGGAGGCTTAATAAGCGCAGTGTATGGGAATGCTAGCACTGTGAGGCAGGAGTGAGTAAATTGGTGTACACGCCCTCATAGAGGCAAAAGGAAAGGAGGAGAGGGCAGATGGAATGGGGGATTGTGGAGGGGTAACTGGGAAGGGGGATATCATTTAAAATATAAACAAATAGAATGTTTAATAAAAAAGATATAGGATAACCATGCCACAGATCACAGACCCAAGGAAGTTAACTAACAAGGAGGGCTCAAGGGATGATACTTTTTTTAATGAAAAATTTAACTTTGTATCATTGTTCTAGGGTATATCTGTTGGAGTATATTCTTTTCTTCATAAATATATATAATGTTTATACACATATACATATATGTGTATTTATATTAGACCACATGTAAACTCCATACAACTTAGTATACAGTGTCAATGACACTGGTCATTGGTCATTGGTCAGGGTAAAAAAAGGTTCAAGTAATTTTCAATTAATATGTATGCTCTATTAGTAATGAAAGTGATAATTAACACAATGATTGGAAAAATGTCATGCAAAGCTTTATGGATTTTTTTTACACCCTTCAGTCTGCATCCTATACTGGAGATAGTATAGGTAAATTTCCATGATATATAACTTTCTAATGTGGGCTCAATGGTCACCGATTGTCCTTATTCAACCCCTGAATAACCCCTTCCTTGTGTGTAAGTTGACTCTAATGACTGCTGTAGTAAATTAAAGGATGGGCTCTCACTTCACACCCCATGTTATAAAAGTGTATGTGTCTTCCACCTTGATTATACTACATCTGACTCCTCTTGCTCACTTCTCCTAGGGGTAGCTGGCTGTCTTTTGTGCTGCTTCTATATAGGAAAAACCAGATGGCAAAATGGATGCCGACCCTTAAGCCAGCAGGCAGAGAGAATGGAGCTCTCAGTTCAAAATTCAAAGGAGGAAGTGAATCCTGCCAAATCGAAACGCTATCCTACACAATTGCACCTCAGTGTGAGCACAGACTAGATGACACCTGGACCTCAGCTGTGGAGAAGACTGTGCCAGGGCACAAGGTTATGGTACACAGATTCCTCAACGAAAGAAGCCATTAGATAACAAGTGTGGCTAGGAAACACTAAAGGTCAGAGTAAACTATTAATCAATGATTGTCAAAGTATACACCTTCACTCTTTTAAAGTTTTGTCTTACCTAGGTTTATTTTCCTCTTATTTTGAATCACATTTTACTAAAAACTAAGCAAATTCCTGAAAACAAAAAACTGATGATATATCATACTAACAATTTTACAGCTTACCTGAAAACTCTAGAACAAAAAGGAGTAATCACACCCAAGAGCTGTAGACTTCAAGAAATATGAAATAACTAAAATGAAAAGAGAACAAGACAAAGAATCCATGAAACAAAGAGTATTTCCTTCAAGAAAATCAACAATAGAGACAAATCCTTATCCAAACTGAATAAAAGACAGAGAGAATATCCAAATTATCAAAATCAAGAATAAAAAGGGTGTTATAACAAGGCAAAATGGAAATCCAGAGAACCACAAGGACATACTTTAAAAACCTGTACTCCACCAAACGGGAAAATCTAAAAGAAAAGGATAATTTTCTTGACAGGTACTACTTACCAAAGTTAAATCGAGATTAGATACACAATTTAAAAAAACATGTACCCTATAGTAAAATACAAATAGTCATTAAAAGTGCCCCCCACATACAAAACACCCACCCCAGGGCCAGATAGTTTTAGGCACAAAATTCTACCTGATTTTGAAAGAAGAGATAATTCCAATACTCTTCAAATGTTTTCATAAAATAGACACAGTGGGAAAATTACCAAATTCATTTTATAATGACATGGTTACTTTGATACCCAAATAACACAAACATTCAACAAAGAAAGTTACAGACAAATATCCCTTGTGCACATTGTTGCAAAAACACATATAATTTTTGCAAACCAATCCAAAGATACATTCAAAATATCATCCATGACCAAATAGGCTTCATCACATAGATGCAGGGATGGTTCAACATACAAAAAACAGTCAATGTAATCTACCATATAAACAAACTGAAAGAAACACACACACACACACAATCATGTCATTGAATACTATAAAAGGCTCTTAACAATGTCCAACACACTTCATGATGAAAGCCTAGGAGAGATACAAGGAACATGCCTCAAGATAACAAATGTAATATACAGTAATTCTGCAGCCAGCATCAAATTAAGTAGAGAGAATCTCAAAGCATTTCTACTAAAATGAAGAACAGGACAAGGATGTCTACTCTTTCCATACCTATTCAAAATACTACTTAAAGTCTTAGCTAATAGAGTAACAACTGAGGGAGATAAAAGAGACACAAATTGCAAAAGAAGAAGTCAAATATCTTTATTTGCTGATGATACCATATTGTATATAAATGACCCTAAAAATTCCACTGGGTAACTTCTACAGCTGTAAAACAAGTTCAGTAAAGTAGTTGAATACAAAATTAATCACAAATATCAGTAGCCCTCCTGTGTTCAAATTACAAACGGGCAAGAAAATAAATCAAGGAATGAACATATTTCACAATAGCCTCAAATAATCTAAAATGTTTTGGGGTGATTCACACTAAGGAAGTGAAAATCTTGTATGATAATAACTTCAAGCCTTTGAAGAAGGAAATTGAAGTTGATGTCAGAAGACGGAAAGAATCCCATGGATCTATAGAATTAACATAGTAAAAACAACCATCCTACCAAAAGCAAACTACAGATTCAATGTAATCCCCATCAAAATTCTAACAAATTTCTTTACAGACCTTGAAATGAAAATTCCCAACTTCAATTTTATATGGAAATACACACAAACACACACACACACAGAGAGAGAGAGAGACAGAGAGACAGAGACAGAGAGACAGAGACAGAGACAGAGAGAAACAAAAACAGAATAGCTAAACCAATTCTGAACAATAAATGAACTGCTGGAGTCTTACCATTCCAACTTTGCTTTAAAACACATCACAGTAAGATCTACAGCCATTAAACTCATACTTGACATTCAATAATGTAATGTTTAATTAAAAATAATTATTCTGGACGTATTAGCACACAAATGCCACTATTTATGACTATCTTATGTATAAGAAGACACTGTTTCTCAGATACATGCAGTCATCAAAATAGTGTTATATATGAAGAGTTTATCACCAATTACAAATGTCCAATCGGTGAGTAAGCAGATATCATAAAAGTAACTGAATTGATAGCATACTCCGATTGTTATCATTTAACAATGACTATCTAATCACTAGATTATCATACAATACAGGGAGTATGTAAAGTAAAAGAGCAGCATCAAAAGTAGCCATTCACCATTCCACAATGTAAAAGTTTCTCTGCTCTTTAGCATCAGAAAAATTAAAGATGCTGCTGATTAATCTGCAATGAATCTTGAGAAAACTTATTCATTTATTTTATTGGTACCCTATCACAATTACCAGATTATATACATATATAAATTATAATGTTATAATCATCATAATTATAAAACAAATAATACAAATTATCTAGCAGGCCACTATTTGAGTAAATGTCATGTACTTACATCTTAAGAAAATTAACACAATTTCCCTATATATTATCTTGACTGCATTAAAACGATCGATCTTTGATGGGCTGCTGCGTGAAGAATTTGAGGCTGTAACAATCTCTCTCTCTCTCTCTCTCTCTCTCTCTCTCTCTCTCTCTCTCTCTCTCTGTGTGTGTGTGTGTGTGTGTGTGTGTGTGTGTGTGTGTGTGTGTGTGTGTTCAGTACACAGAAGTTCTTCAAGGAAATTATTTTTTAGTTCCTAGCTGAGAATAAATGTTTTCAGTTTCTAGTAAACTACAGAGAGCAAGACAAATCTATGAATTTAATTCTATACCATACAAGGTAAATATTTAAATGTAAGGCAATAATAATTTAATGGGAATTGAATCTTTAAATACTTTGTCTTCACTAATTCTTCACATGCATTGATGGAAGTTCTAATTCATTAAGTGCAATAAAATTAAAATTTCATGAAGATAAAATTAACTCAAATAAGCATTAATGCTCATTTTCAAGTTTATATTCTGAAAATACTTTTCTTATCATTTATATATTGATAAATATAGAACCAGAAAAATCAAACAGTTTTGATAAAATTTTTATTTTATTCCTTATTTGATTCATATTGGATATGATTACAATGACCATCAATATTTTTTTATCACTTTTACCCTTTATAGCTGTGGTGTACCCTGGTCATGACTGGATATTTAAGTTTCAATTAATTAAAATTAAACGCAATTAAAGCTTCATTTCTTTCATTGGCCTAATCACACATTAGTTGCTCAGTTGGGAAGTTAAATGGAATGCTTCCATTATCTCAGAATGATCTTTTGAGCACTATTGCTCAGCGAGTGCCAGAGTGACAAGATTATAAGGCTGGGCAATTGGCATCTCCCAAGTAAAATGGCTAAGGTTGAACCTTAGGTATGCCCTAGAGTCTTAGATTTTAGAACTACAGGCAATTGATGGTTGCTGGGAGGGACAGAAACAGTCTCTTCCTGGGGTAAGCCCTCCGATAGGTCAGACAATTCCAAGAGGACTGCTCTAAAAACATAGGCATAGAACTAAATGGTTTTGGCAAGTTGTATTTGTAAGTGTGTGTGTGTGTGTGTGTGTGTGTGTGTGTGTGTGTGAATATGTGCACGCGTGTGAATATGTGTGTGTATGTGTGACTATGTGTGTGTGTACACATGAGAAAGGTAGAGAAACAGAGACAGAGACAGAGAATTATAATTAAAGAATAAGAAACTATGAATTTGAAGAGAGATATAGAGGAATTGGAGGGATAGGTAGGGAAACATGATGTAAATGTAATATTCATATATAAAATTCTCAAAAAATGTTAATGAATTTTTAAAAGAATTTTGAGTATTCCAACTGTGCCTGAATTTTAGTAAATACTGCCCATTAACAAAGATTCTGTTAATTTCTAGAGAGTCAGAAAACTTTAAACATGTGGAATGATTTTAAAAAAACTTATTTGGCCTGATTTGAAAGCTATAAACTATGTGAAATATTCTAGAAGCACACCAGGATTAAATTAATTTACATTTTACTAATATATGCATCATAGAGACACAGGACTCAATCTATTTTCTAACATGGTTTGCCACTGTTGCTTATAAAGTCTAAATATCCAGCAATTTATAAGAACACTTATAAAGCAACACTATTGTTTTCCAAATTTTATTTTGCTGTCCATCAAGTAGAAACTGATTATTACAGTATCACATGTAAAGAGAAATGTGGAAAGATGATTATATGCCTTAAAACCACATCCTTGAAGTGGTTTAAAAGTATCTCTAATTTCTAGCAGAAAATAAGACTGTTTTATAAAACAATATAGCACTGCTAAAGTTTCAGAGGACTCCATTTATATCTGGCTGACACTGTAGGAAACTTTTCAGAGTACCTCACATCAGGGTCACAAGCTCCAGTCCCTGCCTCTATTGGCCCTAGGAAACTTACAGGTTTCTGAAATAGGAAGATAAGTGTTTCAGTTATTCTATACCCAGTTCATAATTATTACTTGCATTTATTGTTTGATTCCTTTCTGTTTTAGAACTTTCAAGATGTTTCTTTTTGCCTAAGTTCTGCGGATTCCTTTACCATTCATTCCTAGGATCATAACATTTCTAGAATAATCACAGCTTTCCTCCTCACTGCTGTGTTAAGTGTGAGATTCTCTTATGACTTCCGGTGATTGAACCAAGGGTCTTGGGCATGGCAGAAAAGCTCTCTCCACATCTAGGAACATTCCACAGTTCCATTTCTTGTAAAATGACTATGTCATTGACTTTACAAGTAACACATCACTACACATTTTCCCATGCATGCCATGGCCAATCAAAGCACATGGAGGATGTGTATATCAAAACTTCAGTTGAGTCAGTTTAACAGCTAAATTAAAGAATGAATTCAATAAATGCACAGCTTTGCAAAGGCACAAACACCAGATACAATACAAACATTTTAAAATAATTTCATGGCACATAATAGTGGCTGAAAACAAAAATGAAGTAATCCATCAATAAGTAGATCTTATTTTGCTGTGATAATAAACAACGGATTGACTATTGCATCTGATATTTCTTTAGTATGAAGTAACCATGCTAAATCTTTCTTTGTCATTAATTTATGTTTTCTTCTTTTTTATTTAAAACAATATATTTTGATCATATTTCCCCTCCCCTAAATACTCCCAGATTTCCCTATCTCTTTACATATCCCACTTCATGCTCCTTCTACATCTCTGTAGGAGTATAATTTTAAAAAAGTAAACAAACAAACCAAAACAAAACCAAAAACAAAGATGAAAAACATCGCCAAAATAAGATAAAATGAAGCAAACAGCCACACTTACACAAACATGGACTCAATTATATGCTGGTCAACAATGTCTGGGCATGGGGATTGCAATGGGATGGAGTTGATATACCAAGTGTCACACTAATGGGGGGAAAAAGATGTTCCTATTTACAGCAATTATCAAATACAAATAGCTTCATGGTTAGGAATGGGACCCTGTATCTGCTTCCCCTCGTCCTTGTTGGAATTTTGTCAGGTAGAAACCAGTGTCAGCAGAATTCATGGTGTCACAGACTCTGTGAGTTCATGAGTGTCAGTACTGTTATTTCCGGAAGACTGTCTCTTTGGAATCTTCCATCACATCTGGCTTTTAAAATCTTTCAACCTCTTTTTCTGCCCAGATCCTTGAATATTGAGGTGGAGGTGTGGCAGGAGTTTTATAAAGATATTTCAACTAGGGCTAAGAACTCCAAATTCTCTCACTCTGCACACTATCTAGTTATAGATATCTGTGATTACTACCATCTATTGCAAAAAGAAGATTCTCTGATGAGGGCTGAGCATTGCACTGACCTATGAGTATGCCCTTAGAGGTCATTTTATTGCTATGTTGTTTTTAATAGGAGCCTATTTACTGATTTTTTTAGGGGAATAATAAAATAGGTTGTCCCTAAGGGACATGACCTATCTTGTTCAGGCTCTTGGTCACTTGAGCAGTATCAAGTATGTCATAGAGTGGGCATTAACTTCAATCAAATAGCATTTGGTTATAATGTTTGAGACATTATTGCACCAGTATATCAGGTAAGTCAGTGTTGTAGGTCAAAGTGTTTGTTTCTTATTGGTATAAATGATGACTTTTATTCTCTGGTAGCATAAAAAGTGCCTTCTAACACCAAGAATTCTACTCAGTAGTGCTGAAGCTTCTAGTTTAAGCACCAGCTCGATTTTACCATGTCCTAAGACATGTAAGTTGTATCTTCGGCAATAGGGCGTTATCATCAGGTTATGGAGCATAATAAATACTCTTGGCAATAGCCTGAGATGTTTGAGGATGTCTACGGGAACCCGAGCACCAAAGACTCAACAAAGTGTAAACCATTCATCATAGCACTGAAGAGTTTACTTGGTAGCATACGATGTCTAGTTTTGGCATGCTCTCCCATATAATATAATTCTCTTTAAATTCCATTCATATATTATATATTTTAAGAGGCTTCTATGGTCATCAGTTTGCATAGGGTTTTCAAAAATCTTTAGTGCTAGTTGTTCCTCCTATATACCCTGTTCCCTTCACTCCCACACCCTCTTATTTTCATTTTCTCTTTATAACACTATGTTCCATTTCCCCTCCCTTGGAAGATCCACTCCCTTCCAGTTCCTTATTAACTACCTAATATGTGTGGATTAATATGAGCATATCTAAAGCTTAAAAATCTACCATTCATATATAGGAGAAAACACTAAGTGTTTTTCTTTTGTGGCCTGGGATACCTCACTCAGGATGATCTTTTTTTCTATCCATCCAGGTATCTACAAGATTCATAATTTCATTATTCTCAACGGCTAAATATTCCTGTGTTCTACAGTTTCCTTATCCATTTCATCATTTGACAGACATCTAGGCACATTTCAATTGTGAGTAGAGAAACAATGAACAGGATGAGCTCATATCTTTGGAATAGGATGTAGTCATGGGCATATTCCCAGGAGTGGTATAGCTGAATCTCAAGGGGATCAATTTCCAGTTTCCATAGTTGTCATCACTCTCACCAGCAATGAGAAAGTTTTCCCCTTTCCCTGTATCTTTGCTAACAGGATCTGTCTTTTGATCTTGGCCATTCTGACTAGGGTGAGATAAAAACTCAAATAGTTTCAATTTGCATTTACCTAATGGCTATGTATGTTGAACATTTTACTTTTCATTTTTTCTTTAATTTTCTTTCTTTTTTTTTCCCACTTGTGATAGGATTTCTCTGTGTAGCTCTGGCTGTCCTGGAACTTGCTCTGTAGACCAGTCTGGCCTCAAACTCAGAGATCTGCCTACTTCTCTCTCCTAAGTGCTGGAATTAAAAGCATATGCCACCACAGCCCGGCTAATATTGATGATGATGATGATTGAAATGTCATAACTTTTTAAAAGGTAAATCCTCAAAACAGCCACATTTATATGTCAAGGATATTTTAATGATTGGCAAATAGAAGAAAAACTGTTGGGTTTGTTTTTTTTTTTCCATGGTGGGGTGGGGAGACTGTTTTGGCTAGAAAATTGATTTTCAGTAATGTTGCATTAGTAGTTGTCTATAGTTTACAGTGCTATAAAATCAAAGGAATCTCCAATGTATGCTGTAAATAATGTAGGTTTCCAATAAAGCACAAGAACTTCCTAGCAATATAATGAGTCAATTCTTTGTTTTGTTTTGTTCTGAGAGGGTCTCCCTATGGAATCCTAACCATATAGTATCTTGCTTTATAAATGATGCTGGTCTTGAAATTAAAGCTATCTTCTTGTTTGGCCTCTATTTCGCAAGTATTGTAAACCACATTTTTAATTGGGTTACTTATTACTGATACTCAGAGTTTTTATTTTATTTTATTTTACTTTATTGTATATTCTAGATTCTAGATACTAACCTTATCACAGATGTGTCATTGGAAAAGGGTTTTTCTATTCTGTACTATTCTGCTTTGCTCAGATAATGGTGCCCTTTGCTGTAAACAAGCACTTTAGTCTATTAGGTGCTAGATTTAATTCTTGCGCTCTCAGTGTCCTGTTCAAGAAGTCCTTCCCTTCTCATGAGGGCTCATGAGTTTAAGCCTATGTCTTACTCTGTCTTCTATCAGATTTGGAACATCTAGTCTCTTTGGTATGGGAAGATACCCTGTAGGCTCCTGAAAGGAAAACCTGGGCATCAGCCCAGCCATAAACTCTTGACCTACAATCTCTCCTGCCTTTGTGATGTGCTGGGGCAGTGGTGGCACAGAGCTTGTGGGAGTATCCAGCCAGTTACTGGTTTAACTTAAGGCCCACAGCATGAGAGAGCGATCACGCCTGATACTGTCTAAATAGCCAAGAATCAGATACTGGATATCCCAGAGACCTAGGGTAGACCCAAATATGACTGGCATAAATAAATAAATAAATAAATAAATAAAATCAACCAGTGAAAAAATTCCTGATGATATTCTGCTATACTCATAGGTTGCTGCCTTGTCCAGTCATCATCAGAGAGGATTCCTGGAGGAGCAGATGAGAGCAGATACAAAGACTCACAGCCTGACATTATGTGCAGAGGAAGCCTAAATGGGAGCTCTCGATTGGGTCCTTCCCCTTAGGACTTAGAAAACCCCATGGACGAGGGAGAGGGAAGACTTTAGGAGTCAGAGGAATGGAGGACAACTGGAGAACATGGTCCATTTAGTTAACTAAGAAGGTCTCGTATGGGCTCACAGAAGCTAAAGTGTCTCTAATTCGTTACCTGCCCTTGGGATTCTTTTACTACTAGTTGCCTTGTCCAGCCTTGATACAAGGGGCTTTTGCCCTTATCTTATTGTATCACATTTTGTTGTTTGCTTGTTGTTTCTTGGAGGCCTGCTCCTTTTTAAAGAGAAATGGGGGAGGAGTAGATCTGGGGGAGAAAAAGGGTAGGAAGCAGCTGCTAGGTGTATCTGTGGTATGTCAGAGCTTATAGAATATTGGTCCAGGCCTTCTGGCATTCAGAATTGCCATTGAAAAGCCCAGTGTTATTCTAAAGAACCTACCTTTCTATATGACTCAGTCTTTTCCCCTTGTGCTTGAAATTCTTTCTTTGTTCTATAACATTTTAAGTTTTGATTTACTATGTGCCCTTAGTAGTTTCTTTTCTAGTTGGTATTCTGTGCGATTCTTGTACCTGGATAGGCATCCCTTTATTTAGATTCTAATTTTTCTATGGCATTGTTAAGAATATTTTTTATGCCTTTAACCTGGGTTTATTATGTTTCTTCTACACCTAATATTCACAGGTTTCTTTTATTTTTCCATAGTGCCCTAGATCTTCCTGGATATTTTGTGCGTGGATTGTTTTAGATTTAACATTTTCTTTAACTATCCATTTCTTCTACTTTGTTGGTAAGGCCTCAAATTTGCTTTTCCATATTTCCTTTTAATCTATTGGTGAAGCTAACCTTTGAAGTTTTTGTTTGACATCTTGGGTTTTCCATTTCTAGTTTTATTTCTTTGGGTTTTCTTTGGTGATTTTATTTCTTCGTTGCTTTCTACTTTCATTTCTTAAATTGTTTTCATTGTTTCATTAAGCTGTTCGTGTCTTCACAGCCTTCTTTAAAAGATTCATTCATACACTTCTAAGATTCTCAAACATATTCATAATTGCTATTTAATCTCTCACCTAGTACCTCAGCTAAATTGCTTTTCTCGGGGCCTCCTGCCATGTTTGCCAACTTCGGCCTTATGGTGAGGACTCAGCATCCCCTCGTTCTTTCCTGCTACTGCTTTTGTACTTTTCTTCTAGTCCATCACCAATGCCAGCCTTTAGACAGGCTCTCTTTCAGGGACTCACAATCTCTACTCTTCACTGGGATTGAGGCATTCAAACCCATTATGATTCCCAAGAATAGAATACTTTTGAGGAATATACAAGAGAAAGTTTAAATCAGTTAATTATTAGCATTTGCTGTGTTTATTAAATGCATCTAAGTATCAATAGTGATGCCAAGAACTATTCAGATATAAAATTTAAGTTAACTGGCACACTGCCAGGCTCTGCATTCTTTACTCTGCAGCATGGAGATAAGAGGTCAGTTTTATGTGAAATGCTATCAAAAACTGTGGGGAAAGCTCTAAAAAGTGACAATATTGAGAGTATGAGTCTCCTTATGGCTTTGAAATACTGTCAAAATCTTATCAGTGAAATATCCTGAGGGATATATATATATATATATATATATATATATATATATATATATATGCATACACCTTGACAATGTTGGTGAAAATTCTGTTACATTGTGACGCTAGGTGTTAGGTCTTTATGATCTGATCTTGTCACTTAATATGCAAAAGTAGATTGGCTGATTTTGACTGCCCTTGTTTCCTACAAAAATATAAAGAGAATTGCTGGGTTCAGATTTATCCCATAATCCTATAGAGGTGACTATTTTTAGTCTGTCCAGGCTTATTCAGCTTGCAAATGCCATGGTTATGCACATTTAAAAATATGCTTATATAAGTCATACATTCCTGCAACACACTCACACAGTAAAAAAGTCAACTAAGAGGCCATATAACATATTCAAGATGTCTCACATATAGAAAGCAGAAGAAATTACTGAAAAGGTGTAAAGATATATTAGAACAATTATAAGCTTAAATGATGTAATATCCATTACTAACAGAAAGAAGAGAAAACATGATGTAGATTCATTCTCATGTTTTTGGATAAACAAAAGATAGAACTAAAACCAAAGACTCCAGCCAATAAGCTGGTTAAAGAATAACAGTTTGGAAAAAAAGTCTGAAGAAGAAATATAGATGATGATATAATAAAGATGCATCTAAGGACTAAGTGCATGGAATGGAAACAGGCAACCTCAGGAGGTAGGAGGTTGGGGGGACTCTCCAGAATGCACCAAAGACCTGGGAGGTGAGAGACTCTCAGGACTCAAAGAGAGGGACCTTAGATGAAACGCCTGACAGTAGGGAGAGGGAACTTATAGAGCCCACCTCCAGCAGGAAAACAGGGCATCAAGTGAGGGAGGGTGTTGCCATCCCACAGTCAAAACTCTGACCTTAATTGTTCCTGTCTGAAAGAACTGCAGGGAAGGAAATGGAGAGAATTCTGAGGAAAAGAAGGTCCAGAGACAGGCCCAAAGTGGGATTCAGCTCAAGGGAGAGCCCCAAGGCCTAAGACTATTACTGAGGCTATAGAGCACTCACAAAAAGGGACCTAGCATGACTGCCCTCCGAAAGACCCAATGAGCAGCTGAAAGAGTCAGATGCAGATATTTGCACCCAAACAATGGACAGAAGTTACTGATCCATGTGATTGAATTAGGAAAAAGCTGGAAGAAGCTGAGAAGGAGGAGGAGGAGGAGGAAGAGGAGGAGGAGGAGGAGGAAGAAGAAGAGGAGGAGGAGGACCCTGCTCTAGGAGGACCAGCAGTCTCAGTTAACCTGAACCCCTAGATCTCTCAAACATTGTAGCACCAAATAGGCAGCATATAACAGCTGGTGAGGCCCCCAACACATATACAGCAGAGGACTGCTGGGTCTGTGTTCAGTCAGAGAAGATGCACCTAACCCTCGAGAGACTGGAGGCCTCAGGGAGTTTAGAGGTCAGGTAAAGTAGGGGTGGGAGGTGGAGACATCCTCATGGAGTCAGGAGGGTGGGGAGGAGGTATGGGATGTAGAACAGTCTGAGGGTGAACCTGGAGGGGGAGCATAAAATCTGGAGTTTAAAAAACAAACAAACAAACATAAAGATTTTTTAAAAAATGAAGAAAAGGATAACAGATTGACCTAGTAGAATTTTTAAAGAATTTACAAAAACCTGTAACTTTTGTGCTTTACAAAAAAAAAATCAATTTCTGTGAATGAACTCCAAAATTTGGAATTAGACCAGAGAAAAATTATTGCCTGATAAATAACAGAAAAGATAAAACTCAGAGAGCAAAGAATGAAAAAAAAATCTGTTATTCGGTTTTCTAAAATTGCAGTTGGTTTACACAATAGTGAAGGCCAGACTGCATCAGATTATCTCCTGCAAGTCAACTCATGCACACGTGCTCCATTCCTGAAACACAAAATGTCAAGTATAAGGGTTTAGAAAATTTCTGTAGTTATAAAGGGCTCACTTTTTGGATAACTGGATTCTTCCACAGATCATCACACTTGAGGACAAGAAATGATGAGAGACCAGACTGAAGGATGGGACTCTGAAAGATGCACCTTTCATTTCTTTCAAGCCTGTGCTGTACCCCCATCTGCCATGGTTCACTGAAACCAAATTGGTTTTCTCTTCTTGTATCAATATCCAAATCATGGCTTGCTCAGAAGGCATCTGCTAACCTTCTCATTAATCCTGTGAATGTCATCAGTCAGGCTGTTGGGAGCTAATCCATGTGCCCACTCACAGGATGTACGTGAAGTTTTCTACAATCTCCAGACAAGTTTGAAAATATTCTCTCTACTAAATGATATATACCTGCACTTCTAAGTAATTCCCCAAGTACACTGTTCTTTGGATTAATAATTTTTAAAAAATATTCTTATATTTTATGGTTGTGAGCCTAGCCTTTAACGGCTGAGCCATTGGAATGTAAATTAAAAAAATAAAATAAAATTAAATTAAAAAAAAAAAACAAAAAAAAAACATCAGAAAAAAAAATATTCTAGTGACTTAAAAAAGTTGTAATTCAGTAAAATATATGATTCAAAAATATAAACTACAAAAGGACAGAAAACAAAGTTCTTCAAGAAAAACATGTACTGAATTGGAACATACAAAGCAACAGCAACTGGAAAGGGAAGAAGAAAAAGTAATAATCATACTCATAAATAAAATTAGCCTTCATAGAATAAAATAAAATATTTCAAAATTTCCAGTATCATAAATCATTTCATTTTCTAAGTGACTGTAGAAGGGATGGAGTGTAGTTCAATTGGTAGAGTACTTGCCTAACATGCACAAAAGCCCTGGATTTGAACTCCTGCACCACATAAAAATGGACTTAGGGGACTGGAGATATGGCTCAGAGGTTAGTAGCATGTAATGCTTTAGCAGGGAACCTGAGGTCTATTCCTAGTACTTATGTCAACAACAATCTATGTCATTCTCCCCTGGTACTTGGGGACTTTGGTCTCTTTGGCACCTTCATTCAGATGCACATAACCTAATACAGACCTAAAACTGGATGTAGTAATAGAAGCCTCTAATACTAGAATATGAGTGGCTGAGTAGAAAGATCAAACAGTCAAGGTCAATGTCAGCTATTTGATGCTGGCTTGAGGCTACATGGCAATTTGACTCAATAAGAACAACAAAATTATCAAACATATAGACAGACAGACATACAAATGATACAGATAGATGATAGAAATAGCTACATAATTATAGGTACAGATAGTCTGTTCTCAATTTTTTATATAGATACACATATATGTGTCTTTTTTTTTCCCCAGAGAGGCAGTTCAGCTATATTCAGGGTGAATAGGGCTACATAGTTTTATGGAAGCAGGTAGGGGCTTCCTGGGTGGGTATGTATCATTGGCTGGAGCTTAGGGTACTAGGAAGGATTCATTTGCAAGAGAAGAGGCATCCCAGGAATTCCAGATGCTTGTTGCACACGTTCTTTATCTGGAGAAAGGAAGTTGGATCTGTAATCTCCCAATATATACAAGATTACATGAGATTCCTCAGGTAGAGGATCAGTCAGAGAAGAGGAAGTCCCACTAAGAAAAAGGAGTTCTCCATCTTTCACCAAGCTCAAGAGAGCTGTGCAGACATGTATCCCTCAATAGTGGGATCCAACATATTTCCACACCTCATTCCCTTTGTCTCTGTACCCCAAAACTGCTACACTGGCAATGAAGAATTTGACAGCTGAACTTATTCAAACCCTACTAAGGTTACAGACATACCCCCAAGAATAATGCAGTCCTTCTTAGAGCCTCTTTTATCCTTCAAAGCATGTCCTCCCCTTTTCTTCCTTCTTAATTATTTATATCTTACATAGTCACCTAATTCTCTAGGCATCAAAAGTGTGCCTGATATGCTTATATGTGTATTTTAATGAAATTATGCAATGTTTATTCATTTTCTGGCCTCTTTACAAATTCTTTTGAAATTCGTATTATGTATTTTTTGTTTGTTTTTCAAATATTTTTAAAATTAATTATTTATTTTATTTGTTTACATCCCAAATGTTGCCCCCCTCTTGGTTCCCCCTCACAGAGTACTTCACCCATCCCCTCTCCCCTTTGCCTCTGAGAAGGTGCCCCTCCCCACCCCTGGTATCCCCTATCCCTGGGGCATCAAGTCTCTACAGGACTAGGCACATTCTCGCCCACTGAGGCCAGACCAGGCAGTCCTCTGCTATATACATGCCAGGAGCCTTGGACCAGTGGGTGCATGTTCTTTGGTTGTTGGCTTAGTCTCTAGGAGTTCCCACGTTTCCAGGTTAGTTGACACTATTGGTCTTCCTGTGGGGTTGCTATCCCCTTCAGTTCCTTTAAATCCTTTCCCTAACTCTTCCATAGGATTCCCTGATCTCAGTCCAATAGTTGGCTGTGAGTATCTGCATCTGTCTCAGTCAGCTGCTGATAGAGTCTTTCAAAGGACAGTCATGCCAGGCTCCTGTCTATAAGCACAACACAGCATCAGTAATAGTGTCAAGGTTTGGTGCCTTCCCACGAGATGGATCCTAAGTTGGGGCAGTCACCAGTTAGCCATTACTTCAGTCTCTGCTCCATTTTTGTCCCTGCATTTCTTTTAGACAGGAACAATTCTGGGTTGAAAATTTTGAAGGTGGGTTGGTGTCCCCATCCCTCCCTCCTCTTAGTCTAACTACTGGAGTAGGTTTCTTCAGGTTCCATATCCCCACTGTTGGGCATTTCAGCTAAGGTCACCCACACTCATGTTGAGCCCTGGGAGTCTCCCCTTCCCAGGTCTCCAACTTACTAGTGGTTCCCTCTACACCACCTCAAGCAGCTGCATATTTCCGTTCATTCTCCTGACCCTTCTAGGCTTCTCTCCAGTCTTTCCTCCATAACTGATACTATTCACCTTTCTCCTACCCCTTCTACTCAAGTCCCTCCCTCCTTCTGTCACCTATGATTATTTTGTTCCCCCTTTTAAGAGGGATTAAAGCATCCTCACTTGGAACTTCCTTCTTATTTAACTTCTTAAGGTCTGTGGGTTGTATTTACTCTGTACTTATGGCTAATATACACTTATCAGTGAGTACATGCATTTGTTTTATATGTAAGCAAAATAGAATACTTACTTAGAAAAATTGTCAATGATAATTGCTTAGTATGATAATAAAATAATTATACACATATACTCCTTTTCATTCTTAGATTTATGCCTACAAGATATCAATATAGCAATTCAAGTTCTGAGTTCACACATAAACAGTGTTGATGTTCTCTACACTTGACCACTAATGGATTCTATAATGGTCTCTGTTTTCTGTCCCCCAAAAATCATGTTTCTCTGATGGTAGATGAGAGCAAACTTATATATTAATAAATTTGATATAAGGGTATTTAAAATAAAGTGTTAAAATCTGGGGATGGTATATGGGGTAAATAAAGAGAGGTTGAATTTCAGTGCTGTTAGTTGCCAACATAGGTAAATATATCATATTTAACCCCATAAATACACATGATTAAGTCAAGCTAATAAATTCTAGGATGGGAAAGACACTTTATCACGTCAAGGTGCCTGTCACCAAGCCTGACAATCTAAGTATTATCTCCAGAACCCACATGATGGAAAGAAAGAACAGACTTCCATAAATTGTCCTTTAACATTCATATCAGAGACATGTGAATGTGAGACATATAAGGGACATGGCCTATACATGTCCTAACACACAAATGATTGGTAGACAGACAGTCAGACGGACAGACAGAAAGGATGGCAGGTAATAGAGAGCCCAAAGAAATTTCTTGAAAAATCTTTTATAAAATCCACTTTGACAAATTGAAAATTCTTTTCAAGTGAAGTATCTATCTATGAACTCATTTAAACATGCTGTCTGAAAGAGACAGAAGAGAACATGAGTATGGTGGCATTACAACTTAGCTTTCTACCTGTCAATAGCATGTTCTAATGTGCAGTCTCATCATTCCATCTTAGTGAACTAATGTGAATACAGAAGGCCATGCTACCCCTCTTGAAATGTTAGTTGTTTTAAAAGTAAAACATGTGAATAGACCTGAGCCTCTTGAAAGCCCCCCTGACTTTCCACAATGGGGGGAGGGTCCTGATCTTCCCAGTTCTTTTCATACCGAGGTGCTCATGTTTAGTGGACTCCCCCTCCCCACAAGTTCTATTCGTAGGAATAAGGATTTTATGAACAGAGAGGGAAAAACTTAGTCATTCTTGCAGCTGAAAGATCTTAGTGGCCAGGTCTGGGAGCCAAAGATGATTTTTTACTTTAGATTCTCTTATGCTTAAACAAAAATATACTAAACACATCAGTTAAACATGATTAATATATCTTCCTGTATTCAGTTTCAAAGGCAAGATGATCCTGTGTGTTTAAACGAATCTTACTATGTAGCCCAGGCTGCCCTCTAACTTAAGTATTCTGGGCCTCAGCCTCCAGAGTACAGGAATAAAAGGAGTACAGCTTCACACTAGCTCTGTGATAGCCTATAAGAAATACTGTAGACAGGTATTATCCTTTTCTTTTATAACAATATAATAGAACTGTGACACTCTCCAAATGAAACCTCCCCACTTGAACTTCAAATGCTTTCTACTGACCTCAGATCCCTACTCTGACATGGAAACTACCTACTTCCTAAAACAGACATTGAGAAGCAGGTCCATGCCATTTGTATTGTCATTTATGTGGCTTCACGGGCAACCTACTTGCTTCCTTCCTGTTTTGATAGGCAGAGAAAACATAAGCTCCACAACATAGTGTTGCGTTAACTTTTGGTTTCGTACTGAGAAGGGCAAGGGGATATGAGATTCAATGTCACTCTTCACTAATACAGTTTGCAAAGTAAATATGAGATTTCCATTCCAGTGAAATGTCTACATAAAAGACTTCAATAAACAATGTGTACATAGCTCTTGGAAATATTTAGAATCTCCATCATAAATTTAATGCATATTATATCATTAAATTTAAATATCACAAAGAAGTCATACATCTAAAAGTATGTATCAGAAAATACTTAGTTGTCTAACATTACAAAAATACTAGTTGAGAGATCTAGAATAAAGATCTAGCATAAGAATTCAATATTCCACATGTTTCATATTATATAAAATATATTGCCACTTGATATAATAGTATTAATCCTAATAGAAAATCACTTATGATAATATTAAAATGAAATAATTATACAATATAGGACTATAATATGATAAATATGATTCTTAAACTGGAATCAGAAAGGGTATTTAAATACTAGGACACCTTCAATGTCTAATAATTAATTCAGGTATTTATTAGTAGTGACTCAAAGATTTCAATTTCATTTTGTGATTTTACAAGGAGCTAAAAATGAAAACTATTTCTGTTCAACTAAATAAAAGTGAAATAGAAAAACTCTACATAAGTTTTCAGTCCCATCTTAAAACATTCCACCAAGAAGCATTTGAAAGGTAGTTCAAAGCCATGGCAATTTCATTGCTGTGAGTTTTATATGTGTCATAAAGCTTCTAGCTATGGAATTTTTAGATCTAATTTCCATCCCCAGATAAGAATTGAAAGACAAATTACTTTAAAGCAGCAGCTTAGCTCTATTCACATTCTCCAAAATGATTTGAAATGGTCCAAAGCTTTTCAGAACACACAATGTTGACTGTATCTATTTTAAATTGTCTGCTCTTCCCATCAAGGAGGCGTCTGGAATCTGACTCTCTGGTCTTCCTGTCTAACCTCTGCAGCCTCGTGGCATGTGTCCATAAAAGTAGCCATGCTCTCTGGGTGCGTGTTGTCTTCTAAATCACAACTATGTCATGCTCCTCTATTTGCAGGGAGGTTTGTTATTTTATTTTACTCCTTATCAATACTCTTTCCAAATATGAATATATCCAGTGCACGGGCAGAGTGGCTGCTCTACTAGGCTGTGCATTTTCTGCATATCCAGAAGGGATGCTGCTAACCAATGAACTGTAGTATGCCAAAAATAAGGGAGAAGACAAGCATATTTTCCAAAAAGTAAAGTAATACATCATAAATGCTAAGATCAAGGTCTTCAATGAAAATTCTCTCATGTATATATTTCAACAAGAAAAGTAATTAAATAGAATACACATTTTATCCACAAACTGCATGCTTTATTTTCTAACATAAGACTTTTGTGAAAGATGCTAGCAAAATACAATGTGCTGTCATATTCTTTATAACATCCCTATTTATATAGAGTCCAAGTTAATAATAGATGGTTGTCATAATTGTGTTCTTGAAATTCCTTGTATTATTATTATTGTTGTCTTTTAACTTCTGCAAGCATTTTATCTGCATTTTATTATATATTTCCATCTTTTCTATTATGTATAGAATAATGCCTACAGATGTATCACTATGATTTAGACAGATATTTTCAACAGAATCAAGGAACAGATACACAGACTTTAAGATTAAATTTTAAAAAGTACTATTTTACTAAAATTAACATCTTCTGTCCCAATCTGCATCAGTCTGTAGTACCGTCCCTTCTGTATGACAGACTAAAAGACAAAAATCACACAAAATCACACAAAACTACTGTCAAAACTATGGTAATGCTTATAGCTTCACTTTCAACATAACAGAATCTGCATAGAAACTTTCCCTTAAAGAAATTAATTTTACCCACAATTTGATATATATTGTATTTAATGCATTGTTTATTGTATTAACAGTAAAAGTAGTTATGGTAGCAATGGCTAATTCAGAATCCATTAATTTAAAATATGTTTTTATGACTCTATTTCCTTTCTACCTTTTTCTCTCCCTCTATCTTTCCCCACAGTCACATGAAGAAGAGTTCTTCCAGGCAAAAGAACAATGGTAAGAGACATGACTCTTGGATTCAACAATCACATGGAAAATAGAAAGACATCAGAAAGAGTGCAGATATTTATGGAAAAGCCACCACTATACTGAGTGCTCTCTTCTCCTAGGAGGACACTTAAACATGCATTATTCTAATACATCTAGGAAAGAACATTAACAAGAGCACCCAGAGAGTTTTGAAGACCATTTTCTGAACTATCTAGACCCCTGTCTCTGATAGCAGAATTGTTTTCTCTTGCCTGGTTTTGAGTGAGTTACAAATGTGAACATTGTCCCATAACTTAGACCTGTGTCAGGGAAGTTGGGAAACCAGAATCAATTCTATTGAATGACAAGGGACACCAGTGAAAGAGAATAATGGCTATCCAGGGTGGCAGAAAAGAAAAGGGAGTGGTGTGCTTGGACCAAGAAAACAAAAGGATAACTCTAGGAAAGTTCCTAGATTCTACAAAGTACACTTGAGAATCAGCTTCCACACTGTCTGTAATTTCATTTGTATTTCCTCAGATGGAGGGATGAGATGAGAGCTGTACCCAAATACACACCTTGGGCTGAGTCCAGAGTGTTTCTTTCTCTGCTCTAACTCTCCCAAGACCTAGTCCTGGAAGCGTCTACCTCCCTACCATCTGATCTTCCAAGCTGACTGATTCAATCTGGTCTCTCTTGGCTTCTCACTGAATTTCTCTGCTTGGTCTCATACGAACTTTGGCAATAAGTTCTAATCTTCTGGCTCTTCATGTTCTCGCTCATTCCGTCTTTACCTGTGACTAGTTTGTTCTTTCTGCCACCTGTTTTTGTGCAACTGTCCTGCTAACACACACACACACACACACACACACACACACACACACACACACACACACACACACACTCACACATAGATTTTTCTCTCCTTACACTGCTCTAATGTAGCCTCTCCTTCCTGTGCTGTTCTTGTGAGAATAGAGTGTATTCTATTTCTGACTCATTCTGTCAAATCTTACTGATTCTTCTCATTGTCTGCCCTTCAATTAGACATCACTTTCAAACATGGATTCTTCCTTCTATAAACTAACCTTACCTTCACTGTTGGACATTAAAAAGTGTGTACAAAGGATGAGTCTTTATTCCAGCCAGATCATACTATAATCCAAAGTGTGTCTGCATTCCAGCTTGATCACATAACCCTAGAAGGTCTATGGGAGTGACCCCTTGCCAGAAGCAGCCTCTTCTCTTGCAAATGATCCTTCCTAGTACCCTAAACTCCAGCCAATGATACATATCCACCCAGGAAGCCCCTACCTGCTTCTGTAAAACTATGTAGCCCTGTTCACCCTGAATATAGCTGAGCTGCCTCTCTGGAAAAAAAAAGACATATATATGTGTGTCTATATAAAAAATAGAGAACAGAATATCTATACCTATAATTATATAGCTATCTCTATCATCTATCTGGATTACAATTCCTCTACACCATTCCCCCTTTGTGTTTAAGCTAGAAATCTTACACAGTTTAACTATTACAACAGACACAATTATCTATCCCAAAAATGTAACCATCCAAATGTCCTTATGGAGATCCACTGATGCAATGATCCTTCATAACTGCAGTCCTTGTCAGCAAATGTCCACTTCAACAGCAAGGTTTCCAGTCTGCCAGTCTAAGGAGTGATCTTTCCTTTTTCAGTCAGTAGGTTGGGCTCTCCCCATGCAGGGGGAGGGACGTCAGCTTCTGCTTCTGCTTGTCCACACTGCTGTCTTCCTGTGTCTCTTCCTTCCTTGAGTCAGGCCTTTCCTGTGGAAGTTTCTCTTATTCAGATCAGATTTTTATTAATTTTGATGGAACTTCTAGTCTTTCATCATCTGTGGAAATAGAAACAAAATATCTTCCCCAACATTCCCTGACTCCCATTCAGTAGTTTTGGTTTTGGTTTGTTTTATTTTGTTTTTCTATAATCCAGTGTCTTTCAGGAGCTGTTGCTCCTGTCTCGTTAGCATTTAAACATTTTAAAGTTAATAAAGCATGACTCAGACTTTTTCTGGGAGTTTTTAATTACCCCTTTCTGTTTATTACGCATCTCATGTAAGATGCAGTTAGCTCGTTATGAGGCCACACATAACAAGAGCAAGCATTTTTTACCTTTAAACTAGACACTTGGGCACTCACATTCCAAGCCTGCTCTCAGATTCACAGCTGCCTGAAATGGGTGAGAAGCCCCACAGATTGCAGACGAGGGTCGGTGATATAAGGTCTTTCAACAAAACTTCAATACCAAGGTTTAGCTCTTAAAGTCATGGATCTTTTACTTTATCTAGGGATGGTGGACTGCAGCCCTTGATTAATGACCAGAATGAAAGTCAAGGGCAGCATCTTCACACTGTGCTATCGAAGCACGATATCTGTGCAAATATCTTTCATCTGCTGTCTACTCTGAAATGAAAACAGAAACAGCAAGTAATCACCGATAAATGCCATCAAAGCTGAGGTGCTTTACTGAGTACACAAAAGCTTCAAAGGCCCTATGTTAACATGGACAAACTGGACATTATTAAGGCCAGTTCCTCTGGTTTCCTACTTGGCATGTCTAATAAGTAGTGCTGTGTCTTATTAAAAGTATATGAAACGGCTCCAGTGACCGGGAAGTTGGGACAGCCAGGCTCTGAGACAGACAGGCATAATATCACATGGGTCTCCAGCGGCTTGTGTGTATGTGGCTCCCAAGTGCTGGACTGATCTGCATTAACCAGCGAGCCAGCTCTGCTGTGGGACTTCTGCCTGGCAGAGGGACCCCATACTGGGCGGGAGCCTACCAGCTTCCCTTCCGCGACCTCTGTTCCGGTAGACTGCACTGAAGAGACAGGTACCCAGGCTCTTCCCAATATAACATCACTTGGGACACGGCCTGTTGGGGCTTCCGCCTGCTCCCAAGAACCAGACAGCGCTGTGGTCATTTGGGTGCCAGATCTGCAGGCCATCATCTCTGCAGGGTGAGCAGCACCACGGAGAGAGTGCAGAGTGCACTCCGCCATCTTTGCTCCAGTGGACTGGAAGTTGGGACTGCCAGGCTCTGAGACAGACAGGCATAATATCCCTTGGGTCTCAAGCGGATTGTGTGTACGTGGAGCCCAAGAGCTGGGCAGATCTGCAGTAACCAGCGTGCTAGCTCTGCTGTGGGACTTCTGCCTGGCAGAGGGACACACCCTCCCTCCCCCCACGCTAGGAGAGATCACACACCCCTGCACAGGGCAGGAGCCTACCAGCCTCCCTTTGGCGACCTCTGCTCCAGGAATCCACTAAGCTGAGCCTTTGGATGTGCAAGGACTCCCCAATATAACATCACATGGGGAAAGGCACATCAGGGCTCCAAAGTCACTCAGGAGCAGGGCAGGCCCCAGAAATCTGTGCCAGGGGAATCCTCGTAAACCAGGGGGGGCAGAAATAGCTTTGCAGGCTCACAGGAGGTCCAGCCAACAGCCAGTGACAGCAGGACGACTAACATCAGAGGAAACCAGATGGCAAAAGGCAAACGTAGGAACGTTACTAACAGAAATCAAAGTAATATGGCACCATCCGAACCCAACTCTCCAACAGCAGCAAGTCCTGGATACCCCACCACACCTGAAAGACAAGATGTGGATTTAAAATCACTTCTCATGATGCTATTAGAGGATCATAAGAAGGACACAAATAAATCTAATAAAGAATTACAGGAGACCATGAATCAACGGTTAGAAGCCCTTACAAAGGAAACACAAGAACTGCTTAAAGAAATGCAGGAGACAATGGATCAACAGATAGATTCCCATGAGGAGGAAACACAAAAATCGCTCAGAGAAATGCAGGAGAACCTGGGTCCACAGGCAGAAATCCTGAAAGAGGTAATGCAAAAATACCTTAAAGAAATACAGGAAAATACAAACAAACAAGAGAAGGATTTCAGCAAATCCATCCAGGAACTAAAAAAGGAAGTAGAAATAACTAAGAAATCACAAAGGGAGACAACTTTGGAGATAGAAAACCTTGGGAAGAAATCAGGAGTCATAGATGCAAACATCAACAATAGAATACAAGAGATGGAAGAAAGAATCTCAGGTGCTGAAGATTCCATAGAAAGCATTGACTCAACAGTCAAAGAAAATGCAAAATGCAAAAAACGTGTAACCCAAAACATCCAGGAAATCCAGGACACAATGAAAAGACCAAACCTAAGGATTATAGGTATATATGAGAGTGAAGATTTGCAACTTAAAGGGCCAGTAAACATCTTCAACAAAATTATGGAGGAAAACTTCCCTAACCTAAAAAGAGAGATGCCAATGAACTTACAAGAAGCCTACAGAACTCCAAACAGACTGGACCAGAACAGAAATACCTCCCGTCACATAATAATCAAAACACCGAATGTTCTAAACAAAGAAAGAATACTAAAAGCAGTAAGAGAAAAGGGCCAAGTAACATACAAAGAAAGACCTATCTGAATCACATCAGACTTCTCACCAGAGACTATGAAAGCCAGAAGATCCTGGGCAGATCTCAGTCAGACACTAAGAGAGCACAAATGCCAGCCTAGACTACTATACCCAGCAAAACTCTCAATCACCATAGATGGAGAGACTAAGATATTCCATGATAAAACCAAATGTTCACAATATTTTCCACAAATCCAGCCCTGCAACGGATAATAGGTGGAAACCTCCAATACAGGGAGAGAAACAACACCCTGGAAAAAATGAGATAATAACCTTCTTGAATCAAACCCAAAAGTAGATAACCACTCAAACATAAAGATAGCGTCAAGAATGGCAGATGGCAATAATCACTATGCCTTAATCTCTCTTAATATCAATGATCTCAATTCCCCAATTAAAAGACATAGACTAGTAGACTGGATACTTAAACAGGACCCAGCATTTTGCTGCATGCAGGAAACGCACCTCAGTGTCAAAGACAAACACTACCTCAGAGTAAAAGGCTGGAAAACAATTTTACAAGCAAATGGCCCCAAGAAACAAGCCGGAGTAGCCATCCTAATATCAGATAAAATTGATTTTCAACCTAAAGTCATCAAAAAAGACACAGAAGGACACTACATACTGATCAAGGGAAAAATCCACCATCAAGAACTCTCAATTCTGAATATCTATGCTTCAAATGCAAGGGCACCCTCATTTGTAAAAGAAACTTTACTAAAACTCAAAGCACCGCACACAATAATAGTGGGTGACTTCAACACTCCGCTCTTTGAAATGGATCGTTCAGGAAAGCAGAAACTAAACAGGGACACAGTGAATCTAATTGAAGCCTTGGACCAAATGGAACTAACAGATATATATATAGAACATTTCATCCTAGAGCTAAAGAATACACCTTCTTCTCAGCACCTCATGGTACCTTCTCCAAAACTGACCATATAATTGGTCACAAATCAGACCTCAACAGATATAAGAAGATAGAAATAATCCCATGCCTCCTATCAGATCACTATGGAATAAGGGTGGTCTTCAATGGCAACAAAAACAAAAGAAAACCCACGTACACATGGAGGCTGAACAATGCTCTACTCAATGACAACTTGGTCAAGGTGGAAATAAAGAAAGAAATCAAAGACTTTTTGAAAGTTAATGAAAATGAAGGCACAACATACCCTAATTTATGGGACACAATGAAAGCAGTGCTAAGAGGAAAATTCATAGCCCTGAGTGCTGCCAAAAAGAAACGGGAGACAGCATACACTAACAGCTTAATGGCACAGCTGAAAGCCCTGGAACAAAAAGAAGCAAATACACCAAAGAGTAGAAGGCAGGAAATCATCAAACTCAGGGCTGAAATCAATCAAGTAGAAACAAATAAAACCATACAAAGAATCAACAAAACGAGGAGTTGGTTCTTTGAGAAAATCAACAAGATAGATAAGCCCTTAGCCAGACTAACCAGAGGGCACAGAGATAGTATCCAAATTAATAAAATCAGAAACGAAAAGGGAGAGATAACAACAGAAACTGAGGAAATTCAAAAAATCATCAGATCCTACTACAAAAACCTGTATTCAACACAACTAGAAAATCTTGAGGAAATGGACAATTTCCTTGACAGATACCAAATACCAAAATTAAATCAGGATCAAATAGACCATCTAAACCGTCCTATAACCCCTGAAGAAATAGAAGTTGTCATTGGAAGTCTTCCAACCAAAAAAAGCACAGGTCTAGATCGTTTTAGTGCAGAATTCTATCAGACCTTCAAAGAAGACCTAACACCAATACTCTTCAAACTGTTCCACAAAATAGAAACAGAAGGAACACTACCCAACTCGTTCTATGAAGCCACAATTACACTAATACCAAAAGCACACAAAGATCCGATAAAGAAAGAGAATCTCAGGCCAATCTCTCTTATGAATATCGATGCAAAAATACTCAGTAAAATTCTTGCCAACTGAATCCACGAACACATCAAAACGATCATTCACTACGATCAAGTAGGCTTCATCCCAGGGATGCAGGGATGGTTCAATATAAGGAAATCCATCAATGTAATCCACTATATAAACAATCTCAAAGAAAAAAACCACATGGTCATCTCATTAGATGCTGAGAAAGCATTTGACAAAATTCAGCATCCTTTCATGCTAAAGGTCTTGGAAAGAACAGGAATTCAAGGCACATATCTAAACATAGTAAAAAGCAATTTACAGCAAACCGGTAGCCAGCATCAATCTAAATGGAGAGAAACTTGAAGCAATCCCACTAAAATCAGGGACTAGACAAGGCTGCCCTCTCTTTCCATATCTTTTCAATATAGTACTTGAAGTTCTAGCTAGAGCAATTAGACAACCAAAAGAGGTCAAAGGGATACAAATTGGAAAGGAAGAAGTCAAACTATCACTATTTGCAGACGATATGATAGTATACTTAAGCGACCCAAAGAATTCCACCAGAGAACTCCTACAGCTGATAAATGACTTCAGCAAAGTGGCCGGATATAAAATCAACTCAAGCAAGTCAGTAGCCTTCCTATATTCAAAGGATAAGCAGGCTGAGAAAGAAGTAAGAGAAATGATACCCTTCATGATAGCCACAAACCATATAAAGTATCTTGGCATGACTCTAACCAAACAAGTGAAAGATCTATATGACAAGAACTTCAAGTCTCTGAAGAAAGAAATTGAAGAAGACCTCAGAAGATGGAAAAATCTGCCATGCTCATGGATTGGCAGGATTAATATAGTAACAATGACCATCTTACCAAAAGTAATATACAGATTCAATGCATTCCCCATCAAAATCCCAACTCAATTCTTCATAGAGTTAGAAAGAGCAATTCAAAAATTCATCTGGAATAACAGAAAACCCAGAATAGCTAAAACTATTCTCAAGAGTAAAAGAACCTCTGGGGGAATCAGTATCCCAGACCTCAAGCTGTACTACAGAGCAATAGTGTTAAAAACCGCATGGTATTGGTACAGTGACAGGCATGTATATCAATGGAACAGAATTGAAGACCCAGAAATGAATCCACACTCCTATGGTCACTTGATCTTTGACAAAGGAGCTAAAACCATCCAGTGGAAAAAAGATAGCCTTTTCAACAAATGGTGCTGGCTCAGCTGGAGGTCAACATGCAGAAGAATGCAAATTGACCCATTCTTATCTCCTTGCACTAAGCTCAATTCTAAGTGGATCAAGGATCTCCACATAAAACCAGACACACTAAAACTAATAGAAGGGAAACAAGGGAAGAACCTTGAACATATGGGCACAGGGGAGAATTTCCTGAACAGAACACCAATAGCTTATGCTCTAAGATCAAGAATAGACAAATGGGACCTCATTAAATTACAAAGTTTTTGCAAGGCAAAAGACACTGTCAAAAAGACAAAGCGGCAACCAACTAACTGGGAAATGATCTTTTCCAACCTTACATCCAACAGAGGGCTAATATCCAATATATACAAAGAACTCAAGAAGTTAAACTCCAGAGAGGCAAGTAACCCTATTAAAAAATGGGGTACAGAGCTAAACAAAGAGTTCTCACCTGAAGAATATCTAATGGCTGAGAACCACCTAAAGAGATGTTCATCATCCTTAGTCATTAGGGAAATGCAAATCAAAACAACCCTGAGATTCCATCTCACACCAGTCAGGATGGCTAAGATCAAAAACACAGGAGACAGCAGTTGTTGGCGAGGATGTGGAGAAAGAGGAACACTCCTCCACTGCTGGTGGAATTGCAGGCTGGTACAACCACTCTGGAAAGCAGTCTGGCGGTTCCTCAGAAAACTGGGCATGACACTCCCGGAGGATTCGGCTATACCACTCCTGGGCATATACCCAGAGGCTTTCCCTGCATGCAATAAGGACACATGCTCCACTATGTTCATAGCAGCCTTATTTATAATAGCCAGAAGCTGGGAAGAACCCAGATGTCCCTCAATGGAGGAATGGATTCAGAAGATGTGGTATATCTACACAATGGAATAATACTCTGCAATTAAAAACAATTCCTAGGCAAATGGTCAAAACTTGAAAATATCATCCTTAGTGAGGTAACCCAATCACAAAAGAACACACATGGTAGGCAGTCACTGATAAGGGGATATTAACCCAGAATCTTGGAATACCCTAGACACAATTCGCATATCAATAGATTTCTAAGAAGATGGAAGGAGGGACCTCTGGTCCTGGAAAGACTGGATGTAGGGGAATGCCAGGACAGAGAAACCAGAGGGGGTTGAATGGAGAAAAGAGGGAGGGAAGGGGGCTTATGGGACTTTCGGAGAGGGAGGAAACTGGAAAGGGGAAATGATTTGGAATGTAAATTAAAAAAAAATCCAAATGACTTTCTACTGTATCTACCAAATCTCTTTGAAATTAATTAGTAAAAGGAATAAAGCATATTAACTTGGAAAAAAAAAGTATATGAAACAAAATTACTTCTAATTTCCAAGTATTTATAAATAAAAATAACATTTTCTAAGCAAGTAAACAATCACCAAGAAATTGAAGGATCAAAATAATTCTGATTATATTTTATTAGAATTTATATTTAATTAATTTTATATATAAAGAGAATCAATTTTGGAGCTATTAGACCTCTATACTTAAGTGGGCTTAATTGAGGTCAACATTACCGTTTTGGTTTACCAGAACTGAAAAGTGATCAAAATATATGTAAAACACACATGTATGCTTTTATTATATAAGTATGTATATACATAATAAAGATAATTTATAGCTTACTATGAAAATACTGTTCAATTGAAAAAAAAAGGTTTGAACAGTTTCATATTAAATGCTTAGTACTTTAGAAGTCCTAGTTTGTCCTCCCCAATTGTCATATGTAAAGATACTGAAAACTAAGAAAACCTTCAAAGCTATGAAGACAATAGCAATCTGTGGGAATGTCCAGGCCGCATTGGCTTTCAACTAACTAAAGGTTAGAAAGACCCATTAAGTAGATGCTTAGGAAAGAGGAAGTAAATTATGTCCATCAACTCTTAATGAATGATCATGCCTCAGAGACATGGTAACATCCCTGAGTATAGAAAAAAAAATCTTTTTTTTTTTTTGGCCCCTTGAAAAAGTGAAGTCTTTATTGACACAAAAGGAAAACTAGAGAAAGCTGACATTCAGAACTTTGTATTTTCTCTACTAGATATAAAAAACCTTGGTACTAAAACTTGATCAAATTTTTATTTTCTTTTTTTAAAAAAAAGGTAAATTACAGACTTGTGTTATTCTTTTTTTCTTTTTTTCTTTTTTTTTTTGGCTTTTTTTTATTGTTTTCTAAGTTTTTTTATTTACATTCCAAATGATTTCCCCTTTCCCGTTTCCTCCCTCCCTGAAAGTCCCATAAGCCCCCTTCCCTCCCTCTTTTCCCCATTCAACCCCCTCTTGCTTCTCTGTCTTGGCATTCCCCTACATCCAGTCTTTCCAGGACCAGGGTTCTCTCCTTCCATCTTCTTGGAAATCTACTGATATGTGAATTGTGCCTAGGGTATTCCGAGATTCTGGGTTAATATCCCCTTATCAGTGACTGCATACCATGTGTGTTCTTTTGCGATTGGGTTACCTCACTAAGGATGCTATTTTCCAGTTCTGACCATTTGCCTAGGAATTTCATGAATTCATTGTTTTTAATTGCAGAGTAGTATTCTATTGTGTAAATATACCACATCTTCTGAATCCATTCCTCCGTTGAGGGACATCTGGGTTCTTTCCAGCTTCTGGCTATTATAAATAAGGCTGCTATGAACATAGTGGAGCATGTGTCCTTATTGCGTGCAGGGGAAGCCTCTGGGTATATGACCAGGAGTGGTGTAACAGGATCCTCCGGGAGTGTCATGACCAGTTTTCTGAGGAACCGCCAGACTGCTTTCCAGAGTGGTTGTACCAGCTTGCAATCCCACCAGCAGTGCAGGAGTAATGAATTGAAACAGTTTACTAAGGAACTCAAAGAAAGTTTCTATTGTCTGCCATTACTTCAACTGAGGCTACAGATTAAATCCAATAGTCAGCACTACCCACAAAAGACCTAGACTGGAAATAACAAATTAAACTTATAAAGACATAACCGGAAAGGTACAGCAGAACTAGGCATGAGAGGACTGAACACTCTCTGTGCTATAGTTTCCATAATTGCTTACAATAGTTTAAAATGAATCCTATCTGCAAAATCACAAGGCTCATGAGGTAGGAAAGGAAAAGGTAGAAGCCCAGTCCAGTGACTAAATAGCAGAACATTATAGTGTGAGATCTAGCAGGAAGAATCTAATGCTCTCAGGTACTACTGAGGGATGCTCAATTACACTAATGCACCTGAGGATCTGCAATTCAATTGTTTCCGTTCAATTGTTAGAACAAACAATTAATTGTGATACAAAACAAAAAAGAAAAAGAGTCAGTCTGGGTTGTGGGGATTAAAGTTTTGTTCTTTAACACTATGAAATATAATCAATAGAGATTAATTTCTGAAACCAGATGAATGAGTATTTGTGAATCTATGCTGATTTTATATATGAATGAAACAATATTTTCATGAAAGATTTATTTTTAAAGTATTAGATTTTCTACTTTCACAGAGTTATGAGCTTAGAACTCTAACAATTGTTTCAACCCATCAAATAACAGATAATGACACACTTAGTAAATTAGCTCATGTAATACCATTATGAGGTGCTTTGCTCGACTGTTTAACATGGAGTGATGGACAAAATATTTACTGCCCTATGCTCATGGAGCTTGCAATGTAATGTGTAGTGAGACCATGAATCCAAAAGACAAACGAAAATGGGGGCATGAAACAGAATAGAGGAAACTTCATCCCAATAAAGAGCGAAAGCTTAAAACTAAATCTATCATATGATTCAGTTATCCCCACATTTCAGCATATGCCCATTGGACTCAACATCATACTATACAAATTCTTGCTCGGCCATGTTTATTACTGTCCTATTAACAATAGCTAGAAAATGGAGAAATCCTGGATCTCTTTCAGCTGATGAGCAGAGATTGTGATGCATGTAAACAATGGGAAATTACTCAGTTTTAAAGAAAAATGAAATTATAAAACCTGTAGGTAAATGGATATAACTGAAGAATAAATGCTTAGTGAGGTAACACAGACCCAGAAAGACAACTGCATTACATCTTCTAATTTGCAGATCCCAGTTCCAAAACTTTACACTTCTGAAATTCCTTCCCTTGCTGAACAATGATAAGAATAATCTTATGAAAATACATAAAATAAATTTAATTCAGGTATTAAGAATGATGCTAATTTGAGAAAATCAAGACTCATGAACCATTTTTGGATTGTAACAATAAAAAAAATTGTCAAAAGGCTTAAAACAAATGTACCATGTGACCCAGAATACAACCAAAGAACTCTGTATCTTACTACATCCACTTTCATTAATGATCTATTCACAAAGCTAGTAGAAACAGTCTAGATGTTCATAAATTGATGAATGGATAACAATGTGGTACATTGGTACAATCAAGAAAAGTAAATATTTTTCTCTCTATAACTAGATAATTCATAGACAAAAAAAACTAGAGAAGTATTCAGAGACACATGTGACTTTTAGGTAATAGAAACTCATTATTGTTCAACAGAAGGTGACTGATATCAGAATTTTATAACATGATTAAGTGCTGTTTACAAGTTACTTAGTAATGCTGAAAGCATTTGCCTTGCATTTCTCCTGGAAATAAGCTTACTCATGAAGAAAGCAATTCTAAATCTCCAGTGCTACATTAGTCAGCTTTGCCTTGTTACAAGAAAATATCGGTCACGGCCTGCTTGTGAAGTAAGACAGGTTATTTAGCTGCAATTTTGAAAGTTCAAAGTCAAAAATGACCTTGGTTTGACCTCTGGTGAAGGTGAACCATGACAACACATCATGTCAATGCCTCTAGGACCAGCCTCATCTCTAACCAATCATAGCAAAGAAAGAAAGGAAGAGGGCACAATTCCTATTAGTACCAACTCTCCAAGTATCTAAGGGCCACTCATAATAAGAGCCTACCTCCCAATATTATGATGAGAATATCACACCGAGAACTGAGGAATATTTGCATATAAGGTATAGCAGATCTCTCTCTCTCTCTCTCTCTCTCTCTCTCTCTCTCTCTCTCTCTCTCCAGCTAGTTGATGAATGGGTATACGATGAACATGTATATGAGCTTTATTTGGTCTTCCTTTAAAGTGGTATTACATTAACTGTATTAATTAATGATATTCTGTATATTGTACAGAAACAAGTCATGTGCCCTTTTTAACTAAAAAACATGTTAGGTTACATTCACAGAAGGCAATCAAGCAGGTTTTAGTTATCGCCTAGGGAAACCTGTCACATCATCTTTTCTAACCATGATAATAATGTATTGGTGCAAATAAACAAACAAACAAAGAACAGTATATTGTTCATTGATATTACTGTACTGGATATTTCTCTTCATGATCTGAATTACTGTTCCATGCAATTATCAATGTTGTGGGAATTTTACCATGCTTATTGAATTTACATTTTTTATTATTGTTGAGTATGCATGTACTATATTGTGAGTATGTGGGTGTGCATGACAAAGCATGCATGTGTTCTAAGGTTCAAACCCAGGAAAGCAGGCTTGCATGGCAAAATGCCTTTATGCATGCTACTCTAAAATCCTAATTTTCCCCTACATATCCCAGATAAGAAAGTTATCATATACACGTCACATTTTACATAGTCATTCATTAAAACTACAAAATGAGCATTGGCATGCTACTGTTAATTAAATTTCAGAAGTTTGTCCCACCAATTTTTGCACAGATGCCCCATTTTTGTTCCAGGAAGACACTGAGAATGAGTCTTCTTTCCTTAATTTCCTTCAGTCTATCAAACTTTCTCATTCTTTTCCTGTTGACTGTGATATGGACAGCCTACCATTTGAAGACAGACAGTCAGATCTGTGTGCGTGTGGGATGTGCATGGGTGTGTGGTTGTATGACGCTGTCATCACTGTCATCAAGATTAAACTGAGATTGTGGATTTGGGAAGGGTACCTAAAGCTTGAAATGCTGTTAATGCTGACACCTATAGGATGAGAGTGGGTATTAACAAGGGTGGCACTAGCCTTGATCATGAATGTAAGGCACTGCATTTTCTTCCTTTCTGATAGCTTAGGGAAGAGAATTACACCCCCTAAATTTTAAGTGGTGTGTGTGTGCGCATGTGTGTGTCTGTGTATGTTGTATGTGAACGTGAATTATAGATAGAAGGTGAGGTGACTTATGGACTCCTTCTTACAGGAAAAACTATCTATATAGAATATTTAAAATTCCCCTGAGGAAAATTCATCCCTTTTTCATTTTTTCTATTATTAATGTGTCAGTATTTATCTTATACATGAATTTTAATGAAATATCAAAAAATCTATGCCATGCGTTTACTCTCAGTCACCAGTGCGGGCCATCAGGACACTTCCATCCATCGAGGGTTTCCAGCTTGTTTTAAGTCCTCAGCCTTACACGACTTTCTACAGTAATTCTTTATTCTTCCTAACACAGTCCTAAAGATCAATAATTTTCCTGAGGAGTTCAGGTTTATTTTATTGAAAAATAACATCTGGAAGCCAAAGGGCTGTATCCACACCTGTCTTCATTTACAGCTACAACTGATGAAGGCTTATTGCTGATGGTTACAGTGAGAGGAATGGAGCATCGATGATAATTCATCAGCTTGACTTGCTAAAGGTTGAGGACTAAATCTAGCTTTCCACTCTTCTGCAGCAGATCTGCCTGGTTTTATAGTATTTCTTTTTGTTACTTTTATTTGAACTTTATCAATCTTTTTAATTTTTATGATTTTTCCTTGACAATTTTTTTATGAATAAAATTTTATTTAATACATCCCGGATTTTTTTAAAGTTTAATTTAGTTCTTCTTTCTTTTATTCCCACAATAGATCTTCCCATGGAGGACAGGCTAGTTTTAAACTTACTATTTAGCTCAGGATGGCCTTGAATCCATGATTCTTTAGCCTCAGCCTCTTAAATGCTAGAAATTACAAGGCAGTTATGTGATACCATACCTGGTTGTCATTTTTTAAAAACTCTATTGTTTTAACCATAATATTTTGAATCACACCTTTCCACAGTATATCATATAACAAATTATTATATTTTAATTTGTATTGACATCTCAAGTGTTTGTTCAGGAAATTTTGTAATAGTCAGTATGATAACACAGCTTGTACTATTGAATTGGCAAAAAGAGATTTAGCAGTCTTTAACAGCAAGACAAAATTAAGTCATTCAGTGCATGGCTTTAGTGGAAGATGATATAAAGATGAGATCATTTGAAAAAAAATCATACCAATATATGGAAGTTCTTTAGGAAGTCATGATGATTAAAACATCCAGTTAATGTTTTGTTTCTGGAAACATTCCATGCTATTTCCTAATTCCTTTTAGTGAGATCAGGAGGAAAAAATATTATGCAATATAACCTTAATTAGTAAAGGAAAGAAATGGAATCAATACTGTCCTAACTTTTCATTTTCTCTCCCTACAGAGGTTTCGATTTTTACAGTCCTATTTTCTCAGGCAAAGTAGCAATGGAACAGTAACTATCCATAACAAACTTTGAAAAATAGCATGATTTCTCACCTATCCAGAAGGAGAATCCTTTAGGGGCATGCTTACGAGTTTTCTTTCTATTATTTGTAGCTCTTGGAGACTAGGAAATCACTTTATTGTACTAGTGCCTTTGTCTTTTTCTATTTGGCATTATTGATTTGTCTCTACTCCATTTATTTCTGAGCACAGAACAGCACGAGAACTGATTGTTTAATTTGTTGTTTGTCAAAAACATATCAGTAAGGTTTAGGGACTAGCACTTGCTAACTTAGGCTCAACTGTGCATTACCTCCGAATTCCCACCTTGCCCTCCACTCCATGATGTAAATAGGACAACTGCATACAACACTTTTTAGAGACATATTTCTTAGCAAAATCTGATCAGTGTGTTCCAGGTCCTATAGGTCCTCAGCAAATTCTTATTAAGATGTAGGATGATCAAGAGTAGGAATGATTTTCTTGGTAAGATAAAAAAGGAATTACATAAATTTAAATACATGAATTGTAATAAGTACAATTAAACAAATCTTACTGGGTAGTCTATGGATTAAACTTTTAATTTGACCTTATTTTAATATATTAGATAATAAACTCACTAATCAAATGATTCTACATCTATTCCAACTTAAACAAAAATATAAAGAATAAAAAAATGATTATTTGGATATAGTATACCAAGTATATATTAATTAAAATATTTGATATATCATACTATATATCAACTTTGTCAGTCACTATTGCTAAAATTTATGAAAATAAGGATACATAAACATACACACAGACACACACACACACAGACACATACACACACACACACACACACACATGCACACACAAACAGGGAGAGATAATTTTTACCTTACACTTTCAGATAATTCTCCTTGGGCCAAACTACCCAGAAGTATTTCTCCTAATGGTTTCATACCTAATCAAGGTAGCAATTAAGATTATCATAAGAGAAACTCACAGAGAATTATTACCATCGCACTTCATAGTTTATAAGAATGGTGGTATTTGGTCTCTATTAGTATTCATTGTTATGTGTTGTAAGCCTTGGTAGCAAGTAACCTCTAAATAAAATTCTATATTGGGTTGTTTTGTTTTTTTTTTATTTTCTGAGTTTTTTTTATTTACATTCCAAATGATTTCCCCTTTCCCATTTCCTCACTCCCCAAAAGTCCCATAAGCCCCCTTCCCTCCCTCTTTTCCCCATTCAACCCCATCTCGCTTCTCTGTCCTGGCATTCCCCTACATCCAGTCTTTCCAGGACCATGGGTCTCTCCTTCCATCTTCTTGGAAATCTATTGATATGCGAATTCTGTCTTGGGTATTCCAAGATTCTGAGTTAATATCCCCAGTGACTGCATACCATGTGTGTTCTTTTGTGATTGGGTTACCTCACTAAGGATGATATTTTCAAGTTCTGACCATTTGCCTAGGAATTTCGTGAGTTCATTTTTTTTAATTGCAGAGTAGTATTCCATTTTGTAAATACACCACATCTTCTGAATCCATTCTTCCGTTGAGGGACATCTGGGTTCTTTCCAGCTTCTGGCTATTATAAATAAGGCTGCTATGAACATAGTGGAGCATGTGTCCTTATTGCATGCAGGGGAAGCCTCTGGGTATATGCCCAGGAGTGGTATAGCCAGATCCTCCGGGAGTGTAATGCCCAGTTTTCTGAAGAACCGCCAGACTGCTTTCTGGAGTGGTATCAGCTTGCAATTCCACCAGCAGTGGAGGAGTGTTCCTCTTTCTCCACACCCTCGCCAAAACTGCTGTCTCTTGTGTTTTGGATCTTAGCCATTCTGACTGGTGTGAGATGGAATCTCAGGGTTGTTTTGATTTGCATTTCCCTAATGACTAAGGATGATGAACTTCTCTGTAGGTGCTTCTCAGCAATTAGATATTATTCAGGTGAGAAGTCTTTGTTTAGCTCTGTACCCCATTTTTTAATAGGGTTTCTTGGCTCTCTGGAATTTAACTTCTTGAGTTCTTTGTATATATTGGATATTAGCCCTATGTCGGATGTAGGGTTGGTAAAGATCATTTCCCAGTTAGTTGGTTGCCACTTTGTCTTTTTGACAGTGTTTTTTGCCTTACAGAAACTTTGTAATTTTATGAGGTCCCATTTGTCAATTCTTGATCTTAGAGCATAAGCTATTGGAGTTCTATTCAGGAAATACTCCCCTGTGCCCATATGTTCAAGGTTCTTCTCTAGTTTCCTTCCTATTAGTTTCAGTGTGTCTGGTTTTATGTGGAGGACCTTGATCCACTTGGAATTGAGCTTAGAACAAGGAGATAAGAATGGGTCAATCTGCATTTTTCTACATGTTGACCTCCAGTTGAGCCAGCACCATTTGTTGAAAAGGCTATCTTTTCTTCCACTGGATGGTTTTAGCTCCTTTGTCAAAGATCAAGTGACCATAGGAGTGTGGATTCATTTCTGGGTCTTCAATTCTGTTCCATTGATCTACATGCCTGTCACTGTACCAATATCATGCAGTTTTTAACACTATTGCTCTGTAGTACGGCTTGAGATCTGGGATATGGATTCCCCCAGAAGTTCTTTTACTCTTGAGAACAGTTTTAGCTATCCTGGGTTTTCTGTTATTCCAGATGAATTTTTGAATTGCTCTTTCTAACTCTATGAAGAATTGAGTTGGGATTTTGATGGGGATTGCATTGAATCTGTATATTGCTTTTGGCAAGATGGTCATTTTTACTATATTAATCCTGCCAATCCATGAGCATGGCAGAATTTTCCATCTTCTGAGGTCTTCTTCAATTTCTTTCTTCAGAGACTTGAAGTTCTTGTCATACAGATCTTTCACTTGTTTGGTTAGAGTCACACCAAGATACTTTATATCGTTTGTGGCTATAATGAAGGGTATCATTTCTCTTACTTCTTTCTCAGCCTTCTTATCCTTTGAGTATAGGAAGGCTACTGACTTGCTTGAGTTAATTTTATATATGGCCACTTTGCTGAAGTTGTTTATCAGCTGTAGGAGTTCTCTGGTGGAGTTCTCTGGGTCGCTTAAGTATACTATCATATCGTCTACAAATAGTGATAGTTTGACTTCTTCCTTTCCAATTTGTATCCCTTTGATCTCCTTTTGTTGTATAATTGTACTAGCTAGAACTTCAAGTAATATATTGAAAAGATATGGAGAGAGAGGCAGCCTTGTCTAGTCCCTGATTTTAGTAGGAATGCTTCAAGTTTCTCTCAATTTAGTTTGATGGTGGCTACCGGTTTGCTGTAAATTGCTTTTACTATGTTTAGATATGGGCCTCAAATTCCTGATCTTTCCAAGACCTTTAACATGAAAGGATGCTGAATTATATTAAATGCTTTCTCAGCATCTAATGAGATGACCATGTGTTTTTTGTTTTTTGTTTTTTTTTTTTTTGAGATTGTTTATGAAGTGGATTACATTGATGGACTTCCTTATATTGAACCATCCCTGCATCCCTGGGATGAAGCCTACTTGATCGTGGTGAATGATCCTTTTGATGTGTTCTTGGATTCAGTTGGCAAGAATTTTATTGAGTATTTTTGCATTGATATTCATAAGAGAGATTGGCCTGAGATTCTCTCTCTTTGTCAGATCTTTGTGTGATTTTGGTATTAGCGTAATTGTGGCTTCATTGAATGAGTTGGGTAGTGTTCCTTCTGTTTCTATTTTGTGGAATAGTTTGAAGAGTATTGGTGTTAGGTCTTCTTTGAAGTCTGATAAAATTCTGCACTAAAACCATCTGGACCTGTGCTTTTTTTGGTTGGAAGACTTCCAATGACCACTTCTATTTCTTCAGGGGTTATAGGATGATTTAGATGGTCTATTTGATCCTGATTTAATTTTGGTATTTGGTATCTGTCTAGGAAATTGTCCATTTCCTCCAGATTTTCTAGTTGTGTTGAATACAGGCTTTTGTAGTAGTATCTGATGATTTTTTGAATTTCCTCAGGTTCTGTTGTTATCTCTCCTTTTTCATTTCTGATTTTGTTAATTTGGATACTGTCTCTGTGCCCTCTGGCTAGTCTGGCTAAGGGCTTATCTATCTTGTTGATTTTCTCAAAGAACCAACTCCTCGTTTTGTTGATTCTTTGTAAGGTTTTGTTTGTTTCTACTTGATTGATTTCAGCCCTGAGTTTGATGGTTTCCTGCCTTCTACTCCTCTGGGGTGTATTTGCTTCTTTTTGTTCCAGGGCTTTCAGGTGTGACATTAAGCTGCTAGTGTATGCTGTCTCCCGTTTCTTTTTGGAGGCACTCAGGGCTATGAATTTTCCTCTTAGCACTGTTTTCATTGTGTCCCACAAATTAGGGTATGTTGTGCCTTCATTTTCATTAAATTTTAAAAAGTCTTTGATTTCTTTCTTTATTTCCTCCTTGACCAAGTTATCATTGAGTAGAGCATTGTTCAGCCTCCACGTGTATGTGGGTTTTCTGTTGTTTTTGTTGCCATTGAAGACCACCCTTATTCCATAGTGATCTGATAGGAGGCATGGGATTAGTTCGATCTTCTTATATCTGTTGAGGTCTGATTTGTGACCAATTATATGGTCGATTTTGGAGAAGGTATCATGAGGTGCTGAGAAGAAGATGTATTCTTTTGCTGTAGGATGAAATGTTATATATATATATATCTGTTAGTTCCATTTGGTCCAAGGCTTCAATTAGATTCACTGTGTCCCTGTTTAGTTTCTGCTTTCCTTAATGATCCATTTCAGAGAGCAGGGTGTTGAAGTCACCCACTATTATTGTGTGAGGTGCGATGTGTGCTCTGAGCTTTAGTAAAGTTTCTTTTACGAATGAGGGTGCCCTTGCATTTGGAGCATAGATATTCAGAATTGAGAGTTTTTCTTGGTGGTTTTTTCCCTTGATCAATATGTAGTATCCTTCTGTGTCTTTTTTGATGACTTTAGGTTGAAAGTCAATTTTATCTGATATTAGGATGGCTACTCCTGCTCGTTTCCTTGGACCATTTGCTTGTAAAATTGTTTTCCAGCCTTTTACTCTGAGATAGTGTTTGTCTTTGACACTGAGGTGCGTTTCCTGCATGCAGCAAAAGGCTGGGTCCTGTTTATATATCCAGTCTGTTAGTCTATGTCTTTTTATTGGGGAATTGAGACCATTGATATTAAGAGAGATTAAGGAATAGTGATTATTGCCATCTGCTATTCTTGACGCTATCTTTATGTTTGAGTGGATATCTACTTTTGGGTTTGATGTAAGAAGGTTACTATCTCGTTTTTTCCAGCATGTTGTTTCTCTCCTTGTATTGGCGGTTTCCACCTATTATCCTTTGAAGGGCTGGGTTTGTGGAAAGATATTGTGAAAATTTGATTTTATCATGGAATATCTTAGTCTCTCCATCTATGGTGATTGAGAGTTTTGCTGGGTATAGTAGTCTAGGCTGGCATTTGTGTTCTCTTAGTGTCTGCATGAGATCTGCCCAGGTTCTTCTGGATTCATAGTCTCTGGTGAGAAGTCTGATGTGATTCAGATAGGTCTTTCTTTGTATGTCACTTGGCCATTTTCTCTTACTTCTTTTAATATTCTTTCTTTGTTTAGTACATTTGATGTTTTGATTATTGTGTGACGGGAGGTATTTCTGTTCTGGTCCAGTCTGTTTTGAGTTCTGTAGGCTTCTTGTACGTTCATCGGCATCTCTCTCTTTAGGTTAGGGAAGTTTTCCTCCATAATTTTGTTGAAGATGTTTACTAGCCCTTTAAGTGGCAAATCTTCACTCTCATCTATACCTGTAATCCTTAGGTTTGGTCTTCTCATTGTGTCCTGGATTTCCTGGATGTTTTGGGTTACACGTCTTTTGCATTTTGCATTTTCTTTGACTGTTGAGTCGATGCTTTCTATGGTATCTTCAGCACCTGAGATTCTTTCTTCCATCTCTTGTATTCTATTGTTGATGTTTGCATCTATGACTCCTGATTTCTTCCCAAGGTTTTCGATCTCCAAAGTTGTCTCCCTTTGTGATTTCTTAGTTATTTCTACTTCCTTTTTTAGTTCCTGGATGGATTTGCTGAGATCCTTCACTTGCTTTTTGTATTTTCCTGTATTTCTTTAAGGTATTTTTGCATTACCTCTTTCAGGATTTCTGGATGTTGACCCAAGTTCTCCTGCATTTCTCTAAGCGATTTTTGTGTTTCCTCCTCATGGGCTTCCATCTGTTGATCCATCATCTCCTGCATTTCTTTTAGCAATTCTTGTGTTTCCTTTGTAAGGGCATCTATCTGTTGATTCATTTCTTTAAGCACTTTTTGTGTTGCCTCCCTATGTGCATCCGTCTGTTGACCCATATTCTTCTGCATTTCTTTATGCAATTTTTGTGATTCCTTTGAAAGTGCATCTACCCATTGATTCATTTCTTTAAGCGATTTTTGTGTTGTCTCCTTGTGGGCCTCCATCTGTTGATCCATGTTCTCCTGCATTTCTCTAAGCGATTTTTGTGTTTCCTTTGTAAGGGCTTCTAACCGTTGATTCATGGTCTCCTGTAATTCTCTATTAGATTTATTTGTGTCCTTCTTGTGATCCTCTAATAGCATCATGAGAAGTGATTTTAAATCCAGATCTTGTCTTTCAGGTGTGGTGGGGTATCCAGGACTTGCTGCTGTTGGAGTGTTGGGTTTGGATGGTGCCATATTACTTTGATTTCTGTTAGTAATGTTCCTACGTTTGCCTTTTGCCATCTGGTTACCTCTGATGTTAGTTGGTCCTGCTGTCACTGGCTGTTGGTTGGACCTCCTGTGAGCCTGCAAAGCTATTTCTGGCCCCCCTGGATTACCGGGATTCCCCTGGCACCGATTTCTGGGGCCTGCCCTGCTCCTGAGTGACTTTGGTGCCCTGATGTGCCTTGCCCCAAGTGATGTTATATTGGGGAATCCCTGCACATCCAAAGGCTCAGTGTAGTGGATTCTCGGAGCAGAGGTCGCCAAGGGGAGGCTTGTATGCTCCTGCTCTCTGCGGGTAAGCTTTCTCCCAGAGTGGGGGGTGGGGGGGTCCCTCTGCAGGGCAGAAGTCCCACAGCAGAGCTGGCGCATAGGTGACCACAGACCTGCCCAAGCTGACTGAGACCCAATCGATATTATGCTTGATTGTCTCTGTGTCTGGAGGTTCAAGTTGCCCTGTTGCTGGAGCAAAGATGGTGGAGTACACTCTGCACTCTCTCGGTGCAGATCACTCTGCAGGGCAGATGCCCCAGAGCAGAACTGGCGCCCATAGGACTGCAGCGCTGCCCCGCTCTTGGGCGCAGATGGAAGCCCAACAGGCTGTGTCCCAAGCGATGTTATATTGTCGGGTCCCTGGGTACCTGTATCTTTAGTGCAGTCGATCCCCGGAACAGAGCCTATATTTGCTTATAAATCAAAGTAACCCCAAGTAACTGTGAGCAATTGTATCTTCCAAAGACTATCCAACATGTGCTTTGGCAGTGTGAATTTTCTATTACTGCAACTAGAGTTCTTCTCTAAGAGCTGGGGAGAGAGCTCAGTAGTGAAGAGCACTGGCTACTTCTCCAGAGGACCCCAATTGTATTCTCAGTACACATATGATGGCTCACAGTTTGTTTGTACTTCCAGTTCCTGTGAATCTGATTCTCTCTTCTGGCTTCTTTGTGGAAGAAATTTTTGTCTAATTCCATTTGCAGTTAGGTAATGCAGAACATACAGTGATGATAAACATCAGGAAGAATTTTACTGTTATGACGTTAGTTAACATCCACAACACAGTGCTGTTAGATGTGAGCAGAGCATAAAGCCTGTTTTCATATGTGTGAGATACAGCAAATACCAATGACTCATTACAAGGGCATTTATAATCATCCTTCCAAAATGATGTGTGGTTACTGTAAGAGCTGAGTAAATATTTGCTCTCATTTCCTTTGTCTTCCCCTGAACACAGATACTGCTTCTTACTTGCCCAAACACTGTGTGTGCCCTCCACTAAGGACAGAAAGTCATGAGCTGAACAGCATTAAAAAGCCATGTGTGCATAAAGAAAGGTGTCATAAAGCTCCTGTCTTTGTAGAAATTCAACAATGAACATAAGAAGGACAAAGAGGTGAAAACTCATGGATCAATGTGTGTGTGAATGTGTGTTTGTGTGCATGTACATGCCATGTGTATATATGTACATTTGATATCTGATACGGTTTGAATATGTCCTTCTAAAAGTCAGATGTTATAGGTGTATTGGAATTAGAAGGGGAGAGCCTTTGGAGGTGATCAGCTCATGAGCATTCCTTCCTAATAAATGTGGTTAAAGGCTTTAAGGGCCTCACACTTTGACTAGCTCATCCTTCTGCCTTCTATTCTGTGAAGACACAGAGCCCCTCCCTGACTTATGCAGCCCTTACTATACAACTCAGCTGTTCTAGAACATCCTATCTTCCAGAACTGAGATAAGCACATTTCTATCCCTTATGAACTCCTCAGCCTCAGACAGTCATAAACAAGATGAAAGAGAGAACATTGGTGCCCAACATACCTGATAATCTTCACACTCAACTGGAAGACACTTTCACTTTGTTCCATTAGAAACACAGAGAATATAACCTGGGCACTACATTGAAGATGTCTTAACATTATTGAATTTTCCAAACTTCACAAACCAAACTTAAATATGAGGGATTTTTCTACTGCAGATGCTGATACATATAAAAGCATAATTCAGAAAGGTGTTGGGTAATTGAGAAAAATGCTTTGTTTATTACAGACCATAATAGCCTGAGGCAATGTACTCCTGAGTGCTAAGGGGAAAAGTGTTCTTTGAAGTAGAGGGAAGTAGATGGAAGTAGATGCAGATAGATGCCTTTCCAAAGAATTTATTCTGTGTTACTACTATCACTAAAGTTGTAAACAAAATGTGGAGCTCAAAAACATTTGTTAAAACCATCTATGGGCATATGGACAGAAGAAAAAATACTATGGTATCTTTTGTAAAGTAAACAGGGATTGATCTCTAATCTTAGTTTATAGAGCAATGGCTTATGGAATTTTTGGGGGAGGGGGGAACCAGGAAAGGGACAACATTTGAATAAAGAATATAACTAATAAAAAAAACCAAAGAAGATTGAACAAGAGACATTCTAAAAGACACAGATTATCAAGCTTGTAGCACAAACACAGCTCTTAGGATAAGAATTCAGACCAATTTATTTTGTAGATGGATGTGCGTCGAGACAATCCACCATTGACTGTGAAGGTCCCTGTACAAGCTTGTTGTACACTCCAAAAATGGTAAGCACTGGCCACTCTTTTCCTGCCCATTTCCCAGAGTTTGCTTTGACCCAAGCAAATGATGTGGCATGTTCTCCCAAGAGCAACCTGCTTCCATGTAGTGTAAAAGCTGTGACTCTACCAAGCCTAGCTTTTTTTTGGGACAGAGCCTGCATGCCTTTAGGTTTCCCTCATGGGTCTTACATAGCCCTTGAATTGTAACCAGATAAAATAGTAGGTGTTTGAAGACCATTAGTGAAACAGACCTGATGTTTGTTTTCTGATTGATTTTAAACAGAGAAAATAAAAGGAATAACTGCTCCTTTTTTCTTTCTATTTTTTCATTTCAAAGTTTCTACCAGTGTATCTGTGATGGACACCAAAGAGACATGTGTTTGCATAGCTGACAAAGCTGCTTTTGACTGCTGGTGGTTCTGTTCCTTTGACATTACACACTTTTATGTGTTAATGCTCTTTGACAAAATGCTCTGATTCCTAGTGCCAAAGTTTCCTTTCAGTATATATAACTGAACACTCATCCATCGTTGCTCTTTTTTTTTTTGGGTGAAGAGCCCATTCTTTGCAAGTCATCAATATTGTCCCTTAGGCATTTTATCTTTGCTCAATTGTTAAAGAATGGTCGCTTTTTTTCATGGTTTTTCTATTTGTGTCTAATGCACATTTTAACATGATAGACATAATGCACAGTTTTATGGGAAAGTCAATCTTGTAGGAGTTGTTTTTCAGATCTTCAATAAATTTTTTGCTTTAAATTTTAAAAAAAATAGTAGGTATCCAGGTAAATGTGAATTACAGATAAACTGTGATTTTTTTTTAAATTTATTTTTATTTTTTAATGAGAGTGTGCTTCAAATATCACATGGCATTTACCAATAATGAGAAAAAACTTAGCTAAAATTCACATTTAACCAGGTCTCCTGAACTTTTATCCATGGACTATCTAAAGTATAGATATAAGGAAACAATTTGAATAATAGATTTTGACAGTACTGTGATTAATATCAAAATCCTTTGACTCTGACACAGCATTTAAACACTTACCAGGGAAGGTTTACCTCCAAATCAAAACCAAAATAGTGTATTCACCAAAATATAGCTGTAGAGGGCTTTAAAGTTGATGAGAAGCAACTCTGCCTGGCTCTCTTTCACTGCCTTGCAAGCAGGAGCATTATCTTGTTCTAAGTTTTCATGGATATTTCTGGTGAAAATAGCCTTGGTGGGTAGAGCACACCCATCTAGTGATTCTCAACCTTCCTAATTCTATGACCCTTTAATACAGTTCCTCATGGGATAGTGATACCTAATGATAAAATTTTCATTAATATTTTATAACTGTGATTTTGCTACTGTTATGAATTATAATATACATATTTGATATGTAGGATATCTGATATAATACTCCTACGGAAGGGTCATTTGACCCCCAAAGGGTCATGACCACAGGTTGAGAACTAGTGATATAGAATAAAGACCAGATTTGTTTACTGTTCAGTGTAATAAAGATAATGTCTACCTTTATTATAACATTCAGATAGGCTTTTTGAATCCTACATATTTAAATCTTCCAAGTGTGATATCTCTCTGCTATAATGTGACTTGTACACAGATTCCATCTGGCCCTTTTATTGTTACCAAAAAGAAAATAGCCCTTGATAAAATGATATAAACACTCCTATATCTGATACTACTGTAGGTGAAACTTGGCCTCATGTCTCAAACAAAAAATAAATGTATATTTTTTCTTATCCTTACTAACACTCATGAAATTGGGGTGGCTCAATTTATTATTTGCAGCTATATATTACAACTGATTTATATCTCCTGAGAATTTTGATACTGATGTGTTATTTTCCATAATCTTAATACATATTTTGATTCTGGAGCATTTCTACAGTGTCCAAGCAAAACTTTTCTCATTAATGGGATGGCAGCCATTCCAAGGGGCTAGCGATGTCCACTGTCTTCATTACCTTTATTGCAATGACCAAACAACATGACCAAAGAAACTGGATGAGGAAAAAGTTTTACTTGGCTGACTGGTGCAGAATTTCATAATGGGAAGGCAAAGCGGAAACTAAGCCAAGACCATGGAGCTATACTTACTACTTACTTGTTTGTTCTTTCTGGCTCACTCAGCTAGCTTTCTTAGACACCCCAGGAACACCTGCCCAGTTATGACAAGACCCTCAGTGACCTAGACCCTCCTCTGTCAACTAACAATCAAGAAAATGCCCCATAGATTTGCCTATGGGTAATCAAAGTGCCTTATCCCCTTTGAATCTAGCCTGTGTGGTTGACAAAAAAGAAAAAAAAAGTACCAAGACAAAAACAAAAACAAAAAAAGCAAAACTAATCAGGACATTTACTTTGGAGTCCTGCTCCTTTATCTTCCCTAAGTAATGCTAAAATGCCTTGTACTTCCCCCGCCTGAGCATGTATCACATTGTAATTTCCTATTTGTACAAGTTCACTATACGCAAAGGATGCTACAGTCCAGGCTGGCACAGAACCCATGTTTCTGCCTTGACCTTCTGAATCCTAGGATTATATCTGTTCTCCTCCATACCTGGTGTTACCTAATGTTTTACCCATCAGACATTAAATTCCATGGAGAGAGATATTAAAGTTGAATATGCCTGCATCATTTAGAATTTCTTATCTCCTGATGAAATGTCTGACAGAAGCACTTTAAGAAGGTAATTTGCTCTCGCTGTTTAGGAGGACAGTTTCATCAGGCTGGATGAAGCAGCTCGGCTTATGGCAGTGGGAGACCTAACCAGTCACCACGGCTCTACTTGCTTCCTAACCCAAGAGTCCACAACACCCCCAAACTGTGTCACCATCTAAGGACCAACTGTTCAAACATGAGGCTTTAGGAACATTTCACATCCAAAGCACAAAAATGACCTAGGAAAAATAATTGTATAAAATAAACCTGTAAAGGATAGTTATTGAAAAGAGAGTTGGGAAAACTGTAGGAAAAATAATTTCTTTCTGATACATTTGGCTGATGTTTAGGAGTGAAGACCGGGCATGACGATGCAGTCCTGGCTGGCCTGGAACTCAATTTGTAGAACAAGTTGGCCTCAAAGTTGCAGACCTGCCTGCCTTCAGCTTGTATTTTTCAAATAAAAGGTTTCTGAATACTATTACATGTAGTGGTGTGTTGGAAGGTATGTTAAGTGAAAGGATTGAGTCCCACTGGTTTCTTTTGTTATTCTCCTTTTTTCCAAGACGGTTCGTTTAATTTGAGATTTGTTAAGATAGCATTTCTGTTCTCGAGTTTCTCTTAAGCACTAATTTCAGTGAAGATAAATTATCTATAGAAGTGGAGTTAAGGCATAGCTAGGAGCACGTTAAGGAGAGGGCTGAGTGAAAGTCTAGTGGATGGGTACAAGCAATGAAACCGAGATTTGCAGGTGCCATGGCCTCAATTGTGACTCTAATATCCACACATAGAAGCTCTAACACCCCAGTGGGGTGATCAGACTAATTGGAGATAGAACTTTTTCAAGATGATTATGGTTAAACTGGACCATTGGCTGGGCCCAAATACCGCAGCACTGGTGACTGTACAGAGATACAGTCACCTGTGTTATGCAAGGAACAGCTACATGAGGCCTTACTTAAGGAAAACCACCTCATATTTCTTTCACCAGAATTCACACTGAACTAAAGCTTAGTCTTGAGCATCTAGACTCCAGAACTGTAACAATGTAAACAGACAACAATGCTCATACCATGAAGTCTGGGGTACTTTGCCATGACAGTAAATAGATGATGACTCCAGCAAGGAGCTCAGGAACTTCACCTAAGTTTTTTTTTCATGAGGAAAATAATTATTATTATGACAGGTAGACTCAAGTAGACCTGGCTATTAAAATATAGGGATGGTTATACTTAAGGTAAAAGATACAACCAAAAATTCTGTCTCGGAGCAGAATGAGATTAACTTAGCTCACGGTTTTAGAGGTATTCACCATCATGGCGAAAGACAGTGGCTAGGCAGAGGAGTTCTGATGATGGTAGGAGAGGGAACTGAGTAGGCATTTAGCTTACTTGCTCCTTTTTTCTCCCAGCTAAAGAAAGCATACCACCCACAGTCTGGGTGTGTCCTCCTTCTCCAGTTAACTCTGCAGAACTGCCTTTACAAGCATACCTCTGATTTGCTTAACCAATCTCCTAGGGGATTTTAAATCAAGTCAAATTGACAGCGAAGATGAACAGTCAGAGTAACTAACTCACTGTGAATCCAGGGAGAAAAGCCTTCCCTCTCCTGAGACTTACGAGCCACTAGTGAAAAGTCTTTTATATACCTTTAGCTAACGTATGCTCTTACATGTTACAGACGATTCACAGAATAGTCATTTTGTGTACTTGGAAAATGATGACATTTCTTTTTACACCTGTAAGAATGTGTGATGCTCTTTCCCATGTACATGGCTGTTTATACTCAGAGAAGATACATAATATGTTCAGAATACGATATAATCATGTGTGCAGATAAGACACATGGCTGTTAATACTCAGAGAACAGAAATAATGTGCTCAGAATACAGTAAAATCATGGGTGCCACTCAGAGTAATTGCACTAGGCCGTTTTCCCTTGTCAGCTTCACTGCCTGCTTTTCATTCTCCAAAGCTCACTGCTGGAATTTGCTCAACTCTCTCTTATTCCCACCTAAAGAGAACTCCACTCATCCACTCCTGGGCACATGGCATCTCTTCCTATTGATCTTTGCTGCATTTTAATTTGCACTGATAATTAGTTTTGTTTTTCAGCTATGACTTTTTCCAGGGCAGAGTCTCCTTCATGCATACCTGAATGCACAATATGCCTGCCAAATGTGGTTATTTTTCCAAAACTATCCCTCCCACTGTTCTTTTCCCTTCTCTTCTTCTGCTTGCTTTCTTTGGTTAATTTTATCTCACAAATTTCATTCCAGTAGATTTACAAATTTAAATTATTAATATCTGACATATTGAAGAATCTACATTTGTAAATTTTAAGAACCTATAAAGAATTACAATAGATAGGACCTATAAAAAATATACAAGATTTGCCTATATGCTAAAAGTTAACATTTTAATTTCCTCGAGATTTATTACATAGTCTTGTTCAGTATAAAATTCTAAATAAAACATATTTATTTTAGTAAACCAAATCTAGTGTTCCAAAAATTGTTTTTCACTATTAATTCAATAACTGAGATTAACATAGTATGGGAAAATTAAATTTGAATAAGAAGAATTATCCATTTTCAAAGTACTTATTTAACATATGAAGACAAAATACAATGTTGAGTACCTGGAAAAGATGTGTATTATACATTTATTGGTGAAAATTCTTCAATAGCAAAGCAAATACATAAAACTCAATTTCAACTTCTCTTTTAAAGCTCCATAAGAAAATGTTTAAATTTAATTGTTAATAGGAAGGGGATTTTTATTTCAGGGCCTAAGAGAAATAGATCCAATAGAACATGATGTGATATGACGAACTGCCTCAGATATCTGTGGAGAGTGACAAGTGTCTCACCTGACATAGGAGCTGGAGACCCAGTACAGTGGGCAGTATGGTTCTGAGAAACAGAGCTTACTAATAATAGAACAGGATAACTAATAACAACCCTGGGAGATGGGATCCAACATTATAAGCAATTTTATCCTGAAAATGGGTTGTCAGTGTAAAGCTATTTTCTGTTAATCATTTTTGCTTACTCAGAAGCAAAACTGAGCCTCACAGTCATTTACACAACATAGCTCTGATGGGCATGTCTACATTTCCCCAGCATCATCAATAGATACAAATACTGCTGACACTACTTTAAATTTTATAGCAATAGACAGTTATGAGGTTTGTTTCCTATTTTTGAAAAATAGTATTTTAATAGTCATTAAGTGTTTAGTTTGTGTCAGATTTCTACTCATTACTTAATGAGCATTCAGAACCTATTGATTCTAAAATATTTAATTTTTCTTAATTGAAACCTTAAATCTGTACTCTCTTACAATTATGTAAAGTTATATAAACAACAAAGAGGGATGGTGTATGCTTATAACCCCTGAACTTAGCAAGCTGAAGAAGGAAAAATGTGAGTTCAAGGCCAGCCTGGGCCACATAGAGTGAGGCTAAGGCAGTCAGGGCTGCAGAGCAAGATCTTAGGACAGAAACAAGCTAGTGTAAGATGAAATAAACAAAAAGATTACCAGACTTATGGTGCACTGCTCTCCCTCTCAATAACACAATTGATGGCAAGTTATACAGTGTCACTTGTTCATAACCAAGTGGCTTCCAGAATAACGTGCTGATGAAATTTAGAATTAGGTCACCTAGCAAAGAGCAGCAATCCCAATTTTCATCCTTTCATTACATTGTTTATTGGATTGGTTTTTGTTTCAGTTTTTTCCAGACAAATTCTAGTTACCTAGACTGGCTTTCTGTGTATAGCACAAGCTTTTCAAACACATAGAGATCCTCCTGCTTAACACTCCTAAGTGTGTATAATAATATGTATTAGAATATATATATATTCTAATTAGTCAAAAAATTATAATTAAAAAGTCAAACACTGTAAGTAAATTTCTTAAGATGTTGGTTGCAAATGTACAAAAATAAATTTGGAGCCATGAATTTCCATTAATTAAAAAAAGGGCATAGAGAAATATTCAAAACACAAGTCACTGAATAAAATGAGTAGTTTAAGTGTGAATGTCACATGATAACATCAATTACTTCTTGAAAGTTGTACATATTGTACATACACAAAAGTACATTAGGTACATGTTATACATATACAAGGCACATACCATCAGTGACTTTCATTAGTGCTATTCCACTATATTTGCTGTAGTAATATATTACTAGCAAATATACAGACACTATAAATTCTTTGATAAGCAAGTGGGAAGTCCTTTAGAAATAAAATTAGATAAAGAAAAAGAAGGTTTTTTTTTCTTATAAAACTAAATTGTTGATTTTAAACATACATATAAGAGGTAATAGTCATAAAAATGAATTAAACGTCTAAGAATGCTTTAAGCAAATACAGTGAATTAAAGAGAACATTGATTTTCAATTAACAACAAGCATTCTAAGGTTATTAGTAGAACAATGTCTGACACAATGACAGGGCTACAGGAGCACTAAACACAGAGAGCAGACACACTGGCAACAGAGCTGTGTGCGGAACCCAGGAGCAGCAACAGCATCACGCTATCTGTGAGATGTGAGAGGAGCAGTGGGCAGGACTAACAAGGAGGCAGCGCACAGGAACATGATCAGGATGAAAAGAAATTCTGTAAGGCAAATATAATTTGCACACAAAAGAATTGGAAAGCCCTGTGTGAAGCCAATGTGCATATTAACCAATAGATAAAAAAAATGCTTAGCCTGAGGGAAATCAATCCCACCAATATTGACTGATTGTGAAACAAATGAATGATTACCCACATAGCAAGCATCATTATCTGTTAGGGCTATAATCCCACACAAATCCTAGCACTGCCATCTCACCATATCGCTATTTAAAACAATGGAACTCAATGACCAGTTCAACACACACAAAATGGTGACACAAAGAAGCATACAGGTCTTCCTGAACTACACATTAAAGCTTAGATTCACTAAAACCACAAAAATCTAAGAACTCTACTTAATGGACTTAGTACTTTATTACAATTACTAACCCCCTCCCAAATGTAGTTTATGTTGCTGTTATATAAAAAGTGTGCTTCAGGGAAGGTAGGGTAGTATGGAGATGGATTAATAACACGAAAGACCATTCAAAAAAAGACATATGGAAACATACTAATATAGAAGCTTCCAGATAGATAGATAATAGATGATAGATAGATAGATAGATAGATAGATAGATAGATAGATAGATAGATAGATAGATAGATAGATTGAAAGATTAGATAGATATGAGTTAAATGAGTTCACTCACATATATTTGTGTGTATAAAAATATACATATATGGTCTTCCCTTCTGGCTGCCATTTGCAGCAGGGAACCAGGCCTTCTGTGCTTAGTCCGCCAGGAGAGAGTGATCTACCGGCAGCGATTTCACTTCTGAGTGCGGAGGTGAGATCTCCATCTTCTCTATGGAGGGGTACAGCTAGGAGGGCACAGGACATATGATCAGTGGAGCTGCTGGGACAGGAGTCTTCCCTTCTGGCCACCATTTGCAGCAGGGAGCCAGACAGTTCCACAGCCTTCTGTGCACAGACCCTGCCAGAAGAGAGTTGGTCTCCCAGGAGTACAGACATAGGCTTACAGGCCCATAGGAGGGGCAAGCTCCAGCCAGAGACAACAAGACCAACTAACACCAGAAATAACCAGATGGCGAAAGGCAAGCGCAAGAACCCTACCAACAGAAACCAAGGCTACTTGGCAACATCAGAGCCCAGTTCTCCCACCACAGCAAGTCCCAGATACCCCAACACACTGGAAAAGCAAGAGTGGGATTTAAAATCTCATCACATGATGCTGTTAGAGGACATCAAGAAGGACATAAATAGCTCCCTTAAGGAAATACCGGAGAACATAGGTCAAATGGTAAGAGCCCGTAAAGAGGAAACACAAAAATCCCTGAAAGAAATACAGGAGAGCATGGGTGAACAGGTAGAGGCCCTTAAAGAAGAAACACAAAAATCCCTTAAAGAAATACAGGACGGTTTAGATATCCGGCTATACCACTCCTGGGCATATACCCAGAGACTTTACCTGCATGCAATAAGGACACATGCTCCACTATATTCATAGCAGCCTTATTTATAATAGCCAGAAGCTGGAAAGAACCCAGATGTCCCTCAACGGAGGAATGGACTCAGAAGATGTGGTATATTTACACAATGGAATACTACTCTGCAATTAAAAACAATGAATTCACGAAATTCCTAGGCAAATGGTCAGAACTTGAAAATATCATCCTTAGTGAGGTAACCCAATCACAAAAGATCACACATGGTATGAAGTCACTGATAAGGGGATATTGACCCAGAATCTCAGAATACCCTAGACACAATCAGCATATCAATAGATTTCTAAAAAGATGGAAGGAGAGACCCCTGGTCCTGGAAAGACTGGATGTAGGGGAACGCCAGGACAGAGTAATGAGAGGGGGTTGAACGGAGAAAAGAGGGAGGGAAGGGGGCTTATGGGACTTTCGGGGAGGGAGGAAACGGGAAAGGGGAAGTGATTTGGAATGTAAATTAAAAAAATAAAATAAAATTAAATTAAAAAAAAAAAAAAAAAAGAATTACAGGAGAACACAAACAAACAAGTGAAGGAACTGAACAAAACCATCCAGGATCTAAAAATGGAAGTAGAAACAATAAAAAAGTCACAAAGTGAGACATCTCTGGGGATAGAAAATCTTGGAAAGAATTCAGGAGTCATAGATGCAAGCATCAACAACAGAACACAAGAGATAGAAGAAAGAATCTCAGGGGCTGAAGATACCATAGAAAACATTGACTCAACAGTTAAAGAAAATGCAAAATGCAAAAAGCTCCTGAGCCAAAACATCCAGGAAATCCAGGACACAATGAGAAGATCAAACCTAAGGATTATAGGTATAGAAGAGAGTGAAGATTTCCAACTTAAAGGGCCAGTAAATATCTTCAACAAAATTATAGAAGAAAACTTCCCTAACCTAAAGAAAGAGATGTCCATGAACATACAAGAAGCCTACAAAACTCTAAACAGACTGGACCAGACCAGAAAGTCCTCCTGGCACATAATAATCAAAACACCAAACATAGTAAATGAAGAAAGAATAATAAAAGCAGTAAGGGGAAAAGGTCAAGTAACCTATAAAGGCAGGCCTATCAGAATTACACCAGACTTCTCACCTGAGACAACGAAAGCTAGAAGATGCTGGGCAGATCTCATACAGACCCTAAGAGAATACAAATGCCAGCCCAAACTACTATACCCAGCAAAACTTTCAATTACCATAGCTGGAGAAAACAAGATATTCCATGATTAAACCAAATTTACACAATATCTTTCCATAAATCCAGCCCTACAAAGGATAATAGATGGAAAACGCCAACACGAGGAGGGAAACTACACCCTAGAAAAAGCAAGAAAGTAATCTTTTTCCAACAAACCCAAAAGAGAGTAACCACACAAACATAAAAAGATCATCAAAAATAACAGGAAGCAACAGTCACTATTCCTTAATATCTCATAACATCAATGGACTCAATTCCCCAACAAAAAACGTAGTCTAACAGAAATATTTTTCATGTGAATCTTCAATTTTATCAGGAAATGTTTGTGATTCCTCTTTAACTTAATAATGTTTTTATATCTACCATTTTAACTGTAGTATTTTCCATGATAATCTTTAATTTTAACATTTTTCTATATATTTCTTCAATTTTATCGGAAATATTTTCCATGTAAATCTTCAATTTTGTCAGAAAATGTTAATAATTCCACTTTCAATCAATTTAGGAATTTTTTTTAAAGATTTATTTATTATAATGATTTATTATTATATGTAAGTACACTGTAGCTGTCTTCAGACACACCAGAAGAGGGCGTCAGATCCCATTACAGATGGTTGTAAGCCACCATGCGGTTGCTGAGAATTGAACTCAGGACCTCTGGAAGAGCAGTCCATGCTCTTAACCACTGAGCCATCTCTCCAGCCCCAGGAATATTTTTATGCCTATCATTTTATCGGTATAATTGTCCACGATAATCTTCAATTTTAACATTTTTCTATATATTTCTTCAATTTTATCAGAAATATTTTCCATGTAAATCTTCAAATTTATCAGACAATGTCATATCTGTATAATTTTTCATGAAGTAGTTTTAACATGTTTTTCTATATATTTCTTGAGTTTTATCAGAAATATTTTCCTTGTAGATCTTCAATTTTATCAGAGAATCTTTATAATTCCACTTTCAATCAACTTAGGAATATTTTTATGCCTACCATTTTAGCTGTATAAATTTTCCATGAAATAGTCAATCTTAACATGTTTTTCTATATATTTCTTCAATTTTATCAGAGATATTTTCCATGTATATTTACACAATGGAATACTACTCAGCAATTAAAAACAATGAATTCATGAAATTCTTAGGTAAATGAGGAGCAGGGGGAGGGAAGAGGGCTTATGGGACTTTCGGGGATGAGGAAACCGGGAAAGGGGAAATCATTTGGAATGTAAATAAGGAATATAGAAAATAAAAAAAATAATAAAAAAGCAAAAAAAATACATATACATGTACACATATACATACATACATACATACATGCATGCATACATAAACACACATAGATAAGTTACAATAGAGATACCCCATTATAGAAAGACAATGTCACTAATAGACACTAGGCGCAGACAAATAAAAAGCCCAGTGTAGGAATGATATAAAGCAAGTTTGCATAGACTCATATAAACAACACAAAGTCTTTGTATTGCTCTTGGTTATCCTTATCCTCCAGAACCTAAAAGTAAGATCCTGAAACTGAAAATATTACATACTTGAGTAAAAGCACAGGGCAGAGACAAAGCTGGTAAGAACCTAGATAAGACCTAAAAGACCGTATAATACTTACATCTACAGGAAACATAAAGAATACACCTTCTCCCCCTCCCCAAGGCTCAAGAATCATGCAGAAGAGGGGACAGAAAGACTGTAAAAGCCAAAAGTTGTAGATAAATACAAGGAAACACTATCTTGTCAAGAAGCTTTATACCACTGGTTAACTTTCATAGTGCCGAAAGATGCTATGCTAGCAGAAGAGATGATGATCAATCATACTCAGCCAGGAATCCTGCAAATAATAATAGTGACTGACCTAGCAACACATACCAACTGGTGCAATAGGTACATACTCATTGTGAGAGTAACCAAACACTTTCTGATTAGATTTAAGTCCTACTTCATAGAAAGAAACCGATAACTGGTACCTTTATTGGACTAAGAACCAAGACTTAAGTAGGTTGAACAGCACAGGACTGAATATATTACTATCTTTCTACTAAATATACACAGAACTAAACCTATTTCTAATGACTTCGTATATTCATAGATAAAGGCATCTCTAGCTGGGCAATGGTGGCACATGCCTTTAATCCCAGCACTTGGAAGGCAGAGACAGGTGGATTTCTGAGTTCGAGGCCAGCCTGGTCTACAGAGTGAGTTCCAGGACAGCCAGGGCTACACAGAGAAACCCCGTCTTGAAAATCCAAAAAAAAAAAAAAAAAAAAGGCATCTCATAACCCTCGCTATCAAATGTCACCCAACAGTTGTATCACCTTCCAGTTGTATATGGTGGTCAGCACCATGATACATAACTGGCCATAGTGCAGAAAATAAAAGACCACGTAATATTTACATCTACAGGGGACATAAAGACTACACCATCCCTCCCAAGGCTCAGGGAGAAGAGGAGACAAAAAGCCTGCAAAAAACAAAAGTTGTAGATTCTTACAAGGAAACACTATCTCGTGAACACAGGAGGGCTGCTGCACCTCTGAATTTACAGTAGTTGTGGTGGTATCCAGAAAAATCTATGGCAAGGCCAAGCCAGAACAAATAGCACCTGGAGAGGGAAGCTGGGCAGAAAATCCCGCCCCTAGCTGTGAAACTATTGGCACAAATTGGCTAAGGTAAGGAAGAGAAGATGTTCTCTAACAGCATAGCCCCTGGTAAATCAATCATATCCCAGTGAAAGACCACACATTTACAAGTATTTGGGCATCAGAAATTGGTCTTGAAAAGTCTTTAAAATAGATAAAAAGACACAAAGTTGGGTGTAAAGAGTTAGGGTAAAGAGTAAATCTGTGAAGAGTTATGGAAAGGAGGGAATTGATCAAAACTCTCCAAGAACTTATAGCAATATTAAAAATTAAGAAAAACTATTTTCAAAATGTCTGCTTCAACTGGATACATGAAACAATTTTAACTGTTGTCTTAATCCTATGTTTTTTGTTTGTTTTTTTTGTGTAAATATAGCGCATTTCCTTTATTTATCCTTTGATGAGGGACATCCAGGTTGTTTCCAGTTTCTGACTATTATGAATAAAGTCACTATAAACATAGTTGAGCAAATGTCTTTGTGGTAGGATGGAACATCCTTTGGGTATATGCTCAAGAATGTATAGCTGGATCTGGAGGTTTATCAATTCGCAGTTTTCTGAGGAACTGCCTCATTGATAGATTTCTATAGTGGCTGGATGTAATCTCCCTCCCACCAGAAGAGTTCCCCTTGTTCCACATCCTCACCAGCATGAGCTATCAGCTGTGTTTTTGATCTTAGACATTCTAGCAGATATAAGATAGAATATGAAAGTAGTTTTGATTCGCATTTCTTTGATGGCTAAGCATGTTGAATAATTCTTAGTGTTTCTAGGTCATTTGAGATTCCTCTGTTGAGAATTCTTTTTTTTTCTCAGTTTTTTTTTTTTTTATTTATGGACCTCATTAAATTACAAAGTTTTTGTAAGGCAAAAGACACTGTCAAAAAGACAAAGCGCCAACCAACTAACTGGGAAATGATCTTTACCAACCCTACATCCGACAGAGGGCTAATATCCAATATATACAAAGAACTCAAGAAGTTAAACTCCAGAGAGCCAAGAAACCCTATTAAAAAATGGGGTACAGAGCTACACAAAGAGTCCTCACCTGAAGAATATCTAATGTCTGAGAAGCACCTAAAGAGATGTTCATCATCCTTAGTCATTAGGGAAATGCAAATCAAAACAACCCTGAGATTCCATCTCACACCAGTCAGAATGGCTAAGATCAAAAACACAGGAGACAGCAGTTGTTGGCGAGGATGTGGAGAAAGAGGAACACTCCTCCACTGCTGGTGGAATTGCAAGCTGGTACAACCACTCTGGAAAGCAGTCTGGCGGTTCCTCAGAAAACTGGGTATGACACTCCTGGAGGATCCGGCTATACCACTCCTGGGCATATACCCAGAGACTTTACCTGCATGCAATAAGGACACATGCTCCACTATGTTCATAGCAGCCTTACTTATAATAGCCAGAAGCTGGAAAGAACCCAGATGTCCCTCAACGGAGGAATGGATTCAGAAGATGTGGTATATCTACACAATGGAATACTACTCTGCAATTAAAAACAATGAATTCACGAAATTCCTAGGCAAATGGTCAGAACTTGAAAATATCATCCTTAGTGAGGTAACCCAATCACAAAAGAACACACATGGTATGCAGTCACTGATAAGGGGATATTAACCCAGAATCTCGGAATACCCTAGACACAATTCGCATATCAATAGATTTCTAAGAAGATGGAAGGAGAGACCTCTGGTCCTGGAAAGACTGGATGTAGGGGAACGCCAGGACAGAGAAATGAGAGGGGGTTGAATGGAAAAAAGAGGGAGGGAAGGGGGCTTATGGGACTTTCGGGGAGGGAGGAAACGGGAAAGGGGAAATGACTTGGAATCCTATGTTTTATAAAGCGCTATACTATGATATAATAAGAAAGAAATTAATCCAATTTTTAAACAACATTAATTACTATAAAATATATTTAAGTATGTCTCTGTTGGTCTAATGTTTTATTTTTCAATTGTTTTCATTTAACAGGTTATTATTTAAGTATACATTTAAACTGCAATTGCATTTGATACACATTTTAGAACATTAACATGAAATCTGTATTAGAAAGAAATTAGATGCTTCAAAAACAGATGTTAGCTTTCTCCATTAAATTAGTGGACTGACAACAGAAATATCAAATTAAGTATATGATAATAGAGATTTAAGAGAATATTCAGCTGAAGAAATTATTCAAAATCAAAATGGCTTGCCTTTTCTGTGATGAGTACTTAAGCGCACATACAGGTGCAAATGAAAGATTGAAAACCAAGCAACATGTACAAGTGTGACAGACTGAATAGTGTGTATGAAAGAGTAAGTGACGCACTTTTGAGACCGACCATATAGTAATAATAATTATAGAGAACAATGAAAACATCTAGGAGTTCATGACTGAATAAAGGCAAAACATCATTTAGATCACAGCCATGATTCATTTAAAATATCCCAAAAGAGTAGCAATACATGTATAAACTTATACAGAGATCATCCCAAAAATCCAAACTATTTCTCAATTTTTAAGGTTGATTTTCTATTTTAGTTGAGAATATAGGTCTTACTAATCCTGACCATTAAAACGAGAGGAAACGACTCCAGAGACGCCATTTTGGATGATGATCTCTTTGATGAGATATCAATAATATTGCTAAGAATCAAATTAAAAATAAGAAATCATTTATAGTAATTCAAGGAACGTAAGTTGCTGACATTCCATCATCACTGTGAGGACATATTCCTGAGCTACTGGAACATATTTACCAAGTGAACTGGGTAATGCTCACAAACTATAGCCATTCTGATGTAAAAATGAATGTCTTTGGCAAATAATTAAATATACTCAGATATGTAGCGAATTCAAAATATACAATTACATCATTTATAATTCCTGAAAGATAAAAACTGCAAAACATTTGTCTTTACAGAATCTTCAGGTTGAGTGAATTAAAAAAAAACTTATATTTGAAAAATAATTTTGAATTTCTAAAAACACCTTATCCTTAGTGAGGAGTGTTGAAGCAATCTGAAGCAAAGTTTCTGCACACCAAATGCTCTCACAGACACCACAATAAGGGAGACGAGGCAGAGAATGTGCCCTGGTCCAGCAGGAATCTTTTTGTTAGATTGTACTAGGTTGGGTGAGTTGCCAGAATAAGATAAATGGAGCTGGGCTGTGCCATTAACCTGTGACATTTCTGACAGTGCACGGCTGTGTGCAGTGAGAAAGTTGACTTTTTTCTTTGCTATCTTTCAACTTATAATAGAAATAAAAAAAGATAGGTGAAATGTTCTCATGAGAGACAGTAACAAATCAGGATGCCTACCTTGAATAATAGACGTTTTCCTACCATATGAAGAATAGATTCTCTATCAGGAAGCCTTAATAAGGAATGTTATATAAATCAATCTATCTAAAAGAGATGAACATGAAAATATTTTTATATTCACATGGATAATTATGAACAACAAAACCTCTTCACTGAAATTACGACTTGTTCTTTAACCCATAAGTAAAATTAATTCATCCTACTTTTTGTGAAAATAAAATTAAGCCATTCTTAAAATAATTAAGATTTTTAACATACAGAGCAATAATAGCATTTATTTTTTTGTATTTTTATTTATTTATTTTTAATTTTTTATTAGATATATTCTTTATTTACATTTAAATGACTTCCTCTTTCCTGGTTTTTAAATTTATCAAATGTTACCAAAATTTTATCATACACTTTGCATTGTTTAGTTTTTCTACTGGCATAAAGAAAGCAGAATAATCAGGTAAAAGCTATCATTTCACAAAATAGAGTAGCATGACATTTTCTGGAAAATGATACTCAATGGGATCATGAGTTCTTGCTGAAGATGTTCACTGTTTATTTGAGAGAGAAATGCAATTGCTGATGTTATTCCTTGCTCTTCATGTGTCAATAAAATGACTTCTCGTGATCCCAAATCCTTTCTCATAAATACAATATAAATGTGCACAAAATTCATCCTTTAAGGACTATACTATAACACATTTATTGAGCCATAATAACCAGGGTCTGTGATAAAGCTGTGATCAATGTGTATCAGCAAAATTGATGGATAAGTGAGTGTGCTGCAGGGTAAGAAAAAGAAGAGACAATAGGATGAGGGCCTCGAGGGCCACATGTGGCCATAGGTAGGAGAGGATGTTAACACAGGACCAGCCCCTATATCTACAGCACAGTGAGGAAGCATGGAGCCTGGAGGGCAACGTTTCTATTCTATAACTGACAACAGTATGGGTCATCACGACAGGGATGAGGGATGCCACTGTTGGAGAAATGCTGCTGGGTAAGGAAGAGGGAAGGAGTTCAGACCTCCAGTATCCACAGAAAAAGGCAGACACAGCAGCATGTGCATGCCTATAACCAGCACTGGAGACTGGAGAGGTACAGCTAGGTCAGTGCTGTGGTTGGCAAGCCAGCCAGCCTCACCTAATCAGTAAGCCAGTGAAAGAACCTGCCTCAAAAAAGAAGATGGCTGGCTCCCAGTGAACAACCAACAACCGGGAGATTGATCTCAGGCCTCCATAAGCATGGGGACAATTTCATTCACTCACCTACAGGTACACAAACACACACGCACACGCAATATATACACACACGCACGTGCGCAATTATGTACAGACTGACCCATGAAAACAGGCGTAATCATTTGCTCACACATTTTTTTCATCTCAATTTGTTAAATTTATACTATAAGTCAAGAATTGCCTCAGTCCAGGCAGTGGTGGCGCACGCCTTTAATCCCAGCACTTGGGAGGCAGAGGCAGGTGGATTTCTGAGTTCGAGGCCAGCCTGGTCTAGAGAGTGAGTTCCAGCACAGCCAGGGCTACAGAGAGAAACCCTGTCTCCAAAAAAAAAAAAAAAAAAGAATTGCCTCAGTCATATTTAAGAAATCCATAGATATTAATGGGAGGGCATGTAGATATGCAGACAGCTTAGTAGAAAGAGTTATTTTCCCCAGCACTAGAAAATATAAACCTTATACACATATGTCAGTTATTTTAGTTTCTTGATTCATAAATTCTTATAATAATACAGTAATTAAATCAATATAAAGCAAAAGAAGAAACACCACTGGATGTGTAAGATACTGATATTTTTAAGTTTTGAATTTTTTTATTTTACATATTCTACTAAGGTTTCTTTTTGCTGATTTAATTCCAAATATAACCCAAAGGAAAAAATATGTTTCAAACACAATCTCTCAAAAGATAATCTAAGCATACAGTTTCATTTTGATGTGACAACTGTAGTGGAAGATTTAGAAACTCATGTGAAAATAAACTTTTAGATAAAATTCTCTTGTTTATAAATGAAACATATAAAAGTTTAAAAATAAATCTGGTTCACTCTAAGGACTTTAAAAGCCTCAAAGAATCATTGTTAAACACTTTGACAGTTGGTAAAATTGCTGAATCAAACATATGTTATATTTAAAAGAATGTAGCATATAAAACCATGTTATATTTAAAAGAATAAAAGCATATAAATCCATACACTATTTAACAGTACAAAATATAAAGATTACTATAATATTTTAGGGGTTTATTAATGATAGCAAACCTAGGAATATACATAGCTCATTAATTTTACATAAATATATGTATCAAAAGATATATTTATATACCAACATATTAATATATACAATGATAAATTTCCAAGTGTATAGTCAGATATAAAAATTATACACTAATAATAATGGTAAAAGTATGGTAAAAATGAAACCGTTGGCTACTTGGCACTAACTTTATGACAGGATGTCTTTGTTTACATATATGAACTCATTCAAGTTTTGGAACCGCCACACAAGATAGATTGAGTTTGCTACCCTGTTAATTACGCAACACAAGACATGTAAACATCCTGGCTAGTGAGGTCACGTGTCTTAGAGGACGGCCTGCTACAGCCACTTTTCTAAATCTGTATAATTTATAACTGCGTTTAAAATACTCATTTCTATACATACGGATAAGTGTAGGTCTCACTCTTCATCAAACAAGCTTATTTTTATAGCAGACTAAGACAGTTACCGAAAGCTACAACCTGTCAAGACACAGAACTGACCGCAGGGTGCCCAGCCCCAACTGATAGAGCCATAAGGCAGCTTCTACACCTGCGACTCAGGAACATCACAGAAGAGAAGGCAGAAAGATCGCAAGAGCCAGAAGACTGTGGAGTCGCCCATGAAACTGGGCTTCTGCACGTGACAGGGAAGTGTCACCCATGAAACCCCAGCAATACCAACAAAGGAAATGCCGGTGTGGACGGAGGAAATCTCACAGAGCCCCACCGCAAAAGCAAGAGTTACCAAAAATCAACAGCTGCAGAGGGAATGCCTTTTCGTCTTTCTCCGGAATGGGCCGCTTAATTGGTTACTATTTCTAAAGCGCCTAGATTCTACTTAGTTAAAACTAATTATTATAAAAAAAAAAAGCTTCAATTGTTCTATTACCTTTATCCTGGTGAAAAGGTTATTCCCAGTATACTGAAAAGTAATTCCTGTTATACATAAATCCCAAGCAAGCCCTGCCACAGGGTCACTTCCTGAGCCCAGGGATCCTCCTGCTGGGTCTCTGCTGCTTCTGTCTCTGCTCAGCCCTTTCAAAGGATGAAAGGAGCAGGGTAAAGCTCACTGTAGAGCGCATACATAGCGTCTGTGAGGGAGGTCCAGCCAGATTCCATACCTAGGACCCAAACAAATGTGTGGGTAAAGACGGAGAGCCAAATGGTCTAATCCTTGACGATGAAAGTACCTGCTAGTCTCCTACAAAAGTCAGCCACAGGGTTTATTGTTCTCCATGCAGAATCTTGCTTTGCTTACACAAATTAAACTGTGAGGATTTGAAGTTTTTGAGATCCATTTACTTCGTGAAAGCTAATTCATCAAAAAGTAGTATTTTTTTAAAGCTTCCAAGGAACAAATTGTGTTTGTACATACTTCAAGGTTATACATAGATGAAGTCAGATTCATTATGAAAAAATAAAAACAATCTAGCACTCTCCCATCCTTTGCCTCTCAGTACTTTCGTTATATTATTTTTTAAAGTAATATTTTTACCTATTCCTTGATAATTCCACACATTATCTTTTGACTATATATATTCCCACCTCCCTCGCTATTATTAAAAGCAAAATATAAAACAAACAAACAAACACCCATGTGGCGACTACCGTTTTATTACCAACCACCCGGGGTGTGGGTGGGGCTCTAGAGTACGGTCCAGATAGCCAGAGACAATCCATGGAAGAAAATGGACTTCCCTTTGCACAGCGGCAATCCAGTGACAGCAGCTTCTTAGTCACATTCCCATCAGATGCTTACTTGAGAATTGGAAGGGAACACTTAATGTTTGTTCTCCATTTTACTATAACTGCTTCACTTCATGAAGGAAATCAATTATACATTACTTTTAAACATTGTATTTTACATGAATCTTAAATAATACATTAACCACAACTAAAACTGTGCCCATAATGAAAAGCAAAAACATAAGATCCGATAAAGGCTCTGTAGGTGCCCATACATTGAACTCCTATTAACATTACTAATAACATTAGTAACACTATGTTCTTACCAAAAGATTATGTGATTATGCAAACCAATATGTACAAATACACTTTAAAATAAATTTATATTTATTCTTTAATTTAAAATAATACTACATACCAAACAACAAAAGAACTAATTACCATAAATTACTTAAACTCTAATAATTACAAGGTTATTTGTTGATTTCTGAAAAATTTAGTACAATCTTTGCAAGTATTTTTAACTATGTAATGCCTCTGACTGGATTATGATTTGATACAGAGAATATTTTCTCATAGTTTACCCATAAGAGATAACATCATTAGAACAGTCAGTGGGTCTCAATAAGGAAAGAATTCTTTCCAGATTAATATTGTTACTGTTGACTTCTTTCAGCTTTCACTAAATTAGCAGCAATGGCATTTAATTTTTTTTCTAGCTCAAGTCTGAAGTATAACTGCATATTTAGTACTCTGTTACCAATTAAAGATTAATAAGAAATCTGGATCAAGAATTTACAAAAGTAGGCTAATTCTTCTGGTCATTTGAAAAGGTGAAAGAGGCTGAGAATTGAATTTCTTTGTGCTATTCATCTTTTAAATCAGCTCTCACTGGTCCTTGCTTATTTAATGGGGAAGACTCAGGCATCCTACTATGACCTTTTGCCCTCACGTATTGACTACCTGATTGATTGACACAAGGTGTTACCACTTAGCCCAGGTTGCCCATGAACTTGTAATGCCCCTCCCTCAGCTTCCTAAGAAAGGAGGATTATAAGCATATACCACTACCCTGGGCTCTCATTTATTTTAAACATCAATATTACTAATGACTATGATTAGCTTTCATGCAGTAAATTAGCTGGAGGTGACATTTAACCAAGTGGGTTGAAAAACAAGCATTTGCAATTCTAACACCTCTGGGCAACTGACTACCCTCATGGGCTCCTTTAATCTTCTGCTTCTTCCTCCTGCCACTGTGCTACAGAGGTCAACAGCCCATGGTCTTTGTCTGAGGTTACCCCAGACTCCTTATATCAGTTTGCTCTCTTGCTCTCTAATCTGCCTATTTAGAGGGAGTTGATTTCCACATAGGCTACAGTCTATTCAAGAACTGTTTGAGGATGATGAGGGATGGAAAAGCCTATGGTGTATGGTCACAAGTCCAAAGCAACAGCAGGACACTAATTTGATTTGTTCCTCCAAAATGGAACAGACTACTTCCGTGTATAGTTGGATCTGCACTAGGCAGAAACAGGAGAGGGTCCAATGATGCAATAAGGTGTCTGGCAGTCTGGCGGTGGCAAATACAGTTCAAAACAGTCCCTCAAATTCAAGTGCCTAGAACAGGGAAAACTGGAGCAAACACGAGACAATAGTAAACTCTAGTAGAGGGATAGCCCATGTTCCTTCCTGAAGGTCGATCAGAGGTTATATTTAGGAATACAAACACACATGTAACAAAGAAAATGAGGCCATGAATGTGAGAGAGAAAAGGAGGTACAGGGGGAGGAAAGGGAAGAGGGAATGGTGTAATTACACCATAAGTTCGAAAACAAAAGTATCAGAAAAGTCAGCATTAAATCTTCAGATTCGGGGTGGGGGTGGGGTGGGGAGGAGCGGTGCTAAAGTGATCGCTGAGATACATAAACAGAAAATGTTATTTTTTGAGGTGAACTTAAAGCAAAAGCTACTTATTAAAAGTCACAGCACATTTCAAAAACATTTTAAAGCCACTTCACTATATAACCAAACATCCTTGCTTCCTCGAAAACAGCAAAGACTTTCCACTGCACCCTGACACCCTAGGCTTGACGTAGGATTCCGCTACAATATACAAACCCGGAAGAACAGCAGTGCCAAGATCCAAAGGCATTTAAGCACAGCTGGGCACACAGAAGTCCTTCAGTGACTGTGTGAGTGATGAAGATAACGTGTGCCAATGCAAAGCAATCTCTCCTGCCTTGCCCTCCTGGAAGGCATACACCGCTTACCATCAGCATTTGCGGACCCTCAAACAGAACTGATGTTTGAGGCACTGATGTTAACAATGAAATGGGAATCTGGCGCGATGAGTCTACGTTTTGATTCAAATACATCACAGCTCCATCCAACTATTGATCCTACCATATATAGTGATCATGGACATATCGTTATTGCTCTGACACTGTGAGACGTAGGACACTATCCTTATTAAAAGTCGTGATATCTACTACACAAACATTCTGGAGATTGAGGATATTTATAGATGTTTATGAACTAGCACCTGGAGCAAAACAAGCAGGACCTTGTTGGTTTGCGCAGTTGGCAATGTTATCGATAGAATGCATTTATTGTAGCAGCATGGCCTTTTAATGAAATGTCAAGATTTAATACTCAAGTTATTTTCGATTAACTTATCTTTACTTAGCTAAATGTTAGAGTCCTTTCCATATTATATACTGAGGGTCACGATGCTGCACATCTGTCAATAAGGCCAGTTTGGCTAATAGTAATCCAGATATGGTACTTGACAATTACCACTAAATACATTTACTCCGTCTAAACTTCAGGTTGTGTGCATGCAAATGACACTGGGGCAAGTCATGGTGTCATGATCTTTTCTAACAACAAAAATAAAGTTAACAAGCCCTTAAAATAATTCCTAATTTTAAATTTTGCATATAACAGCTACTTTCATGTATATGCATAAATACCACAAATATATATATGTGATTTTTAAGTGACGACTATCATTTTCAAAATACAAAACTGTTGTTATCATTTTCCATTTTTAGAATGATTTATTTCTAAATAGAATTATGAACAGCCTGTGTCAGATGAAAGAGAACACGTAATCACAAATAACCAGCACCTGAATTCTGACAGCAAGTAAGAATTCTATTATAACTCCGCTCCAGTACAAAGGGGGATCAGACTTAAAATCATGAGGAAATTTTAAAATAACTTACATTGCAACAATTCACGTCAATGATTCTGGTATCTAGAATACTTAAAATTACCAGGAAAGGTGATAACATTTGAACTATAAATAAAGAAAATATCTAATAAAAAATATTTTTTAAAAAGTAAGTATGTGAATACAGAGAAGAGTAGTAAGGCAGATAAATAATATTACAAAATATGGTCTTAGCCATGCTGATAAATTAAAGATAAAATCTCACTCATTTGGATTTGCATTTCTATGATGGCTAAGGATATTGATCATTTCTTTAAGTGTTTCTGGGCTATTTGAAAGTGGTCATTGTGATTTCTCTGTTTAGATGAGAACTCCATCTCATCTTAATTGGATATTTGGTTTGTTGATGACTAGTTTCTTAAGTTCTTTATGTATTTTGGATATTAGCCATCTCTCAGATGTGGTGTTGGTAAAAGTCTTTTCCACTCTGTAAGCTGCCATTTTGTCGTATTGACAGTATGTCTCTCACCCTGATCATAGCACTATTTTCCTTCTACGGGATTTCCTAGTCCAGCCTTGACATTAATGATGTATGTGTTCAGTCTTACTGTAACTTATTTTACTATGTTCAGTTTATATCCCTGGAAGGCTTGCTCTTTTCTGAAGGGAAATAAAGAAGAGTGGATCTGGGGAAGAAGGTAGGTGTGTGTGGAAGAATTGGGAGGGGAGGTCAGAGGGAAACTGAGATTGGTGTAATGTACAAGATAAGAATCAAAAACTAAATTTAAAAATAAGTGGTTGTTGAAATAAAACATGTATGAGCTGAAAAAAACCAAAATTACTTGAAATCAGAAATAATCTAAATAGCTGTAGATCAAAGCCAAAAAATTAATACAGTAAATATAGAATTTCAAAGAAACTAAAAATACCTAGAAAATGCAAATGTTTTAACTAGAATCATACACTTCAACCAAATAAATTTGCATTCTAAGTTTCACAATAAATTTTCTATCCTGAACTTAAAATGTATATTTCCATATCGCTTATCATTGTATATGTAAACAATAAGTCAAGAAAAATAGGAGGTAGTATAATAAAATAATTTGATAAATAATTTGAGGTAAAATTTTGACAACTGCAGGAACTAAAAATGAGCATATTGAGCAAATACATAAAAAAGCAGGCTTACATAATTAAATAGGTTTGTTTTTTTGTTGTTTTGTTTTGTTTTTGCATTTTTAAAACATTACCAACTAACCTGGACCCCAGAGATCTCTCAGACACTAAGCCACCAACCAGGCAGCATACACTAGTTGGTCTGAGGCCAAGGACACATATATACAAGAGGACTGTCAGGTTTAGCCTCAGAGGGAGAATATGTGCCTAATCCTTGAGAGACCTGAGACCCCAGGGAATGTGGAGATCTGTTAGGGAGGCAGAGAACATTCTCTTGGAGACATGGGGAGGAGGAATGGAATGAGGAACTGTGGGAAGGGGAACTGGGAGGGGGACAACTACTGGAATATAAAAAAATGAAAGTAATTTTAAAAAAAAGCATTACCTATAGCATAATATAAAACAAGCCTGAAGTTCCTTCACTGACTCCTAGATAAACCCACATGAAATTGTTCTTGTTTTAGAAAAGACTCACGTTCTATGAAAAATATTTATACCAAAAATATCTAGGGTGAAATTTTAAGTCTGCTCATTACTGGCAATTGGAGGTGCTGACAGATAAGGACCGCAAGTATACTCTTATGTGAGCCAAGAGGTTCTCTGTGACATCCGTGCCACTGCAGGCTTGTCTCAGCCCAAGTGTGTGTATGCCTAAGTGCCCTGAGACATCACTCATGATAAAAGTTTTATGGGGTTCTGATAAATATTTCCATTTTCATATTGTAGTGAAGGAAGCAAGGTCTAGGAAAGATGTTTAAATTGTCTGCCACACGGTCCGTACATCCTGTTCTGCAACTATTCTAAAGCCTGTAAATAGAAAATAGGAAACCTGAGGAATATAAACAATACCAAGTAGATCTTTTTCTGTTAAGAGTGCATCTTTTAATCAGTCTTATTCGTTTTGGCTCTGACCAACTAACCCTTTGCTCGTGATTTTAAAAGTAGAGAATACAGGAAATGTTTGTAAGCATCTTTTCTTAAGGAAAGAAAACACTGTCAATTGATATTTATCCATAAGTTGGTACATTAGATGCATGGTATTTTGTTAAATGAAACAGGTTTAATTTAGTGTTTTAAATTTACATCTTTTATCTACGAATTCTGAGATGACATCCCAAGCTCGCTCTCAGTACTGTATATTGTCATACAGTCAGAAATAAAATTAAATGTATATCTAAAGAGAAACAATGTGCATAAATGAAGAGTAATGAAATACAACATAAATTTTGTCATTAAAAGTAGTGAAAAATATTAATGAAGGGACTGGGGAGATGGGTGAGTGGTTATGAGCACTGATGGATCTTTCAGAGGCTGCTTGTTCAGTTCCCAACATCCACATGGCAGCTTGTAACCATGAGCTTTTCCACCGAGTCTCTTTGTTCCCCAAAATAATGACTCTGAGACTTAATAGTTTATGAATAAATGCTTAGGCCAAAAGCTTTTGCTTGTTTCCTGACTAGCTTATAACTTAATCATCCATTTATTCTACTCTAAGTCCACCCACATGATTGGTTACCTCTCCTAAGTTTCATGTGACCATCTTTCTTGAATTTCAGGGCAAATCTTCTGTGCTTGACTATATTACAGATGTCCTACTGTAGAGGATGTCCTACCTTGTAATCTTACCTCAACTCACTGGCCATAGGATTTTTATTGACAGGTGATGCTTTCTACACAGAACATAAAGATTCTCTCTACAGAAGCTCACAACTGTCTGTAACTCCAGTTCAGGAGGAACCGACATCCTCTTACAGATATACATGCAGGCAAAATACCAATGCACATAAAATTAATTAATTAATTAAAATCTTAATGAAAAACAAGTAGTTCTGAAAACATATGTATGAACAATACTAAATGACTGGGCAGGATGTGTGTGCATGTGTGTGTCTCTATGTGTGTGTGTGTGTGTGTGTGTGTGTGTGTATGAGCATATGTGTGCACATATAACAATAATAATTAAAGAGTCCATGAACTTAAGAAAGAGTAGGAAGGATGACATGGAGGGGTTGAAGGAAAGAGAGGAAGAGAGAAGTGATATAAATACAATACACAGATATAAAATTAAAAATATAATTAATAATATAATAATAATATAGAATAAAATATAAAACTGGCATTTTGTTTTAATTTTTAAAAACTAGGTCTGGTGGGGAGGCTCCATAGGTTAGGGCACTGGCTGCCAAGCCTATGGCCTAAGTTCAATCCCCGGAGCACAACAAATACAAGTTGTCCTCTGGCCTACACATGTATACTGTGGCACACACAAAAGAGAAAAGACAGAAAATAAAGAGTGAGGAGAGCAAGAAAGGAGGGAGATAAACTTTAATTTTTTGCATTTTTATTGTATATTTTTTCATTTACATTTGAAATGTTATCCCCTTTCCCACCCCCCCGGAAATCCCCTATCCCATCCCTCCTCTACCTGCTTCTATGAGGGTGTTCCCCCAACCACCCATCCATTCCCACCTCCCCACCTTGGCATTCCCCTATACTGGGGCATCAAGGTTTCACAGGCTTAACAGTTAATAAAAAGTACATAAGTCTTTAAATTAATAAAACAGAGGAAATGGTGTATGCAGTTAGCGTAACAAAACTCCAAACTTTAAAAAAAAAAACCTACTTAAAGGGGATGTGCTACAAAATTATATAAAACTAATTAAAAAATAAATAGATGCTCTTTGAGAGTTTGTTAAAGGGAAGAAGTCGGAAAGTAGCTCCTCCCTGAAGATGTTGTGCAATGTCTCAGGATGGTTGTCTACGGGCCCACCTGGGCAATGTCTGAGGGTGGGTGACAATGGGCCCACATGTGCAATGTCCCAGGATAGATGACAATGGGCCCACCTGTGCAATGTCTCACAATGGGTGTCAATGGGCCCACCTGTGCAATTTCTCACAATGGGTGTCAATGGGCCCACCTGTGCAATGTCTCACAATGGGTGTCAATGGGCCCACCTGGGCAATGCTCCAGGATGGGTGAAAATGGGCCCACCTGTGCAATGTCCCAGGATGGGTGACAATGGAGCCACCTTTATTTATTTGTTGTAGAGGTGTGAACCTAACAGGAGGAGAGGACCAAGTGATTAGGGAAGGGAAATGCCTAATGAAGATAGAGTAGTATACCTGGAACTGTCACGGGTCACTGCATCTTTAAAACTGCATGGTAGAGAAACGAGAGCATCTACACACACACACACACACACACACACACACACACACACACATACACACATATACACACACACACATAGTATTTAAAAACTTAAGTAGCATCCATTTTTCTCATGGGATAACCAAATCAATTCCAAGTTGATCAAATCTCAATGTTAGATAGACTTCAACTCAAATCTCAGTGTTAGACTCAAAAGTCTGAAACGTCCAGAAGAATGGAGATGTATTCAGGTTGTCGGGATACATTCAGGATGTCAGGATGCATTCAGGGTACACTCAGGTAAAGAGTTTCTCAACAGAACTCCAGTCACACAGCAAATAGGACCATCAACCCACAAATAAGACCTCATGACATTGAAAGGCTTTTGTCCCACAAAGAAACAGTTAACTGATTATAAAGGCAATCTCCAGAATGAATGGGAAAAATTATTACCAACTATACATCTGATTGCAGATTCTTGTCTAAAAATATACAAAGAAGTTAAAAAAAAACCTCCAAAATTTATGAAAAAGGAGCAGATAATTAAAGAAGAATAATTACAAATGGCTGAGAAATTCCTAGCTATCAGGGAAATGCAAAGTTAAACGTCATTAAAATGTTATCTTACCTCACTCTAAATGGAAAAGATTAAGGAAACATCTCAGTATTTAGAAGATAGAAGCAAGTGGATCTCTATGAGTTCAAGGTCAGCCTAGACTACATAAACTTAGACCCTATCTCAAAAACAAAGAATTAAAATATAGAAAACAAACTGCTGACAAGGTTGTGGTGACAGTGAAAACTGGTGTGCACTATGGGAATCAGTGTAATGGCTCCTGACAAAACAAAAATAGAATTACCACATGACCCACCTCCACCACTCCTGGGCATATACCCAAAGGAGTCTATGTCCTACTAAAGAGACACATATTTATCCATCTCCATTGTAGCTCTATTCATCATGGCTAGGACATAGGGAAAGCCTAAATGCCTACCAACTGATGAATAGTAAAATGTGGTATCTATACACAATGGAATTTTACCTGCTATGAAATTGAAAAATGAAACTTACAAGTAAAATGATGGAACTGGAAAACATTATACGTAGGTAACCCAGACCCCAAAAGACTGCATCCCATGTCCTCACTGACATGTGCATCATGGTGGTGAATCTTCAGATTTGTGTTTTTAATCTGGAACACCTATAGGACTACCAAATGGTAGGGGAAAGAAATATATAAATGGAAAGTGGAGAGCAGAACACAGGAAGGGTGAAAAGGGAGATTGAGAAAATGGGAGGAGAAGAGTGGGTTGAGGAGGGAGAGAAGAGGGTAAAAAGAGGAGGAGAAGAGTAGAGAGAGGGGAGGAGAGGAGAAGGAGAGAGGGGAAGAGAGGGGAGGAGGCAGAAGAGAGGAGAGGAGAAGAGAGGAGAGGAGAGGAGAGGAGAAGAGAGGAGAGGAGAGGGAGGGGACAGGAGGGGAGGGGAGGGGGAGGAGATGGGGGAGAAGAGAACAGGGGGAGAGGAGGGAGAAAAAGGGGGAGAAGGGGAGAATGAGGTGGAAGTGTAGGCGGGTGCAAGGATTGGGGATGAATAGCCAACACTAAGGATTTTTGAGAAAGCCATATGGAAGTCTATTTTATAAACTTAATATATGCTTTCACGTAAGAGAGTATAATTTATTTTCCCTCTATAGGCTCTTCCCAGAAGCCACGAGTTGCCAAGTAAGAACCTTGTTGCCCTTGAGTTGTTGGTCAGGGGAGACCTGCAGACCCCCCAAAACAATACAGGCCATACCAATGCCTTTGACTGCCCTCCAGAACTTAATGGGAGGATCCCACTGCCGAAACACCACATACTTTGTTCATGGGGTATAAAGAATTCCAGTCATTACCAACCAGGAAGCTTATTCTCTGCTGTGCAGAAGGCTGGGGAGGAAAAGGCATTCACAGTCTTCCACAGCTGCGAGTTACTATAGTAACGGGCCCAGTCACACCCATCCATGGGCATAGCAGTGGCACAACTGTGACGGGTCATGCAACTCTTTTCTGATTGGATTTAAGGCCTGCTTCTCAGGGGCATATGATGTATACTATAAATATGCCCAAGAACCCATGGATGGATGTTCATAGGCCCCAGAAATGAACCCACTACTAAAATTCTCATACTGAATATAAATCCACATCCCTTAAAATGCTTATTTTTGAAAACAAAGATTATCGCTGCTCTCAGACCCTATCGGAGAAGTTATTTTGTGGTGTGGGTCCTGGATAATGAAGAAATTCACATTGGTCAAAGTTCAGAGAATACATGACTAGGAAATGTTCAGGCTCAGGGAGCATTGCAGGAGGTTGAAAGAGAGCCTGTAAGACCCAGGGATTGTAGAAGACCTGAGTAAAAAGATCTCTTCTGGATGTGTCAGGAATGCTGTTGTTTTGTTTAATAGCCACTGTGCTTGCCTATATAAGATTTAACAAGATCATCCGGGCAGTAGTGGCTCACGCCTTTAATCCCAGCACTTGGGAGGCAGAGGCAGGCAGATTTCTGAGTTTGGGGCCAGCCTGGTCTACAGAGTGAGTTCCAGGACAGCCAGGGCTACACAGAGAAACCCTGTCTCAAAAAAAAATTTTTTTTTGAAAAAATTAAAGTTATGTAGGTTAAAAAAAAAAGATTTAACAAGATTAAACCAGTTAACACTCTAGTATAATGAGGGGAAGAGTTGAGACGCTCCGACCCCTAGAACCTACTGTAAACCAATGGCTTCTGAGAGAGGGAGGGTCATTTTCTTCTAAGAATATGGCCCAGTGAATAGCCACACAATCATGAGCATATAGGCAACACAAACTGGATTCAGTGTCACGAATAAATGTGTGTGTATATGTGTGTGCACATGTGTGTGATATGTGTGTGCATGTGTATGTGTGTGTGTGACATGTGTGTACGTGTGTGTGTGTGTGTGTGTGTGTGTGTGTGTGTGTGTACAACGTTGAAAGGGCCTGAAGAGATTGGGGGGTATATGAGAATTTTTAGGGAAAGGAATGGGCATGAGCACAATCAAATACATTGTATGCAAGTATGATATTCTCAATGAATTAAGATAGTTCATAAAAGGAAGGATTGTGGGGTTAGTGATGAGTAAATGCATAAAATAAATTTGATATTAAAAGGGTAAAATTTAATATGAAGCTTAACAGCTTCCATTTTAAATGCCAATTCTAACTGTATATACATTCATTATGTTTTACAGTCTTTGTGTTCAGTTAATTTTAGTAGGTGATATTTTTATTTATTTTCAAGTATTTATAAAAAATATAAAATAAAATTAAAAATTAAACTAAAATAGCAAAAAAATCAAAATTAATATAGCAAAAGCTATTGACTATATAATATGCATATAAATTTTAAAAATGAAAATGCTATGGGATATACTTTGTTGACCTCAAAAACTGTGAATCATTAAATTACCAAATGTCTGAAAAAGAGCAATAATGTCATATAGTAGCCAAAGTTAGCTCTGGATGGAAAAAATAACATATATTTTTTGATCTTTATACTAAATTTTTATGCATCTTGTGCTTTTACACAATAGGAACTACCAAGTTATTTTCACTGTAAGGATGCAGTGAATACAATATAGAAATCTAAAATTGGCTAATGTCTCAATCTCAAACTTTTTAAAATGTAGTAAATTGAACAAATGTGCAACAGATTTTGAAATGGACAAGTTGTATATAAATTATGCATCTATGTATACCACAATGTACATATATTTATACGTGTGTGTATGGACACACCTATGTGTGTATGAAATAACTGATAATACAACTTGAGAATTATTATGCAACCTAAACCTCTACACAAGAGAACAGATGCAGCAGCAAGACAGGAGTATTGTGTTCTCGGTAACTGGTGCTCTCTGATGGGATCCATTGATCTGAATTTTATAAGAAAAAGGAGTCTCCTAAAGTCTAAGTTGTTCTTTCTCATTCTTTGGGGATATCAGATAAAAATACTAAACCAAATATAATCTTTTAATTCACTTAACATTTTTATTCATATTAATTTCAGTTTCCTGTCTTGCTATTTTGAATACTGTAAATGCAATTCCCAAAGAAGGACATAGCTCCATCATTTGTTTAGAAAGATCAAAACTGTCTAAAACCTACTCTATATTTTAATAATGCCCAAGACACATGACTAGAGATTTTACTAATGTCCTTTAAGCCATCTGAGTTGCTTTTATTTCTTACTGGATTTTAAAAACCATATTCATTGAAGAATTACCGCTTTAGTGCAAAGTAGTTCTATTAAAAAGGGCAGAACAGCTGCTTTTCTTCACATCAACGTGATTTTCTAATCTCTTGGGTTTTAACAGAAATTAGCAGACATACATTTTGTTCATAGTTGGGAAATTTTATACATGCACAGAACATGTTTTAATAGGGACCATTGCCCAATACCCTTAGATGCTGACAAGGATGAGGAGAAAGAGGAACACTCCTCCATTGCTACTGGGACTACAGGCTGGTAAAACCACTTTGGAAATTAATATGACAGTTCCTGAGAAAATTGGAAATAATTCTACCTGAAGACCTAGCTATACAACTACTGGGCATATACCCAAAAGATGCTCCAACATATAACAAGGACACATGCTCCATTATGTTTATAGCAGCCTTGTTTATAATAGCTAGAAGCTTGAAACAACCCAGATGTCTCTCAAGAGAAGAAGGAATACAGAAAATGTGGTATATTTACACAATGGACTACTACTCAGCTATTAAAAACAATAACTTCATGAAATTCTTAGGCAAATAGATGGAACTAGAAAATATCCCGAGTGAGGTATTTTCACAAAAGAACACACATGATAAGTACTCACTCCAATCCTTTTTCTATCCATCGCTACTTCAGTTTCATGACTCTACTCAGTGCTGCCACCATGTGCGTGGGCAGAGGACCATCTACTAGAGCATGGGTAGCTCCTTAGGAAATGGCTTCATTGAGTAGAACTGTCTCTCTCTTCTAATTGCCCATAGCTGTGGTACCAGGTTCTTCCTCTCCTTCAGGGTATATGCCCCTCCATGACTCTGGCATACACCAGCTCAGAGAGGACAGGGAGAAGTTCAGAGCAGGTGGGATCTGAAGCCCACTTCTCCCATAGGGCATTGGGTGCCTCTGAATGCCAGGCTAGAGGGCAGAAGTAGAGTCCAAGACAAGCAGGATCCCAGTTTGTTTGGGAACCAGTATGCAGGAGAGTCCTTCTCTGAGGATCTTTAGTAAAGCAGTTCTCTAAGATGATCATCCTTGTTTGCATTTCCTTATTGTGGGTGGGTTTGAATGGATACACTTTATTCAAGGTGAACCAAGGGTTAAATAGTTGTGGGGAAGGGTATGAGAATATCCAGGGAGGGAGAAGGTCATTGGCTAATGGCTAAGGTTCCTGAGATGCCTCATTTGCAGGGGGGAAGAACTCCAGATGCTAGATTACATTACTGACTGCCTGGGACCATCTGGTTGGGGGTTACCTGGTTATATCCTCAGAGGGAGGCACTGAAACAGGAAAGGAGTTAGCCCTACTCCTACTGGTCTCAGGATGAGAATCTAATCTCAATTTTTGAGATTTCCAGGGTTTGGACATGCTCAACCTCACCTGTTCCATTTCAATACCTCTGGTATCATGGTCCACATGCCCTACACATAGTTACTAAGTGAGGCATACATCTTTATGATCATCTGCCCATCCCATGCAAGAGTTGTTGGCTTCTTCCTGTACAGGTCTTATTCTATAATAAACATATCTATGTCTCAAATCGCAGGACACTACAGTTATTTACTTTCCAGTTTTAGCTTTTCCACAATTTTTCTACTTGGACTCAAACCATTACCTCAGCCAAATTAGTTGAAAGAATTTTGATGGTGCTATTACAAAATATTTTAATTTTGTGTGCTAATTATTTTGGCAAAAGACTTTCTTTGAACTCCCCTAATCTTTGAAGAGTTGTAGCCTCTAAAAGGAACTCAAAGTGCACAAATCCCCTTCCCAGGAATACTCTTGACCAAACAAGATTAAGTTGGAATACAAGTTGACACCATGTGTGGGAACTATGGCCACTTGTTACCACTGATTCCCTAATGCCTACATTAGTTATATGTTTTGTTTAGTTTTTGATTCCTTTAGTTATTTGGTTGTTTATTCAGGGAAAAAGCCTGAAAGGGTTTGGACATGCTCAACCTCACCTGTTCCATTTCAATACCTCTGGTATCATGGTCCTGGAAGGTTCTCTCAGACATACCTAGATACGCCTTGGTCTATTGACTGTAAATCTAGCCTGCTTCATAAGATTAAGCATCACAGGGCCCATTCATCTCTCCCCAATTATAACTTTCATCCTAAATTTCCTTGCTCTCTTCATTCCTTGCACTAAATTTCTACATTGTTCTCTTCATTATGAAACACTATTAGAATTAGGACTCATGAATTTTGGAGAGTTGCTTTTATTTCATTCAATACTCATGTACATGTAAACAGTCCTTACATGCACGTAAAGAGTTTTTATTTTCTCAGGTTACTCTTTCTCAGGTCAGTACATGTCACAGACTCAACAATCAACTCTTACCAAGTAGAGGGCAAGTTTTCTCTCTGTCTATTTACTTTCATAGTATTCTACAAGTTCTACTGTACACCGCAAACTTATCAATAAAATCATTTATAGATTATTGCCTAAAGTATAATTTCATTGCCAACTACCAAAATAAAGAAAGCCTCCTGTATATAACACATCAATGGGCATCTTCTCTCCTGTGTACATCTGACTGTCAGAGCACAGTGGCATGGTCAGTTCCAGCATATTGTGTGAGGTATGCTAAGACGACTGCCTCTACATGAAATCTAACTTGTACAGAATGACCAAACTACACATAAAAGATTTGCATGGCCATTACAAGATGAAGAATTTCAAGACATGAGATGCGATGAAGGATCGACAGTAATTGTTTCCTTCTTGTTATTCCATGGCAGGCCTTCTAACAATAAACATATCAGCATTTCAGAATGATAAGCAAATGATAAAACACAACATAGCAGTGATATGTTTCCTATTCTGTGCCAGTGTTAAATATGGTATATGGCTGTGATCTCCAACACCTGAGTGTTTGTTCTTAAGGAGAAATGTCTGATAAATTTCAGCCATTGCCTTCCAGTGTATGAGTCATTAATCAGTTTTACAATTCTAGCCCCAAGTGTATAAGATTGGAAACTTGAAAGATAGAAAGTAAAGCAGACTAATTTGTATATGTGCCAATACAGCTAAAAGACATGGCCTAGGATATGCTAGAACAGGTGACAAAGGCAAGAAGGACATCTGTAAATAGACTCCTCCCCCTCAGAGATAGGTCATTTCAGAGTGACTGTCCCATCTGTTCTCTTGAAATCCAGCCTCTTCATAAAGCATGCCACAGCAAATGTATCTCAAAAATAGTTACATTATCTGGATAAGGAGAGAAGCCAACAAAGCCTGGATACCAGGTCTAACCGAGAATAGAAAATAGTCAGTAGACTGATATTTTGTGCTGAAAGGTTTGTGGCACCTTCACACAAATGGATGCAGACAATTGCTCTTCATAAGTAATTAAGATTTCTTTAAAAACAAAAACCAGAATAGACATTGCTATATACTTGTGTGTGTCCATGTGTATAATGTGAAACTACATAAAACATTTTAGTATTCTTTCTTTGTTTAGAACATTCGGTGTTTTGATTATTATGTGACGGGAGGTATTTCTGTTCTGGTCCAGTCTGTTTGGAGTTCTGTAGGCTTCTTGTACGTTCATCGGCATCTCTCTCTTTAGGTTAGGGAAGTTTTCCTCCATAATTTTGTTGAAGATGTTTACTGGCCCTTTAAGTTGCAAATCTTCACTCTCATCTATACCTATAATCCTTAGGTTTGGTCTTCTCATTGTGTTCTGGATTTCCTGGATGTTTTGGGTTACGCGTTTTTTGCATTTTGCATTTTCTTTGACTGTTGAGTTGATGCTTTCTATGGAATCTTCAGCACCTGAGATTCTTTCTTCCATCTCTTGTATTCTATTGTTGATGTTTGCATCTATGACTCCTGATTTCTTCCCAAGGTTTTCTATCTCCAAAGTTGTCTCCCTTTGTGATTTCTTAGTTGTTTCTACTTCCTTTTTTAGTTCCTGGATGGATTTGCTGAGATCCTTCACTTGTTTGTTTGTATTTTCCTATATTTCTTTAAGGTATTTTTGCATTACCTCTTTCAGGATTTCTTCCTGATGACCCACGTTCTCCTGCATTTCTCTGAACGATTTTTGTGTTTCCTCCTCATGGGAATCCATCTGTTGATCCATTGTCTCTTGCATTTCTTTAAGCAGTTCTCGTGTTTCCTTTGTAAGGGCATCTAACCGTTGATTCATTTCTTTAAGCAATTTTTGTGTTGCCTCCTTATGGGCATCCGTCTGTTGACCCATATTCTTCTGCATTTCTTTATGCAAATTTTGTGATTCCTTTGTGAGTGCATCTACCCATTGATTCATCTCGTTAAGCGATTTTTGTGTTGTCTCCTTGTGCGCCTCCATCTTTTGATCCATGTTCTCCCGCATTTCTCTAAGCGATTTTTGTGTTTCCTTTGTAAGGGCTTCTAACCGTTGATTCATGGTCTCCTCTAACTCTTTATGAGATTTATTTGTGTCCTTCTTGTGATCCTCTAATAGCATCATGAGAAGTGATTTTAAATCCAGATCTTGTCTTTCGGGTGTGGTGGGGTATCCAGGACTTGCTGCTGTTGGAGAGTTGGGTTCGGATGGTCCCACATTACTTTGATTTCTGTTAGTAACATTCCTACATTTGCCTTTTGCCAGGACCTCATTAAATTACAAAGTTTTTGCAAGGCAAAAGACACTGTCAAAAAGACAAAGCGGCATTCAACTAACTGGCAAATGATCTTTACCAACCTTACATCCAACAGAGGGCTAATATCCAATATATACAAAGAACTCAAGAAGTTAAACTCCAGAGAGGCAAGTAACCCTATTAAAAAATGGGGTACAGAGCTAAACAAAGAGTTCTCACCTGAAGAATATCTAATGGCTGAGAAGCACCTAAAGAGATGTTCATCATCCTTAGTCATTAGGGAAATGCAAATCAAAACAACCCTGAGATTCCATCTCACACCAGTCAGGATGGCTAAGATCAAAAACACAGGAGACAGCAGTTGTTGGCGAGGATGTGGAGAAAGAGGAACACTCCTCCACTGCTGGTGGAATTGCAGGCTGGTACAACCACTCTGGAAAGCAGTCTGGCAATTCCTCAGAAAACTGGGCATGACACTCCTGGAGGATCTGGCTATACCACTCCTGGGCATATACCCAGAGGCTTTACCTGCATGCAATAAGGACACATGCTCCACTATGTTCATAGCAGCCTTATTTATAATAGCCAGAAGCTGGAAAGAACCCAGATGTCCCTCAATGGAGGAATGGATTCAGAAGATGTGGTATATCTACACAATGGAATACTACTCTGCAATTAAAAACAATGAATTCACGAAATTCCTAGGCAAATGGTCAGAACTTGAAAATATCATCCTTAGTGAGGTAACCCAATCACAAAAGAACACACATGGTATGCAGTCACTGATAAGGGGATATTGACCCAGAATCTCGGAATACCCTAGACACAATCCGCATATCAATAGATTTCTAAGAAGATGGAAGGAGAGACCCCTGGTCCTGGAAAAACTGGATGTAGGGGAACGCCAGGACAGAGTAACGAGAGGGGGTTGAATGGAGAAAAGAGGGAGGGAAGGGGGCTTATGGGACTTTCGGGGAGGGAGGAAACGGGAAAGGGGAAATGATTTGGAATGTAAATTAAAAAAAAATAAAATAAAATAAATAAAATAAAAAAATTTAGTATTGTTATAGTAGTGCCTATAGAAATACAAAATCAGTCATCTATCCACTGTATAGGAATACAAACATCAATCAATTTAAAGGAGATAACATTTAAAAATTTATAAATCTAATTTTTTGTCTCATTTCCTCTTTTCTGCGTTGTGTGACTTCCTCCTTTTAAAATGTGAGCTTTGGGTGGTCGTCTGGGTGCCAGATCGGCGGGCCATCGTGACCACAGGGTGAGCTGCGCCACAGAGAGTGCCCTCTGCCATCTTTGCTCCAGTGACCAGGTAGTTGGGACCGCCAGGCTCAGAGACAGACAGGCATAATATCGCTTCGGTTTCAGGCAGCTTGTGTGTAACCTGTTCCCAGGTGCTGGGCTGATCTGCAGTAACCAGCGCGCCAGCTCTGCGGTGGGACCTTCTGCCTGGTGGAGGGACCCCGCGCTGGGAGGGAGCCTGCCAGCTTTCCTTACGCGACCTCTGTTCCAACAGACTGCGCTGGAGAGACCGGTACCCAGGCTCTCCCCCCAATATAACATCACTTGGGACACGGCCTGTTGGGGCTTCCGTCTGTGCTCGAGGGCGGGTTGGCGCTGTGGTCGTCTGGGTGCCAGATCGGCGGGCCATCGTGACCACAGGGTGAGCAGCGCCACGGAGAGTGCCCTCCGCCATCTTTGCTCCAGTGACCAGGTAGTTGGGACCACCAGGCTCAGAGACAGACAGGCATAATATCGCTTCGGGTTCAGGCAGCTTGTGTGTAACCTGCTCCCAGGTGCTGGGCTGATCTGCAGTGACCAGCGCGCCAGATCTGCTGTGGGACTTCTGCCTGGCAGAGGGACGCCCCCTCCCCCCCCAGGAGAGATCACACACCCCTGCACAGGGCAGGAGCCTGCCAGCCTCCCTTTGGCGACCTCTGCTCCAGGAATCCACTAGGCTGAGCCTTTAGATGTGCAAGGCCTCCCCAATATAAGATCACTTGGGGCAAAGCACATTAGGGCTCCAAAGTCACTCAGGAGCAGGCAGGCCCCAGAAATCGGTGCCAGGGGAATCCTGGTAATCCAGGGGGGGCAGAAATAGCTTTGCAGGCTCACAGGAGGTCCAACCAACAGCCAGTGGCAGCAGGACCAACTAACACCAGAGGTATCCAGATGGCAAAAGGCAAACGTAGGAATGTTACTAACAGTAATCAAAGTAATGTGGGACCATCCGAACCCAACACTCCAACAGCAGCAAGTCCTGGATACCCCACCACACCCGAAAGACAAGATCTGGATTTAAAATCACTTCTCATGATGCTATTAGAGGATCACAAGAAGGACACAAATAAATCTCATAAAGAGTTACAGGAGACCATGAATCAACGGTTAGAAGCCCTTACAAAGGAAACACAAAAATCGCTTAGAGAAATGCGGGAGAACATGGATCAAAAGATGGAGGCGCACAAGGAGACAACACAAAAATCGCTTAACGAGATGAATCAACGGGTAGATGCACTCACAAAGGAATCACGAAATTTGCATAAAGAAATGCAGAAGAATATGGGTCAACAGACGGATGCCCATAAGGAGGCAACACAAAAATTGCTTAAAGAAATGAATCAACGGTTAGATGCCCTTACAAAGGAAACACGAGAACTGCTTAAAGAAATGCAGGAGACGATGGATCAACAGATGGAATCCCATGAGGAGGAAACACAAAAATCGCTCAGAGATATGCAGGAGAACGTGGGTCATCAGGAAGAAATCCTGAAAGAGGTAATGCAAAAATACCTTAAAGAAATACAGGAAAATACAAACAAACAAGTGAAGGATCTCAGCAAATCCATCCAGGAACTAAAAAAGGAAGTAGAAACAATTAAGAAATCACAAAGGGAGACAACTTTGGAGATAGAAAACCTTGGGAAGAAATCAGGAGTCATAGATGCAAACATCAACAATAGAATACAAGAGATGGAAGAAAGAATCTCAGGTGCTGAAGATTCCATAGAAAGCATCGACTCAACAGTTAAAGAAAATGCAAAATGCAAAAAACGCGTAACCCAAAACATCCAGGAAATCCAGGACACAATGAGAAGACCAAACCTAAGGATTATAGGTATAGATGAGAGTGAAGATTTGCAACTTAAAGGGCCAGTAAACATCTTCAACAAAATTATGGAGGAAAACTTCCCTAACTTAAAGAGAGAGATGCCGATGAACGTACAAGAAGCCTACAGAACTCCAAACAGACTGGACCAGAACAGAAATACCTCCCGTCACATAATAATCAAAACACCGAATGTTCTAAACAAAGAAAGAATACTAAATGCAGTAAGAGAAAAGGGCCAAGTAACATACAAAGGAAGACCTATCCGAATCACATCAGACTTCTCACCAGAGACTATGAAAGCCAGAAGATCCTGGGCAGATCTCATGCAGACACTAAGACAGCACAAATGCCAGCCTAGACTACTATACCCAGCAAAACTCTCAATCACCATAGATGGAGAGACCAAGATATTCCATGATAAAACCAAATTTTCACAATATCTTTCCACAAATCCAGCCCTGCAACGGATAATAGGTGGAAACCTCCAATACAGGGAGAGAAACAACACCCTGGAAAAAATGAGATAATAACCTTCTTGAATCACACCCAAAAGTAGATAACCACTCAAACATAAAGATAGCGTCAAGAATGGCAGATGGCAATAATCACTATGCCTTAATCTCTCTTAATATCAATGGTCTCAATTCCCCAATTAAAAGACATAGACTAGCAGACTGGATACGTAAACAGGACCCAGCATTTTGCTGCATGCAGGAAACGCACCTCAGTGTCAAAGACAAACACTACCTCAGAGTAAAAGGCTGGAAAACAAATTTACAAGCAAATGGCCCCAAGAAACGAGGTGGAGTAGCCATCCTAATATCGGATAAAATTGATTTTCAACCTAAAGTCATCAAAAAAGACACAGAAGGACACTACATACTGATCAAGGGAAAAATCCACCATCAAGAACTCTCAATCCTGAATATCTATGCTCCAAATGCAAGGGCACCCTCATTCGTAAAAGAAACTTTACTAAAACTCAAAGCACACATCGCACCGCACACAATAATAGTGGGTGACTTCAACACCCCGCTCTCTGAAATGGATCGTTCAGGAAAGCAGAAACTAAACAGGGACACAGTGAATCTAATTGAAGCCTTGGACCAAATGGAACTAACTGATATATATAGAACATTTCATCCTAGAGCTAAAGAATACACCTTCTTCTCAGCTCCTCATGGTACCTTCTCCAAAATTGACCATATAATTGGTCACAAATCAGACCTCAACAGATACAAGAAGATAGAAATAATCCCATGCCTCCTATCAGATCACTATGGAATAAGGGTGGTCTTCAATGGCAACAAAAACAAAAGAAAACCCACGTACACATGGAGGCTGAACAATGCTCTACTCAATGATAACTTGGTCAAGGTGGAAATAAAGAAAGAAATCAAAGACTTTTTGAAAGTTAACGAAAATGAAGGCACAACATACCCTAACTTATGGGACACAATGAAAGCAGTGCTAAGAGGAAAATTCATAGCCCTGAGTGCCGCCAAAAAGAAACGGGAGACAGCATACACTAACAGCTTAATGGCACAGCTGAAAGCCCTGGAACAAAAAGAAGCAAATACACCAAAGAGGAGTAGAAGGCAGGAAATCATCAAACTCAGGGCTGAAATCAATCAAGTAGAAACAAATAAAACCATACAAAGAATCAACAAAACGAGGAGTTGGTTCTTTGAGAAAATCAACAAGATAGATAAGCCCTTAGCCAGACTAACCAGAGGGCACAGAGATAGTATCCAAATTAATAAAATCAGAAACGAAAAGGGAGAGATAACAACAGAAACTGAGGAAATTCAAAAAATCATCAGATCCTACTACAAAAACCTGTATTCAACACAACTAGAAAATCTTGAGGAAATGGACAATTTCCTTGACAAATACCAAGTACCAAAATTAAATCAGGATCAAATAGACCATCTAAACCGTCCTATAACCCCTGAAGAAATAGAAGTTGTCATTGGAAGTCTTCCAACCAAAAAAAGCACAGGTCCAGATGGTTTTAGTGCAGAATTCTATCAGACCTTCAAAGAAGACCTAACACCAATACTCTTCAAACTGTTCCACAAAATAGAAACAGAAGGAACACTACCCAACTCGTTCTATGAAGCCACAATTACACTAATACCAAAAGCACACAAAGATCCGACAAAGAAAGAGAATCTCAGGCCAATCTCTCTTATGAATATCGATGCAAAAATACTCAATAAAATTCTTGCCAACCGAATCCAAGAACACATCAAAACGATCATTCACCACGATCAAGTAGGCTTCATCCCAGGGATGCAGGGATGGTTCAATATAAGGAAATCCATCAATGTAATCCACTACATAAACAATCTCAAAGAAAAAAACCACATGGTCATCTCATTAGATGCTGAGAAAGCATTTGACAAAATTCAGCATCCTTTCATGCTAAAGGTCTTGGAAAGATCAGGAATTCAAGGCCCATATCTAAACATAGTAAAAGCAATTTACAGCAAACCAGTAGCCAGCATCAATCTAAACGGAGAGAAACTTGAAGCAATCCCACTAAAATCAGGGACTAGACAAGGCTGCCCTCTCTCTCCATATCTTTTCAATATAGTACTTGAAGTTCTAGCTAGAGCAATTAGACAACAAAAAGAGGTCAAAGGGATACAAATTGGAAAGGAAGAAGTCAAACTATCACTATTTGCAGACGATATGGTAGTATACATAAGCGACCCAAAGAACTCCACCAGAGAACTCCTACAGCTGATAAACGACTTCAGCAAAGTGGCCGGATATAAAATCAACTCAAGCAAGTCAGAAGCCTTCCTATACTCAAAGGATAAGCAGGCTGAGAAAGAAGTAAGAGAAATAATACCCTTTACGATAGCCACAAACCATATTAAGTATCTTGGCGTGACGCTAACCAAACAAGTGAAAGATCTGTATGACAAGAACTTCAAGTCTCTGAAGAAAGAAATTGAAGAAGACCTCAGAAGATGGAAAAATCTGCCATGCTCATGGATTGGCAGGATTAATATAGTAAAAATGAGCATCTTACCAAAAGTAATACACAGATTCAATGCAATCCCCATCAAAATCCCAACTCAATTCTTCATAGAGTTAGAAAGAGCAATTCAAAAATTCATCTGGAATAACAGAAAACCCAGAATAGCTAAAACTATTCTCAAGAGTAAAAGAACCTCTGGGGGAATCAGTATCCCGGACCTCAAGCTGTACTACAGAGCAATAGTGTTAAAAACTGCATGGTATTGGTACAGTAACAGACATGTAGATCAATGGAACAGAATTGAAGACCCAGAAATGAATCCACACTCCTATGGGCACTTGATCTTTGACAAAGGAGCTAAAACCATCCAGTGGAAAAAAGATAGCCTTTTCAACAAATGGTGCTGGCTCAGCTGGAGGTCAACATGCAGAAGAATGCAAATTGACCCATCCTTATCTCCTTGCACTAAGCTCAATTCTAAGTGGATCAAAGATCTCCACATAAAACCAGACACACTGAAACTAATAGAAGGGAAACTAGGGAAGAACCTTGAACATATGGGCACAGGGGAGAATTTCCTGAACAGAACTCCAATAGCTTATACTCTAAGATCAAGAATAGACAAATGGGACCTCATTAAATTACAAAGTTTTTGCAAGGCAAAAGACACTGTCAAAAAGACAAAGCGGCAACCAACTAACTGGGAAATGATCTTTACCAACCTTACATCCGACAGAGGGCTAATATCCAAGATATACAAAGAACTCAAGAAGTTAAACTCCAGAGAGGCAAGTAACCCTATTAAAAAATGGGGTACAGAGCTACACAAAGAGTTCTCACCTGAAGAATATCTAATGGCTGAGAAGCACCTAAAGAGATGTTCATCATCCTTAGTCATTAGGGAAATGCAAATCAAAACAACCCTGAGATTCCATCTCACACCAGTCAGGATGGCTAAGATCAAAAACACAGGAGACAGCAGTTGTTGGCGAGGATGTGGAGAAAGAGGAACACTCCTCCACTGCTGGTGGAATTGCAGGCTGGTACAACCACTCTGGAAAGCAGTCTGGCGGCTCCTCAGAAAACTGGGCATGACACTTCCGGAGGATCCGGCTATACCACTCCTGGGCATATACCCAGAGACTTTACCTGCATGCAATAAGGACACATGCTCCACTATATTCATAGCAGCCTTATTTATAATAGCCAGAAGCTGGAAAGAACCCAGATGTCCCTCAACGGAGGAATGGATTCAGAAGATATGGTATATTTACACAATGGAATACTACTCTGCAATTAAAAACAATGAATTCACGAAATTCCTAGGCAAATGGTCAGAACTTGAAAATATCATCCTTAGTGAGGTAACCCAATCACAAAAGATCACACATGGTATGAAGTCACTGATATGGGGATATTGACCCAGAATCTCAGAATACCCTAGACACAATCAGCATATCAATAGATTTCTAAAAAGATGGAAGGAGAGACCCCTGGTCCTGGAAAGACTGGATGTAGGGGAACGCCAGGACAGAGTAATGAGAGGGGGTTGAACAGAGAAAAGAGAGAGGGAAGGGGGCTTATGGGACTTTCGGGGAGGGAGGAAACGGGAAAGGGGAAGTGATTTGGAATGTAAATTAAAAAAATAAAATTAAATTAAATTAAAAAAAAAAAGAAGAAGTGAACATTTATAACTGTGAATAAATTGTTTGTGGTTTAGGCAAATGTTTAGGAATATTCAATAAAGCATTCATATAAATAAAAAAAAATAAAATAAAATGTGAGCTTTGTACAACATATCCAGGCTTCCCTCAAACTTTAGATTCCCCCCTCCTCCAGCATCCCAAGTGCTGGAATCACAGATATGGGCTACCACACCTAGATTTCTCCTACTTATTTGACAAAGCAATCTATGGCGGAGGAATATCCAGACAAAAAAATTACTTAATAAATAATTCTGTGTTAATTTCTATAGTAAATGTTAATAGAAAAAACTCACATAAAATCTATCTTGTTGAAGCCCTCAGTAGCTCATAAGAGTAAAAAATGACTTTTAAAGCAATTCTTGGGCTGGTGAGATGGCTCAGTGGTTAAGAGCACTGACTGCTCTTTCGAAGATCCTGAGTTCAAATCCCAGCAACCACATGGTGGCTCACTACCATCTGTAATGAGATCTGATGCCCTCTTTTGGTGTGTCTAAAGACAGCTACAGTGTACTTACATATAATAATAAAATAAATCTTTAAAAAAAAAGAAAGAAAGCAATTCTGTTGTTTAACAAGTTTATATAGAAGTCAAAGTTACTTCATACCTTTATTGAGATAGAATCAACGAGGACCTGTAGTAGATCACCACCATCAGAACAAAAATTTGTTAGCCAGGAATAGAAAAATAATGATTAGATATCAGGTAGATATATGATAGATGACTGGCTGGTTGGCTGACTGGCTGGCTGGATGTAAGAATGGATGGATGGACAGTGAAACAAACAAGCCAAACATTAAAAATAAAATGGATGAATCTTGCAGACTCTTATGAAAGAATAGAAGGAAGGATTGTGGTTCCAAAAGGGATAGGAACTCCACAGGAAGGCCAACAGAGTCACCTAACCTGGACCCTTGGGGCTCTCAGAGACTGAACCACTAAACAAAAGCTGGACAAAGGACTCCCCACACATGTAACAGATGTGCAACTTGGTCTTCATGTGGGTTCTAAACAACTGGAGTGGGAGCTATACCAAAAGTCTGTAAATTGGATATGTTCTTCTGGCTGGGCTGCCTTTTCTAGCCTCAGTGGAAAAGGATGCACCTAGCCTCACAGACTTGATGTGCCAGGGTTGGAGGATACCCAGCTGGGCCCCCAGTGGCTCAGAGATGAAGAGGAGGGAGAATGAGGAAAGAATTGTGGGTGGGGGTGACCACAAGGGGAAAAGTAGTCAGATGTGATGAGGATAAGTAAAAAGTAGATAGATAGATAGATAGATAGATAGATAGATAGATAGATAGATAGATAGATAGATAGATAGATAGACAGACAGAAACTATAAATGAAAAAAAGTTGACAATGCATTCTTTGTTGTCTAGATTGAGCATGTGATAGCTTCAGACAATTTGCAGACTATTTAAGATATAAAATAGCTTAATTCAAAGTCTTCTCATTTCATTTCTTATGTGGCAATGTGTTCTCATTATACCCTCATTTTATGTCAGCTCATGAAGCACGCTGGAAGATATGTGAACAAATGACAAAGCTTTACCTGTCTGTACAGAAAGCAAAGCCTTGACCTTTTCCATGTGCCTGACAGATTTCAGTGCCAGTACAATGATACAATAAGGACTATTTTGGGCTTATAAACAGTTTATCTAAAATACTGCACGTGGCCTCTTTAGTTACATGGTAAATATTTAAGTGGTGAGACAAAGGAGCTGAGCTGTTAGAGCTTGCTACACCTAATGGACATGTGTTGAAAGAACTGTGATATAAGCTAGAGTGTATGCTGTTAACTTGAGACCTGAACACATCAATCATCCAAATGACAACTCATCACGATATTCTCCCTCTCAGTCTGTGACTATTAATTTGGACCTATTTTTGCTGAGATAGAAGGAGCATTGGTAGATGAAGCTTTGTATGATAGTGATGGATATATCAAATTAGGTTTTTCTTGGTAGTTGTTGAGCAACTGAGCTACAAAAAGAGCCCCACACACATATTTTGACATGAATTATTGGATACTTCATCACATATAATTACTAGAACAAAACTACAACCATGATTCCAATGGAGTAAAGAGGATATGTGACCCATGAGAGAAGGGACATTTTTAGTTCAATGAATGAGAAGTGGCGATTTCTTGATATATAGCTCTTCCATGAAATGCATCTACTAAATAATCAAACATTACTAGATATGAGACTATTGCTATCACTATTGAATCCACATTTAAAATGAAGAAGGACTGATTACAAGATCCATTGAACACTTTCTGTAGGTTAGGTAGCTGCAAATAAATGTTTTATATGTATGTGTTCATCATATTCAGAAATCATGGAAATGTATATTATTTCCATAGTAATTTAAAGGTGAGAAGATGGATTTGTCCAAGAAGTTAAAAAAAATCACTGTGGTATTTCACATTGACTATCAACCATTCAATACTGATCTAGATAGAATCACTGGAAAGACGGGCCTCAGGGTGTGTCTGTTGGGACGTTATCAAGGCTAAATTAATTGAGACGGTTTGATCCTCACTAAATGCAGGCTGCTTTATTCCACTGGCAGACATCCTCAGCTAAATACAAAGTGAGCTAAGCACAGAAGCTCATAGCTCTCTGTTTTCTGATTGCAGGTGGGACCAGTTGCCTCAGACGACTGCTGCTGTGGCTTTCCAGCCATGGGAAAGTAAACCCTCAAACCATGAGCCAAAGTAAATCCTTCCCTCCTTAGGTTGCTGTTGTTAAGTATTTCAGTCACGTCAATGAGAAAATATAGTCATAAAGTTAGTATATGAAAGAGATTATTTAGCAGATTTTTATTATCATCATTCACAATATATATGCTATAATGCTATACAATTGACATTTGTTTGAATTAGGAGTCCCCAATTATATGCAAATGAAGAGAACCTGGGAAAACCACAGAAAATAAGCAAAAAAGAAAAAAAACTTATTTTCTAAAAGTTTTTTAGAAAACCTTTATTTTCTAGTGCTAAAATGTCCCTATGGATGCAAAGATGTCCTAAATGCCAAACCTGTTAATTGATTAAATCACTCCAGATAAACCATGTGTAGGAGTCACAACAACAGGTATAATTCAGTGCATAAAATAAGTCATCATTAACAAACAGGTCAACAATTATTGAGAGGTACTTCAGTGTGATGAGAAGCCAAAGAAAACCCTATACAAACCAGCTCACTTACTAATGAAGCACAGACATGGATGTGTTTCCTTCTCCTTTTAACCCTGTCTCTCACCTACAGAATGGAGATCTGAGTATCCATGTGATAGGATGTCCCTAGTATTAGTAGATGGGTACAAAGGTCTTTATGATATGATCAGGTTCTGTGGAGTTTTGAATATGCTTTGCCCAGGTAATGCAACTATTAAGAGATGTGACCTTGTTGGAGGAAGTGTGTCACTGTGGGCGTGGGCTTTAAGACCCTCATCCTAGCTGCCTGGAAGCCAGTCTTATTAACTGACACAGCTTCTTAATCATATGCACATACAGTGTCATTTAATAAGTCAGTTAATAAGACTAGAGGCTTTCAGATAAAGATGTAGAACTCTCAGCTTCTCCTGCACCATGCCTGCCTGGATGCTGCCATGCTCCCTCCTTGATGATAATGGACTGAACCTCTCAACCTGTAAGCCAGCTCTATTAAATGTTGTCTTTATAAGAGTTGCCTTGGTCATGGTGTCCACAGCAGTAAAACCCTGACTAAGACAGGCTCCTAAAATCCAGAATCACCATGTTGTTTTCTAAGATGATTTATATAAAACTATAGTGTTATTAACAATTTTGTGATTTTCTATTTTTAAGTAAAGAACAACTGATTACTCCAACAAATTCAAAAAAGAATTAGAAAACACAGACTACATGCCATCAAAAATTTTTTAGATGAAGTGAGAAATGGTTAAAGTCTACACTTTGGTTCTATTCTGGGAATAAACTAAAATAATGGAGGTGAGGACCTTTGCACAGTACCTAAGCAGATTTAGCAGTCGCCATATGTCACCCACAATTATCACCATGGCGACTGTTAAAACGATTTCATGCTTGGAATGTAAACCATTCTTAGACTCTTAATTCATAGAGACTTATAATTCATAGAGAACTGATATTCAAAACATGAACATAGGTGGAAAGATAAGGAAAGGGAGGGAAGGAACTCAAAGGTATCTCAATGGAAGTCTTGTTTGTTTGTTTGGTTGGTTTTTGCTTTGTTTTATTGTTTTTTATCATGATACCATCACCTTAACCAGTATTTATTTCTTTGCTATCTTATTAATATATACTCATATAATATTGAATCAATATCCTTAGCTGGAACTCAGAATTGAATATTGGATAACACTTTCTAAACATATGGCCCCATCTCCGAGCATTCTTCCTCCTGCTGTATTTGATGAGGCTTGTACCCCAGGCTGACTGCTGAGATCCCAGCACATCCTTCAGTTCCCTCCCCTCTGGTGACCTCATCTGCTGCTATCACTCCACTCTTTGAGATGATTCACAGGTGAAAATGCTCATACTTTATATGTATTTGCCATTTTAGAATGAGAAAGGAAGGTGAGATACCACACCATATAAATAGAAGTAATCTCACAGCACCTTCCAATTACTTGTCAAAGAGCACCATGATTCCAACCACCTCTTACACGCATGAAAGCTGGTAAAAGCGGCTAGTAAGAAATTGTGTCTTTTCTTTTATTCTCTTCTTTCTCTCTCTTCCTTCCTTCCTCTTTCTTTTTTGATATAATAAAACAGGTGGAGCTTAAAACAAGAAATCTAACCAGGTTTTCAAACTGTGTGCTTGAAAACCATCAAGTATATGACAGTAATATAAAACTGATTTAGAATAATAGACATATCAATTTTTATTTTATCTTTAAATATATGTATAAATACAATGCCACCTTAAAGGTTTCTAAGGTTACTGTGTCTATAGAATAATTTGAGAGTCTGAGATGCTATATTAAAAACTCGGATAAATAATATTTCACATTGAAATCCACAAACTCTTAAAAAATCATTGATACCAAATTACTGATTAATAATCCATAATAAAACTATAACTAAATTTTTCTTTTTATAATTTTAAATATTAATTAATTATCAAACTAAAGTATTTTGTCAGTTTTAGAGGAATTGAAATTTATATTTTGGGTGTGAGTCTTAGTTTTTAATGGCTGAGCCATCTAAAGATAATTCCAATAGGCTAGTCTTTACAGAAATCAAACTGTTTCCATTTAATAAGGTTTTGTGTTTTCACTTTAAAATGTACACTCCTATGAATGCTCTATCACTTTAAATTGTACTGAATAGGATAATAATTGTATCTAACTTCTAGGACTATTCTGGGAATAAACTAAAATAATGGAGGTGAGGCCTTTGCACAGTACCTAAGCCTATTTAGCAGTCACCATATGTCAGCCATTATTATCACCATGGTGACTGTTAATACGATTTCATGCTAGAAATATAAACCATTCTTCGACTCTTAGGAAGCACACCAAAGAAAGAAAAGTAAACCAGTAAAAGTAAAATAAATTTCAAAAGAAATTTGTTAAATACACATATGAGTAAAACAATTTAAAATAATGCATAGTAATTCAATATTTCATTTGAAAACAAATTAACATTTTAAATGTGTATTATATTATATTTTCATTGTGTGTGTGTGAGTGCTCTTGTATCTCTCATGTATGTAGAAGAGGCTGCGATAACAGAAGACTGCATCAGATATGCTGGGACTAGAGTCAGAGGCACTTATGAGTCTCTGGAACCAAACTTGGTCACCAAGCTCTTTATGAACCCTTCATGCCTTCAAAACCAGTCCCACCTGGGTGACTCTTACACACTACCAAATACAGCTGGAGCATGAGGTACAACCTTGGCTATCTCAGCAACACAGTCGCTGGGCTCTTGGAAAACATTTCCCAGAAGATTTCACCTCAGTGGTGCTTGTCTCTTCTTAGTCACAGCTAATTTCTTAGCTCCCATTAGTCCCTTCTGTTTTTTGCTCTAAAGCCAGAGCCACATGGCTGAAGCTGTCATGTTCTGCTGCTTGCTGGGGCTGGAACATGGCCCCCCTTATTCTATTACCAGTTTTCTGTTTTCTGACTCCCTCGCTACCTAAGCTTGGCTTTCCTGGAACTTGCTCTGTAGATTGACTTTGAACTCAGAGATCTGCATAGCTCTGTCTCCTGTAATTCAGGGATTAAAGGCATGTACTACCATGCCTGGATTTAAGCTTTTCTTCACCTTCAATCTACTTTGTTCCAGGCTGGCCTTGAACTCAGAGATCTGTTGGGTTTTTGATTCCTGGAATTAAAGGTGTGTACCACCATCCCTGGATCTAAACTTAGCTGGGTAGGATATTTTTCCCAAATCCCTTAATCCCTAGAGTTCAGTTCCATTTCACTTCCTGGTGCCCCTTTAATAATTGAACCATGTATTTCATACTTTTTCCTTTATAAGCTTAATACATTTGTTCAAAACACTCTATGAGACTTAACCAGAGAACAAAGTCTCTGCTAGGTTTTTTTGAGACCTCCTTTGTCAATGCAATTAATACATATCTCTTTACCTTAAACTCAGGTAGATTCTTCAAACAAGGGCAAAAAGCAGCCACATTCTTCACCAAAATACCACAAAACAGTCTCTAGGCCACATTCTGAAATTCTCCTCTGAAACCACTTGGACTAGCTAGATCTGCACAGTTTAAATCATACTCAGCAACAAAGTCTTCTATATTCCTACTCGGATAGCCCATTAAGCTCGACTTAAAGCATTCCACTGCTTTCCGGATCCAAAGTCCTCAAATCTACATTCCTCCAAACAATAACATGGTCAGGCCGATCACAGCAATACTCAACTTCTGGTACCAACTTCTGTCTTAGTTAGGGTTTTACTGCTATGAAAAGACACCATGACCAAGGCAAGTCTTGTAAAGACAACATATATTTGGGGCTGACTTATAGGTTCAGAGGTTCATTCCACTATTATCAAGGTGGGAGTATGGTAACTTCTAGGCAGGCATGGTACAGGCAAACCTGGGAGTTCTACATCTTCATCTGAAGGCTGCTAGTAGAAAACTGACTTCCAGGCAGCTAGGGTGAGGGCCTTAAGCCCATGTCCACAGTGACAAACCTCCAACAAGGCCACACCTCCTAATAGTGCCACTCCTTGGGCCAAGCATATACAAACCATCACAGGCCCACAGCCAAACTTTTAAGTGGAGCTTGGGGAATCCTGGGGAAGAGGGAGAGGAAGGACTGAAGAAGCCAGAGGGTTCAAGGACACCACACATAATAAACTTACAGAATCAACTAATCTGGGCCCATAGGGGCTCTGAGACTGAACTGCCAACCAGAGAGCATGCATGGGACAGACTTAGGCCCTCTACAGTCAGTACAGTAAGTTACAAATTCAAAACACAACAAAAACCAACAACAACCAAAGAGAATCTTCCCAACTGAAAACTAATAATAAATACTTGAACACAATTGCTGGGCAATTCTTACATTAAATAAAGGAGAACATCAACCTGGCACTATGCAATCATCCTACATTTCATACATGTCAGTTGCTATAATATTTCAAGCAAGTATTATTTAAGACTACAAAACAATAAAAAAAACAGAACAAAGCAGTAAAAAATTTAGATGAAATTTCTTAAATCTTTTCATTTTATGACATTTGGAATAGAACAACTATAATTTTTAGGCAAGTAAAAGGTAAGGTTTTAGGGTAAAAATGAACAAAAACCAACTAATTCACATCTGAAATTTTTAACAAAGGAAACAATGTGACAGAGATTGACTTTGGAAGTTTTGAGTTTGTACCTACAGCCGAGGCATGGTGGTGAGAACCACGGTAGTATAATAGTATAATACTTCGATGTGGCACAGAAAATAATATAGGAAAGGTTTTGTAAACCTTTCTCTCTCTCTGTTTATTTGCATTCTAAACCTACATGCCAAACCAAGCATATCATAGATGTTCTGGAACTGTCATGCTTCATCCAAGGACATTCCAAGTAAAGAAAATTTGCAAACTGATGGCAAGTGTTTACGGCTAAGCACCTTCTCATCACTCTCCACAAGCCCCTGATTAGTCACTTGAAACTAATTCATTAATTACTTAATGAATTGTGCACATATGTCCAAAGGTATAATCAAAAGACTGTTCATTGTAGCATTTTTTAGTTTAGAAAACACTAAAAGATAGTAGCAACCTATTTTGTCCTCAGTAGAAAAATAAAAAATGGTGATTTATTTACCAGATTGTAGAATATAGCAGTTAAAATTAAACAGCAGAATCCTCATGTTTTGGTATGGTTAGATCTCAAAACTGGTTGGAGTCCAAGAGTCAGCTATAAAGTTTGGGCGAAGCATGAGTACATTTATGTGAAAAAATAAATGTATAAAATACACAATGAATACTTAGAATCTGAATAAGGAAGAATAATCTGGAAGCAAATAAGGAAGACACTAAAGGAAGTAATCAAAACAAAACAGTTCTGTGCCTGAGAGAGAGACAGAAATGGAGAGAGAGATAGAGACGTGGATAGACAGACAGACAGACAGACAGAAAAGTATTTTCTAAGGTAAACAGTAGTCCTCTATATGAAAGGATCAGGAAATGAGGCAGGCCAGATAGTAAGTAGAATATGAAATAACATGATGGCTAGGCTACAGAATCTGAGCCTTGCCATTAAAACTGGAGAGTCAGAAAAGTGAACTCATAAGAGAATAGAATGATCAAATCAATGGCTTAGAAAGATAACTGTCAGGTGGAGAGGCCAGTAATCATTTTAAAAGCTTGTTACAATGAGTGAAGAGAATTAAGTGTCTCAGAGCAGAGCAAAGTGGCACAAATTCAAAAACAATTGTGGATGGCAAATTCACTGGGCCTGATGGTCAGTAGAATTGAAGAGTTGGAAAAGAAGACATGAAAGATGACATCAAGGTTTTAAATTAGAAATACTGGTGGGAAAGTGAATGGACATAATGGAGGATTCGGGATTTTTAAGAGATTTTTAAGGAGCAGATCACAATAAAAGATTTCAAAATCAGTCGCTCATAAGAATTCTTAAAATTTCATCTAGATTTTTCCAGCTTTGCTGAGTATAGGCTTTTGTAGTATCATGTGATGATTTTTTTTAACTTTCTCAGTTTCTGTTCTATGTCTCCCTTTTCATTTCTGGTTTTGTTAACTTGGGTAATGTCTCTGTGCCCTCTAGTTAGTTTGGCTACAGGTTTTTCTATCTTGTTGATTGTCTCAAAGAACCAGCTCCTAGTTTTGTTGATTCTTTGTATAGTTCTCTTTGTTTCTATTTGATTGATCTCAACCCTGAGTTTGATTATTTCCTGCTGTCTACTCCTCTTGGGTGTATTTGCTTCTTTCTGTTCTAGAGCTTTCAGATGTGCTGTCAAGCTGCTAGTGTGTGCTCTCTCCAGTCTCTTTTCGGAGGCACTCAGAGCTCTTGAGTTTTCCTCTTAGCACTGCTTTCACTGTGTCCCATAAGTTTGGATATGCTCAGCCTTTGTTTTAAATTCTAAGTCTTTAATTTCTTTATTTCTTCCCTGAATGAGTTATCATTGAGTAGAGAGTTGCTCAGTATCCAAGTGTATGTGAGCTTTCTGTTATTTAGTTCTAATTGAAAACCAGCCTAGGTCCATGGTGATCTGATAGAATGCATGGGATTATCTCAATCTTCTAATATCTGTTGAGGCTTGTTTTGTGACCGATTATATGGTCAGTTTTGGAGACAGTACCTTGAGGTGCTGAGAAGAAGGTATATTCTTATGTTTTAGGGTGAAATGTTTTATATATATATATATATATATATATATATATATATATATATATGTTAAATCCATTGGTTCATAACTTCTGTTAGTTTCAGTTTCTGTTAATTTCTTTCTTTTTTTCATCCTGACATAACCCCTATATTTTAATGCATTTTTACATAGCTAAAATCATATTGCACATTTAACTTTGAAATACAGTTTCTTCAGTGTAGTGATCAGAATTGCTACCCTTGTAATTAAGCACTATTTGTAAACATCATTTTAATAGATATGTAATTTCCATTACATATAGGTATATTTTAACAACTGTTCCTACCCCATCCATAATTCTTGGATATTTCTGTCTCAGTGTTTATTAGAAATAATCTTCCAATGAACACTTCGGTGCATAAATTTTTCTTTATATGAGATTTCTTTCAAAACCCACAGAAAATCATTACTGATATGTTTAAGGTTCATGGTGCATATTCAAAGTGTCTTGATCATAATCTTATCCTCAGTGCATCAGAGGGACAAAAGCACTACACCCTGTCCAGTACTAGCCATTTTCACTACTTTTCTTTGTTACACACACTTGTGGCTGGCTTAATTTTCTCAATTATTTGAGGGGAAATCCCCATTCCCTCTTTATGTCCTGCCCCCGTACCCTCTTCCACTGTTTGTCCATTAGGGCTGCTAAAGCAAAGTGTCATAAACTGGATAGCTTACAAACAACAGAAATTCCTCACAGTTCTGGAAGCTGAAATTTTGTGATCTGAATTTTTGTGTCCTACTAATATTATAGGTTGAAACCTAATTCTTTATGTATTATGGGTTGAATTTAAGTAAGTCTCCATGGCATGGAATTAGTCATGGTTTTAGGGAACGGACTGATATGATAAAGTGTGTGTGTGTGTGTGTGTGTGTGTGTGTGTGTGTGTGTGTGTACACAGTATATATAAAGAGTTTATCAAATCATCTTACTCTGAACTGTAACAACAGTTGTTTCCCACTATAGTGGCTCTGTTTAGTTTCTGTTTCCATGTTCTGTCCATGAGTGTGGGGTGTTGAAATCTCCCACTATTATTGTGTGAGGTGCAATGTGTGTTTTGAGCTTTAGTAAAGTTTTTTTTTTTACAAATGTGGGTACCCTTGCATTTGGGGCACAGATGTTCATAACTGAGAGTTTATCTTGGTGGATGTTTCCTTTGATAAGTATCAAGTGTCCTTCCCCATCTTTTTTGATAAATTTAGGTTGAAAGTCAATTTTATTCGATATTAGAATGTATACTCCAGATTGTTTCTTGGGACCATTAGCTTGGAAAAATTTTTTTCTAGCCTTTTACTCTGAGGTAATATCTGTCTTTGTCACTAAGGCAAAGGGGAAGAGGGATGAGATGGGGTATTTGTGGAGGGGAAACTGGGCAGGGGGACATTTGAAATGTAAATAAATAAAATAACCACTAAAAATAAATATAAAAAATTATTTTATTGGATATTTTATTTATTTACATTTCCAATGTTAGCCCCTTTCCTGTTCCCCCCCAGAAACTCCCTAGCCCATCCTCGTCCTCCTGCTTCTATGAGGGTGTACCCCATCTCACCTATCCACTCCCACCTCCCTGCCCTCACATTTCCCTAAACTGGGACATCTAGCCTTCACAGAACCAAGAGCCTCTCCTTTGATCAATGCCCAACAAGGCCATCCTCTGCTACATATGTGGCTGGAGTCATGGGTCCCTCCATGTGTACTCTTTTGATTGGTGGTTTAGACCCTGGGAGCTCTGGTTGGTTGATATTGTTGTTCTTCCTATGGGGTTGAAAACCCCTTCAGCTCCTTCAGTCCTTTCTCTACATCCTCCAGAAACTGGGCATGAAACTAGGATACTAGAGGTAAGACAGGCAAAGACAGAAACTGGAGAGTAGAAACTGATAATCAGACAAGGCAAAAGTGAGACAATGGGGAAGACAGAAAGGTAAACAAATGTCAGACAGAAATCTGAAGCAAAGAAAAGAACAAACGAGGAAGAGATTCTCTGCAAGTGGCTAGCTAGGTGAATGACATGTTGGGATATTTCATGACCTGTGGAATAACTAGTATGCAAAAACAGTTCATGTGACTAGTCTTAAGACCTTAGAATGTCATATGCATGGCATATGTTCTGGTCTTGAATGCCATACATATTGACTGACTCCATGTGTGAACTATATGACTTATAATGCATCATTAAAAACACAACTAGTAGAATCAGATCTGGCAGTATAGTTTACAGAACAGGAAACAGAAGTGAAAGATTGATATAAAGAGACTCTGACTTATATCAGCATTGATCTCTTTATCTTTATTGAAAAGTTATTCTTTGAAAGTTCAACCCACCAAGCTTCAACATAAAGCTATTATAATAATAATGGGGTAAATCCTTTTAAAAGAGCTTCATGAAAGAACATCTACATGTTCAGGTGCCAAATTTAATACATAACAAACTGGATCTGTTCCCAAAGTAGAGAGCCTCTCGTTACAAATAACTGCTCTGCGAAACACATTTTTACTATTGTTCTATTCTGTTCTGTACAACTCAGAGAGAAACAGTATTGCCTTAGTTGGTTTTCTATGGCTGTAATGAAACACCATGACCTTTTGGGGTCATGTGCAACTTGGGGAGGGAAGAGTTTCTTTGGCTTACATATCCATGTCATAGTCCACCCCTGTGGTGAGGTCAGGAACTGAAATAGAGCAGGAACCTGGAGGCAAGGGCTAATGCAGAAGATATGAAGGGGTGCTGCTAACTGGCTTGCTTCTCCATGGCTTGCTAAGTCTGCTTTCTTATAGAACTCAGAACCACCAGTCCAGGGGTGTCCCTATCCACAACATTCCTAGCCCTCCCCAATAATCGCCAATAAGAAAAATACCCCAAGCTTGATCTAACATGGAGTATTTTCTTAATTGGGGTTTCTTTCTTATAAATATCCATCATTTGTGTCAAGTTGGCATAAGTTAGCCAGCACAGGTAACTACTAAAACAATTTAAAGCCCTTATTCAAGAAAAACCTCTGTAAATTGTTGGGAGCATTTTTGGATTAGTAATAAAATCCCCACCTTTAAAATTTTTTCAACATATATTTATTATAATGGTAGAGACATTTTACTGCTTTCTTATCATGATTTTATCAGTAAATTCCCAAATTAATAATACTGATAAATTAATAATTATAAATCTAAATATTTGATTAAATCAAATATATTCCAGTAGCTCCTGAAAGATTCAATAATCTTCAAGCAATTATTAAAATAGAATCAAAAATGGTTAGTCAAGATTTGGACATTTAGTGAATTTCATCAGGAACTTGGCTTAATTAATCTATCCAAATGATCTGTGTAGTGCATTTCTTGAGAACTCTTAATCTAAAAACTGCAACTAGGAAAGGCAAATGAGTAAAAGATGATCTCTAGACTGCAAAGCATTCTCTTGCCGCAGATTTAGAGCTCAAATTATACTATTTTCTCTTAGTCTGACAAATTTATTCTTGACCTTGCCTATTATTACATAAGAGATCACTGCTGAGAATTGCAGTTAACACAGCTATGAAACTTTAATATCATCTTCGCTTTTTACAAGTGGTGTGATTCCCTGTCATTACCAACGTAGCTTGGATTGAGACATGAGAGCAGATGTGGTGACACACTGGATAGCTGTGCAGTGGATATCGGACACAGGGTAGCTTCAAAGGAGGGGAGAGAAGCTTCATAACAGGTCCCATGTCTTGTCATCAATTATGGACCTGTCACACTAATGACTAAGGAAATGCAAGGAGCAGCGACAATGGGAACATTCATCTTCCTCTTCTCTGGCAACGCTGCACTCGGATTCCCCTGCACTCTGTCTTCTGCTGCCTCCCGCCTACCTGACTTTTGTTCCCCATGACAGTGAATGTGAGCCTGAGGATGCAGCCTATCTATCATCCTTTCCTCCTGAAAGGCACCTTGACTGCAGTTAATGGCTGTAATAAGACCAAACAATAGACATTCTACCCTGCCTCTTATGTTCATGTTTCCTAGAAGTGGATCCAACTGTGACAAAATAAAATCAAGAGATTCCATCAGAAAGGTGAATGATATTTTGGACCATCTCACATATTTTGCTCTACCAGCTCATGCCGTGAACATGAGCTATACTTTGGAGAGAGATGTGAATGAAAACTAATGGAACCAATCTTCTCATGTGAATTACACAGGCAGAAGCAATAAACAGTAAGTGTAGAACATGCTTATGAGCTCTATACACAGGCTTTGTGGTTTTAGATGAAGTTCTATATAGTCAAGGTTTCCTCTCAGGAAAGCAACAGTACCTTTGAATAAGCATCTACACATCTGACGCTGCTCTCTATTCTTTGCAAGATAAATTTATAAAATGTGTCCATGTCGAAAGACTATTGAAAGAAAAGTATAATTTTACACTGTATGAAGAACAGCTATTAAAAAAAATTATGTTGAGCATTGTTTTGTTTTCAAGACAACTTTGTTGTTTTTTGAGGCTAGTGTAGTCATCCAAGTTGAATTTAAATTGTGACGGTCCTCTTATTTTGGACTCTGGATTGCTATAATCAGAGGCATGAACGACTATGCCTGGCTAACAGTTATTTTTGAGTATCTATTAGGTGGCATGTAGCCTTCACATGAATCGGACTGCATAATGCAAAATATTTGTTTTCTCACTACATGGACTTAAACTCTGTATTTCAGCATCTGTATCTTTTTAAGAGCCTCTTCTGATAGCTTCTACCTCTTAAAGTTGTTGCTAGGAGCAACATGACTAGTAATAATGTATAAAGAAAACTCTAAATAGCAGTTTTAAAATATTGCTATGTTCTTAAACTCTAAAATTGGAAGAACACTTTTTCTGTAACATTAAATATAAAACCTAAGCTGAGCATGGTGTCACATGTTTGTAATCCTAGCACTTAGGAGGCAGAGATATCAGGACATTGTATCCATGACTAGCTTGGGCTGAATATGAACCCTGTTTCAAGAAGGCTAGAAGATAGATGGACAGATGGATGGATGAATGGATAGATAGACAGACAGACAGACAGACAGACAATAGATGGAAAGACAGACAGACAGACAGAGATCTACTCTACCATGGTTTTTATTGATGTTGTTGCTGGCACTACATACACATCAGAAACTGAAGGTACTTTCAATAATTTTGATTATCGTAAGACACTTGAATGGTTGATTGTTATTATTTCCATTTTGCATACTAAGAAATCCTTAAAAGTTAAATCATTGGCTAGGAATTTTCAGCATTTTTTCAATATTTTGAAAACAGAAGATACAGAAATAAACACAACTATTTTTACCAATTAAATGCTTCAATATGAAATAAAATAAGCAAGCCATCTAAACCATGTCTACAAATATTTATGACATAAGATCATAATATACAGTATACCTCACCCACAATGTCTGAGACAAGTGGTGTCTGTAATGTCACTGTCACTTTGGTGTAAGAGGCAGGGCTTGGGACATTTTGCATGCACTTAATGAGAAACCTTAGGTATAGGACCCAAGTCTAACAGCAAGTTTGTTATGGTCCATATGTACTTTATTATACATGTCCTACAAGCAATTTTAGACATTATTTTTGGACTATGACTGGCCACATGGGAAGAGGTATAAAATTTTGCCTGCATATCACTATATGAGCATTTTTTAAAGGTGCAGAATATCATGAATGATGGAGAAAAGATGCTTAGGTAATGGTGTTTTTAGAGTCGAATGGAGACAGAGAAGATCAGAGAGAAGGAACTTAGATCTAAAAAGGAGCATGACTGTTTCTGCTAAGGACGACATGATGGGTGTGCCTACCAGGACAGGACAGTTACATTTTCGAGACACACCCAGGCACAAGACAACAGAGTACACAGGTGATAACAACTTTAAGGCTCAGGTTAAAATTCACCACTAAGATGAAGAAACTGGAGTCAAAGATCAGGCCTCAGTGCATTCCACGGGCTGGTTCTAAACACAGATCACTCATTACCTTTTTCAAATTCGTAACACAATTCCAGGGGCAGAAGTTCTGAACTGGAACCAGAGTGATAGCCTATATTGCTACAATATACTTCATCATCTGAGGAAAACTCACACTGGTGATTCTTTCCAAATATCAATCCATTAAAGTCATTTGCTTTATTATAAACAAGCTTACACTACGTACTACATACTAAAACAAACACGTGAAAAAAGCATCAATGATATCTCCATTGTTGATGTGACTGTGGTTGACACAGGCAGCATCAGAAATAGAATACAGGATATACAGACACACCCCTTAAATTTTAGCATTTAGTCGTATAAAATGAATATTTTGATTTATAGGCATAAATCAATAATCACTGGAACTTTAAAACTGTTTCAATACTATTGGAAATATCTTTCTCCTTTTTGGTAAATATATTCAAATTCAAAATACCTGGATAAAAATCAACCTATTGGTAACTAGTATATAAAATTTTTGTGTAAACTTGCTGTTATGATAACTAACTCAAGGTTTGCGTTCCCGGAGAATACAGCTGCTCATTTATTTAAGTCTTCATTAAACTGTCAAGTGAGGCCTTAGTCTCTGGCTTCAGTTATATATTTTCTAAAAAGATTACATGAAGAATATGAGATTTTACATTGTTTTTTTCATAAAGGCAGAGTCCTATAATTATGAAAATAGTGAAAATGCAAAGCATACATCACTCTTCTGTAACTTTGTAATACACCTATATTCAGAAGATAAATATATCTTTCAATAATTAGTTCATTGGAGGTACCAGGAACCAAGTTTTTCAACAATATTGGAAGCATCATTTGTGTTAAAATAATTTCTGACAGATCCAGCAAGATAGCTCATAAGGCAAGGAACAGATATCAATAACAATAAAATAAGACAAAACAAACACTTTTAAATTAATTTTTTGCCCCAAAAGATAGTTTGCTATATCCGAATCTTATGTAATAAAAACATCTTAAGGCTTATATTTTTCAAATACATAAGAGTTTAGGAACGAACTGAGGAAACAGGGAAAGAAGAGAGAGAGAAGAAGAAGAAGAGAAAAGGAGAGAGAATGCACTGGATTAATAACAGTAACTCTCTCACCTTGGTTTCAGCACTGTCACCAACCCGTCAGTGTGACCTTGCCAAATGTCATAAGTGATGGCATTAGCAGATGCATTCTCAAACATTTCTACAAGTTTAGAAATTATATGTTGGATAATTAACTGCATTTAAATCTCTAGCTATATAGCCACGCCCCAAACAGACAAAAGCATGCATCTGAATGGTCACATCACTCACAAATGTGTGAACTAGCCATCACAGTTCAAACACTTAGCAAGTTAGTATTGGTAAGACTGGCAGATTTTAATTTTTCCAAAATTAAAACTTTCAGGTGAAATACATTTGCCCCTAAACCCGGTTACTGGAGCACTGCGCTGGCATGAAGACTGTCTAAGCAACTCCAAATCAGGAACCATCTGCTCTAAAGCCATGACGTGCCCCCTGCAGTCAGGGACTGCTCCAGCTCAGAGAAAATGCATCAAGGGAGAGGAAAGGAGTTTGATGTATCAAACCACTGAGTACTATGACAGAGCTGTCTGTCTTTTACTTTAATAACTTACCACTTTCTTAGTAGATGAGGCAGAACCAATTACAGCTATTACAATAATTGAATCATGACAAACAATTGACAAATGGGTTGTAATAGCCAGACCAATTGCCACAAGTTAAAAGTCAGATTTCACTGCTGTCCTTCATGCTCTCTAGTGTGTGTCTACATTCTTCAAAAGGTATGCAGTGGAATCTAGTAAATGACCTTACTGTCCCGAACCTTAATGACACTCCTTACAGAGAGATGGTCAGTCCTGGTTACTCACAGGAAAAGAAAAATTATTACCAAATTGAAAACTTACATTTTTACTCTGAGTTTAGAGTGATGCCTTTCAAACAGAAGGACATATGTTTTGGGTCATTCCTTCCTAGCCATGGAGTTTGAGTGCTATGTCTGCACTAGGCCTCTTGAGCTGCAAGGCCAGCTTGGCTATGTTAATTGGCAGAAGCCCATGACCTGGTAAATTCAAAGATGTTGCATGAGTCTTTCCTGGAGTTCTAAGCTGCCAAACTCTTCTGTAGGAGAAAGGAAGAGATTTCAATATTTATTCATTTTATTTTATATGTAGCTGAGACCAGTCTTAATCAGAATGGGCATTTGACAATTAGAAAATTGATTTAGTTCTCATTAAAAATATGGACATATAATTTTCTTTACAAAAATCATAAAAAATGCACATGTGATGCTTATGCCATCAGACACTGTTCTTTGAGGAAATGTTACAGAACTGCTTTTCCAAATGTTTTATGTATTTTATGCTTTGTATATGTGAATATTATTGGCTGAAAATTTCTGAATGGAATGCTTGACACTGAAAAACAATATCTCAATAATATGTAAAATTCACTTTCACTGAGCAGATTTTAAAAAGTAATTTTAAACTTATATTTAGGGTGGTTTCAATTTTGTAATTGACACCACTAAGAAATCGTGCTGTTCTTCAAGTGCATACAGCTAAGAACTGCACCCTAATGGTGTCTTACAGGGAGAGGTATACCTGTAGCCACTAGATTATGTCCTCAACGAAGACTCCAAATCAAACATGTAGAGAGTGCATGGCATTTCTTGAATCTTCTTTTCCCATTCAGCTAATACCAAGGTAGTCACCACAATCACAATTATAAATGGAATTTTACTTTAATAAATTGATCATATGAAGACTTGTTTACTTTGAAAATCATTTATAATTCTATTATTTATTATTTGTTCAGTCATATTATTTGTGACTTATTATAACTCACTGTTAAGTTGTTGGCATTGGGATTTCAGGTTAAACTAGCCACATGCTAACTGTGAATACAACTACTATAACTTTATTTCCTGGGAGAAATAAAGGCATAAGAAGGGAAACATTAGAATGAATTACAGCAAAAAGAAAGTAAAGAGTCCTAGAATATAGTAATTAGTGGACAGTGTTCAAAACATGGAGTTGAGCACCCACTGGGACCTTTGAGGTAAGTGGGTGCTGTGATTAAGCTGCTTTCCTGACCTTTATCAACTCCCAGCTCCATTTGAGAAGGCCGCACAGTATTTTTTTAATTGTTTTTATTAGATATATTCATTATTTACATTTCAAATGTTGTCCTCTTTCCTGGTTTTCCCCCTGAAAATCCCATAACCCATCTCCCCTCCCTCTCTTCCCCAATCAATCCCCTCCTGCTTCCCTGTCCTGGTATTCCCCTATACTGCAGCATCGATCCTTCCCAGGACCAAGGGCCTCTCCTTCCTTTGATGTCCAACAAGGCCATCCTCTGCTGCCTATGCATCTGGATCCATTGGTAACTCTATATGTACTCTTTAGTTGATCATTTTGTCCCTGAGAGCTCTAGGGGTACTGGGTGGTTCATATTGTTGTTCCTGCTATGGCGCTGCAAACCCCTTCAGCTCCTTGGGTCCTTTCTCTAGCTCCCCCATTGGGGACCCTGTGCTCAGTTCAATGGCTGGCTGAGAGTTTCCTGCTCTGTATTTGTCATGCACTACCAAAGCCTCCCAAGTGACAGCTATATCAGGCTCCTGTCAGCAAGCACTTGTGGACATCCACAATAGTGTATGGGTTTTGTAACTGTATATGGAATGGATCACTAGGTGGGGCAGTCTCTGGATGGTCTTTCCCTCAGACTCTGCTCCACATTTTGTCTCTGTATCTTCTTCTGTGGGTATTTTGTTCCCCCTTCTCAGAAGAACCAAAGCACCCACACTTTTGTCTTCCTTCTTCTTGAGCTTCATGTGGTCTGTGAATTATATTTTGCATATTCGTAACTTTTGGGCTAATATCCACTTATCAGTGAGTGCATACCATGTGTGTTATTTTGTGATTGGGTTACCTCACTCAGGATGATATTTTCCAGTTCTACCCATTTGCCTAAGAATTTCGTGAATTCATTGTTTTTAATAGCTGAGTAGGCTGCACAGTATTAAAGCAGGATGTCAGGGTGCTCTCTAGGCACAGTGAGGTGCGATGGCGAAGTTGTTCTTCCAGCTCCTATCACTCATATATTAAATTATCCTATGCACTTTTCTCACCTGCTTTCTCACTGTCGAGACTTTATCTGCTCTACCATCCTGTTTCTTTAAAACTTAGGTGTCTGTTTCATAACAGCAAAAAACTAAATATAATTTTAACATTTATACCATAAAGCAACAATGAATTAGGAGGGTTTTTTGCTGTCTGTTTCCACCTGGACTATTATTAAACTTATTCTCTACTAGAAAATTGCTGCCTATAAGAAGAAGTAACTATATTGTGACTAACATCTAGCTGTTAGTTTTTTGAAAAATACTCCTACACTTCCTCATTTTCAAAAACATAGGTTTAGAATAACAGTATGTACTCTGTATCTAACAATATTATCCCAGCTTGGTGAACTTTAATAATTCTAAGGAATGTACTATTGCCTCCCTCAGCACAGTAAGAAAAGGAAATGGAGACCATAGCAACTCCTACAGCAAACTGGCTGGAGTCATATAGATAGGGTTTTGTAGAAAGACTAAGATTTGAATTCAGATATCTAATTTTGAATCATTGATGTTAACCACTGTTCTATATACATCTGTTAATTTTTCAATTAAACAAAACACAACATTAAATTATAAAAATGAGCTGACTGACTATGGAAACCAGCAGGGCAATGGCAAAGGGGCAGTTAAAGGATTTTTAAAAGAACAGGCTTTTGTGTAGACCAGCTACTGCATCATATAGAAAGAAGCAGAAATACCATTTCATTGACTGTCATTTTTTTGGATATTTTTTATTTACATTTCAACTGTTATCCCCTTTCCTGGTTTCCCTTCCACAACCCCCCTACTCCCTACCCCTTCCCATGCTTCTATGAGGGTGCTCCCCCATTCACTGACTAACTCCCACCACACTGCCCTACCATTCCCCTATACTGGGGCATCAAATCTCCACAGAACCAAGGGCTTCCACTCCCACTGAGACCAGATAATACAATCCTCTCCTACATATGTGGCTGGAGCCATGAGTCCTCATTGGTTGGGGGTTTAGTCGCTGGGAGCTCTAGGGAATCTGGTTAGTTGATATTGTTATTCTTCCTATAGGAACCCCTTGAGTTCCTCCAGTCCTTCCCCTAACTCCTCTTTTGGGGTCCCCGTGCTAAGTCTGATGGTTGGCTGCAAGCATCCACATCAGTATTGGTCAGGATCTGGCAGAGCCTATCAGGCCACAGTTATATCAGGCTCCTGTCAGCATGCATTTCTTGGCATCAGCAATAGTGTCTGGGTTTGGTGTCTGCAGATGGAATGGATCCCTAGGTGGGGTCAGTCTCTGGGTGGCCTTTCCTTCAGTCTCTGCTCTATTCTTTGTGCCCGTATTTCCTTTAGAGAGGAGCAATTCTAAGTTAAAATTGTGGGATGAGTGGGTGGCCCCATCCCTCAAATGGGGCCTTGTCTAACCTCTGCATATGGTCTCTACAGGTTCTCTCTCCCATTTGGTGGGTATTTCAGCTAATCCCATCCCTGCTGGGTCCTGGTAGCCTCTTGCTTTCCTGGCATCTGGGACTTGCTGGTGGCTACCCCCAGTTCCCCATCCTCCATTGCTACACACCTCTGTTCAATTTCCTGACCCTCTGTATATCATCCCCATCTCCTCTCAAACCTGATTCTTCCCCCCTTTTCCCTTTCCCCTTCTCTCTTTCTCCCAAGTCCCTCCTAGCCTCTACCTCTTGTATTTTGTTCTCCCTTCTTATTTATTTATCATTCCATTCATTTACATCTCAAATGACAAAATGATATCCCACTTCCAGGTTAACCCACCCCCCCACCCCCACTAGTTCCCCTTCTAAGAAGGACTGAAGTATCTACATTTTGGTCTTCCTTCTTCTTGAGCTTTATATGGCCTGTGAAATGTATCTTGGGTACTCAGAGCTTTTTGCCTAATAGCCACTTATCAGTGAGTACATACCATGTGTGTTCTTTTGTGGTTGGGTTACCTCACACAGGATGATTATCTTCTAGTTCCATTCATTTGCCTAAGAATTTCAAGAAGTCATTCTTTTTAATTGCTGAGTAGTACTCCATTGCGTAAATATACCACATTTGCTGTATCCATTCTTCTGTTGAGGGACATCTGGGTTGTTTCAAGCTTCTGGATATTATAAATAAGGCTGCTATGAACATAGTGGAGCAAGTATCCTTGATAGATGTTGGAGAATCATTTGGGTATATACCCAGGAGTAGTATAGCTAGGTCCACAGGTAGTACTATGTCCAATTTTCTGAGGAACCACCAGACTGATTTCCAGAGTGGTTATATCAGCTTGCAATCTCACACGAAGGAGTGTGCCTCTTTCTCCACATCCTTGCTAGCATCTGTTGTCACATGAGTTTTTGATCTTAGCCATTCTGACTGGTGTGAAGGGGAACCAAGGGGTCATTTTGATTTGCATGATGACTAAGGATGTTGAACATTTCTTCAAGTGCTTCTTGGTCATTTGATATTCCTCAGTTGAGAATTCTTTGTTTAGCTCTGTACCCCATTTTTAATAGGGTTACTTGGTTCTCTGGAGTAAAACTTCTTGAGTTCTTTGTATATATTAGATATTAGCCCTCTGTCAGATGTAGGTTTGGTAAAGCTCTATTCCCAATCTGTGAGTTGCCATTTTGTTCTATTAACAGTGTCCTTTGCCTTAGAGAAACTTTTCAATTTTATGAGGTCCCATTTGTCAATTCTTGATCTTAAAGCATAAGCCATTGGTGTCCAGTTCAGGAAATTTTCCTCTGTGACCATGGGTTTGAGGGACTTCCCCACTTTCTCTTCTATTAGATTCAACATATCTGGTTTTATGTGAAGGTCCTTGATCCCCTCAAACTCGAGCTTTTTACAAGGAGAAAAGTTGCATTCTTCTACATGCTGACTGCCAGTTGAAACAGCACCATTTGCTGAAAATGGTGTCTTTTCTCCACTGGATAGTTTTAGCTCCTTTGTCAAAGATCAAGTGACCATAGGTGTATGGGTTCATTTCTGGGTCTTCAGTTCTATCCCATTGATCTATCTGCCTGTCACTGTATCAGTACCATACAGTTTTTATCACTATTGCTCTGTAGTACAGCTTGAGGTCAGGGATGGTGATTACCCCAGAAGTTCTTTTATTATTGAGAATAATTTTCACTATCCTGGATTTATGTTATTCCAAATGAATCTGCAAATTGTTCTGACTCTATGAAAAATTGAGTTGGAATTTTGATGGGGATTGCATTGAATCTATAGATCACTTTCAGCAAGATGGTCATTTTTACTGTATTAATCCTGCCAATCCATGCACATGGGAGTTCTTTACATCTTGTGAGGTCTTTAATTTCATTCTTCAGAGACTCGAAGTTCTTTTCATACAGATCTTTCACTTTATTGGTTAGAATCACACCAAGGTATGTAATATTATTTGTGACTATTGTGAAGGGTGTTCATTTACCTAATTTTTTTCTCAGCCTGTTTATGCTTTGAGTATAGGAAGTCTGCTGATTTGTTTTAGTTAATTTTACATCCAGCAACTTTGCTGAAGTTGTTTATCAGCTGTAGGAGCTCTCTAGTAGAAATTTTGGGATCACTTAAGTACATCATATAATCTGCAGATAGTGATATTTTGACTTCTTCCTTTCCAATTTGTATCCCTTTGACCTCCTTTTGTTTTCTAATTGCTCTTGCTAGAACTTCAAGTACTTATATTGAATAGTTAGAGAAAGAGTGGGCAACCTTGTCTAGTCCCTGCTTTTAGTGGGATTGCTTCAAGATTTTCTCCATTTAATTTGATGTTGGCTACTGGTTTGCTCTATATTGCTTTTACTATGTTTAGGTATAGGCCTTGAATTCCTGATCTTTCCAAGACTTTTAACATGAAGGGGTATTGAATTTTGTCAAAGTCTTTTTCAGCATCTAATGAGATGATCATGTGATTTTTTTGGTCTGAGTTTGTTTATATAGCGAATGACATTGATGAATTTTCATTTATTGGACCATTCCTGCATCTGTGAGATGATAGCTATTTGATAATGGTAAATGGTGTTTTTGATGCATTCCTGCATTCAGTTTTCAAAAAATTTGTTAAGTATATTTGTGTTGATCTTCATAAGCAAAATTGGATTGAAGTTTTCTTTTCTTGTTGAGCCTTTGTGTGGTTTAGATATCAGGGTAACTGTGGTCTTATAGAAAAAAATAGGTACTGTTCCTCTTGTTTCTCTTTTGTTGAACTGTATAAGGAGTTTTGGTATTAGTTCTTTTTGAAAAATCTAGTAGAATTCTGCAAAACACATCTGGCCCTGGGCATTTTTGTTTGGGAGATTTTTGATGACTGCTTCTATTTAAGATAAATATGTTAATAAACAATTTTTGCACAGATTAATACATGTATTTTGGGAAACATTCTTGGAACTATGCTTTATCTGATATCAAAATCATGTGTGGATGCATGTATGTGTGCTCTCTATTACTGTTTATTTGAAATTTATCAGAAAGCTATTGAAGAAAGTCATTTTTAATTATTGAGAATTAAATTTAAATTTTAGTTTAGTTTAATTCTTATTATTATAACTCTCAGCATTTTCTAATATCTAGTAACAATTGTACTCAGAAATCTTCAGTGTATATGATTCAGAGAAGAGACAAAGAGTATTTGAACTTTTGCATCCTTATGCACATACAGGTCCAAATTCATTTTATTTAAATACAAAGGAAAATAATAGCTTGCTAAGACTTTTGTCTATTTTGGTGATTCAATGAGTTTGTATACAGTGTTTTATTTTCTCTATCAATTTTGTCTTATCTAAAAAGAAATCTTCCATAATATTTTCTATTTTATAAAAATACATTGTGACGTTTTATTGACTCCTTTTCCCTGACTTTCTTACTCCACTCATCTTTGAACACCTCATCTGTTCACAAAACTCCGAATATCGTTTTATGGTTAAAACATTCACATATTTTACCATATTGCTATAATGTTAAAGGAACAGAATGAACTGGTATACGCATAAGACAAAAGGAAAAATAATAAAATAATAATGGCAACTTATGGACCCTCCTACAGGCAAGTCCTACAATAAATACTTTTTGCATCTACAATTGTGATAGATTTATCTTTCTTGCATATTAAGTTAATTAAGATTTATTAACAGTTTTCTCTTAATGCAATAAAACTAACTTTTCCATATATTTAACTTTAAATTTTTCTCTTTCATCTTCAAGCAATGAAATTCATTTTTTTCCATAAAGCATTTTTCTGATTCAGTTTTATTTCTTATTTTAATGTTTCTTTTTTTATTTTTTTTATTATTTTTTTATTTTATTTATTTATTTATTTGGTTTTTTTCGAGACAAGGTTTCTCTGTATAGCCCTGGCTGTCCTGGAACTCACTCTGTAGACCAGGCTGGCCTCGAACTCAGAAATCTGCCTGCCTCTGCTTCCCAAGTGCTGGGATTAAAGGCGTGCGCCACCACTGCCCAGCTTTTTTTTTTTTATGTTTTTTATTGGATATTATTTTTATTTACATTTCAAATGTTATTCCCTTTCCTGGTTTCCCTCTCTCCCGGAAACCCCCTATCCCATCCTCCCTCCCCCTGCTTCTATGAGGGGGTTCCTCCACCCATCCCACTCCCACCTCCCCGTCCTCATTTCCCCTACTCTGGGGCATCTATCAAGCCTTAATAGGAACTAGGGCCTCACCTCCAATTGATGCCTAACAAGGCAATCCTCTGCTACATATGCAGCTGGAGCTATGTACACTCCTTGGATGATGGAGTGGGGTAACCCAATCACAAAGAACACACAAGCTCCAAATACCCAAGATACAATTCACAGACCACATGAAGCTCAAGGAGAAGGAAGACCAAAGTGTGGGTGCTTCAGTTCTTCTGAGAAAAGGAACAAAATATGCACAGGAGTAAATAAGGAGATAAAGTGTAGAGCAAAGTCTGAAGGAAAGGTCATCCAGAGACTTTCCTACTTGGGGATTCATCCCATATGCAGTCACCAAACCCTGTTACTATTGTAGATGCCAAGAAATGCTTGCTGAAAGGATCCCAATATGGCTGTCTTCTGAGAGGCCCTGCCAGAACCTTACAAGTGCAGAGGTGGATTTTCACAGCCAACCATTGAACTGAGCGTGGGGTCCCCAATGGAGGAGCTAGAGAAAGGACTGAAGGAGATGAAGGGGTTTGCAACCTCATAGGAAGAACAACAATATCAACCAACCAGACCCCTCAGAACTCCCAGAAATTCATTTTTATAATACAATTGTATACTAACATACATAATTCTAAATATAAAAAATGGAGTAAATTTACTGAAAGCAGAGGTCTAGACATGTACTGAATGTCTCCTTACTTCTTGAATGTGATACTTTGAAAGTAATACAGACTCTCAAGTTCTCTAGAAATTAATTTTCCACAACTGTAATTTTAAACAACTTTGACCCACTGCATTGTCAAGTCATATGTTGAAATCTTAACCCTCCAGGGAGAAAATTAGGAAATGAGATATTTGGCAGGTGACTGGTCTTGAGACATAACCCTTATGAGTGAATGCCATACAAGAAAATAATAAATAAATTTTTATGAGATACCATTAAGTAAATATTTTTATTTCTAATAATCCAAAAAGAAAGGAAAGGAATGAAATTAGGAAACCTATTTAATTAAGTAATAAAGGAAAACTACTAAAAAACCATGGGGAAAATACAGACATGTAAACTCACAAAGCACAAAAGATCTTAATTACATTCAGATCACAAGTTATCTTGTAGGTACACTATACTCAGAAGCTCTAAATCCAACTCAGAGAGAAAAGCTTCAAGTCATACTTAGAGAAATATTAAACAAACTAAGCAAATTCTCACCAGGCAAGGAGCAGACAGTATGACATACTTGAGGTCTTAAGGAAATGAAACAACACACTCTCCTCTGAAAGAAAATGAAACAGTGAATTTATCGTTCAGAAATGGATAAATAAATCAAGAGCATAAGAACCACAACACCAAAACAGGAGCCTAACATATAAAAAAGCAAGCAACCAAATGAACAAAAACACCAAACAAAACAAAACAAAATAAAACAACACCTTGATGGAGCTCTATATTAGAAAGTAAAAAGATAAAAAATAATTTGTTAAAACTTAGAAAATGCAGCAGTGAGGTGGTGGCACATGCCTTTAATTCCAGCACTTGGGAAGCAGAGGCAGGTGAATCTTTGTGAGTTCAAGGCCAGCCTGGTCTACAGAGAAAGTTCCAGGAAGACTAGAACTGCACGCAAAAGTCACTGTTAAGGTGGACCAAAAAGAACATGAATAGAAGAAGAAGATACAGAATATAATAATTAACCCAAAATAAAAAAGAGTAGAGAACAGTGGAAGAAAGGAGCAAAGGATATGTAGAGTATCCAGGAAAAGCTTTTAAATTACAAGAAAAAGGACTTACCTGTCAAATAATGTAATATTTAACACTTTCAGTTAAAGATTTATAAGATGAACATAAATACAAGCTTAAAGGGTTTGCTCTGATAAAGACACATGAAGGAACAAGTGTGACACACTGCCACTAAAATCAGAACACAAAGTGGGGTGTTGGTGTTTGTGTTTCTGTCGCTCAGAGCCTGGAGGAGCTATGGAACTCATTCCACTAGAAACACACTTTAAATGAAGAACAAAAAGATCCCATACCAAACACATCACTAACCAACGCCAGTGCCTATGGGGAACACGGAGTTGGCCTGGTCTAGCTGCCTTGAGACGTGCATCACAGGTTTTTCAAGTCAGAACCCATGGCTTCTGGGGCAGTGCGCCTTACAGTTCCTGAGAAACCAAGGCACTCCTTCAGAAAGCAAAACATTCATGCCACCTTTTGATTCTTCTTGTTCCCTAGAAGCCAACAAACCACATAGAAGCTTGACAGAACAATTGTTCTTAGTCATTAATCTTGTGTACCCTGCATAGCTTGAAAAGCATCATTGTATCCTGGCAACCACCATTATATTCTGTTTCTGGTAAAGGTATAAAAAATCTGATTGCTTACAATAAATCTGTCTCAGGATCAGTCTTGCTGCCATCCTATCCTTGTTAAGATTCATTTATCATCATCCATTTCATGTAGCTTTAGCCCAGTTAATAAGAACTAGAATTTACAAGTGCTCATCAAATATCCTACAAAATACACTCAAACGTATTATAAAGACCTAATATGAGCACAATAGCCACTATTCTAGACAGATTTAAGACATACTCTCAGAAAGTCGTCATCTTGGAAGATCATCATTCATTATGAAGGCAAATGACATATATGAAAATACTAATTATATAAATACACAATTTTAAAAGTAGAAAACATCCAAATGTTTTTTATATTCACAGGAAAGTAGATATGGTAATGCTATAGAGGACATATGCAAAATTAATACAAGGTTAAATTTATAATTCTTCAATAGTTTTTCTAAAAAGTCCAAATACATCTTCTAAAGTATCTTACTCAAGTATGAGATTCTGATTGTCAATAATATCAATAAGCCAATAAGGAAAACTCAATGTACATATGCTCTGTACTTTCTGGAAATAATTCTGTTCATGCCATAGCTAAGAGAAAGCTTTAACAAACCTCATATGTCGTAGGGCCAGGAGAAAACTCATCATGACATTCTTCAAAACGCTTTGATCCTTTAACGAATGAGATTATGGCACCAGACTTCATTAAAATAGGACTGTAGGTTGCGGGTCCTAAGAGAACAGAAATGTAAATTTAAAGTAGACTTACACTTACTGGCTTTGGTTAGTTAACTATTGCTCTTTGAAGGTTTCTGTTCATAACCTACAAAATAAGAAACATATGTTCTATAGTTTATCTAAACAGTTAAAGACTTTGATCCATGATAAACATAAAATGATGCCCATTTGTTCAGTTGTTAAATGTATGAAAAAATTCAAAAAAGAAGACAAAACTACATGCTCAATAGAAACATTATAAAAAAAATACTTCACCATTTATTCCCCCAAATACTGATTTACATTCAGTGAGGGCATCGTGACAGCTGCATTTAGAAAGATTAAGAAAACTTGAAAAGACAGAAAAACATGTTATGTCTACAATTCCAACTCCGGGGAATCTAATCTTCTAGCCTCTGCAGGTGCACACAGAAAGAAGGAAGAAAAAGAAAGGAGGGAAGGAAGGGAAGAAGAAAGGAAGGAAAGAAGGAAAGAAAGAAAGAAGAAAGGAAGGAAGGAAGGAAGGAAGGAAAAGAAATAAAGGAGGGAAGATCTTTTTCAATGGAGAAAACCAAGAGATATAAGGTATCTACGAAAATAGTAATCTTACAAAAAAAAATGACCCAAACAAGGGAAGCATGGAAGGAAGAACATCATGAGTTTGGTAAGAATGAGTTATGCATGAAAGTTGTAAATATGTCCAAGTAATAATAACAAAAAGACAAAGCTCGGTACGACACTGATCTGGAGACCAAGAATTCACTTAATCACATAGGAGAAATGGGTAAGACTAAAGATTGAAAGACCAACAGAAGAAAAAGAGAGTGAAGAAAAAGACAAAGAGAATCTGGTGGACAGATTGTGACTATACTTATACAGGTTTTATTTTTTTTAATTTATGAACATCCCCCAAACTCTCCCTACTCCCAGCTCCTGCCTCACAGAGTCCCTGCCCCCATCTCCCATTCCCTTCTACTCTGAGAAGGTGGAGAATCCCTAAGTATACCTCCACCTGGGCACATCAAGTCTCTGTTAGATTGGGCAAATCCTCTCCCACAAAAGCCAGATTATGGGTGATTCCACAGTCAGGCTACAGCTTTAGGGGGAGCCTCCACTCCAGTTTTTGGGAGGCCCACATGGAGACTGGAGACTGTGCTACATCTGCTACACATGTGCTGTAGGCCAAATTCCAGCCAGTGTATGTTCTGTGGTTGTTGGATCCATTTCTGACAGCTACCAAGAGTCCAGGTTACTTGACTATGTTGATCTTCTTGTGGGGTTCCAATTCCCTTCAGGGCTTTCAACCCATCCCCAACTTTTCCATAAGAGTTTCAATGTTTGGTGGTGGGTATCTGCATCTATTTCAGTTACCTAATGGGTGGAGCCTCTCATAGGACAGTTAGGCTAGGCTCTTGTCTGCAAGAATAACAAAGTGTCATTTAAAATGTCAGGGATTGGTGCTTGCTGATGGGATGGGCTTTAATTTGGGCCAGTTATTGGTTGACCATTCCTTCAGTCTCTGCCCCATTTTGGTTCCTGCATTTCTTTTAGACAGGTCAAATTTTGAGTCAAAAGTTTTTTGGGTGGGTTGGAATCCCCATCCCTCCACTTGGGGGGGGGGTCCTGCTTGGCTCCAGGAGGTAGCCTCTTCACATTCTATGTCACTAGGTTAAGCATCCTGGCTAAAGTCATCTGCATTGACTACTGGAGGTCTCCCCCATCCTAGGTCTCTGGAACTTCCTAACTTCATTCACTCTGAGCCTCTCTCTTGTCTCTCCTCCAGAAATCCTTTTATTGTTCAGCATTATTATGGCTACCCTGGGTTTTTTGTTACTCCATATGAAGTTGAGAATTGCTCTTAAAGGTCTTTAAAAATTGTGTTGGAATTTTGATGGGGATTGCATTGCATCTGTAGATTACTATGTTAATCCTACCAATACATGAGCATGGGAGATTTTTCCATCTTCTGAGATGTTTTTCAATATTTTCTTCAGGGACTTGAAATTCTTCTAACAAAGATCTTTTGCTTTCTTGCTTAGAGTTACACGAAGATATTTTATATTATTTGTGTCTATTATGAAGGGTGTTGTTTTTCTAATTTCTTTTTTATCGGATATTTTCTTTATTTATATTTCAAATGTTATCCCCTTGCCCAGTTTCCTCTCTGGAAACCCTCTCCCTCCTGTCCTCCCTCCCCCTGATCCCCCACCCACCCACCTACCCCACCTCCCTGCCCTGGCATCTGCCCATTTATCATTTGTATAAAGGAAGGCTACTTATTTCTTTGAGTTAATTTTTATCAAGCTGCTTTGCTGAAGTTTTTTATCAGCTGTAGGAGTTCTCCGGTAGAATTCTGAAGATGGCTTATATGTACTATCATATTATCAGAAAATATATACCTTGACTTCTTCCTATCTAATTGTATTCCCTCGGTCTCCTTTTGTTCTCTCATTGCTCTAGCTGTAACTTCAAGTACTATATTGAATACATAGGGAAAGAGTGGGCAGCCTTGTCTTGTTCCTGAAGCAGCTGGGATTGTTCAAGTTTCTCTCCATTTAATTTGATGTTAGCTATTGGCTTGCTGTACATTGCTTTCATTATGTTTGGGCATGTGCCTTGCATCCCTGATCTCTCCAAGACTAAAACATAAAGGAGTATTGGATTTTGTTGAAGGCTTTTTCAGCATCTAATAAGATGACCACGTGATTTTTTTTCCTTTCAGTTTGTTTATATAGTAGATTACATTGATGAAATTTTGTTTATTGAACCACCCCTGCATACCTGAGATGACACCTACTTGATTATGGTGAATGGTATTCTTGATGTGTTCCTGAATTCGGTTTGTAAGAATTTATTGACTATTGTTGCATTGATCTTTGAAAAAGAAACTGGATTAAATTTCTCTTTCCTTGTTGAGCCTTTGTGTGGTTTGGATATCAGGGTAACTGTGGCCTTATAAAATAAATTAGGTAGTATTCTTCTTGTTTCTATTTTGTGGAATTGTTTGAAGAGTTTTGGTATGAGCTCTTCTTAGAGAGTCTGGTAGATTTCTGCACTAAAACCATCTTACAGTGGGCATTTTGGGGGAGATTTTTAACGACTGCTTCTATTTCCTTTGGGGTTATGGGACTGTTTAGATAGTTTACCTTATCTTGAGTTAATTTTGGTGAGTGGTATATATGTCTAAAAGAAAATAATTTCATTTAGATTTTCCAGTTTTGTGGATTATAAGCTTTTGAAGTAAGACCTAATGATTTTTTTGAATTTTTCAGTTTCCATTATGTCTCTCTTTTTATTTCTGATTTTATTAACTTAGATACCGTCTGTGTGCCCTACCTTAGTTCAGATAAGAGTTTGTCTACCTTGTCGATTTCGTCAAAGAACTAGTTCTTGGTTTTGTTGATTCTTTCTATTATTCTCTTTCTTTCTAAGTGATTGATTACAGCCCTGAGTTTATTTCCTGTCATCTACTCCTCTTGGGTTTGTTTGTTTCTTTTTTGCTCTAGAACTTCCAGGTGTGCTGTTAAGTTGCTAGTATGAAATTTCTTCAAATTTTTTATGAAGGCACTTATTGCTATGAACTTTCCTCATAGCACTGTTTTCATTGTGTCCCATAAGTTTAGATACATTGTGCCTTCATTTACATCGAATTCTAGAAAGTCTTTAATTTCTTCATTTCTTCTCTGGCCAAGTTATTGCGAAGAGAGTTGTTCAGTTTCTATAAGTATGTAGACTTTCTGTTGTTTCTGTTGTTGAAATCTAGCCTTAATCAGTGGTGACCCAATAGAATGCATGGCATTATTTCAATCTTCTTGTATCTATTGAGGATTTCTGTGTGCCTAATTATATAGTCAATTCTGGAGGAGGTGCTGAGAAGAATGTGTATTGTTTTGTTTGGGGTGAAAGGTTCTGTAGGTATCTGTTAAAGCCATTTGGTTCTGAGCATCTATTTATTTCATGGTTTCTGTGTTTAGTTGAAGTCTCACACTATTATCATGTGGGGCTCAAGGTATGACCTGAGATTTAGTAAAGTTTCCTTTACAAATGTGGGTATCCTTGCCTTTGGGGCATAGATGTTCAGAAAAGTCATCTGTGGACTTTTCCTCTGATGAGTATGAAGTACCCATCTGTTTTGATAACTTTTGGTTGAAAGTCTATTTTACTGGATATTAGAATGGCTACTCCAGCTTGTTTCTTGGGTCCACACATAGTCCTTCATTAACCAATATTCACAATGTCTGCCCCATGCCAAATCCTGTGTTTCAAGAAAGAGCTCTATGAAGTCAAACACTTCAAAATGACAGACTTCATGGAAGATTTCCTTACCATATGTGAAGAATATGTCAGGACAGTTGTGATGACTGAAATTAAAACAGGGGAATTCAAGAGACACTTGAGGAATATAAAATAATTTGATGCTTAGAATATCATCAATGAACATATGAAGTGATATAGTAAATACAAAGACATTGATTGAATATAAATGTAATGCTTCTGTATCTCTAGCCAACATTCATTCAAAACTATATATTTGTGAGCATGCATTCTTTTTTCTTTCAAATCTAATAGCATTTTAGAATTAATACATTCATATGAATCATTTTAATCTATTTTTCCTTGTAGTACAGCTTTTCAAAATTTGGAGAAGAAGACATCCAGGCTCTAGGTCAAATACTCCATAGCAACTGAATTAACAGTCATCAAAAGTTATAAACATCATTGTAAAAGCTAATGGATAATGACCTACCAAGGAACATGTATTTTACCATATCTCTTCTTACTGTAAAGTAACAGTATAATTGACTTTAGGATAATGTAATTTGTATGGAACTAGAATGTAGTAGAATAACAAATATATATTTATACAAAATGCATTGTGACATACTTTCATATACAAATTCAACTATACACAGAAAAATGTATATATTGCTGCTGTAACCAGAGAAGAACTACCATTTAAAACTGTCTGTAATTCCCATTGGTTAATTGACAGTTGCAACTATTATGAGCTTAATTGACAAATGTTAACGCAACAGGTAAGGCTATTATCCAAACATTATTTTATTGAGATATTTTATTTCAAATTATGAAGAAATCTAATCTATCCTCTGCACTTACTGCTATGCTACAACAATAGATAAGCATGTTTGCTAATTGCTATACAGATTCTTTATATATTCTGCACATATATGTATGCATTCTGCATACATACAGATATATAGAAGAAATTCTTCAAGTACAATTCAGTAGATTTTCTTCTTTTGTTGCAATTCCTCTGAGGAGCATTAAGTAAAGAAAAATATTTCATCATTCATCTTCTTGCATTTTAGCACTTGGTCTGTTTTAAACTACAGAGTATTAAAAAGGTTTCTTCCACTTAGTCTTAAAATATATTTCCAATTATGTATACTTCTGCTCATATGATACAGGTCAAAGACTTACATGACTATACCAGCTCTGATTCCTAGCTGGATTATACAGAATCCATCTCCTATTTATATACCAAATGCCACATTTTAATCACAGGTTTTAGAAGAGGAAAACTTCTCATCCAACACCTATGAAAAGTCTGCCTGAATCCTGACTGGTATATAATAGGAAATTCCATAGCAGGTGATTCTTATAATTACATATTTTCCAGTCCTCTGCCAGTTCAGTCTCTATGAAATGTCACCCAATGCCACAGGGCAAAAACAGAAGGGAACAGAAACACTGAGTAATCTAAAATAAAATCTGTGCTCACAGCCCTTCAGTGTGACCATTTTGGTACATAAGAGTGGACTCTAAAATAACCACTTATATATAGAACTGGAAATCTTTGATTAAAAAAATGGCTGTCTCCATACTGAGTCAAAATTTAGAAATCAGGAAATCATTCTTATGAATAATAAACTCCTCGTCCTGTAAAATGACAGAAACTGACTTAAAGGTAAATATTTCATGTGTGGGTACAGTTTTATGAATTTAAAAAATGAGAAAATTGCTTATTTGAGTAAAATATCAATCACAGAGTTAATATTTTATAATATTTCCTCACAGTGACTTGATTATTTGGTTTTACAAATGAAAGAATTTCAGAGACAAAAAGATGAGTCCACCAAGCACGGCATCAGTACTAGAGACATGTTTGATTGGCTGCTTTCTACTGTATCGGAGATTCAATTTGATTCAGTGGCATTTCAGATTATGAACCAGTGTCTCAGTCTATTAAACTGAAATTTCAGATAATGAAGAAAAATGCATTCTAAATCTACATAAATTTTAAGTAAATTTCTTATGTCTGTGTTTGCTATCTCATTAACTTCTCTGTCCAAAATCAAACTAATGTTGCACATGTGTTCTGTTGGTTGCAGGATTCAACCTTTACTGAATGAGCCATCTCTCCTGCCCAGCACTGCTACATATTCAAAGACAGAAGTCAGAAAGATAATGATTCTTTAAATACTTCCTTAAATATTGAATATTTACATCTTTAAAGTTATTACAGAGCATCAGGAAATGCCTGTCAAAGGTCCTTAAGATATGGAATATTATAGTATACTCCCAACTAAATAGATGAGGGAATTCGTCTACCTAAACCATGCTCCTGTTAAAACACTGTTCTTCACATTGATTAAGCAATAGGGCTGTCACTGCTATTACATATAAATATACAATCATATGGATTTAGCTTAATTGACATAAAGCTTCAGACAGCCATGGCTGTTTGTTTGTATGTCTTTACAATATACACTTACCAAAATGTGTACCTATCAGCCCTGTCAAATAACTTTTTAAACTGCTTCTAAAATAAAGATTTTTCTTATTTTCTGGTAATATAAGTACTTTGTTTTCAAATTTCATTAGACTCAAGGATATAAGCATTACAACCCAGCATTCCACTATGAACTATAGGAATCCAGTGGAAGGGATAATATCTTTGATTTAAAATGCACTGTGTGGCAGTCCATAAATATACAACTCATGAATTATTCTGATCAATAACTGAAAAATTTGATCAAATTTCACAAATTTCAAGCATTAAAATTGTCCTCAAGGTAAACAGAAGACTCAACTGACCTAAAATACAAGTAACAATTTTCCCTCCCTAAGTACATTTGGGCTTTATATTCAACAGCTCATTTTTTAAATTCATAGGCAAAATTAAATTTGCAGACAAGAAAATTATCTAATGAAAAAATAAAATAAGTCTCAACATGATCACAGTGTTCTGGAATCACTATCATGTCAACACTCGCTCAACTTGGACTCAGTTAGAAAAGTTTAATTTTCAATAATGTTTTCATCTCTGAGAATGTTATACATGAAGCTCAAATAATAATTTTTGTTCTTGTGAGACATATCATGTCAGAGATCAGGCAAATTCTCTCCTTAAAGGGAAATATTCGCTTTAATCTTAGAATAATGGAAATACTAGACTAAGCTAATTAAATCAATTAAAATATCAAACATGAGCTATGATTTAAAACAAACACAAAAGAAAATGAGAGATTTTTTTTCCATTGTAACCACCATTTTCTCAACTCTGCATAAAGCTAGACACACCACTGAGAGAAAAAGGGAAAGTTACTGAAAGCAAATTTAGCAATTGTAAACCCTTCATTGGTTGAGTAAATTAACAAACTCTGCATATAAAACAGAAATAATATATAAATTAAGGAAATGATACAATAATCTTTGTGCTTTGGCGTCATCTATTTTTTTTAATGAATATGGTGGTACATCCTACAATCAAAAGAATCATTGAGTTTGAGTCTGGCCTGGCTTATAAACAGAGGTGTAATCGAGCAAATGGTTAGCTTATGAATTTGATGTATCTCAGTAAGCTTTATGCTTCTTTTTGGCCAAAACCTATGTGCAACTTTAAGTATGAATGAGATTTTTTTCATCACAGAACAATCATCCCCTAAGCATGATGAATTGGAATAAAGGACCACAGTCCACTGTTACATACCACTAACATGAGAATTCCACAAATGTTCTTCCAAGGTTTCTTCTCAAATACTACAGGTTTGGGTCAAGCAACACTAACAGCATTAGGATTTTTTATATCATATTTTCTTTCAAAGAGTTAAAGAGGCTCTTATTATGTGGACCTATTTTTTACAGAATACTCATTTATACCTGAACTTATTTCATAGCTTGAAATGTCAGTTATTGAAAACAAAGGTATTCATATTTAGCCTTATGCATTTTAACCTAGTCCTCTTAAAATGTAGTTCATGGACCACAAGCATCAGAATTACCCAAATATTGTTTTGTGTTTGTTTTGTGGTGCTTCTAGACATCTTACTCTGACCCCAGTGGACCTCAACCTAGAGATCCTGCTGCTTTAGCTTCAGGAATGCCTGGATTATAGATGTGAGCTATCATAAAGCTGTGTCCAAATTAATCTTAAAAGGCAGGTTCTTTTGACCATCCATCCTACTAGAATAAGTTGTTTTAGGCAAAACAGACCAAGAAAATCGAATTTCACTGAAACCCTTTGTTTTAGACCTCTGACCTACAACTTAAAACTTTTTTCTGTCTAAAATATATTTAAATATCCAAAACTTTCTGTCTCAAATAATCAAAAGAAATGGTAATGCTAAGAATCTATGTTCTGAAAACCCAGGTGAGCACATAATTGCTTCTTGAAAGCTAACTCAGTTGCTCCCACCCCATGGTAGAGTCTCAATAATCTCAGGACATACCAGACTCATGGAAGGGAGGGGTCTGGGAGAGTCCCTTTGATCTATTCATAAGACTTTAAGATGTTTTACTTTTTTCTTAGTAACTGTCTAGAGCAGAAACTGCTTAAATCATATTTCTATTTCAAATGTTAAAATCATATTGAGATTGTATTCCACATGTGACTTTGTAAGCACATTAAGAACAACTGGTTTAAAGACAGAAGTAAGTGATAGAGACTGGTATTGTAGAAGCAGGAATGGCACTTGCATGAGCTGTTTTTGACAGTACTGATGTTTGGCAGACATGTCTTCCTACCTCAATCTAGGGCCAATTTTGTAAACATATTTTATAATCCTTTCTAAAATGACTGTATTTTTCCCTCCATTATTTTACCCTGGCGTTTTCCAGGATAAGTCTTAAATCTGAAGTCAAGTTCAATCCTTCTCCTTTCTTGCCATGTGACCTTGGTAAATACTCTAAACTTATTTCAGTTTCTCCTTTGTGAAGGAGGGGTAAAATGGTCCCGAGAAGTTAAGCATCCCTCAGATGCTATATGGTGAGTATGAGCACAAGTCTAAGCTGATTAACCCTTAGAATATCACTGAGTAGAAAGAAGGAAGGCATCACTTAGAGGCTACAGGAAACTGAGTTCAAAGGCTACACTGTGACCTGCCTCCTCTCGTGCCTTCACATTGCTTTCAGGGTTGCTAGAACCTCCTCAAATGCCAGACTTGCCAGAGGAATGTCAAATGAACTAAATGGAAATGCCCTGCTACCCCTGAATGTGGTATGTTCCGAACAGGTGAGTGGTTCTAATAAGTTGGAATAAAGCTGATAAGTTAATGAATTTTGTGGCTGGGTGTACTTTCTATTTTATTCCTATATTTTAAAAGTTAAAAGTATAAACACACCTAAAAAAATAAAAATGTCACAGTTCTAAAATCCCTTTTAAACTGTCACAGTGCCTGATATCTGGGCTACTACACCCGACTACTTCCTAATCCCATTCAACTGTGCTCCATTTGATGGGGAAGGCTGCCTCTCTGTGGTAGAATATGATCATGTCATGCTTTCTGGGGGACAATTTGTATCTCATTACTTTTTAACATCTAAAAATCTGCATAATACTCAAAAGCACAAAGATTTAAATACAGTATTTTGACCATTATCATATTTTACTTCATGTTATAAATGTCTTTGAACCTTATGAAGCAGCCGTACTCACCTAGGAAAGATGGAAATAGCATTTGCACAAGTAACAGATACCCGTTGAAATAGGCTTGCTCAAATAGAATGGTCACATTAGCTGTCTCTTTTGAAAATAGAAGTCATTATTCACTTTACACTGAGTGACCTCTACTGGTCAGAAAGACACATTAATAGACATCATATCCACCAGAAAGCAGCTGGTGTCTTAATTTTGCCAACAACTGACTCGTATATACTGTGTCATACATGTTGCCTGCTAGTCACTTACAATAAAATCATACGGAGATGTCCCATAGCTCAGATACTGAAGACAAGCACAGAGATCAAGTAAATGAATTTAAAAATCCTGGTTTCTTGTTCTTCTTCATGGTGACCATTTTTTCTTGAAAGGAAAGTATACATAAAAGGTCTTACTGTATATGATACTTAGGAAAGAAACAGACTCTATAACAAAAGGGGTTTCAGTATTTTGATATTAACTATAGAACAGCTGACAGACACAATTTTATACACTGTTAAATGAAGGCCAAACTCTTTCTCTCCATCATAAACATATGCTTCATTACTCTTCAGAAATAAAGGATTTATTTAATTAAGATTAAAGACACAATTAACATCTATGTCTCTAAAGCAGAATTTTATTTTTCTTTCAGAAACAAAGAAACTATGAGACAATAATGAGAGAGTTGCAGTAAATCTTTCCCTGAGAGTTCCATTACCAGTGTTACACAAACACCAGTACAGAAACAGCAGGTTATTTCCTTGTGGTTGTAACGGAGGTCAAAACTTGACCAATAGAAACAACAAATTGCCTGAAAAAAGTTTTAATGAAGAATATTGTTATAAATCTTGCCTGCTAATTATTATAAAATCTCCTTCCCTTCTTTATTTTTTTTCTTTTTTTAACGATGTCCAAGGGGTGGGGAGAAACAATTTGGTTTCTGCTTCAGCTGAGATCTATTTATATGCAAATAACTTATCCATTATTACTGTGAGAAGAGACTTGTGCATAAAGAGAGAAATAAATTATCACTAGAAGCCATTAATGAAATCTATTTCAAAACAACATTTTACAAGAGCCCTCACTCATGTAATGTTTGTCTAAGCCTCGAGGGAAAATGGTGAAATTCTGCACATAGATAAAACCTGATACCACAGTATTTCCCATGCCAATTTGCTTTATATAATGCATTTATCCTTTTCTTAGAAATGACAAACGGCACTCCAGGACATCTCTTCAGAGAACTTCATCAATGAAATCAAAGCCGGTGTGTGTATCATATAATTGCCAGACTTTGGAGTTTTCTCTGTTGGGACTGTTACTACTCCCCTGGGTTTAAAACATTAACATTCTTTTTATACTGCAACTGTAGCAATGTGCAAATAGATGAGTGTAATAAGAAACAGGAGTCCTATAAGGACAACTTGAGTTTCAGGAAAAGAATAAAATGATGAAAAGAAGCCTATAATGTAATCTGATAAATCCTGTCCCTTTCCTATTTGGATTTCTTTGTTCTTTAGTTTATAATTTCCTTTTTTGGAGAAAAGTGTCCCTCTATTCAAGCAGGTGTTAAATCTTTCTTCTGGCATCCTCTTAATTCTGCATAAGATGTCCAAAGTGGAACTGAAAGCCTTCATCTTGATACAAGTTATTTTACTTTTGACCTTTTTTATTGCAACATTATTTTCTGATATTTTCGCCTAGTGTTTTCTACTTTTTATCATTTATTTTTGAACATGGTACTTTGTAAGGACCTAATCTTATTTTCTTCAGTCAGAGTGTCATAGTAAACACTATGTCCTACAAAAAAATTAGACTTTAACCCTTGGGTTGTATAACATCTATACATTTAAGTGTCTTCACATGTGTATGAGTTTTTTCTCTGTTGTAACCAATTTGTCTTGATTTTATGTGAAAGCCATGCTTTATTAATATACATTTGTCTTATTTGATGCAGTGAATACTCTAATTCTTCATATTTCCTTTACTTAGCTTTTTCTGAAGCTTTATTTTTCCATATATTCTATGTGTTTATCAATTTCTTTTTAAAAGAACTCCAACAGAAATCATATATCATTACACTCACTAATTAAAGTGCTAGCTTTATGATGTGAAGCAATTCCACACAAAGCTGAGAGCACTTGTTGCTCTTGCACAGGGTCCAGGTTCAGCTTTCAGTAACCACATGGTAGATCACAACCATCTGTGACTCCAGCTGCGAGGAATCCTGATCTGAGGAAACAGGCACTCATACAGTTTACATACATACATGCATACAAAACAATTACACACATAAGATAAAAGTAAAACCAAATTGCTATAAGGTACTACAACCTTTAGATTAAAGCAACCTTATCTTTTCTTCAAAGGTTTCTCTTTTTCCTGTGGTTCTGTCTGACTTTGTCAAGAAGATACAGTATAAATCTTTGTGGCAAAACTGAATTGAACAGAGAACTCATTAAAAAAGGAAAACCTACGTTGTTACAGATGTGATAAACCATACATTGTAGAAAAGAGAACGAATCCATGACTTTAACACAAGACCTGAAACTCTGAAACTACCAGAAAAAAAAAATAGGCAAAATACTTCAAGATATCAGTATTAGGAAGGGATTTCTGTAGACAACTACAATAGCCCAGGAAATAATAGTCCACACTGACAAATGGAATTACATTAATTAATTAATGTAGTTAATTAAGTAGTTTCTACACAGCAAGGAAACCAACCGAGTGAAGAAGTCTGTGAAATGTTAGGAAACTTTTACCTTCAGTACTTTTGATTGAAGATTAGAACCTAGAATTTATAAGGAACTCAAATGTTCATCTCGAGAGAAGCAAACAACCCAATCAATAAATGAATTAAAATAGACAGCTCCCAAATTAAGAAATACAAATGGCCACTAGTACATGAAAAAAAGAGTTCATGTTTAGCCACAAGAGAAACACAAATTCAAACTGTTCTCTTTCCCAGTAAGAATGGGTGCCATCAGAGAAACAAGGGGCTTGTCTGCAAGAAAACACAGCTTGTAATGGCAATAAAGGATAGTTTATTCTTGAGCAAAATATGAATGGCCATGGCCCGGTGACATCAATGCAAGTTGCTTTAATAGATGTGTCCCATTGTGTGTGTGTGTGTGTGTGTGTGTGTGTGTGTGTGTGTGTGTGTGTGTGTGTGTGTGTGTGTGTGTGTTTTCGTCATGAGGGACTGTTGCAAGCGACCTTATTGGCTACAGAATAAGGAAAATCAGAAATTGAAGCATTTACCAAATGCTTTCGTTTGGACACCTGTAGACTGGAAGCAGCAAAGCAGGGAATCTCTGTAAACTCTGGCATAATATGAGAACATTCTTGGATTTTGGATCAGTGTAGATAGCTCTCTGCTAAGAATATATTTTGAATGTTTTGATTATTACAATGATATTAGGTCAGATTTAGGGATGGGCAATGAAAAGCTTTTCTAGAGTCAAAAGTAGTCCAAAATAATTCGTCTCTGCATACAAAAATTTAACCTCTATAAAATGAATTTCAGCCATTTGGCCTTAAAAATTTCTTTTCTTATCTTTTCATTCTTTTTAGCATTTTTAAATTTTTTAAGATTATCATATAATTACATTATATTCAGCCTTTCCTTTCTCCCTCAAAAGTGTCCCACAGAACCCCTCTCCCTTCTCTCTATCACATCTTTGGCATCATTTTTCTTTATTTGTTGTTATTAATGTGTGTATAATTTATATATTGGATATGTAAATATAATCTTCACAGTACAAATACTGTTACTTGCATGTATAGTTTGCAACCAATAATTCTCCACAGCTACAACCATCATGGCATGGTAACACTTAGAAGAGCGCTAGATATCTTCAGGAAAACCAAGTTATCCAATTGTGCTGCTGTTGTTCTTGTTATTTGATCTTTTTTTTTACAGTAAAGACTTTATTCCTCTGCCAGTCCACCCTCTGACTGTTCCACATCCCATATCTCCTCCCCCCTCCCCATGCCTGTCTCCAAAAGGATATCCTCACCCCCCCAACTCCCAACTCCACCCCACCAGACCTCTCTACTCCCTGTGGCCCGATGTCTCTTGAGGTGAGGTACATCTTCTCTGAGTTCACTCGGCAGTCCTCTGCTGTGTATGTGTCGGAGGCCTCATATCAGCTGGTGCATGCTGCCTGGCTGGTGGCTCAGTGTCTAAGCAATCTCGGGGGGTCCAGGTGAGCTGAGACTGCTGTTCTCCCTGTAAGGACGCCAACCTCCTCAACTTCTTTGAACTTTTCCCTAATTCTACCACTGGGGTCACCAGGTTCTGCTTAAGATCTGCTCAATAGGATGGAAATCATGCCCAGGATTGGACATCTGTCCATTCACCCAAGGCTAGTAGTAGAGCCATGGATCTTGGAGGCAATACTACAAACAATGCTTCACCAAGCAGCACTGTTCTTACTGCATTCTAAATATTTATCCTTCTGCCAACATTAAAGTGTAGTTTTCACCCTCATCAAGGGAACATCTCTTTGTAACAGATGGAGGCCATTACCGAAAACCACAACCACTTTATTTATTTATCTATTTATTTATTTTATTTATTTATTTTATTTTCTAATTTTTTTATTTACATTCCAAATCATTTCCCCTTTCCCGTTTCCTCCCTCCCAGAAAGTTCCATAAGCCCCCTTCCCTCCCTCTTTTCCCCATTCAACCCCCTCTCGCTTCTGTCTTGGCATTCCCCTACATCCAGTCTTTCCAGGACCAGGAGTCTCTCTTCCATCTTCTTGGAAATCTATTGATATGCGTATTGTGTCCTAGGGTATTCCGAGATTCTGGGTTAATATCCCCTTATCAGTGACTGCATACCATGTGTGTTCTTTTGTGATTGGGTTACCTCACTACGGATGATATTTTCAAGTTCTGACCATTTGCCTAGGAATTTCGTGAATTCATTGTTTTGTTTTGTTTTGTTTTGTTTTTTTTGTTGTTTTTAATTGCAGACAACCACTTTAAATAATGAGTTGTGGAGCCTAGCTCCATCTGATAAATCTACAAAGCACTCCTGCACCAAAGGTTCAGGGATCACTGTAGAAGAGGGAGCAGAAAGATTGTAAGAACCAGAAGAACAGGGAGTTTGCTTTGAGACTGTGCCTCCTAGAAATTTTAGAGAAGCTGCAGCCATAAAGTCTCACTAACATGGCTGTTAAACAGGACCTGGACAAAGACGACAATAATTGACATGCTAACATAGAATGGAGGAAGCTCACAAGCCTCTACCTTAGATACAACTAAGGAATGCTGTCAGGAAGAAAGAATGATCGTCCCTAGAAAAGAGCACAATAACTGCTCATCTAATACCAAATGTAGATTTCTTCCTAAAACAGGGTCCCACGCAGCCCAGGCTGGACTCATACCCACTAGGTAGCCAAAGACAACCTTGAAGTTATGATTCATCCATTTCAACTCAAATGCTAGAAATAAAGGCAAGCACCACCACACCCAATTATATTGTGGAAAACTGAACACAGGTGTGGCTTTTATTTTATTATTGTTATCATTACTCTTGTTATTATTTTATTTACAATCCAGCCATTGCTCTCCCTCCCAGTCTCCACTCCCAAAGTTCCTCATTCCATTCTTCCTCCCCCCCATCTCCAAGAGGGTGCTCCCCTACCACTTTAATTTTTCTCCAAACATCAGTTTAGAGATAGAAACAATGCTAAAAATTATAGGAAAAGTAAACAAATTATACTTATGGCTCTTGGCAAGGAAACTGGTACAGCCACTGTGGGAATCAATACAGAGGTTTCTCAGGAATGAAAAAACAAAATTACCAGATGATTCACCTGTAGCTTGGTTTTACATACACCTAATGGGCATACTTGCACATGCACATTTATTGCCTCAGCAGCCAAAATTCTAAGGAAATGGAGCCAGTCTTGATATCCATCAACAGATGAATGGACAAAATTTCGTGAAACTATGAATTTTATGCAGTTTCAAAATACAATGAAATCATGATTTTTGTATGGCAATAGAACTAGAAATCATGTTAAATGTTCTAGAACTCCGAAATACAACTACTACATGATTTTTCTCATGTGCTCTCTCTCTCTCTCTCTCTCTCTCTCTCTCTCTGTGTGTGTGTGTGTGTGTACATTGGGAAGGAAGAAAGAGTCCGAAGGCTGAAGAGAGAGGGATTGGGATACAAGACACATAAAAGCACAGCTAGGGCTAAGAGTATGGGGGGGTGACGGGAGGGGGAACATTGACAAATTATTTTGACATCTCTGTATAAAAAAGTTTCAATGAGCTCTCTCATATACTAATTTTAAAAGCAATAAAAAAGGGAAAAATAGTGTAGATTGCAACCTTTAGCAAGCAAGAAAACAGTTGTAGTCATGATTTTCCATTAATTATGAATTGATAAATATATGATTAAAAGCTAGCTTGGGTGGCTTTTTATTGGACTACTTCAAAGAGTACAGCACAGAAAATGAAAATTCTCTAAAATATACTGCCACCGAAACTTTCCTGCCAAGTCCCAGTGTCTTAGTTCTGCCTTCGGGTACCTGGGCAATCCTAGAGACAACATCCCCCTGCATGTCACAGTCACCATGCCTCACAAACAGCCATGCCAAGAAGAGTGCAGAGAGAAAAGAGGCTATGGAATTATGTTTGGAGGGCTATCAAGTGCTCCACACATTTATCTTTAACAGCAAACCCCACTAATCAATTTGCCTCCCTCTAACATCATACAGAGTTGAGAGCCAGATCTGTTAACAAAAGAAGTGACAAAAATCTCAAATTTTATCCAGTGTCTGGTGTGGTGTTACAAGCCTACAGTCTCAGCACTGGGGAGGCTGAGATAGAGGGGTGGGGGAACAATTTGAGGTTAGCCTGTGCTATACTATAGTGCACCATCATCTACAAACAAACCAACAAACGCTCCAAGTTTGAAAGATGAAAGTGTTTCTTGAGATGCATGTGGTGATCATGACAGTGATTTTATTAATGCCCTTGAGATTCACACTTAAAAAGACTGCAAAATGGATATGTTTCTGCTACATTTTTTAAAGATAGTTACTTTTAACTGTAGAAGAAAGAAATGTTGTATATATGAAGCTAATTAAAAGTAGCAAAAATATAACCAGCTAGTTTCCATTAGTAAGAAAACCAAGTGGTTTCTGGTTATTTTGGTTTTGTTTCCTTTTTTCTTTTCTATAATGAATCTCAAGATCATGACTTTGAAATCACAAAGAGAAAAATAAAACAGCCTGTGTTCTTTCAGCCTCATCATGGAGGAAATTTTTCCTCTTTGGGTTTGAAAGACTTCTGTTTTTCAGTAAGATCTTTGTAGAATCGTGTTCAATGTTGTGTGTACCATACACATGAACACACACTGACTCCATAGATAACTACACATGCACTACATCAATGTCACCTGACGCCTTTTCCAAGAGACGACTCTCAGTCAGTCTCCTCTGATGCTTCCTAAGTTTGACAGGAAAGGGTAAAAGAAAACGCAGAGTATGGATTATCAGCTATATTCCAACTCATCTCTGGGGCCTGTGTTTCTAATTCTATGCCCTGCAGGGAGCTGTGAGTTTTGAAAAGATGTTATGATAAGTGAAATGCCCTGCACAGGCTTGGGTTTCTGAAAATTGGTCCCCAGCCTGCAGTGCTATTTAGAGAGGTGCCCAAAATTTGAGAACCATGGTCAAACTTGAAGAAATGGGTAGCTGCGCATGATTCAGGAAGGTGACATGTGTTGTTACCTCCAGAATAAGCTTCCTCATCTGGGCAGATGTGACAAGGAGTGGTAAAGTTCATGCCAACACAAACTGAGCCACCGCGACCATCAAACTGCAGCCATGAGGGATCCCGTGGCAAATAAACCTCCCCCTCTCTTAGATTCCTTCTTTCAGACATTCTGTCACAGAGGTGGAAAAGTAACTTATACAGGTATGTGCAGATGAATTTAAATTCCAAACTCATAGGAAAGAATGAACACGAGGCATGACCATTTACAATCTGTTCTATATAGTAGAATAACATTGAAAAAGGAAAATTATATGACAAATGCATTATACATACAATATCTATAGCTTTTTAGCTTTACTGTAAAACAATTGTAGATAAAAGCATCATATTATAGTGTCACATAATAATCTGCCATCTGATGATTTCATGTTAATTTAATATTTATTATATTAACAGACACATTCTTTAATAATATTAACTTAAAATTTAAATATACTACCTATTATCTATTCCCAATTACCTAGTGATAGTTTTGCTGTCTCAGTGACAGAATGACAGGTTTGCTCTGTGAATAGGCTAGAGTCAGATGAGGATGACAAGATCTATTTTATCACTGATCTGACACACACACACACAAAAGCTGAAACTACTTTTTCTAAGCATTAGATATCCCCCTGGGTTTCTTCTGCAGAGGGAACAATTGCATATGAAGTTAATAGCTATCACATTTAATTCTGTTATCAAATAAATTTGAGAAAACTTAGAACAAACTGCTCTTTATGTAAATTACATTAGCAACTTTCTATTCCAGACTAGCTATAGCAATTCTTCAGTTGTGAGAATTATTTCCAAGTTGTGATAGAAGTAATCTTTGATGCTGTTAGTAGTGATACAATACACACAATCTCTGAGCAGAACTTTCTTCTCCATAACTATCCTAAAAATCTTACTTACCTTCTCTTTTGTGATATCATATTGATTTATTCTGTAGCCTGTTAAAACTTTATTTAACTAAGAAAACTGACAATTTCAATTCTGACTGTATCTATTTAAGCTGCTGACACAAGTTGAGGAATACTTTACATATGAAAATGTCAATTTGGAGTTATATTGCCATTTGAAAAACTTGAACATACCCCTCGATGCACTAATATACAAAATACATAAGATGTACATCCAATAGCAGATGAAGAAAACCCTAATTTAAATCAGTAAAGGACCTACATCTGAATGATGTTTTTTCTCAAATAAGGTTGTACAAACACACAAACACACACAATAAGTGCATAAAAATATCCAGTGTTATTAATTATTAGAATAATCAAAAGCACAATAAACAGAATTATGCACTTGTTGGGATATGCATTTTCAAATAATTAATGGTGGTTAATGTCTAGAAAGTTGTGGAGGAAAACAACTCATCTATACTATGGGTAGGAATGAAAATGGCATAGTCATTGTAGAAAACACATCAGTGATTCTTCAATGTTTAAAATGAAACTACTCTATGACTCAGCAATTTGTCTTCTAAGAATATACCCAAAGGGGGAAAGTTCCTTCCACATAGAGATGTCTGTACATGTTTGTTCATTTACATATTATTTATACCAAATTTTATATGATAATCTCCCTAGTGTCCATACAGAAATAACAAGTAAATTGTTATATAAATATGCAGACGTACATAGACAGGGGATTACTATTCTCCCTGGAAAATGCAAATCCTGACAACTGGCATCAGTGTGGCTGAATCAGATGACTTATCAAAAAAATCTCTACCATACATATCATATAATCTGTGTTATACAGTACTAGTTTAAAGCTTTTTGGTGCTATAGAGAAAACAAAAAGGAAAAAAATATATCAAGTGCTACCTTAAGAAAATTCCAGTGGATAGATAAACAAAATTAGACTATAAATAAGATAACAATACAATACTGAATGTTATCAGTTATTTCTCAGAAGTTCCAAATAAGGAAGAAAGCTGATTCTGATTGGCAGAATTTAAAAAGGTCTCATAAGAGAGGGCAGTTTAGATTGACATGCCTAAAACTGTGAATAATTATTTTGCTAATTAAGTTCAAGATACTCCCAAGTAAAAGAAATAAGTTGGAATTCTGACAAAGCAAAAGCATATTTTGACAACTGAAATGTCTAATTTAATCATATGCTATAACGGAAAATTTGATGTAGGGAGAATGAAGAATTGAGAAGCCAGAGCAGGCATGGAAAGTTCAGGCCGTCAAGGCTCAGCTGAAGGCCGTGTATTTACATAGCAACAATGAGTCAGTAAATATGTCTGAGAAAATGGCATACTTGGACCTGTGTGTTAGACCTTTGAACCACTTGTATTTCCACACATGAGAATAATAAGCAATAGCCTTTAAGATTGCGGTATTCTTTCTGTCTTCAGTAACGTTTCTTATACCTTAAATTTAACAGTTATACTCTTATTGTGGATAGCATTTTGAACAATCCATGATAAGCTATGACAGAATAAGCCACAAGGCAATTATTACTGGGTCTCCTCTTGAAGTCACATGATTCTTTAATTATTGGGAAGGAGCAGAGGAGCTTCACAATACTACACGGAGGCATTTCCATCATATTGAGCATTCCCAAAAAGAGGTACTTTCAATAATAGTTTAACTGGTTGAGCTGATTATTTATGATATATTTCTATCACCAAAGTCAGATTTAGATCAAATTATAAAGTTCAAAGGGAAGACAGCAGTAAATTCCTTCTTCTTTATCATCTAATGGTGTTAATTTAGTTATGGGAGGATTTTTCTTTCTGGGTAATGCTGGGAGGTATTTCCAGAAAGCCCTCCTTATAAAATTGCCTGTCCAGTCAATCTATAAACAGGCTACCAGTGGTTTAGGCATAATTTATGAGCTTCTACTAATGGTTCAAACATGGGCTTCAAATTAGGTGTTGGTTTGGTGAAACTTAAGTTTAAATAGAGATCATCATTCAAAACTGTAACTGTACAGAAAATGTCCCTAACTGATCCAATCAAGTCAAACGCACCAGGAAAAAGCTACTATGACTATATCTAATACTATTTAATTTTAAATAAGCCCATTAAATTCTATATTAATTTCTGTACAAAAGGAATTCTTAAACTAAAAGTGGTTTTCATTTCCCTCTTAGTCTGCTGATTTCATGAGAAATCATATCATATTAATTAATAGGGCTTTTCAGATAAGTTACAATAAAATGTTATGGTCTGATATATCTAATTAAAATAAACAGTTTGCCATGTAACATCAGCAGCAAGATTAATAATGCCATGACTGAAACATCGGAGAAGCTGTTGTCTGAACATGATGGGAACATATGCTGCGAATTCAGCAAACCCTTACCTGAGAAATGCAACCTACTTCCTATATGCCGGTTTGCACAGGGCTTTACTGCCCAGTGTATCTACACAAAAATCCAAGGAAGAAACTGGAGGAAAGTTCGCACAATTTGGTGTTCATAAAATATTTAACTGAGTCATTTAAGTATGTGCTAAATGTACCAAAATGGAGGTCTCCTAAATCTCACTTACTGATAACCATTACTGGAAAAATAAGGAGATAGTGTTAATATCTGCATCACCAAATAAGACACATGAGCAGACAATGGCAGCCATTAAGTCAATTTCTCTCCAGGACGTAAGCGCCTCCTTGCTAGCTCTGCCCTTTTCTGCACAATCCAGTAGCTGTTCTGTGTGTAACACTATAACCACTGCATCAGCAATAGTTTGCTCCATACAAATGGTCACCTGAAAATGTTCAATCAATATTGTGGCTAAGCAAAAAGTTATGAAGTCGACATACAATGGGAGTTACAAGTGATCATTGCATTATTACTGGGCATGCAGTGTATTCTGATACCTTATACATAGAAAAAAATATCAATTTGGATCTTTAACATTCTAAAATGAAAGCTTTTGACAAGTTTTAAAATTGCACATGGCTCTGTTGTGCTGACCCTCATGCCAAGTTCACACAGTATATAATATCAATACCCTTGTCCTCCCAGGTGCTTTGCAGTGGTACTCCCTGTACAGAATGCATGTGTGACTATTTGGTCTCATAGTTAAAACTTCTTCTACTGGCAAAATTATTAGCAAAAACTGAAGAAAAATGTTTTCTATAAAGCAAAACACAGAGAAGCAACTTTAACTGAGTAAGAGAAGACAAGAAAACGCTGAATTCTTGGGCTGCGATTGGAAGGATAAAACTGTAATGTGGAAATGCAGCCCAAATATAGGCAGGCAAATGTCTTTTTTTATTTTGGCATGAGTGTTTATGTGCATGTGGGAATATGTGTTCATGTTTGTAAACATGGAGCCTGGAGTTGGCACAGACGCCACCCTCCATCATTCCACTTTATATCTGGAGGCAGAGTCTCTGTCTGACACAGCTGGTTTGAACATCTAGCTTTCCTGGGTACCTCCCCAGGACTAGGGTTACAGGTAGCTATTGTGCTTGTCTGGTTCTTTTGTGGGTTCAGGGAATGCAGACTCTCGTCAAGCTTGCAGGGTAAGCAATTTATCTATCATAATATTTCCAATCCTAGTTAACCAAAATATAAGTGTCAATCACTAGCAGAGAATAAGGGGGGGGCTTATTCAAGGGGCTTGGCCTAATTATTCTGGCAGGTAATATTTTAGTTTTATTAGATTTACTTTATTATTTGACAAACTCTAAAATATCACACCTAGAAATGAAGAATCTCTTATGTCCAACACATTTTCTGATAACTGGGACTATTGCATGGATTCTGTCTTATGGATTCTCTACAAATCTGTAAAAGGACAGAAACTTTGATGAGTAAGGAAAATGGAGATAGAACAGCATGAATCATCTCTCTCATTCAGAAGAGATCATACAGAAATCAAAACAGGCACTGACACACAGAAACACAGACACACACAACACACACACACACACACACACACATATGTTCCCGTGCGCACTCAAACTACATACTACACAAATGCTCCTAAAACCTTCTCTTTAGTCACAGAGCTAAGGATGGTTATGTAATCAATCCTATTAGGGAAAAGGATATAGAAAGGATTATTTAGCTTTATATCCTCCATAGTTGAGAAAGCGTAAGATAAGATGCACTACAGACCCCAAGTCTGAAGTATTACTGCTAAGTAGAAAGATAAACCTTTAGTACACGCGCCTCGTAGTTTCAATGTGAATGCTATTATTTTGTCATTGTTGACTTAGTGAAAATGGAATCTTATTAAAGTACACAGTGGATGCCAGATAATAGAAAGACAAGTTAGAAAGCACAAAAAGGTTAGTGCTTTGAAAGGTAATTGAATTGCTACTTGACTAACCCAAAGAGTTCTGACAAGGGTAATTTCACTTCTGATTTGAGAAGGTTTCTAATTACAGAAGGTATAGAGCAAAGGGCTAAGGATAAAATATTATATTTCCCAGTGATTGGATCAGGGTCAAAAGGATTTTCATGCACTAGCCCAGAGAGTACATCTTTTAAGTTGTGGCCTCTAAGACAAGGCAGTATAAAGTAGTCACAGGCGATGTGAGGATGAATAAGAATGGCGGTATCCCAATAAAAGTTTTTATGTATCAACATTAAAATTTGAATTCTATGTAGGTCAGTGTATAACAGTGTTCTTGTTTTGTTCTTTTTGAGACATCTTTAATGTACAGGTTGTACAAATACAACCAAGTTTGGTTTAGAAGTCTTTGTTTGACAGTTCCTTACATGAGTAAGAGTTCTCATAAATTGACATGCTTATATCCAGTTCCCTGGTACAAGGAAAAGAATTCTAATTCACATCCCATTAGATTTAGAGGTCTGCTTTGCTCTCTGGGATGGAGCCTTGAATAAAGTAGTGGTTCTCAATCAGTTTCTATAAAATTCACTACAAAGAAATTTAATGTGTTGGATCAAGTCAGTGGATAAAGGAGACAAAATCACCTGCATAGTTATGTGGGGAGAAGAGTCAGGTTTATACCTGCTGTTTATGTTGCTTTAGTCAAACATGGAAGCTTTCATCCATGATAAAGCAAGAGAGGCAAGTATCATTTCTCTCTGTGTATCACTTGCTAGACAGACTGAAAGTATGTATGCCCACTACATTTTCTGATTTAGTATTAGTATTACTGTCAGGGACTTCAACCCATCTGTTATTCACGATTTTATTATGTATTAAAGTAGATAATTATCTTACAAGAAATATCAAATGCTTAAAAGCAAGATGATGAAAACTTATGGGCTTAGATCAGGAAACACCTCAATCTGAATCGATGAATTTACAAAGTAAATGGAATAATTTAGTGAACATTTCATTAATGTGTAGGAACTCTGAATAAAAATATATGTATGATCTGTTGTGCAGAGGATGACCCTACTTGGCAGTAGGCATAAACTAGAGATGAATTAAAATTCCTGTCTTGTGTGATTACAGATGGGTTGCCACACTGAGAAGTATATCAGTGTGGAAAATAGGCTGCTAGAGTTTCCTTAGAAAGTAATACTTCTCAGTTTCTCACTGATAGTCAAAGATAATTACCAGGAAGTACACAGAACCCACTGCTGAAAACAGTTGCACCTTGTATTTCCTTTCTCTTGCTGTACCTCACATGCCTGTTCATATTTTAAATCTTAAACTGTAGTATCTTCCATAACTAATCATTGAGTGTGTGGTTACCAGCATTGGGAGTCCTGGGACCTGTAAAATGAATAATCAGCCTAGAACAGTCTTCAGGTCGTCTTCACACAAGTACAAGAGTCCTGTGTGTGCTGAGGTTACAGTAACAACACAAATCATCTTCCGATAGACCTGGTTTGTTTGTTTGTTAGTTTGTTTGCTTGTTTGTTTAACAGGTACTACTCATTACTACAATGCAATACAGGAAAGAAACTGAAAGTCAAACTGAATATATTTCTACTAAGGAATTTCTGCCATAAGTGATAATGACAAAAGAATTTGGATGTAAGTGGGCATCTTAAGAAACAAGCCAAAGGAGTGAAGTAGAGAGAAGCCACTAACTGCCAGCTAGCACTCAAAGCCACCTTATGTGGTTTGATCCATGAATGTAAGTGGCTAAGAATTCCTCCTCAGGAAAGAACTAAGAGAAGAAACATAGTCCCAAAAGGGACATCTAATTTTAATCACTGACTCAACCTTCTGGTTGCCCCAGCTTCTGCCATACCCCTCTCTCTGCATACATCACTCCCCTCCTATTTTTAAGGCCTCAACTCAGCTTGTCAGGAATAATTTTTCAGAATTCTGGAAGATCAAATTCTAATCAATGAGAAAATGCTTTGTAATTTCTAAGTACTTATTTTTATTTATCGTTTATAAATAGCACTGGCAATTACTACATTTTACAATTCCTAATTTTATTTATATTCTCTAAGATTTAATAACATTCACTATTATGCACATTTTCAATTATATGCATTTTCTGCAGGATAACATTCCACAGAAATTTTTATAAATTTTTTCTGTAGCTAATATTTTGTTATAGCACCCCTAAGTATACATTGAAGTGTTTTCTAATTGGCTTGGTTATTTCCCATTATGAAAAAGCATGTGATTCCTTCATCTCAAAAAGGATAAACCAAAGATCAGAAAGGTAAATCAGTTAGTCATGTTAAAACTAGATAAAGAAGAGCTTCTCCAGCTTTCTAAGGTAGAATTTCTGACCTCACTTTATTCTACCCTGTGAATTGATGCTCATTTATTGGTCCTGGAATAATGAATGTAGTGCAGTGTCTCTCTGCTCTATTTAAAGCCCTGGTTCCCAAACCCACAGAAGGAAAGGCCCACTCTCAGCAGTTGCTCACAGAGGGCTCTAGAGCTCAGGAACTTCACATCAGCACTTGCTCAGAACGATCCTGCACTCTACCCTGGGAGCTAGTGGGCTAGCTGCAGGACTAATACTTATGTGCCTGTTTCCCTTGCCAGGGTTTAATTTCCTCTTCTTTTATGTGTAGAAATGCTGAAATCTTTTAGGGCTCTGTTCAGATCTTGTATCCTTCATAAAGCCTTTTCAATCACAATAACCCCACTCCAATCTTTTTCATTCTCTGAATTCATAAAACCCTTTTCAAATGAATACAAAGTATCTTCCCATTAGAGGTAAACTATCTCAATTATTCAATCCCATGTCAATTTCCCTGCAATGCAAAGAAGTAACTGTACCGACTGCCCTCATTTCAAAGTCATGAATGTAAATGCTGTACTTTTTCCTGTAGTTAAATAAATACCATAATCCTGCTATTTGCAAATGTACTTTCAGATGGCATTAAATTAGTTTGAAATGTATTTATCATACTTTTACGATAACTTTTTCATTAATTCAATGCATTTAATCATAACTATTATGATAACTTTTTTATTAGTAATAACTCTCTTTCTCCCACTTGATTCAGCCCCTGGTAACTTATATTTTCTGACTGTGCAATTGTTTATTCCAAATACCTGAAGATATCTCATGTAGGAGGAACTATGTAATAGCTGTTCATTGTGTCTAACTTACTTCACTGAACATAGCATTTTAGAGGTTTATCTATGCAATAACAAAATTTCACTTCCTTTCATAGATCAGTAGCACTCTACAGGAGGTGATATGCTCTGCTGATCCATTCCTTTCTTGATGAACAAAGGTTTGCTACCTTTTTGCTACGGACAACATTATACAAATTTCCACTCACATTTCTTTTTTTATTTTTATTTTCTAAGTTTTTTTATTTACATTCCAAATCATTTCCTCTTTCTCGTTTCCTCCCTCCCTGAAAGTCCCATAAGCCCCCTTTCCTCCCTCTTTTCCCCATTCAACCACCTCTCGCTTCTCTTTCCTGGCATTCCCCTACATTCAGTCTTTCCAGGGGTCTCTCCTTCCATCTTCTTGGAAATCTTCTTGGAAATCTATTGATATGCAAATTGTGTCTAGGGTATTCCGAGATTCTGGGTTAATATTTCCTTATCAGTGACTGCATACCATGTGTGTTCTTTTGTGATTGGGTTACCTCACTAAGGATGCAATAAGGACACATGCTCCACTATGTTCATAGCAGCCTTATTTATAATAGCCAGAAGCTGGAAAGAACCCAGATGTCCCTCAACGGAGGAATGGATTCAGAAGATGTGGTATATTTACACAATGGAATACTACTCTGCAATTAAAAACAATGAACTCACAAAATTCCTAGGCAAATGGTCAGAACTTGAAAATATCATCCACTCACATTTCTAACTACAATTATTTTAGATTCCCAGAGTTGAAATGTTAAGATATATGACAGGTTTACATTTAAACCTTATAAAACAATAAAACTTCCCCACATTTTACATACCATTTTATAACCATTAGAGTTGTGCAAAGTTCCCTTTCTCCAAACTTCTGTATCTTAAAAATAAGTTTCTATTGTAAGTTACGGGGTTTGTGCTGGGTGATATTGATGATATCCTATCTGGAAGTGTGTAGAGTCCCTTCTAGCACTATGGATACTAAACAGCGGGTGTGATGGACATGCATAGTCTGACTTCTCTGTCTGATGGCATAAGTAAATGTCTTCAGCAGTAGAGCTTGACTATCAGATTGTGGGAGGCAACCAATAGCCTTGGCAAGAGTCTGTGATGAGTCATGTGTTCGTGGGACTATTTTGGCCAATGATTCAACAGGAGGTAACACATTCTTGGCACTGGAGATTTTATTTAGTGGCTTGTCTCATACTATTTAGTGACTTCATTCAATTTTTTTTTACCAGATACATATATTTGAGGAAGCTTCTAGCATAGTAGATTTCCATGTAATTTTTCAAATGGCCCTAGTATTAGTTGTCCCTCCCCATATTCCCTCCTTTACCTTCCTTACTCACCCCCTTACTATTTAACACTTCTATTGTTAAATATCTCTCTACCTCTATCTCTCTATAACATTCTATTCTATTTCTGATTCCTTGTGAAGTCCTCACATACTTCCTCTTTCCTAACTGTTGTGGTCAACAGAATAAATACCATTGTTCATGCTAAAATATCTTGTTTCTGTCTTTGCTTAATATAGTTTTGAAACACTACTCAGTGTAAATAGCTAACTAAAGAAGTAAATTAAGAAGAAAAATAAGTTAACATCAAAGTTTCTCTTTATCTTCAGACTTTCTAAACATGCTTTATTTGTGATATTTTAATGAAAAATAACATACTTCTAATTATTAATTTCATTAATCTAATAAAATGAGTAAGTGTCTATACCAATTTCTCTTATGTAAAGTGTTTCTAAATCTAACAGAGAATGACAATGGTGTTTTTAAGTAATTCAAGCACAGCTTGAACAAAATAGTTATAACTTGAGAATCTAATACACAAAATCCTGGAAAATATTCCACCTAAATTATTGGTAACCGGAAGCAACAGTGCTCACCTTGCATGTTCCAATTCTTCTCTGCTGCAGCCGTAGTGCTGTGCTCTGACACTGATCTTCCATTCTTATTCATCCCCACATCGCCTGTGACTACCTTATAATGATCTTCTTTACCTATTCTGACATATGCCTATTGCCCACCACTACAGCCCACATTTTCCTATCACCCGTAGTATGAATTGATCATTTCTTTTAGGAAAACAAAACATTTGCATTCCTTTCATTTGCTTTCAGTTTTATTTTAAATGTTTATAAAATATTGATCTCTGAGAAGCTATCAGTGTGTAGCTAGATTTGACTCAAACTAAATGACCTAAACTCCTCACTAATCGATATTTATTTATACCCCTAGATACACTCCATTGAGGATGAGCTCTATGTTTGTATCAGAAAATAATCCTCACTTCTACAGGTGCTCAACCAAAAGTTAAACACACAGACCCAATTATTCAAGGGTACACACATTAGAGAAAACATGTGGCATCTGTCTCCCAGGGGCCATGCAGAGGGTGTTCTGACTGGATCTCAGAGCACAGATGATAGAATGGGAAAAATGCTGAGTGTGGAAAGGTTAAAGCAAGCATGGGAACTAGGGGATGGGGGAAATTAAAAGGAGAGAACAAAGGGTTAACTAAAATGAAGAAAGTATGGAAAAGCCATAAATAGAAGCCTAGATGACAATTAAAACAATAAATTCAAAAACTAAAAGTAAAAAGGGAGATATTCTGCATGACTCAGTGATCCTTCTTCTAGACACCACTGTTTATTAGACAAAATTCCACTGTCAGGTGTGCAATACCTCTCTATGGGTTTTTAGTCAGGGAGAGCCCAGATGTCTCCCACATGACACAGGGTCCTCCCATTCCTCTTAGTTGCTCACCAGAACCAGAAAGCAAAGACCCTATTGCTTAACACATCATACATCCTGGTTGGAAGACAATGAAATCTAACTCCAACTGAATTGGAATTTTCCTCCCTGGTAGCTTGATTTCACAATGCTGGAAAATGCTATGGAGACTCCTGGGACATAAGTCTTACCCAGCTATGACCTCTACAAACTATAGTGCCATCCTCTAGGTCAAGATGTGCACACTGGTGTGACAGTGACATGACTAATATAAGAGCTTAGAAAGGGTTTTTATTGCTCTGATAAAACTATAACCAAAAGTAATTTGTGGTTGAAAGGTTTTATTCGATTTATACTTCTATAGTGCAACATTGAGGAAAGTTAGGGGAGGAATTCAGGGTTAGAACATGAGGCAGGAACTAAGGAAGCAGTCATAAGTAAGGCCTCCTTATTGCTTGCTTCTCATGACTGACCCAGCTCACTTTCTTATACCAACCAGGAACACCTTCCCAGGGGTGGCACTGCCCACAATTGGTTGGACCCTCCACTATCAACTAGTAATTTAAAGGAAATGCCACCTAAGACTTTCCTAAAGGCAAATTGATCGAGGTATTTTCTCAACTAAGCTTCATCTTCTCAGATAATTCTAACACGTATAAATCTGACTAAAAGAAAAAAAAATATCAGGGGTAACCAGCTGCCCTCAGGCTAGGTCTGAGACCTACATTACATATTATTAGGGCTATAGTATATGACCATGAAGTCACGAGCCCTATGGATAATTCACTGTTTTTAGACAAATTGACATGGCTCTGAAATGCGTTCTAAATATTAATGTTTATACCTGTAGGCAAACGCTACTCTCACCCTTCAGAGAAGTTTCTCTTTGCAACGAGAAGCACACGTTGCGTGTGGCTGCTCAAGGTGCAGAGAAAAGGTGATGATATGGCATTCAGCACTGAACAGGGCATTTATCCCACCCCACATAAGGCAGAGAGAATGCAATAGCCAGGAGGAAGCAGAAGAGACATGACCCACACTATTTGGGACACAATATAACCACGGAGAACAGGTTCTTGCGAGCTGCAGCTGTATGAACAAGAGCTTCCGAAGACTGGGCTTGTTAAGAACCCGTCATGGGTCCAGGAGGCACTTATGGGAACCTACTCTTCCTCAATGAACAACCAACTACTGATGGATTCTGGGGTGATAACAGTAATTGTTTTCCATTGTGAACCCAATGATAAGCCTACCACACTTCAATAAATAATCTCAGGTTCACAGTTACATAGTCAGTCCTTGTTAAAAATCAGTGTGTTAGAAACAAAAAGGCATGAATGTGGAAAAGACATGAGGGGAGGATGTATTAGGTTTGTGTGCAAAGATGGCAAGACAGAATAAATTGAATTTTAGAAGATCCTCTTCTGAAGACATACTAATTTAATCATATTTTAAGAATTCATATCTTTGGTCACTGTTTCATTTTGAATTTTTAATAAACATAATCAAAAGTGTGACACATGGCTAGGATCTGCATGATGGAAAGTTCTACTGTGACATGAACTAACCTTTCAAATCTGGAATTTCCCCCTCGGTTTCCATGTGGCTGTTTCTATTCTGGATATACTTTTCTCTTTCACATTTTATTTCCAGCCTGTCTCTTTTCTAAAATTTCCACATTTTTAAGGGCTAAATAATCTTTATTTGATATCATACATAAACTATAGTAAGTATCTTTCAGTGGTAAAAGGCAGCATCTTTGATATAGGGAATTATAATTAAAACAGCGCTGTCAAGAATAGACAGCTGCTCCCTGGTGGTTAGCCCTTGCCTGTAAGAGGCCAGTGAACACAAAATGAAATACAGGTGAGCTGGGCGGTGGTGGCGCACGCCTTTAATCCCAGCACTTGGGAGGCAGAGGCAGGCAGATTTCTGAGTTCGAGGCCAGCCTGGTCTACAGAGTGAGTTCCAGGACAGCCAGGGCTATACAGAGAAACCGAGAGAGCGAGAGAGAGAGAGAGAGATGTTCCAGGGATGTACTTTTTGGGATTCTCCAAATGCTCCATGGATATGTGGTCCAATCTCATCCTTGCCTCCAAAGTGTGAACAAAAATCTTGCCTTTTTCAACATCATGCATTTTTAATTCACTCCTGGCTGGTCAGCACCACAAATGTCCCGACCAGAAGACAGACATCCTACTTTCTAAATTTCCACTTTTTATACCTGCATTTCTCTGTAAAAATTATTTCAAAGCCTTCTACTTTTTCAGGTACATAAATGAATCAATTCCAGGATATAGTCCACCATGTCATATTGTTATGTTTTACTGACAAATCATTAAAAAATTAAAAGTACAAAAGAGATTTGACTCGAAATATAGATTGTGATAATTCTCTATACATAAATAATGTTGCCACCTTTTCATGGAGAAATCAGTGTCTGAGCAGATGTCCAATCGAGTCCTTGGGTATATTCCTTCCTCTCATTAAAGAACCACACAAACATTTCCTCAACGTTTTATTCTTTCTTATAATTTCAGTGGAATAAAACTAGTTACATATCATCAGCAGAGAAGGTTAAACATTTAACATTAAACAGGAAACTTGGAAGCTAAAGTGGGATCACCCGATGTTGGGGAGAAAAAAGCTGCACGTTCTCCCTCATGTTCTGATCCTAACCATGCATACATGCAAACAGCTGTAACTATGACTATACTATAATGTTTTAAAAGCATGCCAAGAAATTCTCTGTTTGGCCCCATAGTCCGTTTTAATTGAAGTATCTGCATTTATATATTTAATTTCTTAGGTTCTTTATAGATTAGAATTCTATCAGATGTAGAATTAGTTAAAAAAATAACTTTTCCCATTCTGTAGGTTGCAACTTTCTCCATCTGATATGGTCTTTTGCCTTACAGAAGCTTTTCAGTTTCATGAAGTCCTACTTATTGTCAGTCTTAGTGCCTGTGATATTGGTGTTCTGTTCAGAAAATCTGTACCCAATTTTATTGTATTATGTGTTTCTTGGTTTTTGTTTGATCTAGTTTCTTGAATTCTTTATATATTTTGGTTGTTACTCCTCTATTGGATAAGGAGTTAGTTAAAAAAAATATTCCCCACTCTGTAGGATGCTGTGTTATATCCAATTGACCACGTTCTTTGCTTTATAGAAGATTTTCTGTTTCATAAAGTCCCATTTACTAATTATTGATCATAGAGCCTGATGTATCTGCAGGAGGAACTTGGCCAAGAAGCCCCAGCTGCAATGCTGGAGAATGGACCTCTGATACTTCCCTCTGAGCCAACCCAGAGTCTGCTGTCATGGCTAGAGACACTGACACTGGATCAGGCAACGGAGGGAGCCATTGAGAAAGAGACAGCTCCACATCTGGCCACTTGAGGACCAATTAGATGCTAAGAGGGGATGTATAAAGGTCTGCCCAGTTCCTGTAATAAAGGAGTCTGCTATTGCCACTTGCATGACTCCCTGACTCTGAGTCACTGATTCTGTGCCTTCTCACCCCTACCTCCAAAGGTCTTAGGGTCGTAAGCAAGGGGGGGGGGATGAGTGTTCTATTTAGAAAATTGTCTCCTATGCCAATGTGGTCAAAGCCATTCCCCAATTTCTCTTCTACAAGGTTCAGTGTACTTGCTTTTATGTTGACATCTTTAATGTCCTTGCACTTAAGTTTTATTCAGGGAGATAAATATGGATCTACATGCATTCTTCTATATGCAGACAGTTAGGCCAGAATAACTTGTTGATGATGTTTTTGTTTTCCAGTGTGTATTTATGGCTTCTTAATATAAAAAATTCAGGTATTCATGGGTATCTGGATTTATAACTGACTCTTCAATTCTATTGATCAACATGTCTGTTTTATGCCAATATAATGTGATTTATATTATTATAATTTTGTAGTACAACCTGAAATCAGAAATGGCAATAACTCCAGCTGTTCTTTTATTACTCAGGATCATTTTAACTCACCTTCTTTTGTTTTTCATATGAAGTTGAGTATTGTTCTTTCAAGGTTATAAACAAGGCTGCCGACTCTCTATTTAATCAATATAGTACACAAAGTTCTAGCCAGAGCAATTAGACAACAGAAGGAGGTTAAAGAAATACAAATTGGAAAGGAAGAAGACAAGGTATCACTATTTGTGGATATGTTCATATGCATAAGTGACCCCAAAAATTCTACCAAAGAACTCCTACCGCTAATAAATACTTCAGCAAAGTGGCTGGATATAAAATTAACGCAAACAAATCAGTAGCCTTCCTCAATAAAAAAGATAAACAGGCTGAGGAAGAAATTAGGGAAACAACATCCTTCACAATAGTCACAAATACTATAATATTATTTCTTGGTGTAACTCTCACCGAGAAAATGAGAGATCTCTATGACAAGAAGTTCAAATCCCTAAAGAAAGAATTCGAAGACCTCAGACGATGGAAAGAAGTCAACAATTTCTAATTGTAGGTACTTTCCTTGTGTGTCATTGTGCTTTAATTGTGTGCCTTTAATTTGGGGATCCTGTCTATTTATTTTCATTAAATTGTAGAAAGTCTTTTTCCTCTCCCAATCTCTGCCTTGAACCATTTTTTCATCAGTAGAGACCTATTAAGTTTGTAACCTTTCTGCTGTTTCCTTTTCCTTTGGTGTGGTTAAATTCTTAAGGTTGGAATTTTTTTCTATTGACATGTATTTTTTAGATAAGTATTGCTTAAATTTGGTTTTAATATGAAACATTTCTATCTCTATCTGTCTCTGTCTCTGTCTCTATCTCTATCTCTCTCATGATTCAAAGATTCTTTCTAGGAATAGTAGTCTAGGCTGCATTCTGTGGTCTCCTAGAGTCTGTAGCACCTTTGTCCTGGCCCTTCTGACTTTTGGAGTCTTCACTGAGAAGTCAGCAGTAATTTTAATAGGTCTACCTTTATGTTACTTGTTTTTTCATCCCTTTGTAGCTTTTAATATTCTTCCTTTTTGCTGTATGTTTACTGTTTTGATTATAATGTGGCAAGGGAAATTTCTTTTCTGGTCCAATATATTGGGTGTACTGTATGTTTCTTTTGTCTTTACAGCTATACCCTTCTTTAGGTTAGGAAACTTCCTTCTATAGTTTTGTTGAATATATTTTCTAGGCCTCCTCTATTCTTAAAATTCTTAGGTTTGTTTTTTCCTAGTGTCCCAGGTTTCCTCGATATTTTGTGTTAGTAATGTTGTACATTTAACCTAACCTTTTCTTTGACTGGGGTATCCATTTCTTTTATGGTATTTTCAGTACTTGAGAGTCTCTCTTCCATCTCTTCTATTCTGTTGGGGAAGCTTGACTCTGTGGTTCCTGTTTGACTTCCTAAAGTTTTGATTTCCAGAATTTCCTCAAGTTGTGTTTCTTTTATTTCCACTTTTGGATCTTGACAGATTCATTTGTTTCTTTCAACTGTTTATTTCTATTTTTCTTTATAAGATTTATTTATTTCCTCTTTAAGGGGCTCTACCATCTTTATATCATTGGTTTTAAGGTCCCTTTCTTGACCTGCTACTACATTGGAATATGCATGGTCTGCTATGGTAAAATAGCTGAGCTCTAGTAGAGACACACTGCCCTGGACATTATTAATTCTTTCTTATACTGGCCTCTAAGTATCTGGGTTTGAAATGATTTTAGGTCTAGGTGCTAGTTTCTGGGTTTGTCTTTTTCAGGTGGTATTTTGTTCCTTGGTTTCTGTTTCCTTTCTGTATTTTTTTAGAGTATGAGAGCTGCATACTGCCTGTTTTCCTGGCTTTTCTGGTGATGTTGGAGCCTGGGATTCAGAGGTGAGCTAAGGGAGGGAATGTAGGAGGGGATAGTCTGTGGGATCCACAGGAGATGGGGGCATGGGGCAACGGATGCTTCGGCTGGTGATCTGTTGCAGTGCTAGGGATTGGGCCTGGGGAAACAAAGAGACAGGAGGTCTGTGGGCAGCCTACCTGTTTTACTGGCAGTTGTGACTTAGTTAAATTTCCATTTCAGCAAAATTATATTCTTTTGGTATCAGCAAGTGGCAGAGAATGATGAAGTCAGCAAGCTACTATGGTAGATTTTACCTAATCAATACTTTCATGAGTCACTACCGGTATTCTGGCCATTTTATAGTCCTTGGACTTCTCTCCAAGCAGTAAAACCTTCAATGAATTACATTGGAAAATATGAGTAAATGCATATGCTACATATCACCTGCAATCTGTCAGGATGCGCATGCAGTACATCCCTCCACTTACAATTCAAGTCTATCCCTAACCATTGCACTGTCTTCTTTTCCTCATCAGCAGTTCCTCCCCACAAATGAAGTTAATTAGATCACAAGCAGCTCGGCTACTAATTGAGCTTACTTACACCACAAATGCATTGCCCCACTTTATTAGGATGAGGTGCTCTGGTTGGCAATCAGGGGAGTGCTCTGCTCTATTAGATAGATGATCAGAAGCTAGAATCAAGGGGGAAATATCACCCTTTCAGAGAAGAGCTAAGTGACTTCTGATGTCTCCACTGGGGACTTCACTACAGAAGTGAGTGACAAGTTTCTATAGAATTAGGTACCAAATTTATAACACTTTGTTGCTGCAGTGCTAGCAGATTAACACGCACGAAGCACAGAGGCTTCCCAGGTTCTGAAATTAAGGACATTAGCATATTGAAGGGAATATCATTCTGCTAACCAATCAGTAGGAACAGTAGGAAAATGGAAAAAAAAACAGAAGATATCTGTCCTGTAATTTAATATTAACAAGATGAATTTTGTCTGGAAGGAGAGGAAAGTTTTTCTTCTACTGTGGGGTACCTGGAGTCTTTTATGAAGCCTTCTGGGTCACTGAAATGCTGTTCACCGATGGGATTTGTTTTTTGTTTTAGATTTATTTGGGTGTGGGGCATTGTTTGGTGGTGATTTGCTTGGTTTTTTGTTTGTTTGTTTGCTCATCTGAGTATTAGGTGAACCCAGTGCATTCCTACATTTAATTTCTACACCTATGTGTGGTTTAGGTGCACAGTTCAAACAGCAAACTCTTGGTGACAAATATCACTCACAAAGGCTCAGGGAGATGAAGAGGTAAGCAAAGCTGAGACAGCCCAACCTAGGTGTGTTGGAAAAGCAGAGACAATAGTTTCTAGCTTCAACTTTTGGTGGGGGGTTAAAGGATGTGTTTAAATCCAAATTTACAGGTGAAAGAATTTATTTCTATCCATCTTGGAAGAAATATATATTTCCAAAGCTGTTTTAACCCTAAAAAAGGAAAATTACTCACTTTCTATATTTTGTTCTGTCCAATTTATCATTCTCCTTACTAATAGGGAAATATGACACATCTGTCTTTTGAGATGAGGCATGCTCTCTGCCATCCAGTCTTTACAGAACATTCCACTCAGACCTGAGCTGACTGTAGCTGATAAGGGCATAGGCAAAAGAATGTGTACAGTGAGGAATAAAGAAAAAAGCACTTCCAGGCAAGCAGGGAGTTTCTCCTACACACACACACACAAACACACACACACACACACACACACACACACACACACACACACACACATATATATATCTTTAACAAATATGCACACTGACTTCTACATACAGCTGAAATGTGGGGGAGGGAGGAATATACAGAGAAAAACACAATTTGACAATATCAATGAGAAATCAAAGCCACTAACTCTATTTTATTTTTAAGTATTTTATATTAAAGAAATATTTTAATTTCCTTAGCCATTATCATCAAATTATAAAAAGATATTACTCTTAATATCATATGACTAAAAAGTAATAATGTAATCTATTTTTACATAAATGTTAGTCTACCTCTTTTCTCTGATATTCAAAGCTTATATATTAAATCTTTCTAATGTGCTCTCAAGTTTCTCAATCAACAATAGAATGTTATATTTTGCACAAACACTGACACAAGAAGATAAGAGCCTCCATCTATCCTGATTATTAATAAAATCTAACATACAGTTTCCTATATGGGGTACTTATTTAATATAAGGTATAAGTAGTGAATATTTTACTTTAACCTAGTGAATATCGTACCATAACCTTAGATTCTAGAAAGCAAGACTGTAATCATTAATTATAAAAAGAAAAACAAAAGATTTATGAGATGATTCAGAGCCTATTGAAAGAATGTCAACTCAAGGTTTGCAAGTGTGTTTAGGTACCAATTGTGTAACATGTTCCTGTTTTTTGATTTGTTGGATCCCTTCTATATAAGACTTAGCTCATAACTAATGATAAGTATAAAACACAGAAGTAGTGTGATTACATGATTCCATTATTCCTGGATAGTCTTATTTAATGCTATCATCAACACGAGCTCCTCTCAACTCAAAGCTTTTTAAAGGGGCAATATTACATTGTCGTTAAGTTAACAATATAATCAGGAGAAATAAGATAGAAATAAAGTGTATCTTCAATAAACAACCTTTAAAGTCACATTAATAATTTAAAAAAAAAATACTCCTAACCAGGCTCTAGTAGTTTTGTGACAGGAAAACACACGTGCACACAGTGAGGTCCCTGTAATAGGCATCCAACAGCTGAGGCGTGAGGCAGTGGACTGTTGACCTTACTGCTGTCCGGTGGCTAGGATCTAATAAGCCAAGACTTCTCATTACAAAAAAAAAATTAAAAAAGAAATAAAAACAAAAAGAGAGAAATGTTGATGATTCATAATGTATTGATATTATGTCACCACCTCGAAGTAGCAAATCTCATCACTCCAAATTGGCTTCAAAATTAAGCTAGATTCCTATTGGTAATGTATTTTGGATTCTAAAATAAGGTAGAAAAACCTTGACATTGGGATACAGGCCTATGAACCCATCACAGGGGGGAGGCTGAGGTAGGAGGATTTGGTGTTCCATTTGAAGACCTTCCATACTAAATGTTGAGGCCCTGTCTCAAAAGTAAAATGGGGTGGGCAGGAAGGAAGTCTCCCAGTAAAAGAAACAGAAAAACAATTTTTCTCAAAACAGAAATACCTATGTTCTCAAAAGCATAGTGATAAGAAATTAAAGTCTTTTGAAAGGGTCGCATGTGCCTTTTCATCTTTGTTTGAAGTAGAGTTGCTTTCGTGAGGGCTATTGCCCACCCAATAAAAGAGTTAACAGATCCGCCAACTCAGAAGTCTGGGGGGTCAGGAGAGAAATGTGTGATTGAGCGTGGGAACTGAGGAATGAAGCATGGAGGGCAGGACCCGAGTGTTCAGCACCAGCTTTGGGTTTGAGGTCAATGCTGTACATGACTTTGGAAAGGTCATTCAGCACTGAATGCTGGCAGCGACTGTGGTCCTGAGAACGGTTGGTACTGCCATCGGATCTTATCAACTGTGATCAACCCTGTGATGGGAACAAATGAAGAAAATCATGTGCTGGGACTGCTGTTGGGGTTGTTAGTGTACAGCAGTCAAATGTAAGCAACATCCTCACAAATACCCCAATTAACTATATTTAAGAAGAATAAAAAAATCTGTAATTAATTTTCTTTTACTGAATTCAAGCAATATTGCTGACATGACATAGCAGATAGTAAACTGTTCTGCACTGTGCACAAGGAGAGCAACATTTTGGCTTCACATGTGAAACTACACAAATCTGAAGGACCTAGCATACACCCTATCGGTCATCTTAGTAATAACTCTTCTTACAATAAAGGAATTACAAAGTTAGACAATTTGTATTCCAAGATAAGACAACTTTTTAAATCAAAAGTAAATCAAGTAGTCAGAACACTTTTTACATAAAATTCAGCAGGAAAATAAGAACAAGTAGGTTTGGGGGGTTTTTTTGGGTTTTTTTTTTTTTTGGTACTTGCTTTTATCAGTCAAATAAATTTAGTAACATCTCACTTTTAATTAACATAAAAGATTATAAACATCGGTTTCTACCTTTTCTACTTTGTTACATTCAATTTTAATTTATTGCACATAAAATTTCTTACATATTTAATAAACTGCAATAATATAATTAAATATAATTATATTAAAATTATATTATATAATTATAATAATTACATAATTATATTTTATAATTAAAACTAATGAAAAATGAATGTGATCATCTAAAATTTCAAAATGTTAAGCATAGACAACTAAAATACATTTCTAAAATTCACGAAAAATGGTCTCAGATTTATATGTTTGGCAATTTTATGATGGAAAAGGCAATTAAACTCAGTTGCTGACAACCTGAGACACACTTTATAGTGTTTATTCCGCTTCTACGTGTGTTTGCTCTTTCTTCTACTGCACTGGTGGACAGCGTGCTCGCCTTTTCCCCAGGGTTTCCTCCTACGCCTACAGCAAAGGCAGGGAAGAGCACAGCGACTCAGCCTGGCAATATGGGAGCCAACGCTTTGTCTTCCTAATTGATATTTTCAGGTTTTGTCATTTATTGTAATAAAGACATTTCACTGAGTGGGAAAAATTACTTTAATTTGTTAAAATAGATCTCTCTAACAATTAAATATGACAGTATTTTTAACAATAATAAACTAGCATCTCTTAGAGTTTTGATTTTACAATATTTATATACTTAATTACAATTTTTTTTAATTTTTTTTAATTTACATTCCAAATCATTTCCCCTTTCCCGTTTCCTCCCTCCCCGAAAGTCCCATAAGCCCCCTTCCCTCCCTCTCTTCTCCATTCAACCCCCTCTCGTTTCTCTGTCCTGGCGTTCCCCTACATCCAGTCTTTCCAGGACCAGGGGTCTCTCCTTCCATCTTCTTAGAAATCTATTGATATGCGAATTGTGTCTAGGGTATTCCGAGATTCTGCGTTAGTATCCCCTTATCAGTGACTGCATACCATGTGTGTTCTTTTGTGATTGGGTTACCTCACTAAGGATGATATTTTCAAGTTCTGACCATTTGCCTAGGAATTTCGTGAATTCATTGTTTTTAATTGCAGAGTAGTATTCCATTGTGTAGATATACCACATCTTCTGAATCCATTCCTCCGCTGAGGGACATCTGGGTTCTCTCCAGCTTCTGGCTATTATAAATAAGGCTGCTATGAACATAGTGGAGCATGTGTCCTTATTGCATGCAGGTAAAGCCTCTGGGTATATGCCCAGGAGTGGTATAGCCGGATCCTCCGGGAGTGTCATGCCAAGTTTTCTGAGGAACCGCCAGACTGCTTTCCAGAGTGGTTGTACCAGCTTGCAATTCCACCAGCAGTGGAGGAGTGTTCCTCTTTCTCCACATCCTCGCCAATGGAATAAATATGTGATTTATATTTCTGTATAGTTATCATATCATATATAAAAACACAATTTAAGGCATTTCTTCATAAAAGTTATATTTTGTCTAAAGCAGTAACTATATAATAAACCTAAAAGTGAACTCTTCCACCTAAATTTGGGGTTCAGAATTGGATTGTTGGTTCACAATTATAATCGCCTCACTGAAGAGACTCAAGAAAAGAAATATTGAGTTCGAATCCAGCCTGGACAGAATAGAAAAACTATCAGATCAATAATGATAATACTAAGAAACTGGAGTTTAGACTATCTTAAATTCAGTTTAGTGGATGACAAACAGTCACGGGTCCATGAGGATGCAACAAGTGGCACAGAGAGCACAGTGTTCCCAGCAATCCCTGTGAGTCACTAAGAATGCAGGCATGCCTAAAGAAGGGAAGGCTGGAGCACTGAGCGTTGGGTTTTGCACTTGTAGAGGAAACAAGAGTCAGTAAAGTGCAAAAAGCTTGAAGCACAAAGTGTCCATCCTGGAAAACAATGAGAAATAACCAAGGCAGAGACAAGAAAAACTAGGATAGCCACAGACAGACAAATGCCTCTGCACTCCACAACTGACAGACCTTGATCAACTGCAATGCTACTGAATATTCCCACAATGCTATCTATAGAGAAGGCTCAGTCTTGTGCTGAAAGGAAGGCTAAAATGAATTGGTCCATTTCAAAATCATATATTGAGAGATGAATTTGGAGCTGAGAGACAATGAATTGATAACAACCAATTATGTGTTGAGATTCATTATTAATATCTGAATAGCAAGTTGTGATAATAGGCAAGCATCTCTTAAGTAATTCCATATGTATATACACATATATATGGATATATACATATATATGAATATATATAGATATGCATAAATATGTATATGTATATATAATATATATAATACATATAATATGTATATGGTTGATTTCTATTCTTCAACCAAAATATATTATATAATTGGTATTTGTGGTGAATGAGCAGAAGGGTGCAGCCAGAAACTCAGGGAACACTCGACTGTAAGATCACTTGGAACACAGCCAGCCAGGGCTCCACATGCACCCAGGAGCTGGGCAGCACAGCCACAGCTGTCTGTGCACCTACCCTACCAGGGGACATCTGCCCTGCAGGGAGTCCCACAGTTAGAGGGAGTCCAGCATTTAGAGGTGAGGCCACCATCTTTGATCCTATGACTGAGCAGACCGGTGCAGCCAGGTACACAGGGAACACCCAAGTGTAAGATCGCTTGCAACACGGCCCACCATGGCCGCACCTGCACTCAGGAGCTGGGCAGTCCCAGAGCACTCTGTGCCAGGGGAAAGTCGGTCACCCAGGGGTGCTGAGAAAGGCCGGCAGGCACACAGGAGGGATAAGCACCAGCCAGTGACAGCAGGATCAACTAACACCAGAGATAACCATATGGCAAAAAGCAAATATAGGAATGTTACTAACAAAAATCAAGGCAATATGGCACCATCCGAACCTAATGCACCCACAACAGCAAGTCCTAGATACCCCCAACACACCAGAAAAGCAAGATTTGGATTTAAAATCACAGCTCATGATGCTGACAGAAGGCTTCAAGAAGGACATAAATAACTCCCTTTAAGAAACAGGAAAAAACAAGGAAACAGAGAGAAGCTCTTAAAGAACTACAGGAAAATACAAGACAGGTGAAGGAATTGAACAAAGGAATCCAGGACCTAAAAGTGGAGGTATAAACAATAAAGAAACCACAAAGGGAAACAACTCTGTACATAGAAAACCTAGGACAGAAGTCAGGAGTCATAGATCCAAGCATCAACAACAGAATACAAGAGATAGAAGAGAGAATCTCAGATGCCGAAGATACCATAGAAAGCATTGACACACAAAGAAAATGCAAAACACAAAAAGCTCCTGACCCAAAACATCCAAGAAACCCAGGACAAAATGAGAAGACCAAACCTAAGGATTATAGGTATAGAAGAGAGGGAAGATTTCCAACTTAAAGGGCCAGTAAATGTTTTCAACAAAACTATCGAAGAAAACTTCTCTAACCTAAAGAAAGGGATGCCCATGAACATACAAGAAGCCTACAGAACTCTAAATGATTTGGCCAGAGAAGAAATTCCACCCATCACATAATAATTAAAACGCAAAATGTACTAAACAAAGAAAGAATATTAAAAGAAGTAAGGGAAAAAGATCAAGTAACATATAAAGGTAGACCTATCAGAATTACACCAGACTTCTCACCAGAGACTATGAAAGCAAGAAGAGCCTGGGCAGATGTTATACAGACCCTAAGAGAACACAAATGTCAACCCAGAATGCTTTATCCAGCAAATCTCTCAATTAGCATAGATGGAGAAACCAAGGTATTCCATGGCAAAAACAAATTTACACAACATCTTTCCAAAAATCCAGCCCTTCAAAGGATAATGAATAGAAAACACCAACAAAAGGAGGGAAACTACACACTAGAAAAAGCAAGAAATTAATCTTCCTTTAATAAACCTCATAAGAAGATAATCACACAGACATAAAAATCACATCAAAAATAGCAGGAAGCAACAATCAGTATTCCTTAATATCTCTCAATATCAGCAGATTCAATTCCACAATAAAAAGTCATAAAATAACAAACTGGATGCATAAACAGACCCAACATTTTGCTGCATACAGGAAATGCATCTCACTATCAAAGACAAACATTACACCAGAGTAAAAGGCTGGAAAAAAATTTTCCAAGAAAATGGTCCCAAGGAACAAGCTGGAGTAGCCATTCTAATATCCAATAAAATAGACTTTCAACCAAAAGTCATCAAAAAGGACACGGAGCAAGACTTTACCCTCATCAAAGGAAAAAATCTACAAAGAAGAACTCTCAATTCGGAACATCTATGCTCCAAATGAAAGGGCACCCTCATTCGTAAAAGAAACTTTACTAAAGCTTAAAGCACACATTGCACCTCACACAAGAATTGTGGGTGACTTCAACACCCCACTCTCCTCACAGGACAGATCAGGGAAAAACAAACTTAACAGAGACACAGAAACTAACTGAAGTTTTGGATCAAATGGATTTAATAGATATCTATAGAACATTTAATCCTAAATCAATAGAATATACATTCTTCTTAGCACCTCATGGTACCTTCTCCAAAATTGACCATATAATTGGTCACAAAACAGACCTCAACCAATATAAGAAGATCTAACTAATAACATGCCTCCTATCAGATCACTATGGAGTAAGGGTGGTCTTCAATAGCAACAAAAACAAGAGAAAGCCCACATACACATGGAAGTTGAACAATGATCTACTCAATGATACCTTGGTCAAGGAAGAAATAAGGAAAGAAATCAAAGACTTTTTAGAATTAAATGAAAATGAAGGCACAACATACCCAAATTTATAGGACACAATGAAAGCAGTGCTAAGAGGAAAACTCATAGCTCTGAGTGCCTCCAAAAGAAGCTGGAGAGAGCATACATTAGCTGATTAACAGCAGACCTGAAAGCTTTAGAACAGAAAGAAGCTAATACACCCAAGAGGAGTAGAAGGCAGGAAATCATCAAACTCAGGGCTGAAATCAACCAAATAGAAATAAAAGAACTATACAAAGAATCAACAAAACCATGAGCTGGTTCTTTGAGAAAATCAACAAGATAGAAAAACCATTAGCCAGACTAACCAGAGGGCACAGAGACAGTATCCAAATTAACAAAATCAGAAAAGAAAAGGGAGATATAACAACAGAAACTGAGGAAATTCAAAAAATCATCAGATCCTACTACAAAAGCCTATAGTCAACATAACTGGAAAATTTGGATGAAATGAACAATTTCCTAAGCAGATACCAAATACCAAAGTTAAATCAGGACCAGATCGACAATCTAAACAGTCCCATAACCCCTAAAGAAATAGCAATGGTCACTGACAGTCTCCCAACCAAAAAAAAAAAAGCACAGGACCATGGTTTTAGTGCAGAATTCTATCAGACCTTCAAAGAAGACCTAACACCAATATTCTTCAAACTATTCCACAAAATAGAAACAGAAGGAACACTACCCAACTTGTTCTATGAGGCCACAATTTCGCTGATACCAAAACCACACAAAGATCCAACAAAGAAAGAGAATTTCAGACCAATTTCCCTTACGAATATTGATGTAAAAACATTTAATAAAACTCTTGCCAACTGAATCCAAGAACACATCAAAATGATCATTCACCATGATCAAGTAGACTTCCTCCCAGGGATACAGGGATGGTTCAATATATGGAAATCCATCAATGTAATCCACTACATAAACAAACTCAAAGAAAAAAAACCACATTGTCATTTCATTAGATGCTGAAAAAGCATTTGGCAAAATTCAGCATCCTTTCATGTTAAAAGTCTTGGAACAGGAATTCAAGGCCCATACCTAAACATAGTAAAAGCAATATACAGCAAACCAGTAGCCAGCATCAAACTAAACGGAGAGAAACTTGAAGCAAGCACACTAAAATCAGGGACTAGACAAGGCTTCCCTCTCTCCATATTTATTCATTATAGTACTTGAAGTTCTAGCTAGAGCAATTAGACAACAAAAGGACATCAAAGGGATATGAACTAGAAAGGAAGAAGTCAAATTATCACTATTTGCAGATGATATGATAGTATACTTAAGCAACCCAAAAAACTCCACCAGAGAACTCCTACAGCTGATAAAAAAACTTCAGCAAAGTGGCCAGATATATGATTATCTCAAGCAAATCAGTAGCCTTCCTACACTCAAAGGATAAACAGGCTGAGAAAGAAATTAGGGAAATGACAGCCTTCACAATATCCACAAACAATATAAAGTATCTTGGTGTGACTCTAACCAAGCAAGTGAATGATCTGTATGACAAGAACATCAAGTCTTTGAAGAAAGAAATCGACAAAGACCTCAGAAGATGGAAAAATCTTCCATGCTCATGGATTGGCATGATTAATATAATAAAAATGTCCATCTTGCCAATAGCAATATATAGATTCAATGCAATCCCCATCCAAATCCCAACTGAATTCTTCACAGAGTTAAAGAGAGCAATTCTCAAATTCATCTGGAATAACAAAAAAAAAAAAAAAACAGGATAGCTAAAACTTTTCTGAACAGTAAAAGAACTTCTGGGGGAATCAGTATCCCAGACCTCAAGCAGTACTACAGAACAATAGTGTTAAAAACTGCATACCAGGACAGAGAAGCAAGAGGGGGTTGAATGGGGAATGGGGGGGGGGAGAGGGCTTATGGGACTTTCGGAGAGGGAGGAACCTGGAAAGGGGAAATCATTCGGAATGTAAATTAAAAAAAATAGAAAAAAAAACTGCATGGTATTGGTACAATGACGAGCAGGTAGATCAATGGAACAGAATTGAAGACCCAGAAATGAATCCACACACCTATGGCTACTTGATCTTTGATAAAGGAGCTAAAACCATCAAGTGGAAAAATATAACCTTTTCAACAAATGGTGCTGGTTCAACTGGCAGCTAGCATGCAGAAGAAGGCAAATTGATCCATTCTTATCTCCTTGTACTAAGCTCAAATCCAAGTGGATCAAGGACCTCCACATAAAACCAGACACACTGAAACTAATAGAAAAGAAACTGGGGAAGTGCCTTGAACACATGGCACAGGGGAAATTTTCCTGAACAGAACACCAATAGCTTATGCTCTAAGATCAAGAATTGACAAATGGGACCTCATAAAATTGCAAAGTTTCTGTAAGGCAAAGGACACTGTCAAAAGAGCAAAATGGTAACCAACAAATTGAGAAAAGATCTTTATCAACCCTACATCCAAAGGAGGGCTAATATCAAATATATACAAAGAACTCAAGAAGTTAGACACAAGAGATCCAAATAACCCTATTAAAAATGGGGTACAGAGCTAAACAAAGAATTTTCACCTGAGGAATATCGAATGGCTGAGAAGCACCTAAAGAAATGTTCAACATCCTTAGTCATCAGGGAAATGCAAATCAAAACAACCCTGAGATTTCACCTCACACCAGTCAGAATGACTAAGATCAAAAACTCGGGAGACAGCAGGTGCTGGTGAGGATGTGGAGAAAGAGGAACACTCCTCCACTGTTGGTGGGATTGCAAGCTGGTATAACCACTCTGGAAATCAGTCTGGCAGTTCCTCAGAATACTGGGCATGATACGACAGGAGAACCCCATTATACCACTCCTGAGCATATACCCAGAGGTTTTCCCAGCATGTAATAAGGACACATGCTCCACTATTTTCATAGAAGCCCTATTTATAATAGCCAGAAGCTGGAAAGAACCCAGATGTCCCTCGAAGGAGGAATGGATACAGAAAATGTTGTGTTTTTACACTATGGAATACTACTCAGTGATTAAAAACAATGAATTCATGAAATTCTTAGGCAAATGGGTAGAACTGGAAAATATCATCCTAAGTGAGGTAATCCAATCACAAAAGAACACACATGGTATGCACTCACTGATAAGTTGATATTAGCCCAGAAACTCAGAATACCCAATACATAATTCACATATCAAATGATGCCAAAGAAGAAGGAAGGAGAGGTCCCTGGTCCTGGGAAGTCTCCATGCAGCAGTGTAGGGGAATACCATGACAGGGAAGTGGGAGGGGGTTGGTTGGGGAACAGGGGGAGGGGAGAGGGCTTATGGGACTTTCAGGGAGGGGAGAACCAGGAAAGGGGAAATCATTTGAAATGTAAATAAAGAATATATCTAAGAAACAGTAAAAAAAAAAAGCAGAAAGAATTAAAAAGCCTTCCAGAAAACTAAAAAAAAAAAAATATTAATTGGTATTTGTTGTTACAAGTCTAAAAGCTGATATTTATACAGTTTATCACATTGTAGAAAACAACTATTAGAAACTGTGAAATATTTAAACAGTGAACAGTCTGACAGTCCAAAGTAAACCTAGCAAAAATACTTTTAGATAGATTAAAAAATGCTTTTTAATGATAAATGTATATAGAAATTTAATTATTTTTTCCATTTTATTGGTTATTTTATTTATTTACATTTCAAATGTTATTCCCCTTCCCAGTTTCCCCTTCAAAGGCCCCCTATCCCCTCCTTTCTCCCCATGCTTCTATGAGGGTGCTTGCCCACCCACGCACCCACTCCTGACTCAGTGCCCTAGCGTTCCCATATCCTGGGTAATCAAGCCTCCACAGGACCATGAGGCTCCCCTCTCAGTGGTGCCAGATAAGACAATCCTCTGCTACACATCCAGCTGGAGCCACAGGTATGCCCTGTGTACTCTAGTTGGTGGTTTAGTCCCTGGGAGCTTGGTGGGGGGGGGGGTCTGGTTGGTTGATATTGTTGTTCTTCCTATTAGGTTGCAAGTCCCTTCAGCTCCTACAGTCCTGGCCCTAAGTTGTCCACTGGGGACCCCATGCTCATTCCAATGGTTTGCTGAAAGCATCTGCATCTGTATTTGTCAGGCTTTGGCAGAGACTCTCAGGGGACAGCCATACAGGGCTCCTGTAAGCAAATACATCTTGGCATCAGCAATAGTGTCTAGGTTCAGCCTCAGCAGATGGAATGGATCACTAGATGGGGCAGTTTTTGGATGGCTTTTCCTTCAGTTTCTGCTCCACTCTTTGTCCCTTTCAACAGGAGGAACTCTGGATTAATATTTTTGAGGTAGGTAGGTGGCCCCATCCCTCAAATAGGAACCATGCCTATCCAATGGATATGGTCTCTATAGGTTCTATCTCCCCTTTGTTGGGTATTTCGGCTTATGTCCTCCCTGGTGGGTCCTGAGAACCTCTTGGGTCCCTGGCATCTGAGACTTTCTAGTGGCTACCCCAAGTTCCTCCTCCCCCACTGCTATATACCTACTTTCAAATTCCTGACCCTCTATACTTCTCCCCCATCTCCTCCCATATCTGAACTGGACCTCCGTTTTCCCTCCCCTTCCTCTCTCCCTCCAGAACCCACTCTCTACTTCCCAGAGATTATTCTCTTCCCTGTACTGGGTAGAACTGTAGCATCCACACTTTCATGTGATCTTTCTTCTTAGGTTTCATATGGTCTGTAAATTGCATCTTGGGTATTCTGGGCTTCTTTTCGGCTTATATCCAGTTCTCAGTGACTATATACCATCTGTCTTCATTTGCTACTGGGTTACCTCACTCAGGATGATATTTTCTAGTTCCATCCATTTGCCTAAGAATTTCATGAAATCGTTTTTAATAGCTGAGTAGAACTCCATTGTGTAAATGTACCACATTTTCTGGATCCATTACTCTGTTGAGGGACATCTGGGTTGCTTCCACCTACTGGTTATTATAAATAATTCTGCTATGAATTTAGTGGAGCATGTGTCCTTGTTATATGTTGGAACATCTTTTGGGTATATACCCAGGAGTAGTATAGCTAGGTCCTCAGGTAGAACTATTTCCAGTTTACTGATGAACTGCCAGACTGATTTCCAGAGTGGTTGTACCAGCTTGCAATCCCACCAACAATGGAGCAGTGTTCCTCTTTCCCCACATTCTTGCCAGCATCTGTTGTCACCTGAGTTTTTAATCTTAGCTGTTCTGACTGGTGTGAGGTGGAATCTCAGGGTTGTTTTGATTTGCAATTCCCTGGTGACTAAGGATGTTCAACATTTCTTTAAAGTACTTCTCAGACATTTGAGGTTCCTCAGTTGAAAATTCTCTGTTTAGCTCTGTGCCCCATTTTTAATAGGGTTATTTGGTTCTCTTGAGTCTAACTTCTTGAGTTCTTTGTATAATTTGGATATTAGCCTTCTATCAGATGTAGAGTTGGTAAAGATCTTTTCCCAATCTATGAATTACCATTTTGTGCTATTGACAGTGTTCTTTACCTTACAGAAGCTTTTCAATTTTATGAGATCCTATTTGTCAATTCTTGATCTTAAAGCATAAGCCAATGGTGTTCTGTTCAGGAAATTTTCCCCTGTGCCAATCTGTTCAAAGTTCCCACTTTCTCTTCTATTAGATTCATCTTATCTGGTTTTATATGTAGGTCCTTGATCTACATGGACTTGAGCTTTGTACAAGGAGAATAGAATGAGTCAATTTTCATTTTTCTATAAGCTGACCACCAGTTGAAACAGCCTCATTGGTTGATAATTCTGTCTTTTCTCCACTGGATTGTTTTAGTTCCTTTGTCAAAGATCAAGTGACCATAGGTGTGTGGGTTCATTCCCAGGTCTTCAATTCTATTCCTCTGGTCTTTCTGTCTGTCTCTGTACCAATACCATGCAGTTTTTTAATCAATAATTCTTTGCAGTATAGTTTGAGGTCAGGAATGGTGATTCCCCCATAATTTCTTTTATTGCTGACATTGGTTTCTGATATCCTGGGTTTTCTGTTATTTCAGGTAAATTTAAGAATTGTTCTATCTCTGTGAAGAATTGAGTTAGAATTTTGATGGGGATTGCATTGAATCTGTAAATTGCTTTAGGTGAGATGGCCATTTTTACTATGCTAATCCTGCCAATCCACAAGCATGGGAGATCTTTACACCTTCTGAAATCTTCTTCAATTTCTTTCTTCAGAGACTTGAAGTTCTTGTCATACAGATCTTTCACTTGCTTGGCTACCAAGATATTTCATGTTATTTGTGACTATTATAAAGTGTGCCATTTCCCTAATTTCTTTCTCATTGTTTATCCTTTGAGTAGAGGAAAGCTACTAATTTGTTTGAGTCAATTTTATATCAAGCCACTTTGCTGAAGCTTTTTTTTAATCAGGTTTAGGAGTTCTCTGGTGGAATTTTTGGGGTCACTTAAGAATACTATCATATCATCTGAAAATAGTGATATCTTGACTTCCTCCTTTCCAGTTTGTATCCCTTTGATCTCCTTTTGTTGCCTAATTGCTCTGGTTAGAGCTTCAAGTAATACATTTAATAGATAGGAGGAAAGCAGGTGCCTTGTCTCATCCCTAATTTTAGTGTGACTGCTTCAAGTTTCTCTCCATTTAGTTTGATGTTGGCAATTGGCTTGCTGTATATTGCTTTTATTATATTTAGGTATGGAGAAATTTAACTGACTTTAAAAGGACTTAGAAATGAGCTTATATAATACTTAAAATTTCAAAAAAAATGTTCAGCACATTAACTTTATAAATTACATAATTCTAAGTAACATAAATACACTTTATAGTCACTTAATTTTATTGAGGTTATAGATCATTTTTTGGTAAGGGAGTGGTAAAACAGAATCTCATACTGTAGCCAAGGCTGGTCAGGAACACCCTACTTAGGTGAGGCTGGCATCAAGTTTCCAGCTATCCTGACTCAGCCCTGAGGGCTGGGATCACAGGCAGACATGATGACACGTAATTGATGGGTCATGAATCTTGAACTGCTGCTATTTGGGGATTTATCCCAAAAGTTCGTGGGAATGATTCCATGCCTAGCAGAAGAGCTGCGTGTAATAGGCAGAGGTCGGTCGAGGGAGAATTAGCTGTCTTTGATGTGTGGCATCTGGTGGACTGACTGTGCTTCCATGGATGGCCACACAAACAAGGGTATATAAGCAGCAGCAAAAAAATGTTCAATTGCCTTTAAAAAAAAAAACAATAAGGATACAACTTCGGGTGAGTATGGAATTGGGGGTAGATATTGGAAGATTTGAGGGAGGAGGAATGAAATCAAACTACAATGTATGAATTCATAAGATTTTTAAATTAAAACATATATACAAAGTAAAGCCAGAATACTAACTTTGCTACCATGATAGCAAAGACCTATGAATTACCTGTGATCATGCATGCCTATCCTCCATTCAAGAAAAGAACACTGCCAACAATAAATACATTTCCACCTATCTTCAAAAGATAACCTGGGCCATAAACATATAAAGAACACAAGATGTGAGAGATACAAGTGAGACTTTTCAGACTAGTTGCTATTTGAGAAGCCTGCCCCAATCCTACGATTTTCAGTTACTACTGGAAAAGTGACTAGTTTGCTCCTAAGAGGTCATGCAGCACAGCAGGTATACTCAGATGAGGCTGTACTCTCCTGTCCTTGGAAACACCATGAAAGAACTCCATATAGTGTTCTAGTAAAGCTGTGCTGTCATCAAAATTTACACATAAGGTCAATAAATATTTATGTGTCTTCTCTAGAGACACATATCCATCTCTGTGCTGCATCTTTATCTCAAACTCGCTTTTAATTTCCTCTCCGAAACTTTGCTACATTCTGTTTTGGAAAGCACAATACTGATTGCCATGATTGAAAGGAGGGTGTTTTCAATTGTGTACTTATTTGACTTGACAAGAAAATTGCAGCTGATGCTATTTCTAACAATGACATTGAAATAGCTGTATTGTCATTGTACGAGGCAGTGCAGTATTTAAAAGCCATCTTTATAAATAAAACTGTCCGCATGATGACAGGAACTTAGGACTTAGATAAAAGCACGCTGTGGTAAGCATAACCTCTAATGCAAATGCCCTTCCAAATCACACTGATCCAAAGCAACAAAGTAAAACGAAATTATTTATACCATTACTTTATCACTGAACACATTGTAAAAGCAAATCAAGCTGTAACTGCCATTCATGTCACAATATGCAAAACTAATTAAACCATATGTTTTACACCAGGATTGGGACACTGAAAATTTAATATGACAAGTCCATATTCCATTGGATAATTATTTAGATTTTCTGTATTTTCTAAAAGAATTAAAATAATGTTTGTCTTGAAGGAGGATTTTAAATCAGTTATAGATCAGGGGCCTCTAGGTCTGTGTCTGAAATGTCTGTGGTCAGAACTAGGAACTTAACTTCATTTCTTGGGAAGCCCAGTCCCAACAGATACATCTACAATACAACTCCTGCACGAAAACTCAAGGATCACTACAGAATGTGTAGGGGAGGACAGAGAGTCTAAGAACCAGAGAGAGGATTAGCAAGATTTCTGTGAGATGGTGACAGAAGTCGCACCCAAAAAGTCTCACTAACATGGCCACATAAACAGGAGACAAAGAGAAACACACCGACAGACATGCTAATACAGATGAGAGGAGACCATGAGATCTCGACCCCACACCCACAAGACCTCCCAACATGGCTGCTCAAACCCAAGCTGAATGAGGACACACAAGGCCTCAGCCATACACACAGAAGTGCAGGCAACTGAGCAACCCTGAGAGTGTGTGAGAGTGTGTGAGGCAGCCTTCCCACCCCCTCACCCCCCAAAAAATACAAACTAAGGACGCATAAATAACTTCTCTGAATAAATGTCTATCCTCACTAAGGAAAACTGAAGTATAATAAGTCTGTTCTTTCTAACATATTACAAGAGATCACCTCAAGCATAAATAAAAGATGTAAAGTTTTAATAGAGAATATATGAGGTTATTGAGAATATTTAAAAAAAAAAAAGGTAAGTAAGCAGCACCTTTGGGGAATGGCATTCCAACAAAAAAGTCACTGAGAAATAAAGAGTAGAAGACAAAAACAAAAGGTATTTATTTAGTTAGTATTTACAGACACAAACTAGAGACATATTCATCTCTATGGAACCCATATTCTAGTACATTGGAGGTGATAATATACAGTGGCTCTAAAGAGTCATCTAGAAAACTAGCCACAGAGTAAAATGGCTCACAATATTTTTATTACCTATAATTAAGCAAAATCAATCTTCAAAATATTGCCGCAGCCTTAAGGAAGGAAGGGTTATTTGTTTTTATTTATTTATTTTTTATTGGTTATTTTATTTATTTACATTTCAAATGTTATCTCCCTTCCCAGTTTCCCCTCTGCAAATTCCCTATCCCACCCCTCTCTTCCCCCTGCTTCTATGCGGGCGCTCCCCTACCCACCCACCCACTCCCACCTCACAGCCCTAGCATTCCCCTACACTGGGCCATCAAACCCTCACAGGACCAAAGGCCTTCCCCCCATTGATGCCAGATAAGGCCATCCTCTGCTACATACCGTTAATGAGTGTAAATAGATATAAGAAACAAGCATTGTCATTTTAAATGATACAAAATATCATTGATAAATTTTCATGTTTGGAATGTTGTTTTCATTACTTATTTCAATAAAAAGATAAGAGATTTTCACTTTATAAATGTGTGTATGTAGATTGATAAATATATAAATACAATTTTATGTAAAATTTAAGATGAATCTTTTTTTTTTCATTTAATCCCAATAACATTGGTAACAACATTAGGATTATTCCATTTTACAAATGAGAAAACTGAATGACAAGGTATTGTGCTATAAACTGACAATGATCACATGACCCATCAGTGGCAAAGTGCCTAGGTTCTGGGAGACCATCCCAAAGTCACTGCTCTCAGCCAGTTCACCAGGCTTTCTCTATACCCATTATTCCATCACCTTACTGTGCTTTCCATTCTCATTATCTGAAGGTGGCAACTATTAAATCTTCTTTAACATCAGCAATGGTAAAGTGGCTATTCTCTAAAGAAATTACTAAAGAGACATCAGTGAATTAGGGAAACAAGGAAAACAAAGTTCTATTCGCCAAGATCTGTCAAATGTTTATAGGAGGCGGTATATAATAATTCTGGAGTGATAGATGGGGGTCCCATAGGAAATGCAGCCTACAGAGAAAATGAATAATTTTGAAAGTATTAAGGTCATTAATATCCACCACATTAATATAATTAAATAGATCAATCAAGCACATGAAATCCCTGGAAATCCTCCAAGAGATAAATCCTCTTTATTATCACTGTTGGCAGTTTTTCAGTGTAATGAGATCTACAGAAGTAACAGTGAAGCAGGACTGCACCGCACTGAGAGCCAAGGCTCCTACAGCAGGACTGCACCGCACTGAGGGCCAAGGCTCCTACAGCAGGACTGCACCGCACTGAGGGCCAAGGCTCCTACAGCAGGACTGCACTGCACTGAGAGCCAAGGCTCCTACAGCAGGACTGCACCGCACTGAGAGCCAAGGCTCCTACAGCAGGACTGCACCGCACTGAGAGCCAAGGCTCCTACAGCAGGACTGCACCGCACTGAGAGCCAAGGCTCCTACAGCAGGACTGCACTGCACTGAGAGCCAAGGCTCCTACAGCAGGACTGCACCGCACTGAGAGCCAAGGCTCCTACAGCAGGATTGCACTGCAATGAGAGCCAAGGCTCCTTCAGGTGTTCTGTTCCTTCTGATGTTAGAAATGGTAAGAAAATTATTCTCTGTCTATGCTGCCTTTCTCACAATCTTTTTTAAACACTAAAAGAAAAGTAACTGCTAACTACATATAAGTTTGGACTACAATGGTACATTCCTGCCATTTTACTGGAGCTTGGTAAATAAAGGCAAGAATAGACCTGAGGCACTTCACACTGGTAACCCAAGAATAACTTCAAAAATGTGATAATGGGTGTTCTTATTTAAAGGAAATTGATGAACCCTCAGCTTAGATTTAAACTGCACTAGAAACAGCCTATATAAGTTTGAAGCTTATAGTTAAACTGCACTAGCAACACCCTCTATAGTTTTGCAGATATTTTCTCACTGTCAAATTCTATCCAGAAAGTCCAAGTAACAATCCCCTGTATTAGCTGTAACTTAAAGATCTAATTGAGATCCCACTGTAAAGAAATTTACACAAAGGAAAATTTAATTATGCTGTCAAACAGACAAAATCGAGGGAAAATTACAAATCCTATAATAGGTCCCTTTTACAGATTCCAGTCTGTAAGAAAACAATGTGATCCCCTGGACCAGGCCATGTTGCCTGACCAGATGTAGTTATACCCAAGGATGAGAAAAAAAATGCAGGCCCAAAGAAAAAAAGTGCTTCTTCCCTTCTTCTGCATGTAAAGGCTAGTGCTTTGCAGTCAAATGTATAGGATATATAATCATAACTTTTGTTAAGACAATCAGATGTGCCTTTGGTCAACTATTCTTTATTATTGTAGAATAAATGCTTTAGTCTCAAATACTTGGTTTAAGAAAAGTGGATATGGTCTGGATGCTCACTCCTCAATATATATATCCATCCCCACTACCAAAGGACCTTAGCTAGACCCACTCCATTGTCTCCACCCACCCCACAACCTGCCTAAAGAACACCTGACCTATCTGTCTACGTGTGCCCATTCCTGCACACCCACTTCAGGTAGGTAGCCCCAACTCAGGTGTCTAACCCTACTCACCACTGCCACGACTCCTTACATCCTTATGATGATGCCCTCACACCTATGCAAACTCAAAACCACCAAGTCTGTTCCACCCTTTCCTGCTACATGAACCTTGACCTTTCTCTGGGAAGAAGCCAAACTCATCCCAATACACCCATCCCCACAACCTGAAGACAAACCATTTCCAGAGAGGGGCACTATATCTATATCAACAACTATAACCACCCCATAAACATGTATCCTTCACCTACCAGTTTATTGAAGATGCTGTCTTTTCTCCAACTGAAATAATGACTTCTTTGTCAAAATATAGAGCTACATGTAGAACAATAAAACTCACTCTTCTTTCATGATCCTGCATTAAACTCAACTCCAAAAAATGCAAGAATTTCAACATAAGACCTAATACCCTAAATCTGATATAGGAAAGACACTAGAACTCAATGACAAAGGAATATATTTCTGAGGAAGACACAGATAACACAGGCATTTGGGTCAACAGCTAATAAATGGCATTTCATAAGGCTAAAGTTTCTATATAGCAAAGGATTTTATCACTCAAGAAAAAAGGTGGCCAACATTGTGGGAGAGAAATATTTATCAAGTATATATCTAACAGAGCTATAATTTAGGATGGATAGATGGATGGGTGGATGGACACACAGACATACATGCATACATACATGCATTTGTACATAGATGATAGACAGACAGAAAGACAGACAGACAGACAGACACACACACACACACACACACACACACATACACACATAAACTCAAAAACTTAACCTCAAAAAAATTCACCCAATTAAAATGTGGGTCATGGGAACAGACTTCTCAAAAGATGAAATACAAGTGACTGAGAAACTACTTTTTCTTTGGGGTAAAGTCTATTGTGTTTTGGAATAGCACCTGTTCTAGTTGTTCCGGACCCACATGATAGTCAAGCTACACATCTGCTACATATGTGCAGAGAGGCCAAGGTCCAGCCAGTGTATGTTCTTTGGTTGGTGGTTCAGATTCTGAGAGCCCCAAGGGTCCAGGTTAGTTGACTCTATTGGTCTTCCTGTGGAGTTCCTATCTCCTTCCAGGCCAGCAATCCTTCCTCCTATTCTTCCTTAAGAGTCCACAAGATCCATCCACTGTTTGGCTGTGGGTGTCTGTATCTGTCTGAGTCAGCTGCTAGGTAGAGACTCTCATAGGACAACATGCTCCAAGACAGGTAATCATTAGGATGGCCTCTCTTGAGTGAAAAAAAAAGTCAACATTGCGTGTATGCTATCATTATAATTTTGTAAGATGTTGTCTTAGGGTAAGTTGGGTAAAGGTAGATGGGTTTTCTTTGCATTATTCATTAAATTTCATGTGATTTTACAGAATAAAAAGTGTAATATAAAATTGTGGTTATTGAACCACCAAAGAAGAATAAATGAGAAAAATTTTTGAGTTTGAGTCATACTACTGTTAAAAGTTTGTTGCAGTTGGTATCTGAAACCATATCAATGACATTTTTCATGAATTATCACATTAAAATCTATTGATTTACCTGGGGAAAAAAACAGTTCAACATCCTTAGACCTGAGGGAAATGAAAATGGAAACTTCTTTGAGATTTGATCTTACCCAGTTAAAGTTGCTACGGTCAAAAAAAGCTAAAGGACAACAAATATTGACATGAATGTAAGACAGGAGAACACTCCTTCAGTGCTGTTGGAATGCAAACCAGTGAGGACACTATAAAAGTCAGTGTGCAGGCTCCTGAAAAGACTGAAAGTAAATAGCCCACTCAATCCAGCTCCAGTCCTCTTGGATACACATGAAAGGACTGTGTATCTTACTCTAGAAATACCTGCTAATTCATGCTTATTGTTTTTCTATTTACTGTAGTCAAGAAATAGAAACAGACTGGATATCTACTAACTTATGAATAAATAGTAAACTCGCAGTATATTTACACAATGGAATATAATTCAGCTATAAATAAAAATGGAGAAAAATGGATGGAGGTGTGAACAACCATTCTGAATAAGGAAGCCTTGACCCAGATAGACAAATCATGCATGTGTTTTCTCACTCATGAATGTCAGTTTCAATCTTCAGACATGTTTTCTTAATTTGAAGTATCTAGAGGGATCATGAAGAACATCTTTCAAGTAAGGATCAATTGGATGCACTGGTATAGCATTAAATGTGAGTAATAATGAATCAGAAGGGGTTACAGTATGCTGGGGAGTGAAAGACTAAGGAGGGAGCATAGAGTGATAACACTAGAGACCTTTCAAAACATAAAGGAAGCTACTAATGTAGAAACTTCCCTGGTGTGCATTTGTGTGTTTGTGTGATTGTGTGAGTGAGTGTGTGTGAGTGAGTGTGGGGGGTGAGTGTGTGTGGCTGTGTATATGTATGAGTGTATGAGTATGTGTGTGTGTGTGTGTGTGTGTGTGTGTGTGTGTGTGTGTGTGTGTGTTCAGCTAAAATAAAGTTTCTCTATCAATGGGGAGCAATGCTCCTACTAACAATTAAGGCTAATATAAAGCAGTACAAAGGATGGGTTACTTCTTTTGAAAATGTTGACCAGTGAGATCCCATAGACCCACAAACATATCTGGATACTGTAACTGCTCTTGGTTACCCTCCAGAATGTGACCATATGACTCTGAAGACACCACACACTCAAGTCTTAGAAAATGGAGAAATCATGGTGGTGTGGACCTGAAAGCTTCATCTCCAATGGCTACCTTCCATGGTTCTAGAAAATTCTAATCAAGATACCAGAGAAAAGTAATGACCAGCGATGAGACATGTGAGAGATGTGCACACTGGTGCCTGGAAAGACGTGCACACTGGTGCATTAGGAATATAAGCATAATAGGAGTAACGCATCGCTCAAGTCCAGCCATACAAGGTGAATCCTGTATGTGACACCATTATCTGATTCAGAACATATGAGGAAAACCTACTATTATTCTACTAAAGGAACATAGTATCAAACTGAATCCTAATGACTTAACATGCTAACCATACATCAACAAATCTCTCACCATCATCAGGCGAGTTTCTATTGGAAGTGGGTGGTTATTGATGTGGTGATCCACACCTGGCCAAGGTGGAGAGAACAAGAGACTGCAGAATTATCAATCCTAAGAGGAGCATATGTAACATGTGCACCCTCCCAAGGCTCAGAGATCACTGTGCATGAGCAGACAGAATGAGCGTGACAGCCTGGGCTGGAGGCTGACTCCAAGGAAACATTACCTCCTGCAAATGGCAGGGGAGCTGCACGTATTAATGTTAAATAGACAGCATGTACCAAACTGTGACAGCCAATCTATGTCAAATCACAGCCTGGGCAGGGTGGTTGGGCACACACTGCCACCCCTAGGCAAGAAGTTATTGGTAATTGTTAAAAAGAGTCTGGAAAGAGAGACAAAGCATTTTCTGTAAGAGTGTAACCTCTGGTAAGGTGACCACTGGCTGTTCTGTGGAGGACCACACATCCAAGAATACTTGGGCAGAATAAAACTTGGCTTTAAGGATTTAACATAAAGGCCACAAAGCTGGATGGGTAGGAAAGGCAGAGCTCAATCAGGGATGAGTGGGTGTAGAGATAAATATGATCAAAATACATGTATAAAACTTGAGGAGGAGGAGGTAGGAGTGGGTGGGTGGGTGGATGTTGGAACAGCCTCATAGAAGCAGGGAGAAGGAGGATAGGAGAGGGGGTTTCCAGAAGAGGGGGAAACTGAGTTAGGAGATAACACTTGAACTGTAAATAAATTAAAATAGAAAATGGAAAAAAAAACCTCTCTATATATCTAATTTTTAAATGTCTATTCAGAATTAAATAAATAAATATCTAATTTAAGAAAAAATGCCTATTTAGTTGTTTAGTACATATTGAATTAACTGTTCTCAATTATTTCTCTTGCAATGTCTCTGATAGTCATCCTAAGATATTAAATTATTACCTATTAAATTATTGCCTTCAGAAGCTACCAGAAAAATGTGAGGCATATATGCTCTATCTGTGCCCTACTTTTATTTTTGTGAAATTAAATTCTAATTGCTTAAAGTTAGAACAAACAGTAAAATAGGTCTATAATTTGGATAACTTTCTATGCATCAGGAACTCCATTTTTACTAATGGACTATTTACTTGTTTTCCTGATCTAAATTTTCTCAATTTGCTGTTAAATTGCCTCTGCCAAATATGTACGATAATAAATTTTACTATTAGTGATTTAAATAATGATTTTTCTTGTCTCTGTTCTAATGTTCCTAGAGTGAACATTTTAAAAAATTTAAATGATTAGAACCAGAACCAAAATGCATTGGTAATGAAGTTCGCATCTATATACATTTTATACAGATTTAAACAAGTATACAATGTAGTAAGGAACAGAATAAGGAAAGGAGAAAGGGGAAGAAAGAAAGAAAGAAAGAGAGAGAGAGAGAGAGAGAGAGAGAGAGAGAGAGAGAGAGAGGAAGAGAGGAAAGAAGGAAGGAAGGAAGGAAGGAAGCGAGGGAAAGAAATTCATACACACTGAAACAGAAAGAATATGACAGACCTTGACCTTTGAACTTCTTTCCTCGTAATCCAATGATTCGTGCTGTGAAAACTTACAACATTACTACATATAAACTAAACTTTACTTCTAAACTTTTTTCTAGTTCAAATAATTGTGGAATTCTCTAATTGGCATTGATTAGAGAAAAATATAGAATGAGCTAATAGATGATCTTTTAATGAGTTCTTGCTGATTGTTTGGTGGACATACTTACTGAACAATATTTCCTTAGTATATAAAATATGAGTGGTTATATCTTATTATATAGTATATATCTAATATAATATACCTGTTTATAATGAAAGCAAATTTATATAGCATATACATGTGTAAATATAATAACATAAAATTAGTTATATATTATATGAACATATATATGTATATAAAATTTCCCTTAAAAAAGCTAGAGGCCAAAGAGTTCTCACCTGAAGAATATCTAATGGCTGAGAAGCACCTAAAGAGATGTTCATCATCCTTAGTCATTAGGGAAATGCAAATCAAAACAACCCTGAGATTCCATCTCACACCAGTCAGGATGGCTAAGATCAAAAACACAGGAGACAGCAGTTGTTGGCGAGGATGTGGAGAAAGAGGAACACTCCTCCACTGCTGGTGGAATTGCAGGCTGGTACAACCACTCTGGAAAGCAGTCTGGCGGCTCCTCAGAAAACTGGGCATGACACTTCCGGAGGATCCGGCTATACCACTCCTGGGCATATACCCAGAGACTTTACCTGCATGCAATAAGGACACATGCTCCACTATATTCATAGCAGCCTTATTTATAATAGCCAGAAGCTGGAAAGAACCCAGATGTCCCTCAACGGAGGAATGGATTCAGAAGATGTGGTATATTTACACAATGGAATACTACTCTGCAATTAAAAACAATGAATTCACGAAATTCCTAGGCAAATGGTCAGAACTTGAAAATATCATCCTTAGTGAGGTAACCCAATCACAAAAGATCACACATGGTATGCAGTCACTGATAAGGGGATATTGACCCAGAATCTCAGAATACCCTAGACACAATTCGCATATCAATAGATTTCTAAAAAGATGGAAGGAGAGACCCCTGGTCCTGGAAAGACTGGATGTAGGGGAACGCCAGGTCAGAGTAATGAGAGGGGGTTGAACGGAGAAAAGAGGGCGGGAAGGGGGCTTATGGGACTTTCGGGGAGGGAGGAAACGGGAAAGGGGAAGTGATCTAGAATGTAAATTAAAAAAATAAAATAAAATAAAATAAAAAAAACTAAAAAAAAAAAAGTTTAGAGATAGAAAAAAAAAAAAGCTAGAGGCCATGAGACTAAGTATTACTGATCTCTGATTTCAGCCCTAACTCACTACCACAATCTGTATGGCAGTGTATACGTTCCTTACCTGTACCCTTGTACTCTTACACTTCTGAAAATAAGTGGAGATTGCATCCTGTCTACCTGAAGCAAGCTACAGTTCTATGCAATTCAATTTTGTCAAAAGCTTTTATGTCATCTATATATAATTCACAAGTTGTCTCTCTTTTTCTTTCACTTTGATCAAAGATGACTAAAACTGATCAAAACAATTTGTCCAATTTGTCATCGTGACAAGGCTTTCCATCAACTCTGACCGGGGTGTGTATCAAATACAGCTTCTGATTTAACAGTCCACCAGTTACATGTGAACCACTATAAAGTGTTCATGAATGAAATTTTTATTCTTGTTGATTCCACTTCAACCCTGATTATAGCTTTCCTTCCAGCAATGCATGTAGCCATAGCAAAGCTCTGCTACCACATGCACACTATTCTTATCCATACTTACAATGACATAATTAAAGAAATATATACAACCAATCTTCTACTCATGTTTACGAAAAGGTTCTTTTCTAAAGATACGTGGTAAACATTTTTTCTAAACTCTAAAAGATGAACTTAACTATGAAGCACAGAAAGCAATTGACATAGCTCACAACGTTTTTTATAATATTTGTCTTACTAAGTAGAAGGGGAGATAGGAAGAATAGAGAAATCGTGATTTCTGTCATTGTTTTTGAAATCAGTTGCAAAAACTCCTAAAGCATGAAAACAATATTATGATGAAAATAATGTTATTTTTTAAAATCATAAATATCGTTACTGAACAAAAAAAGAAGATGAAGTGCATAAAACGTCTTCTGTGAATTGCATCTGTAAGTTCTGACAAAATTTATTCTAATTTAATCTTTCTGTAATTTCTTCAAAAGAAAATTCAACTACAAAAATATGCTTTAACAAAATCTGAGATACTTCTCAGTTTTCTTTTGATAGATAAAAGAAAATGTTTGTATGAGGGAAAAATACAGAGGCATCATGGCCTTCTTACAATTGCTTTCATATGCCTGAATTACTAAAAAAAAAAAATAGGCACAGACATACTACAAGCACACTAGACACATCTTTTTAGAAGAGTATAACTGGGGTAAGTTGTTCCAAGAAGATATTGTTTAAATAATATGAATTAGATTAATCTAGCATATATTCAAAGTACTCATGAAGACACACATAGAGTCCTGAGAGGACAGTACTGTGAAAACAGTAAGAGTGTCAGACGTCATTCTTAGAATCTGTGACTCACCAGAACACTGTGCACTGGCGAACAGTCCATTCCCTTGAGAGGATTCCACCTTAAAGAGTTCCACCACATATTACTCTTCCCATCATGGAAGGAACGATTGTTAGGTCAGCAGTGAAAGCAGGTTTCTTAAGCACTTTCTATGTCAGGCTATACTATAATTTATACTAAACTATAATTTCAATGGATTGTCATGTATGCAGCTGAATGAAGGATTTTTCTCTGAGAAGTATTTCTGTAAATGTAGCTGAACATTCACAGGCAGGTAATAATTTAGGTTTCTAATTTTGCATTTACAAATCCAATGTTAATAATTTTAATATAGTTAAACACACCATTTCATACATCTTATTAAATTTACATGTCATATTCAAGGTACAGATCATATCTACCAGAAGCATCCTTAGATTATTTTCTATCCAAACACCTTCCTCTCCACATGTACACAACTGTCAGCTTGAAGTAGATCTTGTAGGTAGTCAGTTGTTCTGAATTCGTCAGATAGCTTTCATTTTAACAGCATTACTTTTTCTGATATATAGGCGTGGTGTGTCTATTTCCTTCTTCATTTATATGGGAGTAATGCTTTCTGGGCTTCTACTATTCAAATGTCGAGAATAAACTTAAGAATACTTAAAATTCTCTAAATATTATACATCACCATGCAATTTTAAATCATATTTTCATGTCGACCTTCAACTTTTGCATTGCTAATTATTATATTTTATAATGCCTCCTGTTGATGTGCTGTGGATCTGTGTGCCCAGAGGTGAGCATGTAGAGCTTTGAGGTTGATATCAGATCCTTCCACCACCATTCTCCACCTTATTCTCTAAGGTGGGGGTCTCCTAACTGAACCCAGCATTACTCCACTGGCACACATGCCCTAAGGATCCCTCTGTCTGCATTCTAAGCTCTAGAATTGTACAGGCCACTAACCCACCAACATGTACCTCCTGAAACTATCTTTTTTTTTACCACAATTACGTCCAATAATATTCTATTTTCCTTCAAACTATGCAACTATGGTCTTTATGACTGGAAAAAATATGGAGCCAAATTCTGGTCTCCATGCTTACTGTTGTTGATTGAGCAAGGACTTTGATTACTGAGCTGTCTCTTCAACAGCCCTGCAACGGATAATAGGTGGAAACCTCCAATACAGGGAGAGAAACAACACCCTGGAAAAAATGAGATAATAACCTTCTTGAATCAAACCCAAAAGTAGATAACCACTCAAACATAAAGATAGCGTCAAGAATGGCAGATGGCAATAATCACTATGCCTTAATCTCTCTTAATATCAATGGTCTCAATTCCCCAATTAAAAGACATAGACTAGCAGACTGGATACGTAAACAGGACCCAGCATTTTGCTGCATGCAGGAAATGCACCTCAGTGTCAAAGACAAACACTACCTCAGAGTAAAAGGCTGGAAAACAATTTTACAAGCAAATGGCCCCAAGAAACGAGGTGGAGTAGCCATCCTAATATCAGATAAAATTGATTTTCAACCTAAAGTCATCAAAAAAGACACAGAAGGACACTACATACTGATCAAGGGAAAAATCCACCATCAAGAACTCTCAATTCTGAATATCTATGCTCCAAATGCAAGGGCACCCTCATTCGTAAAAGAAACTTTACTAAAACTCAAAGCACACATCGCACCGCACACAATAATAGTGGGTGACTTCAACACCCCGCTCTCTGAAATGGATCGTTCAGGAAAGCAGAAACTAAACAGGGACACAGTGAATCTAATTGAAGCCTTGGACCAAATGGAACTAACTGATATATATAGAACATTTCATCCTAGAGCTAAAGAATACACCTTCTTCTCAGCTCCTCATGGTACCTTCTCCAAAATTGACCATATAATTGGTCACAAATCAGACCTCAACAGATACAAGAAGATAGAAATAATCCCATGCCTCCTATCAGATCACTATGGAATAAGGGTGGTCTTCAATGGCAACAAAAACAAAAGAAAACCCACATACACATGGAGGCTGAACAATGCTCTACTCAATGATAACTTGGTCAAGGTGGAAATAAAGAAAGAAATCAAAGACTTTTTGAAAGTTAATGAAAATGAAGGCACAACATACCCTAACTTATGGGACACAATGAAAGCAGTGCTAAGAGGAAAATTCATAGCCCTGAGTGCCGCCAAAAAGAAACGGGAGACAGCATACACTAACAGCTTAATGGCACACCTGAAAGCCCTGGAACATAAAGAAGCAAATACACCAAAGAGGAGTAGAAGGCAGGAAATCATCAAACTCAGGGCTGAAAATTAAATTTCTTAAATTAGAGAATAATTAAAATTCTCTAAGTATCATACATCAGAATGCAATTATAAACCATATTTTTCACTTCGATCTTCAACTTTCAAATTGCTAATTAATTACATATCATCTTGACCTTTATTCTGTGACCTTCTCCATTGACACTGTAGGGTTTTTAGATCATTTACCATGAATTAGAGAATAAACAAGATCATGTGATGTCCAAACAGATGACTCAGATATCCCTTATAAACTATAATTTTGCTCAAATTCCTAAACTGGAATTTCACATAAACTCATTTGTAAAAATAATGGAGATTGGGTCATTCTTGTAATATTCCATTTGGGGGAAGTAGTATCTTTCAGCACTGACTGTGTTAATAAGGGTGTGATTTCCATAGTTTCTTTCCATTATATTGAGAAAGATGATTTCTAATCCTACTTTGCTGAAATTTTTATTTTTAATTTTTTGTTATTTTACATTACTTTTAAATATTTCTTAGATATAAAGATAGAGATATAGCTAAAGTTATATAAGGAGAGATATAGGTATAGAGAAAGATATATAAATGTTGGATATATTTGCCCATTCCCTACCTCTGCTTTTGGTAACATCCTTTCTAATACACTTCTTTGCTAAACTAGAAAAATTTCAATTCTCTTTTCAAGTTGTATGTACAAATATGATTTATGTGTCTAACTCCTAGGAATTTATCTCTCATAATAATGAGAAAGCATGCATGTTTGTCTTTCTGAAAAGAGCTTAATTTTCTTACTATACTTACTTCTAGGAGTGTCCCATATTCCTTCAAACAACATAACTATGGTCCATGCTGAGAAAGATCCATTATGTGTATACACCACATTTTCCTCATACATCCATCTGTTGATGGACTCCTAGGTTGGCTCCATAACTTAGCACATTGACATATAATTTTCTCTATGCCTTGTTGACTTTAAGTCCTTTGGATACAAATTGAGAGTGATTTCATTGGATCATGCTGTAGATCTGGTTTTGATTTTGAAGAAATCTCTATACTGACTTCCAGACTCTGAATGCATATGCTTTCCCAGGAGCAGCAGATAAGGTTCCCTTTGCCCAAATACTCAACAGCATATGTGATTATTTTCTGAATGACTGCTGTTTTGACTGGCTGAGATTAAATCACTATGTATTTTAATTGTCATTTCTCGGATTACTAGTGAGAGTGAACATTTTATATGTTTACTGGTAATTAGGTTTCATCTTCTGAAAACTGTGTTCACTCAGGAATCCACGTGTTGGTTGTGTTCTTTTGGTTTATTTTATTTTATTTTTATGCATTTTTATTAGATATATTCTTTATTTACATTTCAAATGTTGTCCCCTTTCCTGATTCCCCCCTCCCCCGAAAATCCCATAAGCCATTCCCCTTCCCCAATCAACCCTCCCCCGCTTCCCTGTCCTGGTATTCTTCTATACTATGGCATCAACTCTTTCCAGGACCAAGGGCCTCTCCTCCCTTTGGTGTCTAACAAGGCCATCTTCTGCTGCCTGTGAGTCTGGAGCCATCGGTAACTCCATGTGTACTCTTTGATTGATGATTTTGTCCCTGGGAGCTCTAGGAGTACTGGGTGACTGACTCATATTGTTGTTCCTCCTGTGGCACTGCAAACCCCTTTAGCTCCTTGGGTTCTTTCTCTAGCTCCCCTATTGGGGACCATGAGCTCAGTTCAATGATTGGCTGAAAGTGTCCCCTTCAGTATTTGTCATGCACTAGCAGAACCTCCTAGGTGATAGCTATATCTGGCTCTAGTCAGCCACCACTTGTGGGCATCCACAATAGTGTCTGGGTTTTGTAACTGTATATGGGATGGATCCCTGGGTGGGGTAGTCTCTGGATGGTCTTTCCCTCAGACTCTGCTCCACCCTTTGTCTCTGTATCTCCTTCTGTGGGCATTTTGTTCCCCTTTCTACAAAGGACCCAAGTATTCATGCTTTGTCCTTCCTCCTTCTTGGGCAACCTTTGATATGTGAAAAAATTATTCTCAACAGTAAAAGAACTTCTGGGGGAATCAGTATCCCAGACCTCAAGCAGTACTACAGAGTAATAGTGTTAAAAACTCTATGGTCACTTGATATTTGACAAAGGAGCTAAAGGAAAAAGGATAGCCTTTTCAACAAATGGTGCTGGCCAGAGGGTCAAACTAGCATGCAGAAGAATGCAAATTGATCCATTCTTATATCCTTGTATTAAGCTCAAGTCCAAGTGGATCAAGGATCTCCACATAAAATCAGACACACTGAAACTAACAAAAAAGAAACTGGGGGAGAGCCTTGAACACATGGGCACAGGGGAAATTTCCTGAACAGAACACCAATAGCCTATGCCCTAAGATCAAAAATCGACAAATGGGACCTCATAAAATTGCAAAGTTTCTGTAAGGCAAAGGACACTGTCAATAGGACAAAATGACAACCAACAAATTGGGAAAAGATCTTTACCAACCCTACATCTGACAGAGGGCTAATATCAAATATATACAAAGAACTGAAGAAGTTAGACTCCAGAGAGCCAAATAGCCCTATTAAAAAATGGGGTACAGAGCTAAACAAAGAATTTTCATCTAAGGAATATCAAATGGCTGAGAAGAAATGTTCAACATCCTTAGTCATCAGGGAAATGCAAATCAAAACAACCCTGAGATTTCACCTCACACTGGTAAGAATGGCTAAGATAAAAATCTCAGGAGATAGAAGATGCTGGAAAGGATGTGGAGAAAGAGGAACACTCCTCCACTGCTGGTGGGATTGCCAAACTGGTACAACCACTCTATCAGTCTGGCGGTTCCTCAGAAAACTGGGCATGACACTCCCGGAGGACCCTGCTATACCACTCCTGGGCTTATACCCAGAGGATTCTCCAGCATGTAATAAGGACACATGCTCTACTATGTTCATAGCAGCCCTGTTTATAATAGCCAGAAGCTAGAAAGAACCCAGATGTCCCTCAACAGAGGAATGGATACAGAAATTGTGGTATATATACACAATGGAGTACTATTCAACCATTAAAAACAATGAATTCATGAAATTCTTAGACAAATGGATGCAACTGGACAATATCATCCTGAGTGAGGTAACCCAATCACAAATGAATACACATGGTATGCACTCACTCATAAGTGGATTTCTTAGCCCAGAAGTGTGAATTGTGTTCTTTTGTTATTTAGCTTCATGAGTTCTGTAGTGAGCCATATAGCCTCTAGGCAAAATTCAGCTGCCTTCATTTCACCTACACGGAGCTGAGGAATTCCAGTCACACCTCCTCCCACTTGACAGATGTCAGAGCCCCTCTGGCATGGAAAGTCAAGTCGCCATCTCCTGCTGTGTAGCAGACCCTGTGATCTTTGTTATGGCAACATCTCTCAGCCTGCCAGAGACCTGCTGAGAAGACTCTGCAGCTTTGGGAGGGAGGGTCACGCCCACAGCACATATATTATCGCTCTTGTCCCCAAAGATATATAGAAAGATTTTGTACAGCCATGCACTAATGTCTCTGTGTGTTCTTTTCTCTCGACCCTCGTAGTTTCACTCTTCAGCTCTCCCCAACGTAGAACCCACTCGTGAGCAATTCCCGGGAAGATCCAGAGTTCATTGCATATTCTAGATAGTAATAGATGTATAGCTAGCAAAGATTTTGCTCCCAGCCTATTGGCCATCTCTTCAGTAAAATAACTGGTTTCTTTGCTGTGCAGAATTACTTAGAATATTCTTAGGATACTTTTTTCTATTTTTGAGATTTATTTAAATTTTATTATTTCTTTTATTTTGAGCAAACATCAAACATAATGATCATCTGGATGTTACAGTCATTGCACCCCCTTTTCTGTAATGATCACTGAATGTTAGATGTGGCAGTTGTTTTGTAGATATATCTATTGGGACTGTGCTCCACAACTCCGCATTCTGATTGGTTGTGGTTTTCTCTAATGGTCTGCATCTATTGATGACAGTGAGGGATACAAATATCTGTGGTATAAGCTGGTTAGGAAAAATAGTGGATGTAGGTTTTTCTACAAAACATCTACTTCACTGACTCTGGATTTTCTAGGTTTCTAGAACCAGGAAAGCCTTCTCTCTTATTGAATAGGCCATAAATCTGGGTTAAAAAATTTGAGATGGGTGGGTGGCCTCCACTAAGGGACATGACTATCTACTGGAGGTAGTATCATTAGGTTCTATCTCCCTGCTGTTGGGTATTTTGGCTAATGTCATCCCCATTGGATCCTGGGAGCCTCTTGCATCCTTGATGACTTGGACTTTCTAGTGGTTCCCCCTGTTCCCTACCACCCACTGCTACATATTTGTATTCATTCTCCTAGCCCTCTGGACTTCTCTCCTGTCTATTCCCATACCTAGTTCTGCCCTGTCCCCTTTTTTCCTCCCCCTCCCTTTTCCCACCCAGGTCACTACCTCCCTCTGCCTCCCATGATTATTTTCTTACCCCTTTTAAGTGAGTTTGAAGCATACACACTTTGGCTTCCTTCTTGTTAAGTTTCATATGGTCTGTGAGTTGTGGATATTCTGAGTTTATGAGCTAATATCCACTTCTCAGTGAGAACATACAATGCATGTCTTTCTGGGTCTGGGATACCTCACTCAGGATGATCTTTTCTAGTTTCATCCATTCACCTGCAAAATTTGAATTTGAAGTTTGAAAATGTCCTCATTTTCAATTGCTAAGTAGTATTTCATGGTGTAAATGAACCACATTTTCTGTATTCATTCTTCCATTGAGGCACATCTGGGTTATTTCCAGCTTCTGGCTATTATAAACAAGGCTGCTATGAACATAGTGGAGTATGTGAGCTTGTAATATGGTAGAGTATCTTTTGGGTATATGCCCAGGAGTGGTATAGCTGGGTCTTTTATTTCCAGCTTTCTGAGGAAGTTCCATATTGATTTCCAGAGTGGTTGTACTGGTTTGCAATCCCACAAACAATGGGGGAGTTTTCCTCTTTTTCTACATCCTCACCAGCATCTGCTGTCACCTGAGTTTTTTACCTTAGCCATTCTGATCGGTGTGATCTCATTTCCTTGTCACTGTCTATAGGAAATGCAGGGACAAAAATAGAACAGAGGTTGAATGAAAGGCCATCCAGAGACTGCCCTACCATGTGATCCATCCCATCTGCAGACACCAAACCCTGACACTATTGCTGAAGCCAAGATGTGTTTACAGACAGGAGTTGGTATGGCTGTCGTTGAGAGGCTCTGCCAGCAACTAAGACAGGTGCTTATACTAACAGCCAACCATTGGTCTTAACCCTGAGGACTCCAATAGAACAGTTAGAGGAAGGGCCAAAGGAGCTGAAGGGGATTGCAAACCCATAGGAAGAACAACAGTATCATCTAACCAGACCGCTCAGAGCTCCCAGGGACTAAACCACCAAAAGTATACATGGGCCAGTTCATGGCTCCCTCCTTATATGTTAACAGAGGTTTGCCTCATCTGGCAATCAGTGGGAGAGGAAGTGCTTGGTCCTGTGGAGGCTTGATGCCCCAGAGAAGGGGGATACTTGAGAGGTGAGGCAGGAATGGGTGGGTGTGTAGGGGAGTCCCTTCTTAAAGGCAAAGTGGGAGACAGATAGGGGATTAGAGAAGGGGAGACTGGGAAAGGGGATAACACTTGAAATGTAAACAAATAAAATGATTAATAAAAAAATTTGACAAAAAAAACAAAAAAGAATAGGCTGTAAATCCATGTAAAAGAGCTTCTGGTTACCACTAATGTATTTGTGCCACTACTACAATCTAGAGGGATATTATGTCATGTTAGCCTTTGCTGTGATTCACAGCCATCATAGGACAGTTTTGCTTCCTTCTTTTGGAAGTTTGCATGGCACCTTCTGCTACCACAAAAGCTAGTCTTCAGGGAAGTAACATCAGGTCAGATCCAGCTCAAGGGCCCTGGATTGCTCCTTCTGATTCCTTGTTTGTTTGTTTGTTTGCTTTTTCAAATTAAGAAGGATTGGATGTACATACATTTAGAATGCCTGGTAGAATTCTGCAGTGAATCCATCTGATCCTGGACAATTTTTCTTTTTTTTTCTTTTCTTTTTATAAGCAGGAAGGCTTTTTATTACTATTTAAATCTTATTTGATATGTGTTTGTTTAGTTGTTTTCCATCTTAATAGAATACATGATTTTAAAATATTATAACATTCTGAATTTCTTTAGTGTCTTTTTTTAAAACTTGGGTTTTCTCTTTTTTTAACTTGGGTTCTCTCTCTCTCTTTCTCTCTCTCTCTCTCTCTCTCTCTCTCTCTCTCTCTCTCTCTCTCTCTCTTTCATTCTTTTTTTAACTTGAACAAGTCTGTCAATCTCATTGATCTTCTGAAAGAACCAGCTTTTACATACATTGATTCCTTGTTTCTATTTCATTGATTTCAGCTCTGTTCCTTATTTCTTGCCATTGACTAAGTTTGAGTTCAGTTTGCTCTTTTAGTCATATCATTAAGTTACTTATATGAAGTCTTTATGGCTATTTAATGTAGGCACGCAGAGTAAATGTCCCTTTTAAACTGCTTTCGATGGGTCCCGGAAGCTTTGCTGTGCTCTGGCTCATCTTCATTTAGTTCCAGGAGTTTTTTCTCATCATTTCTCCTTTGAAACATCCATCAGTCAACAATGAGTTATTTAATTTCCATGAGTTTCTGTATTTACTAAAGATTTATTTGCTGTCAACTTTAAGTATTGTTGCATTTTGGTCAGATTAGATATAAGGAGTTATTTCAATGTTTTTGCAGTTGTAGACTTGGTTTTTGTCCCAAAATGTGGTCTATTTCAGAAAGGATTCCATTTGCTGCTATGAAGGATGTATAGTCTTTGATGTTTAGGTGGAATATTCTGTAGATATATGTTAAATATGTTTCATATATAATGTCAATTAATTCTTTTTGTCAAGATGACCTGTCTATTAGAGAAAGTGGGATGTTGAATTCATCTGTGATTTTAATCCATTAGTACATTTTTATGAAATTGGGTATACCAGGGTTTGATACATATTTTTAGAACAGCAATGTCTTCTCAGTTAAATGTTCCCTTGATCAGAATAAAGGGTCCTTCTTTATCTCTTATGAATAGTTTTAGGTTGAGTCTGTTTTGTCAGATACTGTGAAAGCAATGACTATTTTTTTCTTAGTCCCATTTGATTAGGACTTTTGTCTATCCTTTAACTGAGGTGGTGCCTATCTTTAAAGTTAAGATGTGTTTCTTTTAGACAACAGATAGGTGGATTTGTTTCCTGATTCACTCAATGAGACTGCTTTCTTAATTGAAGAATCAAGTTCACTAATATTTAAAGTTAGTATTGAAATGTGTGTTAACTGTTGTCATCCTGTTGGGTTTTGTGATGTTTGTCTTCTCAGTGTTATTTTGTGTTTTAATTATCATATTCCTTACCACAGTCTCTTAGATATACATATTCCTCTCTTCAGCCCAAAATATTCCTTCCCATACTTTCCTTAAGTTTGTTTAGTTGGACATAAAATTTTTAAGGTGTTTATATCATGGACAGGCTTATTTTCTCCTCTAATCATTGCTGAAAAGTTTTGCTGTGTATATTAGTCTGAGCTGACTGCCATGGACTTCTAGGGCTTGGCATGCACTGCTCTAGATTCTTCTGACTTTCAAAGTTTCCATTGAGAAATAAGCTATGATCCTGAGGGGTACTCCTTTCTACATGCCTTATCATTTCTCTCCTGCTGCTTTCAGTACACTTCTCTGTTCTGTATGCTTACTGTTTTAAGTATGATATGCCATGAGTGTTCTTTTGTGATCTTGTCTAGTGGGATCTGTGGGTGCTTCTGTTTGTGAATCTTGGTGTGTATATCCTTGCCTAGTTTGAGACCATTTTCTTCTATAAACCAAGTAGAAAACCTGGTCTATGACATTGAATTTAGAGCCTTCTTCGCCATCTATGCCTATAATTCAAAGATTTGTTTTCTTTTGTTCTATTTTTCATTGTGTGCTAGATTTCCTATGTTTTCTCTGTTTTTGTTGCTCATTTGCTCTAGGTTCTCTAACTGTAGCTTTAAGTACTAATATAGTATATTCTGCTCCATCATTCGACCTGTAAGGTTAGTTTTGTTTCCTAGTTAAGTTGGGTTTTTCAACTCCATCATTGTTTCATCTTGCATCTTCACCCAAGTTTCTTTACTGAATTTGGTTCTCAGGCCCTGGATTTTCTTCATTTCCATCAGTCTTATGTATCTTTTTGCTTGGGCAGCAATCAGGCATTTATTCTCCTTACTTTACTTTTCCTTAACATCTTTAAACTGTTTCTTTGTTTCTTCTTTAAATTCCTTAAATTCTTTGGTAAAATTTATCACAGTTCTTTTAAATTCTGTATCCAGGAATTCATCTAAATAATTCTCATTGGCAAAATGTTCTACAGTACTGTTAAGTTTGGACAGGAGATACTGGCTTGTCTTTCACATTGTTTGTACTTTTGTGATTAGATCTGGAAGTGTGAACTTCTTTTGTTATTTTAATGTCTAAAATGAACAGAGTGGTTTGAGACAAAGAGAGGAAGTACAAGAACCTTAGCCCTAGAAGTTGAAAATAGCTTGAAAGGAAAGTAATCAGGTAGACAGGGAGTCTGAAATGACTTATGGGGTGTGTTTCCTCATCCAAACCTGTGGTGTGAGAATAGATCTGGCTGGACAGAAAGGCTGGATGTGATATGGAAGGGGCCTGCGGGTTGAAGGGTAGGAAGGGTGTGTCTTGGTAGAAGCCTAGAGATTGGTTGAGACATGTAGGGGTGGTTATATGGAAGGGAGGGTCAGGCAAATTCATGGGCTAGACCCTGGAGGACAGCCTGATCAATCTGACTGGAGAGGTTACATGTGGTAAGGAAAGGACTTCTGGGTTGATGGCAGGTAAGATCTTGATTGAGTGTTACATTAAATCAAGGCACTGGATTTGAGACCTAAGCTAGGTTTGCTGGTTGGGAAGAATCCTCTATTAGGAAGGTTAGGTAGACTACCAGGCTAGACCCTGGAGAAGAATGTGAGAGACCTAGCTTGGTGGAAAAGTTGGATGCTAAATGGAAGGGACTTGTGAGGAATGGAAGGTATAGGGGGCTCCTGGTTGAATTCTAGAGGTAGTTACAGTGACGCGAGTGAACATCGACTAGACCAGGACAGTGAATGTTGGATCAGAGCCAATCTGATTGTTTAGGAATCACATGTGAATGTAGTGAGTTACACCAACAAGCTGGAAGAAGATGTGAACTGGCCACTGAAGTTTTTCAGGTTTAATGTTTAGCAAATTTTATTGGAATTGATCAATTATTTTGATTAATGTTCATATGTTAACCAAATTTACACTTCAGAGTTCTGTGACTATTTAGTAGTAGTATATAAAAAATATGCTTGGACTTTTTTGTATTCATCCTTTAATATTTTAATGTATCTCTTTAACTTGATGAGCCTACCTAAAATTTATCAATGCCATAACTTTTTAAATAATGAGACTATTTTTCAAAGTCTATTCTTTCTCCCTTGGATTTCAAAAATTTTGTCTTTTCTAATGTTAACATTTAAACTGCTGATTGGTAAAATGGTATATAGGAACTGATGTGGAAATTTCTGGTTTCTTTAGAGACTCAGTTGTCTCATGTGATGTTTTTATGGAAACTGTCTTATGAGAGGATGTTTTTGCTGAAACAGACATGTGGGAAGATGTATTGCTAAGAACAGAAACATGGTGTTTTTCAAGAAACTGCCTGGGAAAAGTGGCATGTGATGTTTTGCTAGAGCAGATTCTTGAGAGAATACATGATGTTTAGAAAGGGTAAAAATATAACCCAACAGACAGTCAATGACACTGTGTGGCACTGATTTGCTTTGCCAGTCTTTGCTGGGCTTTGTTGGGCTTTGCTGATTCTGGTCTTCACTGACAACTCTGTGGCATTGGTTTTGCCTGGCCTTCTTTGCTGATCAGCACTTGTAATGACTTTGTAGAGAGAAATGCACCAAAGAACTTCTGGTGGTGTTCTAGCAGATTCTTGCTGCTTCTGCAGTCTCGGGCCAATTGGCAGAGCCTTGTGGTTTCTTCGGGATAAAACTGCCATTGATTATTCATAAACTGTGTTTGCCAGTGGATTGAGCTACTACTGCTGATTCTTGTGAACTGAACTGCTGCTATCCTGACAATGAGGATTGGATTGGCTTCAAAGAACTAGTTCTAAACAAGTCCATATCCACTTTTGCCCTGTTAACCTTTCCTTTTACCTGGCATGGGTGGTGGGCTTAAAGGGAAGATAAAGCATTTAAGTACCCTTATTAAACTAGGTTTTGAAAAATGTAAGTTTAGAAGGGACAGTCACCAATTTCAAAGGTATGCTAGAATTAGGTGCTAAACTTGATATTGTAGGTATTTATTACACCATTTTATTTTCTATCAATAAGTGAAGAAAATAATGATTACCACATAAAGTAACTGGATTATTAAAATGGAAAGTTGCTCCAAGTTACTTATTTGGATGATGAGATTAAGCAAATGATATGCTATTTAAAACTAAAGTATCAATTCATATTAATAAACATGATTAAGGAAAACTCACAATTACAATAACAATATTGCATCTAGATCTCCATTAAGTATATAAATTATTTTAAGTCCAAAACAAATATATTAAGGCTAATCTCAGTATCCTTTCACAATTACTTGGTATGTATTAACTACAAAAATCATCAATTGCTGCTTTCCTCTAATGAATCCACATTAATGTCATCCCTACATCAAGAACCGATAAAATGATGCATCTCAGCTCTTATTAATTTTCAAGGTCTAAAAGTATAGATTATGTAAAAACTACTTATGACTAACATTAATTTTTATTATGTGATTTCTATTATACTATTTTCCATATGATTAAAAATTATAATTTTGAGGAAGTTTTTTTGTTTGTTTTGTTGTTGTTGTTGTTTAGTTTTTTGAGATGGAGGCCTTTTATGTAGCCTTGTAGCCTTGGCTGTCCTGGGACTCACTATGGAAGTCAAGCTGTCCTTAAACTCACAGAGATCTACCTGCATCTGTCTCCCAAGTTCTGGTATTAAAGGTGAATGTCACTTCACCATGCTTTTGGGAGGATTTTTAAATGCCACGATTCCCTACTGTGTTTCTCATCTAAGTGCTCCTGATAAACATTAATGTGGGAACATTAGGGACTCTATGGATGTCTGGACATCAGGCTGGGCATCTACTCACTGCCCTGAATGATGACCTTCTAAAGACAGTTGTTTCTCTGTTTTTTCTTTCAAAATTTCCTTTTTTTTTCCTTCTTACCCTTAAAATTCTAAAATCTCAAGGCAATCAAAGAAGTCATTAATTTCCCACCTAGGTGAAAAGCACTTACCAATAAGAGGGTGGGCATCAAATCATAAAAAAAATGTTTTTTACAAAGTGCACAAGTCTTATAATAACTGAATCTGCATACATTCATTTGTTTATTCACTGTCTGCTTGTCCCACCAGAGTGTATACTGTACATACCGGGCTGTTTCTTCTGTTTTTACTCAAACCTCACAGACTATACCTGAAACTATCTGCAATGTACTATTTCCTGTTTGTGATGGTTAATATTAATTGTCAGTGTGATAGATCTTGTTTATCCACTGGGTTAATTAAAGTGGGAAGACTCACGCTGACTACCAGGCTGATTAGAGAGTTAAAAATTAGCATCCATGACACTCTGCTTCCTTGCTGTGGATGTGTCCTGTCCAGGTGCCTCGAGGTCTTGCAACTATGGTAGACTGTACCCTTGAACTATGAGCCAAATAAGTCCTTTCTTCTTAAATTGCTTTTATTTTATCAAAGCAAAAGAGAAAAAACTAAGATATTTGACTTATGTCAGCCCTCTTCAAGAAACTCTTATTTTCAAAGAAAAAAATACTACCAATTATTTCAATTTTGCATACTATTTAACAAATTATCACATTTTTGATAACTAAAACAGAAAAGTTAACCCATAATTATTAGGGTGAGAAGTTTGCGAGTTTCAGCTTGTGTCTCTGCCTGTTTCTCAGAAGACAAAAGAGAGGTTTCAGGAAACTCTGTTCTTTTATGAGGGGTGCCAAAGGCATAGTCACTTCAAAACTCCCTCAGATTTTTTTTTATCAGATTTGAGTTCTGGAATAGGACCCAATTTCCCTTCTAAGTGGCTCTCATGGTTATTCTTTCAATGTTGTGTTTCTGCCCCTTCTTCTGGCCTTAACAGCAACAAGCTCAACATCTCCCTTAGTTCTTGATTCTTTGACTCTGCCTCCACTTCCACTGTATACTTCTTATCACTGCTGACTGTCTCATGTTAAGGAGCATGTGGTTAAATGGGACCACCTAAACAATCCAGGTAGCCATCCTTGTTTTAACAGGAGCAGACTGTCAGCATTCAATTCACTCTGTAAAATCCCTTTGCCAGGTAAAACTTTACCTATTACATTTCAAAGATTAAGCAATGGACATCAGAGAGGAGGCCATTTTTTGTCCCCATAAACCAGTGGTCTGAAGTAATCAGTCACTAAACTGTTATAACATTATAAATATTATAATACAACACAAGATCCTCAGATTTGGCCAAACTTTTCAAGTTCTCTAAACATCCTACAAGCATATTTTCTGAACCTCTGATAAAAAGCAAAGCAGACATCTGAAGGTGTTTTCATTATTTGTTACTGACACAGGTTCACTTCAATTTATATTTAATAAAACCTCATGGCTGCTGTATGAGAACTGTTCAGAAAAGGTGCAATGAGATGGAAAACTGTCTTTCTGAACTTTTTCTCACACTAAGAAAAGAAAAATCACTGTATAGTTCAAATAGATAGGAATTGTTACAACCTCTGAAAGAATGTACCCTGCAATGAATTTAATTTAATCTTTACAAAGTAACTTGAGTGGAAAACATAGTTCAGAAGGCCATGCTGAACAATGAATTTCATTTATACAAAAATAAAATGGCTAAGAGAACAACTATAATCTCTACCTCATACACTGTACTGATGTTTGATTTTATGTAACACCATTTTTTCTGTCAAGCAGTGAAAGCAATTTTAGAGTTGTCAAAGTCAAAAACAGTTCAGAATACAAATAATCTCTGTGAAATTTAGGTTATATTACAATAAGATCTCAAACTGTATCATTACAATTTGTTCCAAATGTGAGTCTTCTTTTTTCTTGTTGTATTCTATTTCAGGCAACAAGGATTAGACAAATGACAACACTATATTAACCAAGACTATTAATCATATAATAGAAGTATTATAATAGAAGTATATGGAGAAAACAACCACATAAAAAGTTTTATTTGCAATTAATCTCAACATAGAGGAGCCCAGTTTTCCTGCATATATATACACATATACTTATATTTCATAAGTAAATCTATAATTTGTGATTTTTAATGAATTGGCTTGAAACATCAAATTTGGAAGTGAATCAATACTTATTCTTAAAAGTAAAACAATTCCCATTGTAGATTATACTTATATAAAGATTACTTTGCTAATCTGGAAATTTTAAATATATATGATAGATAATTGATAAGTAAATGTTTGATAGAGAGATTGCTTGATAGATAGATAGATAGATAGATAGATAGATAGACAGATAGATAGATAGATAGATATTAGATAGATAGATAGATAGATAGATAGATATTAGATAGATAGATAGATAGATAGATAGATAGATAGATAGATAGATAACACATCTTGTATAATATACCTCTATATTATAAAATCTAACTAATCTAAATTCATTGTAGGGGAAATGAACAGCATGTGGGGGAACTGATGGAATTACTGCACAGTGCAAGTACCCCCTAAACCATAGAAACAGGGAATCCAGTGAGTGGCAATTTTAAGGAACAAGTTCTACAAATTAAAACCTTTATTATATAGATGTTTAGTATATATTTTACCCAATACATTTCTAATTTTTGAATAGCTACTTTTAAAAACAAAGCAGAAAGCCCATAATAGACTGAGTTCATGAAAAGATTAAGAATAGGCAAGACTGATAAAGAGACCCTCACTCAGTCAAGCACATGCAGGGAAGAAGAAAAACCACCATGAAAGACAGACCTAAGGGGCACCTTGAACTCATTATCTGGGTAAAATAATTAGGTCTCTTCAATCCCTCGCCTGAGAAGAGTTCTGTGCTGAGGAGGGCACACCTCTCCAGAACAGTGAATCCTTTCAGTCTTTCTGCTTTAACCTTTCCAGCTTCTCGCCTGTGCCTGTATCTTGACCTAGCCAGTCCCTACTGGAGTCGATGTTCCCTTGTTGCTCATCTCCTCAGTTCCCTCACCTTTCTCTCTTGCCCTTATTCAGAAATCCCTTCCCTTGTGTGATGACCACTATCTTCCCTCCTAAAAATGTTCACTTTTGCCCCGTTTCTTTCCTGATAATTAATAAGTAGCACATGCTTTAGTATATATTTTATACTCTATATTGTTTGTTGATTATGCCATGTACTAGAATTTTAGTTCCACAAAAACAGGAAAAGTTTTTACAGTTATGGATACATATTATATATTCTCTGCCGACAATATATACTGACTTAGATGAATAGCTGATCACTGGTTAACAAACATCACTTACTAGGAGATTTATACTCTTACTAGAGGATTTCTAAAAGATTCCTAAGATTCATTAAAGGTATTTTGGGTTTTTTTCCATTCAAGAAAAATATAAATGACTCTGGAACAATGAACCTATATACAAAACAATAAAGAAAAGAATTCATGAAAAAGTAACAAATAAAAATAATCTAAATTAACTTACTTTTTATTTTTTATTGGTTATTTTATTTATTTACATTTTAAATGTTATCCCCCCTCCTGGTTTCCCTTAAACAAAGTTACAGAAAAGCATAGCTCAGAAGAATCAGATTATTATTATCTGAGAAAATTCAGACAATAGTTTGAAATAAAATAGGATGATATACTGAGTTCTCACCTCAGGAAAAGCGAAAAAATAAAGACAGAGGAAGGAAATTTTAATATGATAAAAGGTTCATGTCTCCAGAAGGCTATAACTTATAGTCAACTAATATTGATTCCAAAATCATTAATCAAAAGTTAAACAGAAGCAAAAGAGTAATTTTAATGCTACATATACTTTATCACACATGCACATAACAAACCCAAAGATATTTAGTAAAATGAGAAATAAGACTATTTTCCTACAAAGCCCCAACTAGGAAACAAATGAAATAGGAGTGAAAGCGTAGGGTGTGGAAGAGGCTGAGTGTTTGCAATAAAAGAAGAAGCGGGTGGAGGGAAACAGAGAACAGTGTTCGATCTGCTTGCAAAAGTAAACACTATCTCCCAAAGATGATAGTAAAAAGATCCCAATTTAAGACTCAGATAATAGTTTGAAATAAAAGAGGATATTATACTGAGTTCTCACCTCAGCAAAAGTGAAAAAATACAGAGGAAGGAAATTTTAATATGATAAAAGGTTCAGTTCTCCAGAAGGCTATAACTACTTTATAGTCAACTAATATCATTGATTTCAAAATCATTAATCAAAAGTTAAATAGAGGCAAAAGTGTGATTATAAATTATATCACTAAGGTGGGAGTTTTTAACACTCCTTCAAAGTAATTAATATATTAAACAAGAGAGAAAAATATGAAAAAATCAATTAATAAGCTTACTTTAGGAAATATCTACAGAACTTTGTGTCCAACTACCTGCAGATATGCATCATTGTAAATAAAAATGGAGTCCTTGCAAAAAATGCTAAGCATTTAACTATAGATTAAATAAGATAAATTTTCAAAAATTGATATTTTTGTTACCAAAAAGCAATTAATTTACTATTCAGTTATGGAAAGACTATACAGTTTGGGATGATAACATAAGATTATCTCAGTTGGCCAGTTTCTTTCCTGACATGCATAGCATCAATTCCCAGCACCACAAAAAGCAGGGACATGAGAAATAAAGGCAAGAGAATCAGGAGTTCAAGAACATCTAGAACTATAGAGAAAGGTCAAGGTCAGTTCAGTGCACAAAAACCCTGTCTAAAAAGTACATAAACATAATAGTTTTTAGAAGGCTGCAAAGATATAAAAATGTTAAATATAATCTTAGAAGGAGAGATGATATAGCAAATTAGAACATCTAGAAATGAATGCTACTGAAACACTAAACAAAGAAGAAATAGTGAAAGCAAGTACTTAAATAATAACTGTTGTTGGTACTATGTCTAATTTTGTGAGAAATCACCAAACTGATTTCCAGAGTGGCTTTACCAGCTTGCAATCCCACCAACAATGGAGAAGTGTTCCTCTTTCCCCACATCCTCTCCAGTATCTGCTGTCCCCTGAGTTTTACATCTTAGACATTCTGACCTGTGTGAGGTGGAAACTCAGGGTTGTTTCGATTTGCATGTCCCTGATAACTAAGGATGCTGAACATTTCTTTAGGTGCTTTAGAGCTATTTGAGTTTCCTCAGTTGAGATTTCTCTGTTTAGCTCTGTACCCCATTTTTTAATTGGGTTCTTTGACTCCCTGGAGTCTAACTTCTTGAGTTCTTTGTATACATTGAATTTTAGCCCTCTATCACATGTAGGATTGGTAAAGATCTTTTCCCAATTTGTTGGTTGTCATTTTGTCCTGTTGACCATGTCCTTTGCCTTACAGAAACTTTGCAGTTTTATGAGGTTCAATTTGTCGATTCTTGTTCTTAGAACATGAGCCACTGGTGTTCTATTCAGGAACTTTTCCCCTGTGCCCATGTGTTCAAGATTCTTCCCCAATTTCTCCTCTGTAAGCTTCAGTGTATCTGGTTTTATGTGGAGGTCCTTGATCCACTTAGACTTGAGCTTTGTACAAGGAAATAAGAATGGGTCGATTTGCACTTCTCTGCATGTTGACCTCCAGTTGATCCAGCACCATTTGTTAAAAATGCTGTCTTTTTTCCACTGGATGTTTTTAGCTCCTTTGTCAAATATCAAGTGACTGTAGGTCAGTGGGTTCTTTTCTGGGTCCTCAATTCTATTCCATTGATCTTCCTGCCTGTCTCTGTACCAATACCAAACAGTTTTTATCACTATTGCTCTGTAGCAGAGCCTGAGGTCAGGGATGGTTATTCCCCAAGGAGATCTTTTGTTGTGGAGAATAGATTTTGCTATCCTGGGTTTTATGTTATTCCAGATAAATTTGAGAATTGCTCTTTCTAGCTCTATGAAGAATTGATTTGGGATTTTGATGGGGATTGCATTGAATTTGTAGATTGCTTTCAGCAAGATGGCCATTTTTACTATATTAATCCTGCCAATCTATGAGCATGGGAGATCTTTCCATCTTCTGAGATCTTCTTGGATTTCTTTCTTCAGAGTTTTGAAGTTCTTGTCATACAGATTTTTCACTTGCTTGGTTAGAGTCACACCAAGGTATGTAATATTATTTGTGACTGTTGTGAAGGGTATCATTTCCCTAGTTTCTTTCACAGCTTGTTCATCCTTTGAGTAGAGGAAGGCTACTGAATTTTTGAGTTAATTTTACATCCAGCCACTTTGCTGAAGTTGTTTATCAGCTTTAGGAGTTCTCTGTTGGAAGTTTTGGGGTTGCTTAAGTATACTATCATATCATCTGCAAATAGTGATATTTTGACTTCTTCCTTTCCAATTATACCTGAGGACCCAGCTATACCACTCCTAGGCATATACCCAGAAGATGCTCCTACATGTAATAAGGTCACATGCTCCACTATGTTCATAGCAGCCTTATTTATAATAGCCAGAAGCTGGAAAGAGGACAGATGTCCTTCAACAGAGGAATGGATGCAGAAAATTTGGTACACATACACAATGGAGTACTACTCAGCTATTAAAAACAATAAATTCATGAAATTCTTAGGCAAATGGATGGAACTAGAAAGTGTCATCCTGAATGAGATAACCCAATCACAAAAGAATGCACATGATATGCACTCACTGATAAGTGGATGTTAGCCCAAAAGCTCAAAATAAACAAGTGACAATTCACAGGCTACAGGAAGCTTAAGAAAAAGGAGAACTGAAGTGGGAGTGCTTGGGTTCCTCTGAGAAAGGGAACAAAATACTCACAGGAGCAATAAAGGAGATAAAGTGTGGAGCAGGGACTGAAGGAATGGTCACCCAGAGACTGCCCTACCTGGGGATTCATCCTATAAACAGTCACCAAACCCAGACACTATTATGGACAACAAAAAGTGCATACCAAAAGGAGCATGTCATGGTTGTCTTCAGAGGGACCCTGCCAGAGCCTTGCACATACAGAGGCAGATGCTAGCAGCCAACCATTGGTCTGAGCGTGGGGTCCCCAATGGAGGAGTTGGAGGGTGGACTGGAGGAGCTGAAGGGGTTTATAGCCCCATGGGAAGAACAAAGATGTCGGCCACCCAGACGCCCCAGGACTTGCAGGGACTAAACCATCAGCCAAGGGGTGCACATGGGTCCAGCCAAAAATGTGGCAGAGGAATGCCTTGTCGGGCATCAGTGAGAGGAGTGGTCCGGAGAAGGCTCAATAGATGCCCCAATAAAGGGAAATCGAGGGTGGGAGGGGGGAGTGGGTCAGGAGGAGGATCATAAACTTGGAGGCAGGGGTTGGAAGGAGGGGTTGGGGGTTTTCGGGGAGGGGGGAACCGGGAAAGGTTTTAGCATTTGAAATGTAAATAGAAAAAATAAATAATTAATTAAAAAGAAAATAACTTGTTATTTTAAAGTTGGTGAGGCTTTGAAATTGTCCTGAAACTGTTTAAATCAGAACAAGATATAATTTAAAATGTTTCTCTTTTTTCAATTTTTTATTAGATATTTGCTTTATTTTCACTTCAGATGTTAACCCCTTTCCAGTCACCCCACCGAAAACCCCCTATCCCATCCCCCCTCACCCTGCTCACTTCCCCCAATTTCCTGACTTGCATTCCCCTATTCTGGGGAATCCAGCCTTTACAGGATCAATGGCCCCTCCTCTCACTGATGTCTGAAATGGTTGGTTGTCTTCTGCTACATATGTAGCTGGAGCCATGGGTCCCTCCATGTGTACTCTTTGGTTTGTGGTTTAGTCCCTGGGAGCTCTGGGGGTACTGGTTGGTACATATTATTGTTCCTCCTGTTTTACTCTTAAAGCCAAACAGGAATGATCAAACTCTGATAGCAAAGTCTCCCAGGGAAACACCATGAGAGGATCATAAGCCAGCTTTACATGCGACGTTTGCGTGTGGGGATGGGGAGACAGCTGTGTTGCAGAAGTATCTGAAGCACGAGAGAATGTGAGTTTGGATCACCAGGTCCCGCACTGAAAATGCAGGTGTGGTTACCGTCACCGAAGGATGAGGTAGACCCCTTGGATCCCCAGAGCTCACTGGCCAGCCACTTAGACAATGGGCATGCACCTAGTCAGGAACCCTGCCAAAATAAGCAAGCAAGGAAGGTATCAAACATCAACCCCAAGCTTCTACATACATGTGTATGTGGACCTGTACACATGTACAAATAAACATAAGCTACACACACATAAGAATATAAAAGATACTTGTTTGACATCCTTTGTGAAATTATTGACTGTGAATTCCAAAAGAGTATTAAGAAAATGAAAGGAATCCTAGAGAAGATACTTTTACAATGTGTGTATAACTATGGATATAACCATGATGCAGTGCCAGTTTGGTGGCTCATGGGATAAAGGGGCTTGACATCAATCCTAGTTAGTGGCCTGAGGTCATACTTGAAAGCCACATGGGGGAAGAACAGAACTGACTCTTGCAAGTTGTCCTCTAATTTCCACATACATAGTATGGCACAATCATGGGTATACACACACACACACACACACACACACACACACTCTACACACATATTAGTAAATACATAAACAAATGTGATATAATAATGTAATAAGTTACATTATTACAATAAATAATGTAATAAATTAGAAACGTAATAGAAAATGTAAATAATTTAATAAATTAGAAACATGACATATAAAGAACATTATTAGATCAGTAATAAAAGTAATCTAATAAGTAGTCAACAGATTTGAAGAATTAGTTTATAACAAAATATTAAATAGTATACAGAAATTAAACTTTGCTACTAAGGAAAATGCACATGACAACCTTAAGGAACTACTTCTAAGTCAGAAGAGACAAAGGAAAGTGACTACCAATATGTACTTTGGTAAATCCTGGAACAACTGCAAACCTCATACACTTCTCGTGGAAATGTAATGACTAGATTCATTTGGGAAAAAATACATTAAGCAAGATCTGAGAGATGAAACATTCACGAAGATTATGATTCAGAAATTCCATTCCAAGTAGTGCAATGAAAGGAAATCTATACTTATTTGTAGCATTAAATGTATGTATAAGAATGTTCACCATAACACCCGCACCAAGAAAACAAAGCAAATTTCTGTCTGCAGTAAAATGGAGAAACTGTAATATATTATTCTACTTAGGGTGAACTAAATATCATTGTTGTTTCCTGAAACAACGTGAATTAAGAGCCTGCAAATTTCAAGTCTAAGGGAAAGAAACCATACAAAGAATAATACAAGCTTCATTATTTAACTTACACATAAACTGGAAAACAGCCAAAGAAAATCAGTAGTGACAGAGACAAAACAGTGCCTACTTTGGGGCAGTGGTAATGACGACATGAAAGGTAAGGGAGAGGCCGGAACTAGAGGCCACTGTGTGATGCTCCTTCATCTTGACAGTAATTACACAGGTGATTCACTGAAAGAAATGCATAGATATGTGTGGTAATGATTCATATGTATCTCGACGCATACTTTATGTGAAAACTTGTATGTGTGGTATGTTTTGTGTGTACACACATGAGTACACACATGAGTGCATGGGTGTGTACACACATGCACATGCCTTTGAAAGTCAGAACAGAGCTTTGAGTGTCTTCCTGTATTGATCAGGTTTCTCACAGAACTGGAAGCTTTGTCTGGACTGGCTGCCCTGGGAGTTCGCAGGGGACTGTCTGCCCCGCCCCCCATGCTGGAATTATAAGCCACGCACAGCTTGAAATGTTTATTTTAAATTATGGATGGTTTGGAGTTTATGGGCTATAACTAATAAGTGATAACACAAAGATGTCTAATAATATAAATCATGATTTCTATTAATTGTTTTGTAACATATTTATGATAAAATATTACATACAGAATATGATCCCCAAATTGCTACCATTTGGTAAGATAGATAAATTGAACCTATGTTAGTATAATTTAGCTTTATGTGTGGAAAGAATACTTTTAAAATACACTTTTGGTCTCAATATTTCTGCATCTCATTACACTTCCCCTAAATGCACATCTTTCTTAATAAAAGCCTTTCTATTCTCAACTTGGGGCAATGAATGTTTCTAACAACATGGTGGCATTTTAAGTTATAGGTACTCTAATGTGTTCAGGTAACCAGTGCTGACTCTACAAAGTATCTACCAAGATCAATTTTTATCACGCAGTCTACTGCAATTAGAGAGCAATGCCAAGGCACTGATACACTAATGGGTCTCAAAATAATTCAAAAAGAATAAGGGAATCGCGACATGTGTTGATTGAAGTGCAGCTGTGATGAGGATAGCAAAGTGGATGCTCTAGCTTCCACACGGCTAGCATACAAACTAAATCCCAGAGGCCACTGAGCTTTAATAAGCACCGGCATCGTCTAGCTGCATTTTATATTATAATTGCCATACATTGAACCTATTTTAAACTTACACTATCTTTTAATGAAACAGGGGTTGTTTGTCTGTTCCAAGTATTTGATTTTTAATTTTATTTTAGAACAAGAGTGTAGCATTTCCAAAAAGGATCTGGTCTACAAAACTGGACTTGCTTGAAAGGACTATCATATCTGACCTGGCTGAAACAGTCTCGTGTATTCTACCACAACAGCAAATTACATGAAAATAATTAAACTGGAATTAGACACCAGTTTTCTAATTCCTGGAGTGTTAAATTAACAGGGCAAAAATGATCACCTCTTGCTGCAAACGTTGCTATGATTATGTATAAAAAGTAGAAGCACCTCAAGGGCATCACGAGCCTCGGTTTCCTGTCAGTCCCTCTTCCCTTAACCATTTCTCGTCATTTAATAAGTATCCTAACATCAATAACTTTGTTTCTTCAACTTAGAAGGAACACTCTTACTTGCTCCAAATGCACACATCTTCATTTTTTAATTATTCAACTAGGTCAAAATGGTCTTCCTTTTTTTCCACCTTGTCCTTCCTTCATTCTTATTTCCAGCTCAACACTGATTCGACTTTTATATGAACCAGTGAACATCCTGATATTGGCGAGTAGTGCTGCACATGTTACAACAATCTGAATCCTTTAACCACCACAGAAGCTGCGAAGAGTGTGCCAGCCAGACACACGCACAGTGCAGTGTCTGGCCAGCAGCAAGGACACGCTCCTTTTACAATAGAAGGACATCAGAAAGGACCTTGCATGGAAACTCAAGAATACTCTGTGTCTTCCTTCTCTGGTCTACAAACGGCTGTGGGGGTGTGTCAGCTTCTTCCCTGCTTTCTCCCTGATGCAGCGCACTTGCGTTCACAATGGCCCTTGTCCATTCTCACTCTTAGAGTTTCTCTCTCCTCCATGTCTGCTTAACTATCTCGGTCTGCCTCTTCGTGCTCTGTAAAGCCATCAGTAAGCACTGAACAGATGCTTCAAGCTTTAATAAGGAGTTGATAACTAAAGGACATTTAATGTGGATATTTTAATTTTAGCTCTAGGTCAAAAAAGACTAATTCTTAGTCAGCAGTTCCCAAGCATGCGCACAAGTCAGGTGCACATGCAGGGCTTTGTAGTGCATGGACAGCAGGATCTCAGCTGTCTTAGTACATGACTCAGGTTGAAGTAGAAAATATGCTGATGCTGCTCCTCCAGTAACAGCATCAAGTTGCCTAACAGAAGTGAGGAGGTTACCTAAAATGGCATTCCTCAGGGATGCTTCCCCACTGCACCTGATCCACGATCCCCGTGAGAGAATACTCCTCTCACCTATTTCTACAAAAAAGAAAATTACCACATCAGCCAAGGAAGCAGAAACATACCCATTCTGCTCCCCAGAAGAAACATCTGACAAGATCTCAGAAGCATTTCCTACCAGGAAACCCACAGTTACCACACTCTCCTAAAACCAAGAGGAGCGACAAAAACCAAGGCACAGAACAGCTACCCAATAAAGACGAACACTTCTTACATAGTCTCCGTACATCAGACTCTGGAATACAAGCACAAACTGACTTATCCCCTGCCTGCAAGAAGCTCTCAGTGCTTGACACAGAACACTATTAAATAATTCTTTGTTGAATTTGAATTCTAAGTGAAGCATAACATAAAAGCCTATGAGTCTCTTATGAAAAAACTAGTGAGAAATGCCACAATTTGATTATTGCCATTAAATATCTATTAAATATAGAGTAATTGCCATTACTCTATATTTAAATAAAATGCTCTAGGAAACTATTTTTATTAAAAATTATCACCACAGAAATGGGAAAGTATTTGTATGCTTTATAAGATACAAGTACCATGTGGTCAACTCGAATTAGACTTAGGAGAGGGAGGCAAGTGTGCTGGGGAATGAAATTTTCAAAAGAGGTCAAGAATTACAGAGGAAGTAGTCATGAATTCTAGAGGAGGCAGGAGAAAGAGTTGGAGAAGGAGAGGAAGGGAAAGAAATATAGTAAATATAACATTCTCATATATGAAATTCTCAAGAATAAATTAATAAAAACAAAGTTACTAAAAACAGGATTTTTTATTCGTTTGTTGTCTTCTGAAATAGCATGCTTTTTGAGTAACTAACAGAAGTAGAAGTTACTAAACAGATAATACATTCAAATTTGAAGAAATTCCACAGTCCTTTATAGCTAAATTCAGTGTGGAAAGATAAAATAATCTTGAACCATCCCTTGTATAGTTACTTTTACTTCCCGTGGGTACAGGCTTTTCTAATGGCTTTAGGTTCAACTTACCATGGTTTGTTATTCAGAATCATTATGTGAAATCCTTTTATTCTCTCTTAGATATTTGATGCCAGGTTATTAACAGATTTAAGACTAATCATTAATGTTCTCCTTTAATTTACAGAAATGTTATTTTAAATTATATGTATCTGTTCTATGCATACTTCTAAAATTGTGGATTCAAAAGTAATTTTCATTCAGTATGTCTAACATGTTGCTCCTAATTATTCTCTATAATGAGCTTGAATAAATAATTTGTGAAAGTGTGACTATTGTGATTTCCAGTTCACTGAAACATCGGTTGGTTTGATGTTGACAGCTTAAAATTCTAAGCGAAAAATACACACAACATATACAAGTCTAGTCTATATTGATCCTCTTGTGTTGTACTGCCTACATGACCATCTGAAAAACGCAAAAGTCTGGGTGTTTATTCTTAAGCCTCTTCTCCTTGTGATAAATACAATTTCCTGGGATTACTTACAATCTCAAGGATTTAATAGTATCCATACATAATCAGCCCCTTTTTTATATTCAACCCAGACAACTCCCTGAGCTTTGTATGAGCTTTATATATATATATAACTTATTTCAAAGTCAAATAAGAGGATTGAAGAGATGTCTCAACAGTTGAGTACACAGTGTTCTTGCATAGGACCGTAGTTCCATTCACAATACCCTTATTGTGCAGCCTATAACTCCTGGTAAAACTAGCTCCAGGGGGATCCAACACATATACCCATACCCAAACACAGACACAGATGCAATTAAAATAAATCTTCTTTCAGAGCCATACAATCTCGCATTTAATACATATTTCCCACTGTTATACAGTCTTTTTCTGCATCTCTTCTACATAATTTACCTACTTCCATGTCCCTCCGAACCATTCCATGGACCTGTCCTCCCACTAACTCACTAGCTACCTCTCAAACCCATGGCCTCTTTTTATTTAATTGCTATTATTATATCTATGTATATACACCATGCACTGCAGAGACAGGATGCAGGGGCTCCAAACTGAATCTGACCTGAAAATCTACTCCCTAAATCCTAGCATTCATATTGCCAGAAAGATAAATATAACACACAGCCAAGATCAGACTAAGTAATGCCTTAAATGCACAGACTTTTGCATCTTTCAGATAGTCATAGGGACAGTACATCACAGAAGACCGATTTGGACTACACGGGGATATTTAAAATACATTAGGACTCCACCAGAAAAAAAATGTATCCAACAAACTCAGGAAAGTTTCAGGATACAAAATCAACAAACAAAACCTATGGCTTCTTTATATACCAATAACAAATTCCTGAGAAAGAAATTAGAAGAAAATGCCTCATCTGAAATAGCGTAGAACAACATAAATAATAAACCAACAAAGTGGCAGAGGGTAAATATTTACAACATTAACAGCAATAATTAAAGAAGATACCAGATGTTGGAAAGATCTGCAGTATTTCCAGACTGGCAGGACTAATGTTGTAAAATTGATTATATGATCAAAAGTAATCCCCATGTTCAATACATTTCCAATTAAAATTTCATTACCATTCTTCACATAACTAAAAAGCAATAACCCTGAAACTCATAAGGAAACACAAGAGGTCAGACATAGGCAAAAAAATTCCTAAGTAAAAACAACACTGTCAGAGGCATCACAATTATTAAGATCAAATTACACTACAAAGTTACAATGGAAAATACAGTGTGGTGATGGTGATGGTATGAAGTAGGTGTGTGTACCTGTATAATACACTAGAGGACCATGAAATAAGCCCACATATATGGCAATGGCTTGAAGTAGGCATGTGTACCCATATAATACACTAGAGGACCATAAAATAAGCCACAAGCTAAGGGAATCTGGGTTTGGGCAATGGTAACAAAAAAAGGTACAATGACAAGAGGATGGCCCACTCAGCAAATGATGCTAGAAAGGTGAGATCTGCCTGCAGAGGAGTGAATGTAAGGGAAATATTTCAAACTACCGGCATAGGTTAGAAGAGTCTGAAAAGGACTCCTGTTACACAGGAAATAAAGCCAAGAACTGTAGGGAAGTTTATAGAGAGGTATAAACTTTGGGTTTAACTAATTTTAATGTGTTATTGTTTTTAATTTGCAAGGTTTTTCTTACAATAGAGTTTGTAGTTGAAAGATGTTAAAAATAGATCACCTATAAGACCCAGTTATATCATTCCTAGGCATCTATCTATCCAATGGACTTATCCTACTCAGGCATCCATGAATATTGATGCCCTTCACACAATAACCAGAAAAATGAAACCAACTTATATTTCCATCAACATATAAATGGATAGCATATGCCAGTTGGATACATATAAACAATGGGATTTATTTCAGATGCAGAGAAAAAATAAATTTAGCAAAACAATAGAATCGAGTGTAGATCTAAAATTCATTATATTAAGAATGGTATATCAGGTTCTGAAAGACAAACACTACATATTCCCTCTCATTTATAGACATGATAACCTCTAGATTTTTACATATGTGCATATTACATGCATCCTTTAATATGTTCAGGATAAGTGCAGATATAGACCATGAAACTAGAGAGGGGGTGATTATGAAGTGAAAAAAGGCTTTATGTGAGGGAGAAAGGGTGATATAACACAAACATCATAAAATGGAGACTACTGAGGCTATCAGGTACAAGTATGGGGGTCGGAGAAAACACCAGGGGAGACAGATGAGTCAACATAAAGTATGCATGAAAATGCCATAATGAAATATGTCATTTTATATGCAAATTGAAAAATAAAAACTTTATTGAAAATAACATAATTAACAAGAGAGAAAATGTCTCTACATGGTGTGCACACCCACACTTGTGAAGCTAAGAAGAAGGCAGGAAATGACTGTGATTACATAGTGGGGCTCTGTCCCAAGAGAGAACAAGGTAGACACCATGATGTGGAAGATACATGCCCTAAGTGATGTGCAGCGTCCATGAAACCAGCTGGCAAATATTCCAGACAAGATCAGGTGCACTAAGGTCAAGGGTACACTGATCAAATGCCAAAACACAGGCTGAGCAATGTCAAGTCGGGGATAGAAAGGACAACACTTTCAGATTGGCCACGATGTTCGGAGAAACTAAAAGTCGAGATTACAAGTTTGCTCTCAACTAACATTTATGCTCCATTGGGACTCACGCAGATGTTATGACAGTAAGCATGATCATACTGCTGCATGAATCTAAAGGGGAAGAAAGTCTTTGATGTGCACCTACATAAAAAAGTGAGTATAGTATCTTCCAGCTCTCTGAACTTTAGTCAGTAGGGGTAAAGCTTCTAGCTGAGCACCAGCTCAATTCATCCATGTCCAATGACAAGTTTGTGGTGTGGTGAGTGGCAGGGTCTTACGGCCAGGTTGTGACAAATAACCAAGAACACTGGCAATAGCCGTAATGCTACTGGGTATCTGTACCATTTAGCCAATGACTCAAAAAGATACAATTTGTTCCTTGTGCTGGGGGGTAGATGGGGCACTGTCTCTGCTATTATTTGGTGACTCCATTTAAATTCTTATGATATATGTATTTGCTTTAGGAAGCTTCTACATCAGTAGGTTTCCATGTCTTTTCAAAGGGCCTTCAGTGTTAGTCACCCCTCACTATTATCCCTCCCTCAGCCTCTCCATTTAATCCTCCTATTCTGACTTCCCTTTGTATGTGTATGACACTATATTCTGTTTTCTCTTCCTTGGAGATTTCCTCTTCTGTCCCTTAGTAGCTATTTAACCTTAATAGATATTCTGATTGAAAGACACACACACACACACACACACACACACACACATATCTTAAGTTTAAAAGCTAACATTCAAATATAGAAGAGAACATACGTTTGTCTTGGTAGGGTTTGGGTTACCTCACTCAAGATGGTTGTTTCTAGCTCCATTTGTTTTCTTAACAGGTGGATAATATTCCATTGTGTAAATGTACCACATTGTCATCATCCATTTATCATCTAGCATCTAGTTTGTTTCCAATTTCTGGATATTTATGATAGAGCAGCAATAACCATGGATGGGAAAATATCTCTTTACTAGGATATAGAATCCTTTATGCCCAAGAGTGTGATACCTTGATCTTTTGTTTTTATGTCTAAAGTTATTTTTATTAGTTTTGAACTCAATTGATGTATAAACTTAAAGAAAACTGCAATCATATCAATATCATAATCCCAATTTTACATTTGTCTTTTACAGTGGAATTGAATTTTTACTTATGTATTCACTTTACGTCCTGTTCACTGCCCCCTCCCAGTCACCCCCTCCCACGAACATTCTGCACATTTCCTCCTCCTCTTCTCCTCTGGGGGTGGTAGGCATCCCCCTAAGTATCCCTGGAGCCTAGCATGCCAAGTCTGAGAGACTAGGCACAGAGGTGGCTCCATTAAAAGCTAGACTCACAACCAAAACTAGCTGAATCTTATGATAGGTCTATTTTCAGATTTCAGCGTACCCTCCACTCGTGTTAGTAGCTGTGCCAGTCCGCACTTCCACCAGCAGTGATGTACCCTACTGCGGAAGGAAAGCAATCATCAGTCTTACCTACCTATGAAGTGTACAAGCTATAATGGTGACAGACCTACAAGATGTACCGACAGGTGCATGTGCGAGGGTAGCACAAATTTCATGAGAGTACCAAACAAATTCTAATTTTATTTAAGGCATAATCCATGAGATGGAACTCATACCTGATACTGTTAATGAAGCAATACACCTGAGACTAGTCTATGAGTCCTAGAGGAAGCATACTGCTATCATTCTGCTAAGTGAATAGAACAGTAAATATGCCTCCTAATGACATATTGCTATACCTATCAGTCAACCCTCATCAGAAAAGTTTCTTCTAGCAGTAGACAAGGATTAACATGGAGACATACAACTTGACAATGTGCAGAGTGATTTTGAAGCACTCAGGCAATATAGTATATCTATCATATTTTCCTCAAGACTTTGGAACCTGTGCTGAAGAAGAAGTGGAAAAATTATAAGAGCCAGAAATTGTAGATGGCTTGAAACAAACAGCATCTATGAGACACAATAGGACTGATGCACAATGAATGCACAGGGACTGTGACAACATGCACAAGTCCTCCACAGGCTCAAGCCAGACAAAAATCTCAATGTGAAAAAGGGGAAATGAGCACAAATACAACCTAACTGAAAAGCTATTTGCAATCAATAGGTTCTGGGAGAGGGACAATCAATTTTTTTTAATTGAATGACACTGAGTATACCAATCACACTCCAGGACAGGCCTTGCTATCAGAAGCAGTTTGCCAACACAAAACAGACTCTGCATTACTCTGTGCATATTACTTAGTTGATTGGATGGATGGATGGATGGATGGATGGATGGAAAGATGGATTGGTGGATGGTTGATTGGTGCACTGATTTGGTTTGCTTTTAGTTTTCTTAAGAAAAATAATATGAAGATGAGTGGGTAAAAAGTGGGCAGAACCTTGGAGAAGTTGGGAGAGGGGAAAGAATATGATCAAAATATATAACCAGAAAATATTTTAAATATATATTTAAAAAACAGTAATCTGCATGTAATTAATATGTGGATATTTTTAACTATAATCTATGCTTAGAATAAATCATTCTCAACTTGTGTATAATTAAGAAGAAATATTTAAAACATGTTTTATAGTATCTAAAAAACAAACATAATTTGAGATTGAAAAAGTAGTGAAATTAGTTCATATATTATAATAAAATAAACATATTCTAAAAATTGATCCTATCATTTTTTTTCTCTAGTCAGAATTACCATGCATTCAAGCAGCTCAGAAATATTCCTGGAAGCTACAGATGGGGAAAAAACACTCCATGTTTATAGCAATCTGTTAACAGCACTCAATGTGAAGGAAGAAATGCATTTGGACAAGCTTTATGGTACTTTGGGAACTAGAATATTACAAGTCACCGAGAAAATAGAAGAAATAATTAGTTTTCACACTACAGTGATTTTTATATCAAAGGTATTACTTATGTTTATTAAAAGAGTAAAAAACCAGCTTCATGGAATATGTTCAATTAACTTCTAGGATAAATTATATTTGTTTCTTAAAATAATTTCCTCTGGGAATCCGATGCAGAAACGACAATGTTATCTTCCTGAGAAATGATCTATACTTGCTCAGTAAAGTCAGTCAGTACATGATTGGCTTAAGCAATGAATATTATCTTACATGCATTGTGCTACTTTGATAATCACTCAGTCAAATAGTGGAATCCTACTAATAAGTATATTTTAAGTTTCAAGGTTTTCATCATTCAAAAATTTGAGAATAAAACTGGCCAAGGAATTTTTATTCTCCCTCCTCGTCTCTAATTCCAATCCCTCTGTCTCATCCCCCACCTCCATAGCAGACCACCTCCATTAAGCTCTCCATCCTCTTTTTCCCCTATCTCCAGAGGATCACTCTCCTCCTACAGTCTTCCTCCATCACCCCATTCCTTTCTCTTAGTCACTAATTCCCAAAGGCACTTTCTGGAAACCCACTGACCACATCTGCCAGGGAATCTGGTAAGCCATATGCACCCTCCTCCCAGTCCTCCAATTCCAATCCTCTCTGTAGCAGGAAGCCTGCTACAGAGAGGGGGTCTGGTAGATCCTGGAGGCACACCCAACATTCCCCCTTCCTGTGGGCCCTCTTAGCTGCTCCCCTGTTAGCCCATTCCCATTCCTACCTGTCAGCTCTAAATACCTAAAATCAAGATCTACCTGGGACCCACAGTGGCCAGAATGGAAGAATCTCAGAAACTTTCTCAACTAGGCAACCCACAGCCTCCACAAGTCTCCTAAGAACCAGAGAAAATAATAGAAACCAAAAGATGGACCACCCAACAGTGACAAAACCAGATATCAGCACCTAAAATGCCAATCATCAAAGACCCAAAATCCTAGACATTGGCATAAAGACACAATCAGTAACAGCTAGGGTACTACATATAGTACCCTAGTACTATATAGTACATCTCCACTATATCCCAGCAATCCTACTACAGTAAACCCTGATAAATGCAGTCTAACTGAAACTCATGACAAGGACTTCAAAAGTCCTTGTCAAGGTCTTTAAATGGGATATGAAAAAATCATTAATGAAATCTATGAAAACACAAACAATGGAAGGACATGAAGAAAACAGTTCAAGACATGCAGTAGAAACAGAATCAATAAAGAAAATCCAAACTGACCAAAAACTGAAAACAAATTCTGTTACATCTATACAATCAAATATTAAGTGGTTATTAGCTGCTTAGTCTTCAATAACAAAGCTAAACTCAATATAACTGAAGAAGTTAGACATGGAGTAAGGGTCTAGCGAGGAGGGATGGATAACCCGCGGAAGGTTAAATAAGATAGATGAGGGCAGTACTGAAAAGAGATGTCCAGTGGGTAAGGATTCTTGCCATCAAACCTGACATCTTAGTTTGGGTTCTATTGCTGTGAAGAGATATCATGGCCATGGCAACTCTTATAAAGGAAAGCATTTAATTGGGGCTGGCTTACAGTTTCAGAGTTTCAGTCCACGGCAGGACTGAATAGCAGGGAGCATGCTAGCATGCAGGCAGACGCAGTGCTAGAGGAGCCAAGAGTTCTACATCTGGATTCAAAAGCAGCCAGAAGACTTTCTTCTACATTGGACAGAGCCTGAGCATAAGAGACTTCAAAGCCCACCTACACAGTAACATACTTCCTCCAACAAGGTCACAGCTCCTAATAATACCATTCCCTATGGTGAAGCACTCAAACCACCAGATTCCACATCCTGTCACCCATAGGCTTGCTCAAACATATGAGTTAATGGGGCCATACCTAGCCATAGGATGATGCAAAATACATTTAAAGCAACTTCAAAAGACCCCATAGTCTATAACAGTCTTCACAATGTTAAACATCCAAAATTCAAAGTCTCTTCTGAGATTCATGTAATCTCTTAACTCTAATCCCCTATAAATCAAAATTAAAAAGCAGATAATATCCATGATAATCTTCAATTTTAATGTTTTTCCATATTATTTTTCAATTTTATCAGAAATATTTTCCATGTAAATCTTCAATTTTATCAGAAAATGTTTATAATTCTACTTTCAATCAACTTAGAAATATTTTAATTCCTACCAATTTATCTGTATAAATTTCTTCAATTTTATCAGAGATATTTTCCATGTAAATCTCCAATTTTATCAGAAAATGTTTTTACTTCTACTTTCAATCAATTTAGGAATATTTTTATGCCTACTATCTTATCTGTATAATTTTTCATGAAATAGTCAGTTTTAATGTGTTTTTCTATATATTTCTTGAGTTTTATCAGAAATATTTTCCTTGTAGATTTTCAATTTTATCAGAAAATGTTTATAATTCCACTTTCAATCAACTTAGGAATATTTTTACGCCTACCATTTTATTTGTATAATTTTTCCATGAAATAGTCAATCTTAACGTGTTTTTCTATATATTTCTTCAATTTTATCAGAGATATTTTCCATGTATATTTACACAATGGAATACTACTCAGCAATTAAAAACAATGAATTCATGAAATTCTTAGGCAAATGGGAAACAAGGGGAGGGAAGAGGGCTTATGGGACTTTCGGGGAGGGGGGAACTGGGAAAGGGGAAATCATTTGGAATGTAAATAAAGAATATAGAAAATAAAATTTAAAAAAATTTAAAAAAGCAGATAATATACTTCCAACATTACCATTCCAAAACATAGTAAGGATGTTCTGAACCAAAGCAAGACCAAAAACCAACTGGGCAAACTCCAAAACATTCATCTCCATGTCTGATGCCCAACTCCTTTTCAGCTTTGTTGGCTACAACACAATTCCACCCCGTTAGCAGCTTTTCTTCACAGTTATCCCTATGTTCTGGAATCCCAAACATTGTGGGGGTATCCAAGGCAACTTCAATGTTACAGCTTCTTGTTCCAATGTCTGGGATCCACACATGATCTTCTGGGCTCCTCCAAAAGGCTTTGGTCACAGCTCCAGCTCTGCCCTCTGTAGCACTCTAGGCTCTGGCTGACTCCTCTCCACTGTTGCTGCTGTTCATGGTAATCATCTCATGATACTGGCATCTCCAATTTGTCAGTGTCTTCCACTGCAACTAGGCAATAATAGCCTCTCATAGACTCCCTTCATGGTGCCAAGCCTCAACTGTTTTGCATGGCCCCTTCAGTCCTAGGCTGTCAGCTATAACTGAGGCTGCACCTTCACCAAGGGTCTTCCCTGGCATCTCATAGTGCCAAGTTTCAGCTGCTCTCCATGGTCCCTTCATGCCTTCACAACCAATACTACCTGGGTGATTCTTACACATTAGCAAGTCTAGCTGCAGCACAAGGTACATCCTTGGCTATCTCTGGAACACAGCTTCTTTATGCAATCAGAAAACAACTTCCAGGAAAATTTATCTCGGGTTGGTTTCTTCTTAATCACTACAAATTTCCAAGCTCCAGATGATTAGCATCAATTGTCCAAGTAACGCCTTCTTTTCTTGTCTTTAAAGTTAGAATCACACAGCCAAAACGACTGAGTGCTGCAGGTTTCTGGGGCTGGAACAAGGCTCCCTTTTCCTATTGCATCATCACCAGCTCTCTGCTTTCCAATTCCTTCAATGCCTAAGCTTGGCTGTCCTGGAACTTGCTCTGTAGACTGACCTTAAACTCAGAGACCTAAATGCCTCTGTCTTCTGAATGCTGGGATTGAAGGTTTGTACCACCATGCCTTGACAAGATCTCTAAATTCTGGATTGTAATTCCTACCAGATACAGTCAAGTTGATGAACAAGAATATCTATCACAATCCATCCCTTGTCAATTGGACACATATCTCCTATTTCAAAATGAAAGCAACACCCAGGCCATAATAGTGCTTAGGTATAACTATCCTTTGTTCAAATGCTAACACATACACAATAAGCTTAGCTGGGTGGAATCTTACTCTGGGGCCACCACTCCCTTAATCTGTTTATCTCCTGGAACACAGCATTCAGCTCCACTCCACTTCCTGCTGCCCCTTCAATACTTGAACCATGCACTTTACATTCCACCTTTCTCTTCTTGACTCTTTTCATCACAATGCTCTTCATAAAAGTGAACTTTAGCAACCACACAACAGAATTTGTACCAGCCTGTTTTGAGATTTCCTTTGATAATGCAATTAATTTAAATCTCTTCATCTTAGCCTCAGGCAAACTCTTTGGACAGGGGCAAAAAGCAGCCACATTCTTCACCAAAGTACCATAAAAACAGTCTCCATGCCACATGCTAACATTCTTCTCCTCTAATTCCACTTGAGCCAGACCCCTATGATTCAAATCTCCCTCAGAACCGATATCTTCCATATTCTGACAAGGATTTCCCATTAAGTCCCACTAAAAGCATTCCACTACTTTCCAAATCCAAAATTCCAAAACCCACATTCCTTCAGACAAAATCATGGTTAGGTCTATAAGAGAAATATCACATTATAAACTTCTGTCTTATTTTGGGTTTTATTTCTGTGAACTGACACTGTGACCATGGCAACTCTTATAAAGGAAAGCATTTAATTGGGGCTGGCTTACAGTTTCAGAGGTTTAGTCCATTCTCTTAATGGCAGGAAGCATGGCAGCCTACAGGAAGACATGATGCTGGAGGAGCCAAGAATTCTACATCTTTATCCAAAAGCAACCAGAAGAGACTGTTTCCCTCACTGGGTGGAACACAGGCATAAGGTCCCAAAGCCCACTCCTATAGTAACATACTTCCTCCACCAAGACACCTATTCCAACAAGGCTACATTTCCTCCAACAAGATCATGTCTCCTAATGGTGCCATTACCTATGGCCAAGCTTTCAAACCACCACACCTGACAAACTGAATTCAATCCCAAGACTCAAAAGGTAGAAGAGAGAGAGACTCTAGCAAGTTGCCTTATGATCTCTGCAAGCACACTGTGGAATGAGCATGTGAAAGCACGCAAACACACACACACGCACACATGCACATATGCACATACACACATGTGCATACATCACACACAGAACAATAAATAAAATGTAATAAAAAGCCTTTTTTAAAAATTCTAATATGTCAGAGCATGGTGACACATGCCTACAACTGTAGCATCAGGGAGACAAAAATATGAGCATTTCTAGTCGACGGCAGGTTGGGGTGGACATGACAACAAAAAATAAAATTAAAACACAGAGATTATGGCTCATGTATGTTCTCTCAACCTCTCTGGCAGCCAGCCAGAAGGTTTTTCCAAAAACTAATGCGTTCTGTTTCTTTTTTTTTTTTAATTAAGGTTATTTAAAGTTTTTCTCAAATTTTTAATTAAAATCAAATATTTTACCTACTAAAAAGAAATTATATTCTCAGAGAATGTGTCTTTTAGTTTTATTCAGTGTGTGTGTGCCTAATGTGAGTGTTTGACCCTGGTGAGCCAGCATGAGAGGGAAGATCAGAGGGTCAGAGGGCAGTTATGTGGAGCGAGCTCTATCCTTCAGTCTTTACCTGAGTACTGGAGACAGAAGACAGGACGCAGTCTTATTTTTTTCTATATTTTTTTTATTTACATTCCGAATGATTTCCACTTTCCTGTTTCCTCCCTCCATGAAAGTCCCAGAAACCCTCTTCCTTCTCTCTGTTCCCCATTCAACCCCGTCTCGCTTCTCTATCCTGGTATTCCCCTACATCCAGTCTTTCCAGTACCAGGGGTCTCTCCTTCCATCTTCTTGGAAATCATTGATATGTGAATTGTGTCTTGGGTATTCCAAGATTCTGGGTTAATATCCCCTTATCAGTGACTGCATGCCATGTGTGTTCTTTTGTGACTGGGTTACCTCACTAAGGATGATATTTTCCAGTTCTGACCATTTGCCTAAGAATTTCGGGATTTCATTGTTTATAACCGCTGAGTAGTATTTCATTGTGTAAATATACCACATCTTCTGAATCCATTCCTCCATTGAGGGACATCTGGGTTCTTCCCAGCGTCTGGCTATTATAAATAAGGCTGCTATGAACATAGTGGAGCATGTGTCTTTATTGCATGCAGGTAAAGTCTCTGGGTATATGCCCAGGAGTGGTATAGCCAGATCCTCCAGGAGTGTCATGCCCAGTTTTCTGAGGAACCGCCAGACTGCTTTCCAGAGTGGTTGTACCAGCTTTCAATCCCACCAGCAGTGGAGGAGTGTTCCTCTTTCTCCACATCCTCGCCAACAACTGCTGTCTCCTGTGTTTTTGATTTTAACTATTCTGACTGGTGTGAGGTGGAATCTCAGGGTTGTTTTGATTTGCATTTCCCTAATGACTAAGGATGATGAACATCTCTTTAGATGCTTCTCAGCCATTAGATATTCTTCAGGTGAGAACTCTTTGTTTAGCTCTGTACCCCATTTTTAATAGGGTTATTTGGCTCTCTGGAGTCTAACTTCTTGAGACCTTTGTATATATTGGATATTAGCGCTCTGTCGGATATAAGGTTGGTAAAGATCATTTCCCAGTTAGTTGGTTGCCGCTTTGTCTTTTTGACAGTGTCCTTTGCCTTACAGAAACTTTGTAATTTTATGAGGTCCCATTTGTCAATTCTAGATCTTAGAGCATAAGCTATTGGTGTTCTGTTCAGGAAATTTTCACCTGTGCCCATATGTTCAAGGTTCTTCCCTAGTTTCCCTTCTATTAGTTTCAGTGTGTCTGGTTTTATGTGGAGGTCCATGATCCACTTGGAATTGAGCTTAGTGAAAGGAGATAAGAATGGATTGATTTGCATTCTTCTGCATGTTGACCTCCAGTTGAACCAGCACCATTTGTTGAAAAGGCTATCTTTTTTCGACTGGATGGTTTTAGCTCCTTTGTCAAAGATCAAGTGACCATAGGAGTGTGGATTCATTTCTGGGTCTTCAATTTTGTTCCATTGATCTACATGCCTGTCACTGTACGAATACCATGCGGTTTTTAACACTATTGCTCTGTAGTACAGCATGAGGTCCGGGATACTGATTCCCCCAGAGGTTCTTTTAATCTTGAGAATAGTTTTAGCTATTCTGGGTTTTCTGTTATTCCAGATGAATTTTTGAATTGCTCTTTCTAACTCTATGAAGAATTGAGTTGGGATTTTGATGAGGATTGCATTGAATCTCTATATTACTTTTGGTAAGATGGTCATTTTTACTATATTAATCCTGCCAATCCATGAGCATGGCAGATTTTTCCATCTTCTGAGGTCTTCTTCAATTTCTTTCTTCAGAGACTTGAAGTTCTTGTCATACAGATCTTTCACTTGTTTGGTTAGAGTCACACCAAGATACATTATATGGTTTGTGGTTATTGTGAAGGGTATCATTTCTCTTATTTCTTTCTCAGCTTGCTTATCCTTTGAATATAGGAAGGCTACTGATTTGCTTGAGTTGATTTTATATCCGGCCACTTTGCTGAAGTTGTTTATCAGCTCTAGGAAATCTCTGGTGGAGTTCTTTGGGTAACTGAAGTATACGATCATATCATCTGCAAATAGTGATAGTTTGACTTCTTTCTTTCCAATTTGTATCCTTTTGACCTCCTTTTGTGATCTAATTGCTCTAGCTAGAACTTCAAGAACTAAACAGAAAAGATACGGAGGGAGAGGGCACCATTGTCTAGTCCCTGATTTTAGTGGGATTGCTTCAAGTTTATCTCCATTTAAATTGATGTTGGCTACTGGTTTGCTGTAAATTGCTTTTACTATGTTTAGATATGGGCCTCGAATTCCTGATCTTTCCAAGACCTTTAACATGAAAGAATGCTGAATTTTGTCAAAAAATTTTTCAGCATCTAATGAGATGACCATGTGGTTTTTTTCTTTGAGATTGTTTATGTAGTGGATTACATTGATGGACTTCGTTATATTGAACCATCCCTGCATCCCTGGGATGAAGCCTACTTGATCATGGTGAATGATCGTTTTGATGTGTTCTTGGATTCGGTTGGCAAGAATTTTATTGAGTATTTTTGCATCGATATTCATAAGAGAGAATAGGCTAAGATTCTCTTTCTTTGTTGGATCTACGTGTGATTTTGGTATTAGCGTAATTGTGGCTTCTGAGAATGAGTTGGGTAGAGTTCCTTCTGTTTCTATTTTGTGGAACAGTTTGAAGAGTATTGGTGTTAGGTCTTCTTTGAAGGTCTGATAGAATTCTGCACTAAAACCATCTGGACCTGTGCTTTTTTTAGTTGGAAGACTTCCAGTGACCACTTCTATTTCTTCAGGGGTTATAGGACAGTTTAGATGGTCTATTTGATCCTGATTTAATTTTGGTATTTGGAATCTGTCTAGGAAATTGTCCATTTCTTCCAGATTTTCTAGTTGTGTTGAATACAGGCTTTTGTAGTAGGATCTGATGATTTTTTGAATTTCCTCAGTTTCTGTTGTTATATCTCCCTTTTTATTTATGATTTTGTTAATTTGGATACTGTCTCTGTGCCCTCTGGCTAGTCTGGCTAGGGGCTTATCTAGCTTGTTGATTTTCTCAAAGAACCAACTCCTGGTTTTGTTAATTCTTTGTATGGTTTTATTTGTTTCTACTTGATTGATTTCAGTCCTGAGTTTGATGATTTCCTGCCTTCTACTCCTCTTGGGTGTATTTGCTTCTTTTTGTTCCAGGGCTTTCAGGTGTGCCATTAAGCTGCTAGTGTATGCTCTCTCCCGTTTCCTCAGGGAGGAACTCAGGGCTATGAATTTTCCTCTTAGCATTGCTTTCATTATGTCCCATAAATTAGGATATGTTGTGCCTTCATTTTCACTAAATTTTAAAAAGTCTTTGATTTCTTTACTTATTTCCTCCTTGACCAAGTTATCATTGAGTAGAGCATTGTTCAGTTTCCATGTGTATATGGGCTTTCTGTTGTTTTTGTTGCCATTGAAGACCACCCTTATTCCACAGTGATCTGATGGGAGGCATGGAATTAGTTCAATCTTCTTATATCTGTTGAGGTCTGTTTTGTGACCAATTATATGGTCGATTTTGGAGAAGGTACCATGAGGTGCTGAGAAGAAGGTATAGTCTATTGCTTTAGGATGAAATGTTATATATATATTATCTGTTAGTTCCATTTGGTCCAAGCCTTCAATTAGTTTTACTGTCTCCCTGTTTAGTTTCTGCTTTCCTGAACGATCCATTTCAGAGAGTGGGGTGTTGAAGTCACCCAGTATCATTGTGTGAGGTGCGATGTGTGCTATGAGCTTTATTAAAGTTTCTTTTATGAATGAGGGTGCCCTTGCATTTGGAGCATAGATGTTCAGAATTGAGAGTTCTTCTTGGTGGATTTTTCCTTTGGCCAGTATGTAGTGTCCTTCTGTGTTTTGTTTTGTTTTTTTTTTTAATTTTTGATGACTTTAGGTTGAAAATCAATTTTATCTGATATTAGGATGGCTACTCCACCTCGTTTCTTGGGGCCATTTGCTTGTAAATTTGTTTTCCAGCCTTTTACTCTGAGGTAGTGTTTGTTTTTGACACTGAGGTGCGTTTCCTCCATGCAGCAAAATGCTGGGTCCTGTTTACGTATCCAGTATGTTAGTCTATGTCTTTTTATTGGAGAATTGAGACCATTGATATTAGGAGAGATTAAGGAATAGTGATTATTGCCACCTGCTATTCTTGATGATATCCTTATGTTTGAGTGGTTATCTACTTTTGGGTTTGATGAAAGAAGGTTACTGTCTTGTTTTTTCCAGGGTGTAGTTTCTCTCCTTGTATTGGCAGTTTCCACCTATTATCCTTTGCAGGGCTGGGTTTGGGGAAAGATATTGTGTAAATTTGGTTTTATCATGGAATATCTTGGTCTCTACATCTATGGTGATTGAGAGTTTCGCTGGGTATAGTAATCTAGGCTGGCATTTGTGTTCTCTTAGAGTCTGTATGAGATCTGCCCAGGATCTTCTGGCTTTCATAGTCTCTGCTGAGAAGTCTGACGTCATTTGGATAGGTCTTCCTTTATATGTTACTTGGCCTTTTTCTCTTAATGCTTTTAATATTCTTTCTTTGTTTAGTACATTTGGTGTTTTGATTATTATGTAACAGGAGGTATTTCTGTTCTGGTCCAGTCTGTTTGGAGTTCTGTAGGCTTCTGGTACATTCATCGGAATCTCTCTTATTAGGTTAGGGAAGTTTTCCTCCATAATTTTGTTGAAGATATTTACTGGCCCTTTAAGTTGCAAATCTTCACTCTCATCTATACCTATAATCCTTAGGTTTGGTCTTATCATTGTGTCCTGGATTTCCTGGATGTTTTGGGTTACACATTTTTTGCATTTTGCATTTTCTTTGACTGTTGAGTCAATGCTTTCTATGGTATCTTCAGCACCTGAGATTCTTTCTTCCATCTCTTATATTCTATTGTTGATGCTTGCATCTATGACTCCTGATTTCTTCCCAAGGTTTTCTATCTCCAAAGTTGTCTCCCTTTGTGATTTCTTAGTTGTTTCTATTTCCTTTTTTAGATCCTGGATGGATTTGCTGAGATCCTTCACTTGTTTGTTTGTGTTTTCCTGTATTTCTTTAAGATATTTTTGTGTTTCCTCTCTCAGGATTTCTGCCTGTTGACCCAAGTTCTTCTGTATTTCTTTAAGTGATTTTTGTGTTTCCTCCTTATGGGCTTCTATCTGTTGATCCATATTCTCCTACATTTCTTTAAGTGATTTTTGTGAATCCTTTGTAAGGGCATCTACCCGTTGATTCATGTTCTCCTGTATTTCTTTAAGCGATTTTTGTGTTGCCTCCTTATGGGTCTCCATCTGTTGACCCATATTCTCTTGCATTTCTTTAAGCAATTTTTGTGTTTCCTTTGTAAGGGCTTCTACCCATTGATTCATGTTCTCCTGTATTTCTTTATGAAATTTATTTACATCCTTCTTGAAATCCTCTAATAGCATCATGAGAAGTGATTTTAAATCCAGATCTTGCCTTTCGGGTGTGATGGGGTATCCAGGACTTGCTGCTGTCGGAGAGTTGGGTCGGATGATGCCATATTGCCTTGATTTCTGTTAGTAACGTTCCTACATTTGTCTTTTGCCATCTGGTTATCTCTGGTGTTAGTTGGTCCTGCTGTCACTGGCTGTTGCTTGGACCTCCTGTGAGCCTGCAAGGCTATTTCTGTCCCCCTGGATGACCAGGTTTCCCCGGGCTGCCCTGCTCCTGAGTGACTTTGGAGTCCTGATGTGCCTTGCCCCAAGTGATGTTATACTTGGGGAATCCCTGCGTACCTGGAGACTCAGTGTAGTCAATCCCCGGAGCAGAGGTGGCTAAAGGGATGCTGGTGCGCTCTCTCCAGGTGTGGGTCCTTCTTCAGGGAAGATGTCCCACAGCAGAGCTGGCATATAGATGATCACAGAACTGCCCAGCTCTTGGGTGCAGGGAGCACACAAGCTGGCTGAGTCCCAAGCGATGTTATGCCCAGTTATCCCTGTGCCTGGAGGTCCCAACTGCTCTGTTTCCAGATCAAAGATGGCGGAGTCAGGGCGCAGCCTTATTTGGCAAGCATTTTTACCTGTTGAACCATCTCGCTGACCTGAGAAACTCTTTTTAAGTTGATGAAAAAAAGATAAACTTTCTGACCAGCCTTAGGTAGTCGCTCTAAGGTTATTTTTCTCATAACATGATATGGTGGGACTCATTCCCACTCTAAAGCCCTGGTCCTCTTTTTGTCTTTGACCTTCCCCACAGCCTTTACAACATGTCTTTGTCTGCCTGCATCATCCTTTCCTGGCCGTCATCTACTGCTCCGTGTGCCTTGGTCACTCAGGAGGTGTATATTGTACCTGAAACTGAGCGCTGAGGAGGAAGGGTGCTTGTCTTTTGCTTGCTGCTGTACCGAAGCCTAACACACACCCATACATAAGAGACTCTTAGAATGCAAGTGAAATCAGTGAACAAATGAATTAAATCTATCTTTTTGATGAGATTTCCCAATTTTATAAAATATATAGCATTTCTACATTTCTGTAAAACTCTACTCAAGTTGATATTCAAATGAACTAAACTGTGCATTTCATTTATAGGAAATTAAACATTTTAACTTCCATTTGATAACTGTCATCAACAATTCTGAAATTATGAGCACCCAATTTGGGTAACTTTAGAAATAGAATTTTGAGTCAGACATCATTTATATTTGAAACAGTCTTTCAACTTACCCTTTACGAATGCAGATAGCAAGTTACACACCCACCTTTAAGCAGGAGTCCTAACTTTCTACTCTCAACAATGTCTTCACCATCCATTTTCTCCTTAAAATTCTAAGCTTTCTCTCCACTAAATGTTCCAAAGCAGGTCAATATAAGAGGTAAAGTAATATTTAAGTACTTTTCCACTTAGCAATTTCACATTACCTGAGCTGGATCAATCACAAAATCATTTACATACCTATGAATTAAAACTTGGAGTAATAAAAGGAGATTGCTTTATAATGTGATACACCTCATTTAATAATTTCTTCATTAAATGATTCTAATGTGTTTTTATTGGTTACACAACATTTAATGGAATACAGCATACTGATTGCAAATATACTCTTTTCCTGTTTAATTTGGACTAATGAGAGTGAGTTTTATCTTTCTTAAATATATGCATTCAAAGAAAAGGCTTCCTTTGTAATTAAGACAAAACCCTTCCATATCTGTTAAAGTTCTAAAGCCATTTAAAGTAAATACATGGCAATAAAATGCTGAGTCAAGATATATATTGTATAAATCTGTGAATCTTATAAGATTATTCATGTTTGTCAATTTCTGCTCTTTATTTTTATCTATCCATATAAAAAGCCAAGAAAGTAATTTTAAATTGTAATTTTATTAAAAAGTTAAAAAGATAATAATATATTTTCTTTAATTCTATAAAGCAAACCCCTCCAAAGAAAATTATGACAAATAACAAACATGTATAACACACTCTAAAACTCAAATAGTCTCACACTTTCATTTCTATTTATAGCATAGTACTATAAAATAATTTGTTATATAATGAGTTTTAGATTTAACATGAAAAAGTCCTTTCTAGAGATATTAAAGCAAAACAAGGATCTAGGGAGGTGACTCTGCAGTTAAGAGCTTTGTTGCTCTCAAAGAGGACTTGGGTTCAAGTCCCAGCACCCACATCCATTGGTTCACAACGGCGTGTAACTCCAGCTCCAGGGAATCCAATGCCATTCTCTGGCCTCTACAGGTACTAGGCACGCACCAGCTGGACATACATGGAGGCACTTATACATATACATAAAATAAGAATGAATATTTTTAAATTAATAAAGAAAACTACCAATGACTAAATAGCAAGCAGACTAAATATTTTTTGCTGCTTTATTTCTAACAAGTGGGTGATATGAAAGGACACCATTACTAAGACAAGCACCATCACGTACAAACTGGACTAGTCTCTCTGAACTTCACTGTTAATAATCATTCTTGAAAAGTATCAAAAACATTTGTCTCTGGCAAAATTTAAATCTATTAAGAACTGCAAGTATAAACAAGGTGTTCATATCAGAAAACTCATGATCATGATGCTATATACATATATATACATACATGTGTGTATACATATATATCAAAAGAAACAGAATCTTTTGTCATTCTAATCAATTTGGAAGCACTACCACTCCCAGCTAAGATTTTAACTTTGATTTACACCTGAAAGTTGACAATGTAAGAGTAGTATAATAGCTCAGGAAGGAAAGAAGGGAGGGAGGGAGGGGGGAGAGAGAGAAAGAGACAGAGAGAGAGAGAGACAGAGAGAGAAACAGAGAGAGAGACAGAGAGACAGAGACAGAGAGAGAGGGAAGGAGGGAGGGAGAGAGAGAGAGAGAGAGAGAGAGAGAGAGAGAGAAACAGTTACCTTTCAACTTAAAGAGTATCTAGGCATTCTGTCACTTAAACAAGTGACAGGTTATCATCTCCCATTTTAGTTTCTCACTAAAACCTCTGGCAAAAGAAAGTTTCTTAAGTCTGCTTTGCCATTTTCCTTCATGTTCTCTAAAGACCCAGTACAATTCATAACAAAACATTTGCTGCTGTTCCTGTCGTCTGTCTGGCTTTGCTGTGTGTGTTTATATGGCTGCATGCCCACTAACTTAGTGCTGGACCAGGGACTTCTCTTGCTGCTCTGACCTAACCCTGACAAGAAGAAGTCTAAGGGAAAAACAGGCTACTTAGGCTCATGGATCAGAGGATACAGACCTCGAGGCAGGGAAGGCATAGTTATAAGACCACATCTTGCTGGCTGCCCGTGGAGACCCCAAGCTCGACTGGCATTCTCCTTTTCCATTACTCCATCACCTTGGCCCATCCAATGCCACCACCCTCATTCAGGGCTAGCCTCCTGCCTCAGTAATCCTGCCTGAGAACACTCACAGGAACATGTCCAGCTCCACTGCACAGTGCTTTGGGCATTTCACAATCCAGTGAACTGACAGAGCTGACTGTTCTCTTGGTATGTGAAAACAGTCACGTAGTTTATGTAACTGGAGTGTGTTTCTTCTACTATACTGATTTCTCCAAATGAGGGAAAGAACTTTTCTCCTTTAATAACTTTTAATGTGCTATGAGTTCTGAGTTTTTCCCAATTAGAATGCCAGATGAATATATTATCTTAGGTGAAACCGAAAAAATGTCTTTGCAATGATTAGGAAGCATAACATCTGAGACACATTTTACATTTGGAAATCAAAAGTTTCCCTGTTTATCTTTGGAGGGCAAGTCTACGCACTTGTACAACTATTGCTGAGATCGTCTATTCCCAGGGAACACATGACTTCCCACAGTCTCTAGGAGCAGTGGCCTTACCTGGCCCATCTGCGATTTTCCCCAGGTACCGAGGAGCTGCACTCAGGAAAGAGGAATGCCTTTTAGTAGCCACCGAACTACGAGGTGGCATGTACTTATGTTTAACTTGAGACATATCGTACGATTTCTGAACATCATAGTGGCCAGGAGCTGGAAGACTCTAGGGAAAAAAATGTAAAAGATAAACATAAGCATACTGTATATAAAAGATATCCAAGTACATATTGGATAGATGTCCACACACAGAAAAGCACTCGTTGAAAGTACATAAAAATAATTAAAAAATCAAGATTGGAATGGAGATTCCACCAAAGCTATCTTTATAATACAAGTATAATTCATTATCCAAATTAAGGTAAACAGAATCAGGAGATGTCAGTTCAGGACACTTTGAAGAGTAGGCCTCACCACATTGGCCAGATAGATGCTCATCTACAACTTTAATGATCAATACTGAATTCTATACAGGGCTCTGAACAAGGAGTGTCTGTTTCCATCAGCCCCGGAGCTGTCCCTGCCTCAGTGTTCTGACTTTCTCTACGAAATGAGGCTGCTTCTTTCAGTTTTAATAGGCTCCAATTAAGTTGGAAAGGCCCTGCTCTCGTCACTTACTGTTTTAAATGGTATGCAGCAAGATTTGCATTTTAATCAACATGAACCGAATAGTAATTATAAGAGTAATTCTAAACTAAAATACAAATGTCATGTACTAGGTACATAATTAATGCCTTGGAATATTATCTAATTATCTCAATGAAAACTTTAAAAAAGAATTCTTCACAAATTATTTTACATGCTGTATTATTTTGAAATCTAGTCACCTACTTTATACATGAAAAAAAAAACCAAACCTGGGTTTGGGACCAAAACTGGTCCCAAATTTAAGTCCAGGGACCAGCACGATGGTTCGTAACCATCTGTAACTCCAGTTTGAGGGGAATCGAAACTGTCGTTTGGTCTTTCTAGGCTGCAGGCATGCATGTGGTACACAGATATATATATATATATATATATATATATATATATATATATAGATAGATAGATAGATAGATAGATAGATAGATATATACCCATAAACATAAAGACTAATGATGAATCACTCAAACGTTCTACATTTTAATCTTTTAGTGAGACAAAGGAGAGTGTTTTGGTTGACTGTGGGGTTCAAGTGTCAGTTGCTTGCTTGCTTGCTTGCTTGCTGTGTGACCCTTTGATAAGCACTCAATTTTTGTGATCTTCCATCTATTTCAGTTAGTGAAAGCTAATTATTTATATCATGAGATTAGTACAATTACAAATCAGGCCTAAAAGGTAAAAAACAGAAAATGCATGTGAATGTAATCTTATCAATCTAGAAAAGCTAATTTCAATGCAACTTAAAACACACACAGAACTAATGAGTGTTCAGTCTTCTAGGGGATTTTGTTCTGTTTTTTTCCACAGAAGAAACAAATAACTAGTTATACTGCCCTAGAAACTTCCTCCCTGCTTGCTTATTAATCTTATTTACCTCATCCTATTTATGTTTCATTTGTATTGTGTCTGAACAAGATTCATTAAGTGAGTATCCCAAGATGATGATTACTGTAATTAACATGGAACTCAGTGTGGTAGCAAGAATGGAAGTTATTCCAATACTTGGTGTCCTGAATGAACACTGTGGTGAGGATAAGAGTGCAATGAAAACAAGAGCATTCCCCTTCTCTTGTGATCTTTTATACTGCACAGGAGACAGGGAAGGAACACGAAGAATAGACAGAATGAACATTCCTTGGCCTTTCATTTTTATCCTTTCCCCAGTGTGTCTTAGTGTCACTAAGATTGTTGTGATAAAATACCCTGACCCAAAAAAACAAACAAACACACACACACACATCAATCCTTAAGGAGAAAGACTTTATTCAGAGTACAGTTCCAGGTAACTGTTGTCATTGCTAGAAATTCACTGTGGAAACCTGAGGCAATCAGTCACATCCATAGTCAAGAAGAGGCCGAATAAATGCGTGTGTGGTTGACAATGCTCTTTTTATTCAGTCCAGGGTCCAGCCCAGGACATGGTGCCAACCACAATAAAGGTGTGTCTTCCCGTTTCTACTAACCCAATTAAGAAATTCTGCTGCAGACATACAATAGACAATACCAATCCAGACAATTCTTTATTGAGATTTCCTTTCCAAGTGATTCCAATTGTGTCAAAGTGAAAAAGCTCACCACCATAACTAGTATTTGAACCCAGTTCATATATACACATGCAGCAGAATCTTATTCCCGACACAAAAGCTAAAAATATCTGATTCTCATTTTTCTGATCTCATTTTCCTTTAAAACTAGGACATGAATTTAGGTCATAGGCTTAAACGCTAGCTTTTCAAAGAAACAGAGAACATTATGATTTCATTCCAGTGAGGAGACCAGCAGAACTAGTGGATACTCATTCCGGGAACAACAGACAGAAGCAGAAAAGAGAGCTCCAAGAGGTCTGATGGAATAAAGCATATGTTCAAATGCGAAGCAAGGACAAATCAGAGCTGCGCGACTTCCTCATCTGGAAGGCAAGGACCCTACGCACCACTCACCCACTTGATGTCTGCAGAACTCTTAGGCAGCATGCTAAAGTTAATGGCACATCTACCATTACTGTCACAGTCTTCAGTTGGATGGCCCTGTATGAAACCCTTAATGATACCCCCACATGTCAGAAAAGAGATGCTGGCAGGACAATGATAGGAAACCTTCTAATACATTAATCCCAAGCAAACACAAAAGGAGTTACATGGTTAAGCTGCATCCCAGGAAGTTAAACTTGCTGCCTCCAACCACCTTGCAGGAGAGTGAGTCCACCTGTTGTTACTGTATCAAATCACTTCATAAACTTTGTGATTTCATTTAATACTCTCCAGTGGAAAGCCTGTGGAAAATTCCTCATATTCAGAATGGTTAAATTTGCTCACTTTACAACCTCAGGTGCGACTTCCTGCTGTCATCCAAAAATCAGAATGTTTCAATTCCAGTGTTTGCTGACACTTTGACATATGCAATTCCCTGTCTGTTCTAGCCCCAGTGCCTGAAAGTGTACATGGGCTCTAATTGTCCAACACTATCATTACCAACACTAACTTAACTGTGAAAATCCTCAGCCCAGCTAATGAATTAAATGAGCATCTGACCCATGGATAACAAATTCATGTTCATGCTGTAACAAATTGGAAACAAAAACTGGACCTGATTTTTAGCATCAGAGAAGTGTGTGTGTGTGTGCGTGTGTGTGTGTGTGTGTGTATGGGGGTATGTGTGGGTATGCATACATGCATGTATGTATGTATACCTGTATTAGTTTGGGTTTTACTGCTGTGAACAGACACCAATGACCAATGCAAGTTTTATAAAAGACAACATTTACTTGGGGCTGGCTTACAGGTTCAGAGGTTCAGTCCATTGTCATCAAGACATAAGTATGGCAGCATCCAGGCAGGCATGGTGCAGGAGGAGCTGAGGGTTCTACATCTTTATCCAAAGGAAGCCAGGAACAAACTGGGCATCTTCAGGCATCTAAGAGGAAGATCTTTAAGCCCAACCCTACAGTGACACCTTCTAATAGTGCCACTCCCTGGGACAAGCATATACAAACCATCACAATACCTGTGCTTGTGGACTGCTCTAGTGATTTCTTATGGTAGCATTATAAAATGAATTGATGAGGATAATCTCAAAAAATACACATGTGGAATCTTCCTCAGGCCAGTAAGAATTCAAGACCGTCAGAATCCCACGGTGACAATCATCTCTTTCCTCTGAAATGGACTGAAATGACTTTGGACAAATTTAGCTGGTTAACACCAGGATGGAAAGGCTTGCCACATATTGCACACTGAGAAACTGGCTCCCTGGATGCACAGCAATGCATATTGTGTTACAAGTCTCACTTGGCCTAGGATTGCAACCTTTGAGCATTTTCAGGCTGTGGATCCCAGAGATGTAGTGTTACTGCCACCAGGGAACCCTCAGGGGAAATGCACCCCATAGGACAGCTTCTGTCTCATAGTGTCTGAATGTACTGTATCAGCCATTTCAGTCCATCTAACGGTGGCTGCCAAGTGGAAGCTTTTCATGACTGACATTTGTTCTTGTGATATTTATTGTTTTCTCTTGAAACATAGCACTACAAAATGGCCTAAAAGATTCAAACTTTTAAACTGCACCTACCTAATTAGTTAAGTATAGTAAATGTATTTTGACTTTCAAGTTTAGTTCCTGATGCAGTTAAGTCAATATTCTCTTTACCTATGTGTGCAGCTGGGCGTTTGCAAATAAAATTAGATTGTTCAGGTAAATTTAACCTTTGAAAAATACTGACAGAGACTATTTATTTCTGAATTGCTTTTCATCTGAACACTGTTACTTGTGTATCAACTTTTAAAATTGGTAACATTTTAATCCTTGTTTAAGGTTATGGGAGAGCTGCAAAGACAAGGGGATTTTATGCACCAAACTCAAGAAGAGAAGGAGCACTTTCTGAGAAAGCCAAGATTTCAGATTGTTTGCTTCCCTGTGGGCATTTACTGAGTCTCAGCAAAGGCCAGAGTGGCTTTGCCAAGGATTAATCTAAGGGAAAGTGGAATTAGCAGAGCTTTTCAAGGTCACATAGACAAGAATACAAGAAGAAAACCCATGAAAGCTAAAACCACAGTTGATGTTTACTGTAGAGCATATGAAAATCCACAACAGGAAAAAGCTCTGAGGTCTGAATATCAGAGTATTTCTCCTGCAGCTAAGTGGTTCTCAGGATCCACATTACAGCAAGAGTCAAAGAGACACTTTGAAGCTGGCTAGTTTGTATCAACTTGACAGGATCTAGAGTCATTTAGAAAAAGGGACTCTCCATTGAGAAAAATGCCTCCATAAGACTGGTCCATAGGCAAGTCTGTAGTGAATCACTTAACCAGTGATTGATGTAGGAGTGTCCAGCCCATTGTGGTTCATGCTACCCCTTGAACAGTCCTGGGTACTGCAGAAAGGCAGACTGAACAAGTTGTAAGAGCAAGCAAGTAAGCAGCATTCATTGATGACCTCTGCTTCAGTTCCTGCTTCCAGGTTCCTGACTTGAGTTCCTGCCCTAACTTTTAAGATGAAATAAACCCTTTCCTCTCCAGATTGATTTTGGTGGTGTTCCTTCACAACCATGAAAACCTCTATTAAGACAGATATTACTGATATTACTGTGGGATCCAGAGTACTTGCTTAGGAGTTCTGATTGTTTGAATAAGAATGGCCCCCATAAGCTCATATATTTGAATAGCCTAGTCATTAGGGAAGTGTGTAATGGGGTTTGGCTTTGGTGTTTCTTATGCTCAAACCAGGCCCAGTGTCTCTCCCTGTTCTGTTTCTGGTAATAGTTCTTATATATATCATATTTCATCTTTAAATGTCAATCACTAGAATCTACACTAAAATTGATTTTATGCTTTTGTATTATGTGTAATTCATTCCAGCTGTTCTTTCATGGCTAAGAGATTTATTAAAATTGTTTAAGATTTCAGGCTAGGATTTCAGTCTAAGTGTTCCAAATACATAATTATAAAAGGCAATTAAAAAAAAACTCTTTGACAAAAGTTTGTCATATGGTGAAGTGACTTAAAAAGACTTCCCAGCTTTCAACCAAAGCTCTCAATCAAAATCTTTAGTCAAATATATACAGTGAAAACTGTGTAGGTCATAAATACCATGAAGTATGTTTGAATATGCAAAAAGCTTTGATTAAAGCAATTTACCAGTACACTTATCCACATTGCTTAATTGAGGCTTTATACAGAAGACATTCAGATGATAATCAGATCATCTTTGTTAAATGCACTACAGATTGTAATTAAGAACATGTTGTCCTTGCTTTTTTCAGCATCTCTAATATTCATCATGGTAAACATACACCTGTGGAGATATATGAATTTGAAAACAGTATATCTTACTTTAGAAGACAAAAACATTTAAAGACAGAAATGCAATTGTATTGTTAATGATAAACAATAGGCAAAAAACAAGATCCTGGCTTCATTTTGCATGTTCTCTTAGCACATGAGATAATTATATAATTATCCTATGTTATTAACAGAACTAGAACTATGTGCTATCACATGACACATAAGCTGGGGGAGAGGGGCAACAAAAAGTGCCATAGACAGAAAGGATGTGATAAAAACATTGATTCCCCCTGCTGCTCTCAGAGCCCTCTGGGCCAAGTCAAGCTGCCCTGAGAGCCTACAATCCCAGGGAGCCTCCATTCTCCTACCACCACCTCTCCCCCGACCTTCCTCAACCTGCAGATCCTAAGTCATAACAGGTAAGCTTCCCTTCACCCTCCCATCTTCAAGGGTCACTGACCCCTCTTGGCCAGACCAAGCTACTCTGAGCAGCCTGCAATCCCAGGGGTCCTCCATTCTCTTGCCACCTTTTCTCCACTCTTGATCAGAGCTGGGGTTCCTGAAACATACAGCCATGTGGTTTCTAGTCATACAGATCTGCAGGTCCTGAACCAAACAGCCCAATGATACCCATCAGAGGCCTGCCACACCAGGACCATCGAGGTTCACCCACCTCCTAATACCTACAACCATAAGAACATCCTGAGACCAAAACCATCCAGATAGCTAATGGTCTTGGAAAGAACACAATCACCAAAACCCAGGCCAATAAGATACCTCCAGAGCACAGCTACCCCACTACAGCAAGTCCTGGATATCCTAACAGAACCGAAACACAAGAAAATGACCTTAAAGACAACCTTATAAAGATGATAGAAGCCTTTAAGTAGGAAATGAATAAATCCCTTAAGGAAATACAGGAAAAAAACAATAAAAAAGATAGAGGTCTTTAAAGAGGAAATAAATAAGTCCCTTAAAGACAAGTAGGAAAATAAACAGGTGAAATAAATAAATAAAATTGTTCAAAATCTGAAAGTGGAAACAGAAGCAATAAAGAAAACACAAACTGAAGTAATCTCAGAGATGGAAAACCTAGGGAAGAAAACAGGAACAACAGATGCAAGCATCACCAACAGAAGACAGGAGATGAAAGAGACAATCTCGGATGTAGAAGATACAATAGAAAAAATTAATACATCAGTCAAAGAAAATGTTAATTCTAAGAAAATTCCTGACACAAAACATCCAGGAAATCTAGGATTCCATGAAAAGATCTAACCTAAGAAAAATAGGATTAGAAGAAGTTCAAGAGTCCCAGCTCCAAGGACCAGAAAATATTCTCAACAAAATCGTAGAAGAAAACTTTCCCAACCTAAATAAAGAGAAGCCTATAAAGACATGAGAAGCTTATAGAATGCCAATTAGTCTGGACCAAAAATAAAACCATTTCCACCAGGTAATCAAAACTCAAAATCTACAGAACAAGGAAAGAATATTTAAAGAGTCAAGAGGAAAAGACCAGGTAACATGCAAGGACAGACATATCAGAATTACAACTAACTTCTTAACAGAGACTCTAAAAGCTAGAAGAGCTTGCCTTCATAGCTTTTAGACTGGCAATATCTTGGAACATCTTAAAAAAAAAAGGTGCTAATGCCAACCTAGACTACTATACACAGCAAAACTTTCAATCACCATAGATTAAATACTACTCAGCTATTAAGAATGTGACATCCTGGGCTGGTGAGATGGCTCAGTGGTTAAGAGCACCGACTGCTCTTCCGAAGGTCCTGAGTTCAAATCCCAGCAACCACATGGTGGCTCACAACCATCTGTAATGGTATCTGACGCCCTCTGTGTCTGAAGACAGCAACAGTGTACTCATATATAATAAAATAAATAAATCGTTTAAAAAAAATTAACTGGAGATTCCTGAATAGAAAATACATACTGGCCCTTTAAGATTAGGAGGCAGGGATTTAAAAAAAAAAAAAAAAGAATGAGACATCCTGAGTTTTGCAGGCAAATGGATGGAACTAAAAAATATCATCCTGAGTGAGGTAACTCAGACCCAAAAGAATATTCATGGTATGTACTCAGCAATAAGTGGATATTAGCCAAAAAAAAAAAAAATAAAGTGCCAAATACCCAAGATACAGCCCACAGAACTCAACACGCCGAAGGGCCCAAGTACCACTAGGGAGGGAGAAGAAAGAAACCACAAGCAGGGAGGAAAGGACCTGGAAGAGAAAGGGAAGGCAGAATGGTGGAGAGGGGAACATGATCTGGTATTGGGTGGGGGAAAAGGACTAAAATCCCTGAGAGCCAGCAGAAAGAATGGAAACGTGCAACATCGGGAGATAGGAGGTTAGGGGACCCTCAAGAATGTACCAGAGACCTGGGAAGTGAGAGACTCTCAGGACTCAAAGAGAGGGACCTTAGATGAAATGCCCTACATTAGGGAGAGGGAATTGTAGAACTCACAGTTGAAAGATTTTTTCCTATTGAGGAAGTGAGAGGCCAGTGATTGGAAATGAGAGAGGAGGAAGAACTAGGAGGGAAAGAGAGGAGACACACAAGCTCAGAGCTGAAGAGAAGCACTTGGCAGAGGAGAAGAACCAAAGAACTATGGGAGTCAAATGTTTATTTATCCAAAGGTTAGAATATTGGGGCAGAACTTTTACTATATCTGATTGGCTCTGATATTACTGTATTGACATCTTGAACTTGTGTTTTAAATATATTTAAATCTAATTGACAAATTAATTAAGTGTTGAGAGTCTGTTCTACCGGGTAATTTGGGTAATTTGGAGAACTGTGGTCAGAGAACCATGAGAGCTGGCAGCTTGTGGTGGAAGCAAGCCAGAGAGTTGTGTAAAACCACTCTAAGAGTCCGTGGCCGTCTGGCTCTCCTGCCGGAGAGTTAGCGGCAGAGTGTGATATCCCAGCAAGTTGTACACCATTAAGGCCCCGATCATTTTCGGGAACAGACAGGGCTGGTTCATTTTTAATTAATTCCCATTACAGCCCACCTCTAGCAGAAAGACAGGGCATCAAGTGACAGAGGGAGTTGTTATCCCACAATCAAAACTCTGACCCATAATTGTTCCTGTCTGAAAGAAATGTAGGGATGGAAATGGAGAGTAGCCTGAGGAAAAGAAGGTCCAGTGACAGGCCCAACTTGGGATCCAGCTCAAGGGGAGGCCCCAAGACCTGACACTATTACTGAGGCTATGGAGTGTTCACAAAAAAGGACCTATCATGACTGCCTTTTGAAAGATCCAACAAGCCACTGAAAGAGTCAGATACAGATATTTGCACCCAACCAATGGACAGAAGCTGCTGACCCCTATGGTTGAATTAGGGGAACACTGGAACAAGCTGAGGAGGAAGGCGATCCTGTAGGAGGATCAGCAGTCTCAATTAATCTCTCAAATACTGAACCACCAACCAGGCAGCATACACCAGCTGATATGAGGCCCCAACACATACACAGTAGAGGACTGCCAAGTCTGGGTTTAGTCAGAGAAGATGCATCTAACCCTCAAGAGACTGGAGGCCCCAGGGATTATAGAGGTGGGGTGGGGTTTGGGGTTGGGGACATCCTCATGGAGACAGGGGGGCAGGGAGGAGGTATGGGATGTGAATCAGAGGGTGGACCAGAAGGGGAATAAAATCTGGAGTTTTAAATAAATAAATAAATAAATACAGAAAAATCCAAATTCAAACAATATCTATCCACAAATCCAACACTACAGAAAATACCAGAAGGAAAACTCCAACCCAAAGAGGAAAACTACATCCAAGAAAAAATAGGAACTAAGCAATTCCAGCAAAATTTACAGCACAAAGAAGGAAAATACATACACATGCACACACGTAAACACACACACTAACACCACCAACACCAAAATAACAGGAAATAAAAATCACTGGTCATTATTACCTCTCAACATCAATGGAATTAATTCTCCAATAAAAAGACACAGGCTAACAGAGTAGATACAAAAACAGTATTCTTCATTCGGTGACATACAAAAAACATACCTCAGCAATAATAATAGCCATTACCTCAGTAAAGGGATGGAAAGAAGTTTTCCAAGCAAACAGACCCAAGAAGCAAGCTGGAGCCATTCTAATATCTACTAAAGTATACTTTCAACCAAAATTAATCAAAAGAGACAGGGAAGGACACTTCATATTCATCAAATGAAAAATGATATGTCAATTCTGAATATTTATGCCCCAAATGCAAGGGTATCCACATTTGTAAAAGAAACATTGCTAAAGCTCAAGTCACACATCAGACCACACACATTAATAGTGAGAGACTTCAGTACCCCACACTCACCAAATGACAGGGCATCCAGACAAAAAATAAATAAACAGAAACTTAAGAAAACTAACAGACATTATGAATCAAATGGACCTCACAAACATCTATAAAATATTCCACCCAAACACAAAAGAATATACCTTCTTCTCAGCACCTCATGGATCCTTCTCCAAAATTGACCATAAAGTTGCTCACAAAGCAAGTCTCAACAGATACAAGGAAATTGAAATAACACCTTGTATCTTATCACACCACCATGGATTAAAGTTGGACTTCAACAACAACAGAAACACTGGAAAGCCTACACACTCATGGAAAATGAGCAACTCTCTACTCAATTATCTCTGGGTCAGAGAAGAAATACAGACAGAAATTAAGAATTCAATGAAATGAAGGCACAACAAACCCAAATTTATGGGACACAATGAAAGCAGTGCTAAGAGGAAAGTTCATAGCTCTAAGTGCCTCCATAAAGAGATTAGGAAGTTCTCCTATCAGCAATTAAAAGTACACCTGAAAACTCTAGAAAAAAAAGCAAGTGAGCACAACAATGAGGAGTAGAAGGAAATAATCAAAATCAGGGCTAAAGCCAATCAGTTATAAACCAAGAAACCAATAAAAAATATAAACGAAACCAAGGACTGGTTCGTTGAGAAAAATCAATGAGACAGAAAAATATCCTTAGCTAAAAGGAACCATTAGACAGAGAGATAGTATCCAAATAAACAAAATCAGAAATGAAAAGAGAGACATGCTCTGGAGGGGCCCTGTCAGAGTCTTACACATACAGAGGCAGATGCTAGCAGCCAACCATTGGACTGGGCATGGGGTCCTGGGGGGGGGTGAGTTGGAGGGCGATCTGGAGGAGCCGAAGGGGTTTACAGCCCCATGGGAAGAACAACGATGTCAGTCACCCAGACACCCCAGGACTCCCAGGGTCTAAACCATCAACCAAGGGGCACACATGGTTCCAGCCAAAAATGTGGCAGAGGAATGCCTTGTCGGGCATCAGTGGGAGGAGTGGTGCTTGGTCTGGTGAAGGCTCAATAGATGCCCCCACAAAGTGAAATTGAGGTGGGGGGAGGTGGGAGTGGGTTGGGTGGAGGGGCATATACTTGGAGGCAGGGGGTGGGAGGAGGAGTTGGGGGTTTTCGGGGAGGGGAAAACCGGGAAAGGTTTTAGCATTTGAAATGTAAATGAAGATTATATTCAATAAAAAAAAAGAAAGAAAAAATAAAAAGAAAAGAGAGATATGACAAATGACCCTGAGGAAATTCACAGAATCATTTAAGTCCTAGTTCAAAAAATTGTACTCCACAAAATTTGAAAATCTCAATGGATTATTTTCTAGACAGATCCCAGTTAACCAAATTTAAATCTAGATCATGCAAACTACATATGTAGCAGATATGCAGCTTGTTCTTCACATAAGTCCTGAGCAACTGTAGTGAGGACTATGCTAAAAGCTGTTGCCTGTATGTGGGATATGTTCTTCCAGCTGGACTGCCTTGTCCTGCCTCAGCGAGAGAGGAAGCACCCTTGAAGAGACTTGAAGTGCCACCGGTAGGTGCTTCCTCTCCCAGGGAGGCCCCACCCTTTAGGAGGAGAGGGAGGGGGAAAGATTGTGGGGTGAGTGACTTGGAAGAGGGCAGCAGGATGTAAAGTGAATAAGGAAAAAATTAAATTAAATTTAAAAACAAAAAAACAAAACAAAAACAACAACAGAGAAAACATTGACTCCACTTGGTTTCTCCAGCATGGAATTTCAGTTTTCCAACTGTTTGCTCAAAATTTCAATTTTTCTTCTCAAAATAAACCTTATTACCTACTATACCCACAACTATTCAACAATCTACTCTTCTCATCTGTTTGTAGCAGTGACCTAACGATACAAAACTGGCCTTGCATTCCTTGCCTTACTCCCATATAAAAATCATTGACATGATAAACATTATATGTCTTTTACCTAATACTATTCTTTTAACACAAGAAGATCCTGATAATGAGGTAAAGCACTATTTCACAACTGCAATCACTAAATATTTCTTGAACGATCAGCATGATTGTAGGCAAATGTTTATGTATAAAACATGAAAGGAATATTTAAATAAGTAAATGGTGGCTCAGCAGGAACTTGCAAGTTATCTTCTGATCTCTATGCATGTGCCATGGCATACATACAATAAATCAGATAGATGGGTAGGTAGGTAGATGGATGGATGGATGGATGGATGGATGGATGGATGGATGGATGGATGGATATGGATGGATGGACGGATGGATGATAGATAGATAGATAGATAGATGGATGGATGGATGGATGGATGGATGGATATGGATGGATAGATGATAGATAGATGATAGATAGATAGATAGATAGATAGATAGATAGATAGATAGATAGATAGATAGATAGATAGATAGATAGATAGATAGATAGATAGATAGATAGATAGATAGGTAGGTAGGTAGGTCGATGGATGGATGGATGGATGGATGGATGGATGGATGGATGGATGGATATGGATGGATAGATGATAGATAGATAGATAGATAGATAGATAGATAGATAGATAGATAGATAGATAGATGATAGATAGATAGATAGATAGATAGATAGATAGATAGATAGATAGATGATAGATAGATGGATGATAGATAGACAGACAGACACACACACACACACACATACATGGATGAATGATAGATGGGTAGATATAAAAATAAACAAGATTTTATAAAAACTTTTTGTACTTTAAACATGAAGCCAACCTTTGAGAAATCCTTATGGTCCTCCACACTTTATAGGAAAATGTTTTAGAAAAACTTTCCTTAAAATCTTTTCTCCCATTTGTTTAAAAACAGATTTGCACAATAACTCAACTCAAGTGGAACTTCTCATGAAGCATCTTGAACACCCTAGTTGAAAATTACTATTATTTATTATTTGTAAAAATGAATATATATAAAAATTGTATTAAAAATATAATCATTTTAATATTTATTATTTTACTTGTCAGAATAAGGACAATGAAAAGATAATTTTTTGATTAGGATACAAAGTTTTCTCAAAAAAAAATCTTACATCCATGCTACAAATGCACAGATTAATTATTGTTCTCTTTCCTGGAAAGAGTGATACGCCAAGCAGGGAGCTCCAGCATTAGAGCTCTAATGTCCCTCGGCATCTTGGCTTTTCCAAGTTTCCCACATTTAGATTGTGATCCTCGTACTCATAATCTCAAGACACCGCCCACTGCTCTTTTCACAACAGTCTCATGTTGGAGAGGAAAAAGGAAAATGTCAAAAGCAAAGACAATATTTTACTAATAACTTCATGAACTGACATAAATTCACTCAAACTTTTCTAGAGGTCACAATTAGAATAGTTTGCTTTCTTTGTTTAAAAATATACCAAATAAGTACCATATGACTGCAAGGGGATGAGTGGAGTTGTTTTACCTTGGTTCCTTGTTCTCATAAACACAGTCGGGGGTTTTCATAGCAAGAAAGAAATAAACAAATGTGGGCTACATGACCTACAGCTATCAGAAGAGTTCTATGCCTTTAGAGTTATTAGAATGTCAGAACTCAACTTGCTTCGGATACTAATCAGGATATTGAACTTCTTGGCAAAACTTTTCACATAAGCTTGACTGACTTTATTCTCTACTTCTGTGTGTGCCTGGAGTGGGTGTAGATGGTATCCGTATGCACATGTGTGTGGAGGCCACAGATCTGTGTCATTCTTCACATTAATTTTTGAGACAAGACCTTTACTGAGCATGGAGCTCACCCATTTGATGAGACAGGTTGGCAATCCCTAGCAAGCCTCAGGGATTCTGCTACTCCTGAGATTACAAGTGCCTGCCTAGTTTTCTACATGGTTTCTAGGATCTCGAACGAAGTCACCATACTTGCACAATGAGCACGTTCCCAACTGAGTCAGTTCCAGAGCCCCTATTCTCCCATTCTTCCTCATACTTAGGTCTTAACTTTTATCTGTTGACTTCCTTAGGCTCTCTCTGTCATATGCTCTCAGAAATCACAGCTCTTACATTTTTATTTGGAATAAATAACAAATTTATTTTGATACTTTTGTTTAATAAAGTCTATCACATATGTCAATAAAATATACACATAAGGATATACACATAGAGGCATTCATGTAGAGATAAACACATAGGGGTATGTACACAGATATACAAATAGGAATATATATGTAGGTCTATGCACATGGGGTATACATATAGGGATATATACATTGGGGATATACACTCTTTATTGGGAAAGTATCCATTAGCTCATCACTATATCTTCAAAGAAGATAATTGTCCCCATAAATACTGATCAATAATTTCTAACCAGTAAGTAAACACATCAGTTAATGAATGTGTCTATAGCAACAATACACCCATATTTGACCTTGTTCCTGAGTGTCCTATGATGGGAGCCCACTAAGTATTGAAAGCACTTCATACACAAATACACACACCCACACACACACACACACACACACACACACACACACACACAATGCATAAATGCCTTGCCTGTAAGCAATCTTACACTGAATGTATGTTCAGTGGCTGTTTTCCCTAATAAGGTTCCTGTTTTCAGCACAGGTTAATGCAATGTTGACTTCAGCAGCTAAGGACAAGAATGGGAAGATCCAATCAGGCTTCATTCAGAGATTAACTCCAAAGAGACATTACACTGAGTCTCCAGGTAGTAAAATCTGATTAATAGTTGATGGGAAAGCCATTTTCTTCCCTTCAATATCATAGATTTTTACTTTTGAGTATTAAATTTTCATAACTGCCTTTAACATTGGTTTTTATAGAAAAGAATGAACAATAGCTACCTATACAGTCTTCTTCCTCAAATACACTAATCTTACTGAACATAAACTGAAAGCAGTTATCACTAACTAGAGAAAAAGTTTTCTTTTAACACAGAAGTTACTTTTTTATAACATTTAGTGTGATAGGAAGAAAATGACTATAAAAGAGACATAATTATCTCAGAATTGGTTGGACAGATTCAGACACTATAATCATCCTGCTAAATTTAGGTGTAAATTTTGAGTGTAATTTGTGAGGAATGTACAGATTTAAATATACAAGGTTCGTATTCATTAACTCTGTGGAAAATATTTACAAGTAAGATGTCAGAAATGTGTTATATTCAAACTTTTTTGAACCCAGATGAGCCCTACTTTTTTGTACATATGTCCTGAATGGCAAGAGCTACTTTTATATGAAATACTACAGAACTCTAAGTCAAAATCCCTAGATTATATTAACAACCTGATTTTCAGAATTAGGACAGTTCTGGAACCCTCACCCCTCTGTGACCACCACGCCAGTCATGAAGTACACAAAAGTTGCTTCTCTGTATTCAGTGAGACACATTATGGAATCATACACTTTAGAAGCTGCCTGAACCCAGTAAAACTAAGCAATGATCCACATTGGTTTTTGCAAGCTTTAAATAAATCACAATCCTATTAAATGCTTCAAAAATAATTTTGGTTACATCTAAACAGAGGAGATATGTTGGCAAGATGGAATAACCATGAGGGAGAAGAAAAGAGAGAGAGTTGATTAAGAGAAAGGATGTTGGGACCACAGGGAATGCACACAAATTGGAAGCTATTATGTTAACAGTTGCTGATAAATAACAGTTTTACAGATTATTGGCTGACACAGGCTGCACATCTTAATAGGGAAGGATAAATTACACTTTTGAACCCTTGTGTCCATAAAACTATGTCTTTAGACAAACTAAATGCAATTTAAATATTCCATCCTCTTCCAGACTTAAGTAGCGTTTAATACAGAACACTATAAAACTTCATAAGGTGACAGAGAATTAGTATCAAATTTAATAGTACATTTCTTGGTGACATAACTTTTTATTTAAAATACAGGTACCAGCTAAGTTGGACTAAACCCAGAAATTCCAGGAAAGACTATAGTACTGTGATGGCTATTCTTGGTTGTCAACTGGACTATAACTGGAATGAACTACAATTCAAAATCGGGGGAGGGAACATCTGTAATCTGGATCATGAAGAAGGAAAACAACATACCTTTGATCCAGATCTTGAGGCTAGAAAGCACAAGGTTTTGATCCAGATCTTGAGATGGAATAACACACCCTATTATTAATCGAGACCTATTTTTATTGAATATATTCTTCATTTACATTTCCAATGTTATACCCCTTCCCAGTTTCTCCCCTCCCCGAAAACCCCCAACCCATCCTCCCACCTCCTGCCTCCAAGAATATGCTCCTCCACACAACCCACTCCCATGACCCCCACTCGAATTCCCCACACTGGGACCTCTATTGAGCCTTCACAGGACCAAAGACCTGTCCTCCCACTGATGCCCGACGAGGCATTCCTCTGCCAATCTTTCCCTGGAACTACATGTACCCTTGGTTGATGGCTTAGTCCCTGGGAGCCCTGGGGCATCTGGTTGACCAACATTATCGTTCTTCCCATGGGGCTACAACCTCCCCCCCTCTCCAGCTCCTCCAGCTTGCCCTCCAACTCCTCTATAGTGAACTCCACGCTCAGACCAAGAAGATGGATTACACACACCTTTAATCGAGATCTTGAGGAACACCTTTAATCTGGGCCATACCTTATGCTAGAATCCTATATTAGGACAATGGAAGAAGGAATAGTTTGCTCATTCTTCACCTGCTTGCCTCCACTTTGCCACCACATCCATTCCTTTGTGGGCATTGGATCCTATTTCTTTTTTAATTTTATTTTATTTTCTCAGTTTTTTAAATTTACATTCCAAATGATTTCTCCTTTCCCGTTTCCTCCCTCCCCGAAAGTCCCATAAGCCCCCTTCCCTCCCTCTTTTCCCCATTCAACCCCCTCTCGCTTCTCTGTCCTGGCATTCCCCTACATCCAGTCTTTCCTATTTCTTTAAGATTACTGCTTAAACAGAAGACCAGATGAGGTGCCCAGACTCATGGGACTGAGCAACTACTAGATCTTGGACTTTCCATTCATAGCTGGCTATTGTTGGATTAGTTAGAATTCAGCCTGTACGTCATTCCAATAAATTTCATATATAAAAATGAATGAATGAGAGGGCGAAAGAGAGAGGGGGAGGGAGAGGGAGGGAGGGAGAGAGAGAGAGAGAGAGAGAGAGAGAGAGAGAGAGAGAGAGAGAGAGAGAGAGAGAGAGAGATTCATTGCAAAATATCTGTGACTCTAGAGAACCCTGAGTAACACAACTTCCTGACATATTCTTTGCATTGTAAAATTTCATGCTTGGAGTCACAGGTCTGAAGTCCTGTGACTTCAGAGATTATATTAACAACCTGATTTTCAGAATAATAGCCCTCTATTCCTAGAAGCTGTGTATGCTTTCCCATGCTGCTTCTCCATCGTCAAAGCAGCAGGAAGCCTTGAAGTCTTTTACTTCTCATTTCTCTGACTTCTCCTCCCTGGAGAAAATACCTGTTACTAATGACTCACTGGATTAACTGGTCCCATCAGGATATACAGGAATAACTTCTCTCTTTTAACATCAACTGGGGCATTTACAAATGAGCAAGATCAAATGATCAGCAGACTGTATTTATATACTCGTGTGTGTGTGTGTGTGTGTGTGTGTGTGTGTGTGTGTGTGTAAAACAATAAGGAAAAGCAAACCATTGCAATGCCCATGAATTGAAGACAGAGCAGCAGGAGTTAAGCACAGAAAGAGCTGGGGAAGGGGAGAAATTATGTAAATCACGTGAGATTTTTTAATTAAAATAAATAATCAATGAATTCACAAAATTCCTAGGCAAATGGTCAGAACTGGAAAATATCATCCTCAGTGAGGTAACCCAATCACAAAAGACCACACATGGTATGCAGTCACTGATAAGGGGATATTGACCCAGAATCTCAGAATACCCTAGACACAATTCGCATATCAATAGATTTCCAAGAAGATGGAAGGAGAGACCCCTGGTCCTGGAAAGACTGGATGTAGGGGAATGCCAGGACAGAGAAACGAGAGGGGGTTGAATGGGAAAAAGAGGGAGGGAAGGGGGCTTAAGGGACTTTCGGGGAGGGAGGAAATGGGAAAGGGGAAATCATTTGGAACGTAAATAAAAAAACTTAGAAAATAAATAAATAAATAATTTAAAAAGCTCAATTGTGCCATGTTGTAATTCAACCAGGACAACTGTGTTCCATCACACTCACAGATTCAGAAGTTAGGATCAGCACTGTTGGGAGACCTCTGGATATTTGTGACAAGAAGCATCACGTTATCAATAATCCATATATCTTTTAGAAAGGTTCATGCCGAATAACTGAGACAAACCATTTTAAGCATACCACCTTAAATGGGTTTATGAACATTAAGACAGTATATTATGCTTTAAATACCTGAATGAAATATCCATTGGAAGTCTACTGTCACATAAAGTTATACTGCTGAACTCTTACAATTATAAACAAGATGAAGTTTGAAAGTACAGAATACTGTAGGTGGCAATGGGGTACTGGGAAGAAAGTAGATGTACGATCTTGCCACCATTTTCTTCAGTACAAATGCAGTGCTGGCAGATGGGGCTGGTGCTGCATTCTGGGTAAATGTGATTATAAAATCCACAGAAGGGGTCCACGTGGGACATTATGTTGAATTCTGGAATGGTTGGGTTGGTGGGATGGCTCGGGCGGTAAAGGTGCTTGCTGCACATACCTGACACAATTATTAGTTCAGTCCTCCAAACCCACATGCAGGCAGAAGGAGCACACATGATAATAAAAGTGTTTCTGGTTTTTTAAATACAAATATGTTTATAAATCCCCAGATGCAGCATGAAAATGATGGCAGGCTGTCCTAACAGGGTTGTTGTACTCGGCCATGGAGGAGAGAGACAAAATCATACAGACATTTAACTGTAGAATTTTAGTTTTTCATATTTAATTAATCTCTACATTTTAAATGGCAGAATGTTTTAACCTTTTGTTACATCCCCATTGCTGCCTCTCCCAGTCTCCCCCCCAAACAGAATCCATTGTTCCCCTATTCCCCTTCCTCTTCTCATCTGAGAGGCCCACCCCCAGATTCCCACCCACCCTGGCACATCAAGTCTCTGCAAGCTAGGTGCATCCTCTCCAGATGACCCGAAAAGGCAGCACTGTTGGAGATGGAGTACCAGACAAGCAGCAGCTTTAGAGATAGCCTCTGCCTCGGTTACTGGGGACCCACACGGAGACTGCACGGCACATCTGCTACATATGTCCTGGAGGCCTCCAGACAGCTCATGTATGCTCTTTGGTTTGTGACTCAGTCTCTGAGTACTCTGAGGGTTCCAGCTTAATTGACTCTGTTGGTCTTCCTGTGGAGTTCCTATCCCCTTAAGGGCCTCCAATCCTTCCCCCAACTCTTCCATAAGAGTCTCCAACCTCCATCCAATGTTTGGCTGTGGGTATCTGTGTATTTCAGTCAGTTGCTGAGTGGAGTCTCTCAGAGGACAGTTATGCTCGGTTCCTGTCTGTAAGTATAACAGAGTGTCAATAATGTCAAGGATCGGTGCTTACACAAGGGATGGGTCTTAAACTGGGCCAGTTATTGGCTGGCCATTCCTTCAGTCTCTGCTCCACCTTTGTCCCTGCATTTCTATTAGACAGGAAAAATTTTGGGTCAAAAGGTGTGTGGGTAGGTTAGTGTCCTTACCACTGAGAGTCCTTGTTGGCTACCGGAGGTGACTTCTTCAGGTTACATATCCCCACTGTTACTCATCTCAGCTAAGATCACCTGAATTAATATCTAGAAGCCTCCCCCATCTCAGACCTCTGACATGTCCTAGAGGGACCCCCCCACTCCCCTACTCACTGCAGCTGAAGATTTCCATTCATTCTTCTAGCCCTCTGGCCCCCCTGTCTCTCCCACACTTGATCCTAACCGCCGTCCATTCCCTTTTCCCATCCCCTCTTCAACCTAGTTCCCTCTCTCTCTCTGCCTCCTATGAAACAGACAGGTTGATCAACGGAATTGAATTAAAGACTCAAAAATAAATCCACACACTTATGGACACTAATTTTTGTTTAACAAAGAAGCCAAAACCATAGAATGTAAAAAAGAAAGCATCTTCAACAAATGTTGCTGATCTAACTGGATGTCTCCACAGAGAAGAATGCAAACAGATCCATATGTATTACCTTGCACAAAACTCAAGTCCAAGTGGATCAAAGACCTCAACATAAAACCAGATACACTAATTCTCACAGAAGAGAAAGTTAGAAATAGCCTCAAACACGTTGGCACAAGGGAAATTTTCCTGAACAGAACACCAATTGCTCAGGCTCTTAGATTAACAATTGAAAAATGGGACCTTATGAAACTGCAAAGCTTCTATAAGACAAAGGACACTGTCAGTAGGACAAAATGCAGCCTACAGATTGACAAAAGATCTTCACTAACCCTACATGTGTCAAAGGCCTAATATCCAAAATATACAAAGAACTCAAGAAGTTAGACTCCAAAAAAACTAAATAATATAATTTAAAAATGGAGTACAGAGCTAAAATGAGAATTCTTAAGAGGGATCTTGAGTGACTGAGAAGCACTTAAAGAATTGTTCAGCATCTTTAGTCTTCAGAAAAATGCAAATCAGAAGTACCCTGAAATTCCACCTTACACAAATCAGAATGGCTAAGATCAAAAACTCAAGGAACAGCACATGCTGGGGAGGATGAAAGAAATGGGAGCAGTCCTCCATTGCTGTTGGGAGTGCAAACTTGTACAACTGCTCTGGAAATCAATCGTGTGGTGAAGCGGAAACTTCTGGTTTCTTTGGAAAGTCAGTTATGTCAAGTGATGTTTTGCTGGGCACACAGATGAAAGGATGTTTTGCTACATCAGACATGTGAAAGGATGCGTGATGTTTAGAAAGAATATAAACATGAAGCCGCAGACAGTGGGAGCAGGACCATTGGTCTGTTTTGCTCTGCTTCACTAGTCTTTGCCTACGGCCCTTATGTATTGGTTCACCTTACATTGCTTTGGTGAGCTTCACTGGTGATAACTTGATGGAGAGAAACCCACCAAAGAACTTCTCGTGAGGGTCCTGTCGCTTCTTGCCACTTCCTTGGACCTAGGCTAGCTGGTGAGCCTCACCGTCTCTTCTGGATTGAACTGCCCTTTCTGATTCCTGTGTGGTGTCCTGAGTTGACTGGTCTGCAGCTGCTGATTTGTGAGTGGTGATTACTGAATGGACTGGACTGCCACTGCTACTCATGTTCTGTTTTGCTAGTCGATTGGACTGCTGATATCCTGACAATGAATATTGGACTCACCCACAAAAAACTATTTGTATACAGGTCTATTTCCCCATGTACTAATAACTTCTTTTTCCCACCACCTCTGAGTGGTGGGCTAGAGGAGAAGTTGAACCCTTATTAAAGCAGGTTTAGAAATAATTTATGCCAACATGGTGGTCTCTCAGAAAATTGGAAATAGTTCTACCCAAAGACCCAGCTATACCGTTACTGGGCATATATCCGAAAGACGGTACCCCATAAAACAAGGGCAGTTCCTCCACTAGGTTCACAGCAGCTTTATTTGTAATATCCAGAAACTGGAAACAACCCAGAACCCCCTCAACTGAAGAATGGATACAAAAAAATGAAGCAATTTCACAGTGGGATACTATTCCGCTATTAAAATCAATGACATTGTGAATTTTGCAGGCAAATGAATGCAACTAGAAAATACCATCCTGAGTGAGGTAACCCTGACCTGATAAGTGGATCTCAGTCATAAAGTACAGGATACCCATGATATACCCCCACAGACCCAAAGAAGCTAAATAAAAGTGTTTCTTAATGTAGATTCTGGGACTCTTTCCCTCTAACAAAAACATAAAATAGGTATTCTTTTATAGGAGTATATGTTTAAGTTAATGTTTTCTTATGTTAATAAGGATATGGCCTTATTAAAAGCAATTAGTTGTTCTTACATATTACCCATGCCTTCTGTGTCTAGTATACATGAGATTATTGAAGTGCATTATTCAGTAGCTCTTCAGATCTGTTAGAGTATGTTCCATAGTTTTGAATGTCTGTGTTTTCAACACAGCACTGCACGGGCATTATCCCATTGTCTGTGGCTTATGTCTGGTACTGAAAACTATGCTGTTAAAGATAGTTACTTTTTGGTGCCTATGACAGAGACTATGGATTTCCTCATTTGCATGGTTTTCAACCTCCTTCTGCTCTGCCTTGCCATATTTTAGGAACTGTAAAGCTGAAAACTATTTTTCATGAAAACTGTCACTGCTAGTGATCCAAGGATGATTTGTTTTTGTTATTCAAATACAGTTGTGGAAGTCTGGATATGGAACGGAATTATGTAAAACAGGAGGCTGGACATGACGAATTCCTTACTGAAGAAAATGTATTCAAGGCCTTGTGAGTCAGAATGACAGGCAGAAGAAACAACTCGGGCATGCAGCTTGCTCACCACACAGGAGCAGAGAGGTTCTGGGGCCAGTGCTTACTTCCCATCTCAACATAAATCCTAAGTGCACATGAGCAGCACAGTTCTTGGGCAGCCAGGGGCTGAAGTGCCACTGTGTGTGCTTCCCAGACAGCAAACCCTTGCTTCTTGATCTAGTTAATATTGGCACAAGTGACTAACGAGCATTAAAAATCACTTATGCATAGTCTGTCTCTGCTGCTTTTGTTGAATAATCTATTTTTCCTTTGGGACACGAATATTTGACTTGCATGCATTTCAATGTGTTTTCTGTTTATCTTCCTTAGGGTTTGTATCACCTCCTTGAATCTGAGAATTCACATTTTTCACTTGTATTGGGGAAAAAAAACTCTCAGCCATGACCTCCCTATATTCTTCCCTAAATTCTCTCAATTAAGAGCTTGTGAAATTTCTTTCGAATGTAGCCTTGAGATTCTGTCTTTTCTCCTAATGTTTCTTTTTTTTTCTAATTCATTTTTTTTTATTTTCTAAGTTTTTTTAATTTATTTACATTCAAAATCATTTCCCCTTTCCCGTTTCCTCCCTCCCTGAAAGTCCCATAAGCCCCCTTCCCTCCTTCTTTTCCCCATTCAACCCCCTCTTGCTTCTCTGTCTTGGCATTCCCCTACATCCAGTCTTTCCAGGACCAGGGGTCTCTCCTTCCATCTTCTTAGAAATCTATTGAGATGCGAATTGTGTCTAGGGTATTCCAAGATTCTGGGTTAATATCCCCTTATCAGTGACTGCATACCATGTGTGTTCTTTTGTGACTGGGTTGCCTCACTAAGGATGATATTTTCAAGTTCTGACCATTTGCCTAGGAATTTCGTGAATTCATTGTTTTTAATTGAAGAATAGTATTCCATTGTGTAAATATACCACATCTTCTGAATCCATTCCTCCGTTGAGGGACATCTGGGTTCTTCCCAGCTTCTGGCTATTATAAATAAGGCTGCTATGAACATAGTGGAGCATGTGTCCTTATTGCATGCAGGTAAAGCCTCTGGGTATATGCCCAGGAGTGGTATAACAGGATCCTCCGGGAGTGTCATGCCCAGTTTTCTGAGGAACCGCCAGACTGCTTTCCAGAGTGGTTGTACTAGCTTGCAATCCCACCAGCAGTGGAGGAGTGTTCCTCTTTCTCCACATCCTCGCCAACAACTGCTGTCTCCTGTGTTTTTGATCTTAGCCATTCTGACTGGTGTGAGATGGAATCACAGGGTTGTTTTGATTTGCATTTCCCTAATGACTAAGGATGATGAACATCTCTTTAGGTGCTTCTCAGCCATTAGATATTCTTCAGATGAGAACTCTTTGTTTAGCTCTGTACCCCATTTTTTAATAGGGTTACTTGCCTCTCTGGAGTTTAACTTCTTGAGTTCTTTGTATATATTGGATATTAGCCCTCTGTCGGATGTAGGGTTGGTAAAGATCATTTCCCAATCTGTGGACTGCTGTTTTGTCCTATTGACAGTGTCCTTCGCCTTACAGAAGCTTTGCAATTTTATGAGATCCCATTTGTCAATTCTTGATCTTAGAGCATAAGCTATTGGAGTTCCATTCAGGAAATTCTCCCCTGTGCCCATATGTTCAAGGTTCTTCCCTAGTTTCCTTTCTACTAGTTTCAGTGTGTCTGGTTTTATGTGGAGGTCCTTGATCCACTTGGAATTGAGCTTAGTGCAAGGAGATAAGAATGGGTCAATTTGCATTTCTCCTAATGTTTCTATTGTATTTGCAACTGGTTATCTCTTTAGTACATCTTCAGAAATTCTCTCAGGTCTATTCTATTACATTGTTCACTTGATCAGTTTAGTTATTAACAAAACATGACACCTGAAAGTTTTTAGCACTTTCCCTAACACCTAAGAGTCTGCACTCCAGGGGTAAGACAGTAGCTCCACTAAGCACCACATGCCCAAGACCTTCCCTTTTACCAATAGCCAAGCTAAAAGGAGGTGCACTCTTGTAATGGTTGTCTAGTAGCAAAATGGGTACCCCACTTCCCTCCTGATTGCTTTTCAGGAACATAAACCTAAATAAATTAAAAGAAAACAAACTTATTTATTTAAGCAGTTGTAGGCTGAGAAGATGGATTAACTGGTAAAATGCTAACTGCCATACATGAGAACCTAAGTACAGATCACCAGCACCTAAATAAAATCTTAGTCTTATGGTGCTTATCTGTAACTCTAGCACTGGGGTGGGATTGGGGCCAGGAAACAAACCACACAAGCCAGACTCACAAAGCTCATTGATCAACCAGAGTAGTCAAATTGATGTGCTCCAAGTTTAATGAGAAACTATGTCCCAAAAATGAAGCAGACAGTGATTGAGGAAGATATAGAAACTGCTAGCCTACACATGCACACACATGCACACATGAACAAATGCACACATGAACACATGCACACTCATGCATGTGCACATACTTGCATACACACAAAAATTTGTGCATGCCTCCTACCCTCCACAAACACTCTTGAGTGAAATCAGGAAGGCAAATAAGGATATGAAAGAAAGAGGAACACTCCTCCACTGCTGGTGGGACTGCAAACTGGTACAACCACTCTGGAAATCAATCTGGAGGTTCCTCAGAAAACTGGAAATAGATCTACCTGAAGACCCAGCAATACCACTCTTCAGAATATATCTAAAAGATGCCCAACCATGTCACAGTGGCACATGTTCCACTATGTTCATAGCAGCCTTAATTGTGATAGTCAGAAGTTGGAAACAACACAGATGTCCCACAACAGAAGAACAGATACAGAAAATGTGGTTCATTTACACAATGGAAAACTACTTATCTATTAATATCAAGGACATTCTGAGTTTTGCAGGCAAATGGATGGAATTAGAAAATATCATCCTGAATGAGGTAACTCAGACCCAAAAGGACATGCATGGTATGTACTCGCTAATAAGTGAATATTAGCCAAAAGGAAAAAAAGAAAAGAAAAGTACAGAATACGCAAGATACAAGATACAGTCTACAGAACTCAAAAATGTCAACAGGATGAAGGGCCCATTTGAGGATGCCTCAGTCCCACTTGGGAGGGAGAAGAAAGTAATCACACATGGGGAGGGATAGAGGGAGGGACCAGGGAGTGAAAGTGGATGGAGGTTAGGGGATGAGGGGAACCTGATCTAGTACTAGGTGAGGGAAAAGGACTGAAGCCCTTAGGGCCAGCAGAAAGAATGGAAACAGACAGACTCATGTCAGCTCTGCCACAGTGAAGACACCATTTCCTGATACATCCTAGAGACCAAGCTGCACTCAGGGAATTTGGAGAGAACCCCTTCCCACCTCTGGTGTCCCAGAGCTGCTGCTGGGGGTACAGAAGGACTCGATACCCAGCAACCACCAAAACCCCCACCTTCCTGAATACCACTCCCTGTCCATTCATTCTGCCCCTTTCCCCATCTGTCCTTTCTGCTGGGGCAGACTCTGGTCAGCTCTGCCACAGTAAAGACACCATTTCCTGATATATCCTGGAGAACTAGCTGCACTCAGGGCATATGAGAACCAGCAGTGCTCAGGGCATCTGGAGCACACAGAGACCTGGGAGCACAGTGCACCATATCCAGATGGAGCAGGGAGATAGCTAACTTCCCAGGACTGTGGAAAGGCCTGAGAGCACAGAGCTGATCACGGGCTACAGAGCTACATATACAAATACCACTACAGGAGAGCTGGGCTCCCAGAAGTCCTACATACCAGTGTGCAAATAGAGAACAGGAATGCCAGAAGTACAGATATGGAGGCTTGCAGGACAGACAAGCTATAGTCAGAGACAGCAAAACCAGCTAACTCCAGAGAAAAACAGATGGCAAAAGGCAAATGCAGAATATTACCAACAGAAACCAAGGCAACATGGGACCATCAGAATCCAGTTCTGCCACAACAGCAAATATTGGATACCCCAACATACCAGAAAAGAACTGGATTTAAAATCAAATCTCATGATGCTGATAGAAAACTTCAAGAAGGACATAAATAACTCCCTTAAAGAAATACAGGAGAACATGGGTCAACAGGTAGAAGCCCTTAAAGAGGAAACACAAAAATTCACTTAAAGAATTTCAGGAAAACACAAACAAACAAGTGAAGGAACCTAACAAAACCATCTACAACCTAAAAATGGAAGTAGAAACAATAAAGAAATCATAAAGGGAGACAACTCTGGAAATAGAAAACCTTGGAAAGAAATCAGGAGTCACAGATGCAAGCATCAACAATAGAATACAAGAGATAGAAGAATGAGTCTCAGGTGCTGAAGATACCATAAAAAGCATTGATTCAACAGTCAAAGAAAATGCAAAATGCAAAAAACTTGTAACCCAAAACATCCAGGAAATTCAGGACACAATGAGAAGACCAAACCTAAGGATTATAGGTATAAAAGAGAGCAGAGATTTGCAACTTAAAGGGCTAGTAAATATTTTCAACAAAATTATAGAAGAAAACTTCCCTAACCTAAAAAAAGAGATGCCCAAGAACATGCAAGAAGCCTACAGAACTCAAAACAGACAGGACCAGAACAAAAAGTATTTCCAGAACCTAATAATCAAAACAAAAAATACACTAAACAAAGAAAGAATATTAAAAGCAGTAAGGGAAAAAGGTCAAGTAACATATAAAGGCAGACCTATCAGAAATACAGCATACTTCTCACCAGAAACTATGAAAGCTAGAAGTTCCTGGGCAGATGTCATACAGACCCTAAGAGAACATAAATGTCAGCCCAGGCTACTATACCCAGCAAAACTCTCAATTACCATAGACAGAGAAAACAAGACATTCCATTACAAAACCAAATTTACACAATATCTTTCCACAAATCCAGCTCTACAAAGGATAATGGGTGGAAAATACCAATACAAGGAGGGAAACTACACCATAGAAAAAGCAATAAAGTAATCTTTTTTTTAAAAGTAATCTTCTTACAACAAAACCAAAAGAAGATACCCACACAAACAGAATTCAACTTTTATCAATGAAATTGACAAGAAGCAACAATCACTATTCTTTAATCTCTCTTAATATCAATGGACTCAATTCCCCAATAAAAAGACATAGACTAACAGACTGGATATGTAAATAGAACCCAATATTTTGCTGAATACAAGAAACCCATCTCAGTGACAAAGACACTCAATAACTCAGAGTCAACAGTTGGAAAACAATTTTCCAAGCAAATGGTACCAAGAAACAAGTTGGAGTGGCGATTCTTATATGAGATAAAATCGACTTGAAACCAAAATTTGTCAAAACACCTAAGAAGGGCCACTTCATACTGGTCAAAGGAAAAATCTACCAAGGTGAACTCCCAATTGAGAACATCTATGCTCCAAACGCAAGGGCACCCACATTCATAAAAGAAACTTTACTAAAGCTCAAAGCACACATTGCACCCCAACCAATAATAGTGGGAGACTTCAACATGCCAGTCCCAACAATGGACAAATTATGGAAATGCAAACTAAACAGAGACACAGTGAAACTAACAGAAGTTAAGGACCAAATGGATCTAATATTTATAGAACATTCCGTCCTCAAGCAAAAGAATATACCTTCTTCTCAGCACCTCATGGTACCTTCTCCAAAACTAACCATATAATTGATCACAAAACAGGCCTCAACAGATACAGGAATATTGAAATAATTCCATGCAACCTATCAGATCACCACGGCCTAGGGCTGGTTTGAGTTCAAACAAAAACAAGGGAAAACACACATACACATATACATTGAACAATGCTCTACTCAATGATAGCTTGGACAAGGAAGAAATAAAGAAATAAATAAAAGACTTTTTAGAATTTAATGAAAATCAGGACACATCATACCAAAACTTATGGGACACAATGAAAGCAGTGCTAAGAGAAAAAACTCATAGCTCTAAGTACCTCCAAAAAGAAACTGGACAGAGCTTACACTAGCACCTTGACAACACGCCTGAAAGCTCTAGAACAAAAAGAAGCAAATGCACCCAAGAGGAGCAGACAGCAGGAAATAATCAAACACAGGGATGAAATCAACCAAGTAGAAAAAAAAAAGAGCTACACAAAGATACAACAAAACCAGGAGCTGGTTCTTTGAGAAAATTAACAAGAGAGATAAACCCTTAGCCAGACTAACCAGAGGGCACAGAGGCACTACCCAAATTAATATAATCAGAAATGAAAAGGGAGAAACAACAACAGAAACTGTGGAAATTCTAAAATTCATCAGATCATACTACAAGAGCTTATATTCAACAAAATTGGAAAATCTGGATGAAATTGACAATTTTCTAGATACATATCAGGTGCCAATGTCAAAACAGGATCAGATAAACCATCTAAATTGTGCCATAAGGCCTGAGGAAATAGAAGCAGTTGTTAATAGTCTCCCAACAAAAAAAATTCCAGGACCAGATGGGCTTAGTGGGGAATTTTATCAGATATTCAAAGAAGGCCTAATACTGATGATCTTCAAACTATTCCACAAAATAGAACAAAAGGAATACTACCCAATTCATTCTATGAAGCAACAATAACACTTATACCTAAACTAAAGACCAAACAAGGAAAGAGAACTTCAGACCAATTTCCCTTATGAAGATTGATGTAAAAATACTCAACATAATTCTGGCCAACCGAATCCAAGAACACATCAAAACGATAATTCACCATGATCTAGTAGGCTTCATCTCATGGATGCAGGGATGGTTCAATATATGGAAATCCATCAATGTAATCCACTACATTGATACATTGTACACAAATTCAAAGAAAAAAACCACATGGTCATTTCATTAGATGCTGAAAAGCTTTTGACAACATTCGGTATCCCTTCATGATAAAAGACTTGGAGAGATCAGGAATTCAAGACCCATACCTAAACATAGTGAAAGTAATATACTGCAAACCAGTAGCTAACATCAAACTAAATGGAGAGAAACTTGAAGCAATCCCACTAAAATTGGGGAACAGACAAGGCTGCCCACTCTCTCCCTATCTATTCAATATAGTACTCAAAGTCCTAGCCAGAGCAATTAGACAAAAAAGGAGGTCAAAGTCATACAAATTGGAAAGGAAGAAGTCAAAATATCACTATTTGCAGATGATATGATAGTATACTTAAGCAACCCCAAAAATTTCACCAGAGAACTCCTAAAGCTGATAAACAACTTCAACAAAGTGGCTAGATATAAAATTAACTCAAACAAATCAGTAGCCTTTCTCTACTCAAAGGATAAACAAGCTGAGAAAGAAATTAGGGAAATGACACCCTTCAAAATAGTCACAAATATTATATACTTTGGTGTGACTCTAACCAAGCAAGTGAAAGATCAATATGACAAGAACTTCAAGCCTCTGAAGAATGAAATCGAAGAAGATCTCAGAAGATGGAAAGATCTCCCATGCTCATGGATTGGCAATATTAATATAGTAAAAATGGCCATTTTGCTGAAAGCAATCTTCAAATTCAATGCAATCCCCATCAAAATTCCAAATCAATTCTTCATAGAGCTAGAAAGAGCAATCTCCAAATTCATTTGGAATAACAAAAAACCCAGGAAAGGGAAAACTATTCTCCATAACAAAAGATCTCCTGGGGGAATCACCATCCCTGACCTCAAGCTCTACTATAGAGCAGTAGTGATAAAAACTGTATGGTATTGGTACAGAGACAGGCAGGAAGATCAATGGAATAGAAATGAAGACCCAGAAATGAACCCACACACATATGGTCACTTGAGATTTGACAAAGGAGCTAAAAATATCCAGTGGTTAAAAGACAGCATTTTTAACAAATGGTGCTGGGTCAACTGGAGGTCAACATGTAGAAAAATGCAAATTGACCCATTCTTATCCCCTTGTAAAAAGTTCAAGTCCAAGTGGATTAAGGACCTTCACTTAAAACCAGATACACTGAAGCTTACAGAGCAGAAAGTAGGGAAGAACCATGAACACATGGGCACAGGGGAAAATTTCCTCAATGTAACAACAATGGCTTGTGCTCTAAGAATCAACAAATGTGACCTCTTAAAACTGCAAAGCTTCTGTAAGGCAAAGGACACTGTCAATAGGACAAAATGGCAACCAACAGATTGGGAAAAGATCTTTACCAATCCTACATCCAATAGAAGGCTAATATCCAATGTATACAAAGAACTCAAGAAGTTAGACTCCAGAGAGTCAGATAACCCTATTTAAAAATGGGAAACAGAGATAAACAGGGAATTTTCAACTGAGGAAACTGAAATGGGTGTGAAGCACCTAAAGAAATGTTCACTATCCCTTAGTTATCAGGAAAATGCAAATCGAAACAACACTGAGATTCCACCTCACACCAGTCAGGATAGCTAAGATGAAAAACTCAGGTGACAGCAGATGCTGGCGAGGATGTGGAGAAAGAGGAACACTTCTCTATTGCTAGTGAGATTGCAAGCTGGTAAAACCACTCTGGAAATCATTTTGGCAGTTCCTCAGAAAATTAGACATAGTACTAACTAAGGACCCAGCTATACCACTCCTCGGCATATACCCAGAAGATGTTCCAACATATAATGAGACCTGCTCCACTATGATCATAGCATCCTTATTTATAATAGCCAGATGCGAGAATGAACCCAGATGACCTTCAACAGAGGAATGGATACAGAAAATGTGGTGTATATATACACAATGGAGTACTACATGGCTATTAAAAACAATGAATTCATGAAATTATTAGGCAAATGGATAGAACTAGAAAGTGTCATCCTGAGTGAGATAACACAATCACAAAAGAACACACATGGTATGCACTCACTGAGAAGTGGATATTTCCCAAAAGCTCAAAATAAACAAGCTACAGTTCACAGACCACAGAAAGATCCAGAAGAAGAAAGACCAAAGTGTGGATCTTTGGTTTTTCTCAGAAAGGGAACAAAATACTCACAGGAGCAATTATGGAGACAAAGTGTGGGGCAAAGACTGAAGGAAAGGCCACCCAGAGACTGTCCTACCTGGGGATTCATCTTATAAATAGTCACCAAAGCCAGATACTATTATGGGTGACAAGAAGTGTATGTCGAAAGGAGCCTGTTATGGTTGTCTCTGGAGGGGCCCTGCCAGAGCCTTACAGATACAGAGGCAGATGCTAACAGCCAACCATTGGACTGAGAGCAGGGTCCCCAGTGGAGGAGTTGGAGGGAGGACTGGAGGAGCTGAAGGGGTTTGCAGCCCCATAGGAAGAATGAAGATGTTGGCCAACCAGATGCCCCAGGGCTCCCAGGGACTAAGCCATCAATCAAGGGGTACACATGGTTCCAGCCAAATTGTGGCAGAGGAATGCCTTGTGGGAGGAGAGGGCCTTGGTCCTATGAAGGTTCAAGAGATACTCCAGCAAGGGGAAATCAAGGGGGGTAGGTGGGAGTGGTTTGGGAGAGGAGCATCTTCTTGGAGGCAGGACGTGGAAGGATGGTTTAGGGATTCTCTGGGAGGTGGGAAACCAGGAAAGGCTATAACATTTGAAATGTAAATGAAGAATATATTCAATAAAAAAATTTTAAAAAAGGAATGGAAGCAGGCAACCTCTGGAGGTAGGAGGTTGGGGGAACCCTCCAGAATGCACCAGAGAGACCTGGGAGGTGAGAGAAACAGTACTCAAAGCAAGGAACCTTAGATGAAATGAACTTGCAGGGACGGAAATGGAGAGGAGCCTGAGAAAAAGGAGATCCAGTGACAGGCTCAAAGTGGAATCCAGCTGAAGGGGAAGCCCAAGGCCTGACACTATTACTGAGGCTATGGAGCACTCACAAAAATGGACCTAGCATGACCACACTCAGGAAGACCCAACAAGCAGCTGAAAGAGTCAGATGCAGATATTTTGCACCTAACCAATGGGCAGAAGCTGCTGACCCCTGTGGTTAAATTAGGGAAAGGCTGGAAAAAGCTGAGGAGGGGGGCAACCCTGTACTGTAGGAGGACCAGCAGTCTCAATTAATCTGGACCCCTGAGATCTCTCAAACATTGGACCACCAACCAGGCAGCATATACCAGCTTATATGAGGCCCCCAACACATATACAGCAGAGGACTTCCGGGCCTAGGTTCAATCAGGGATGATGCACCTAACCTTCAAGAGATTAGAGGCCCCAGGGAGTTTAGAGGTCAGGTGGGGTAGGGGATGGGGGTGGAGACATCCCCATGGAGACAGGAAGGTTGGGAAGAGAGATGGGAAGGCTCCACAGTCTTCAGTTCAAGGCCACCAGGAGAGAGGGATCTCCCAGCAGTGCTTTTACTTCCAAGCACAGAGTTGAGATCTCCACCTTCTCTCTGGATGAGAACAGCTTGGAGTGCACAGGGCATATGATCAGAGGAGCTGCTGGGACAGGAGTCTTCTGGTCTCCATTTGCACCAGGGAGCCAGGCAGCTCCACGGCCTTCTCTGCACAGACCCTGCCAGAAGAGAGTTGGTCTCCCAGGAGTATGGACACAGGCTTACAGGCTCACAGGAGGGACTAGCTACAGCCAGAAACAGGAAGACCAACTAACACCAGAGATAACCAGAAGGAGAAAGGCAAGTGCAAGAACTCAATTTCCCCAATAAAAAGGCATAGACTAAAAGAAGTATTTTTCATAGAAATCTTCAATTTTATCAAAAAATGTTTGTAATTCCTCTTCCAATTAATTTAGTAATGATCTTATGTCTACCATTTTATCTGCATTATTTTCCATGATAATCTTAAATTTTAACATGTTCTATATAATTCTTCAATGTTATCAGAGATATTTTCCATGGAAATCTTCAATTTTATCAGAAAATGTTTATAATTCCACTTTCTTTTTTTTCTTTTTTTTATTATTTATTTTATTTTATTTTTTAATTTACATTCCAAATCACTTCCCCTTTCCCGTTTCCTCCCTCCCCGAAAGTCCCATAAGCCCCCTTCCCTCCCTCTTTTCTCCATTCAACCCCCTCTCATTACTCTGTCCTGGTGTTCCCCTACATCCAGTCTTTCCAGGACCAGGGGTCTCTCCTACCATCTTTTTAGAAATCTATTGATATGCGGATTGTGTCTAGGGTATTCCGAGATTCTGGGTCAATATCCCCTTATCAGTGACTGCATACCATGTGTGTTCTTTTGTGATTGGGTTACCTCACTAAGGATGATATTTTCAAGATCTGACCATTTGCCTAGGAATTTCGTGAATTCATTGTTTTTAATTGCAGAGTAGTATTCCATTGTGTAGATATACCACATCTTCTGAATCCATTCCTCCGTTGAGGGACATCTGGGTTCTTTCCAGCTTCTGGCTATTATAAATAAGGCTGCTATGAACATAGTGGAGCATGTGTCCTTATTGCATGCAGGTAAAGTCTCTGGGTATATGCCCAGGAGTGGTATAGCCGGATCCTCCGGGAGTGTCATGCCCAGTTTTCTGAGGAACCGCCAGACTGCTTTCCAGAGTGGTTGTACCAGCTTGCAATTCCACCAGCAGTGGAGGAGTGTTCCTCTTTCTCCACATCCTCGCCAACAACTGCTGTCTCCTGTGTTTTTGATCTTAGCCATCCTGACTGGTGTGAGATGGAATCTCAGGGTTGTTTTGATTTGCATTTCCCTAATGACTAAGGATGATGAACATCTCTTTAGGTGCTTCTCAGCCATTAGATATTCTTCAAGTGAGAACTCTTTGTTTAGCTCTGTACCCCATTTTTTTATTAGGGTTTCTTGCCTCTCTGGAGTTTAACTTCTTGAGTTCTTTGTATATATTGGATATTAGCCCTCTGTCGGATGTAAGGTTGGTAAAGATCATTTCCCAGTTAGTTGGTTGCCGCTTTGTCTTTTTGACAGTGTCTTTTGCCTTGCAAAAACTTTGTAATTTAATGAGGTCCCATTTGTCTATTCTTGATCTTAGAGCATAAGCTATTGGAGTTCTGTTCAGGAAATTCTCCCCTGTGCCCATATGTTCAAGTTTAGCTTATGCTATAATTCCACTTTCAATCAACTTCGAAATATTTTTATGCCTACCATTTTATCTGTATAATTTTACATGATAATCTTCAATTTTAGCATGTTTTCCTATATATTTCTTCAATTTTATGAGAAATATTTTCCATGTAAGTCTTCAATTTTATCAGAAAATGTTTATAATTCTACCTTCAATCAACTTAGATATATTTTTATGCCTACCATTTTATCTGTGTAATTTTCCATTATAATTTTCAATTTTAACATGTTATTCTATATTTTTCTACAATTTTATCAGAATCATTTTCCACATAAATCAATTCTATCATAAAATGTTTCTACTTCCTTTTTTAATAAATTTAGCAATGTTCTTATGTCTACCATTTTACTCTTTAATTTTCCATGAAAATAGTAAATTTTAATGTGTTTTTCTTTATATTTTTTTCGATTTTCTCAGAAATATTTTCCATGAAATCTTTAATTTTATCAAAAAATGTTTTTACTTCGTTTTTCAATAAAAAAAAGAAATTATGGAAATGAAAGTTCAACAAGTCCAAATCAAAATTCAATTGAAAGCCTCATATACCTGCTGGGTTAAATACAAGACAGATTATCAGGGCTTGAAGAAAAGGAACACAAAACATTCAGACAAAAATAATAAAAAAGGGAATTATAAGCAGAACATCCAAGACCAGTGAATCACCATTAAAAGACCAGAATGTATAAATGAGGACTAGAAGACAATAAAGAGGGAGGAGCTACAGGCACAGAAGACATCACAAGGAAATAGGGAAAAGGTCAAGTCACAAGAAACAGGCAGACATAGATGTATACAAGGCCTTTAAAATGACAAACATCTTAGAAATGAATTTCCCATATTGTATCATAGTTAAAATGTTGCACAAAAAAAAGAATATTAAAAGTGCTAAGACGAAAATTCCAAGTAACATAAAGAGAACCCATCAGATCAGCAACTTCCTTAGCAGAAACTCTGAGAACCAGGAAGACATGAAACTCTAACCCCTAATCCCTAAAAGAGCAAATAAATAAGTCTATACTGCTTGCTATGCTGAGACAATGATAATTGTAATTATCATTGTAAGAATACCGAGGCCTTCCAAGAAACACAGAAGCTATGGAAAGCCATCTCCACACAGCAGTGTAGAAGAGCTTAAGAAATTCACACACACGAGAGAAAGATAAACACAACCAGGAAAATGTATATGTGGACAGAGAAAGAGTCTGTCATCACAAAATGACAGAAATTACGACATCATTCTCAAAAAAATTCTGAATGATAATGGTGTTAGTTGTTTTAATTAAAAACAAACAAATAAAGCAGGTTATCGTTAAACAAACAGCAAGCAAACAAAAGCAGAACGCAAATCCTTTTCTACCTTCAGGAAATGCATCTCACTAGCAAAGGCAAAACCTGAGAGTGAAAGGCTAGAACAGAATCCAGATCAGTTGTGGTAACATAAGCCAGTAGCATATGCTGAAGAAATGGGGTAGGGGGAGCACGAGGAAAAGACACATGAAAAATGAAACTAAACAGCAAGCTTGAGTAGCTGTGCTCTCATCTGTCAAATCAAACTTCAAAGAAAAATTGTGCAGAGACAAAAACGTCACTTCATACTAATAAAGGACAATCCATGAATAAGGTATAAGAACAATAAATATGCATAAAATATAATAACAGTACACATATGTATCAAATGGTTGTTCATTTTTAAATAACTGTAAAGTGACACAACTATCACACACTTGCTTGATTTTGAGATCTACCCATATTCTGATTTAAATATATATGTGTAGAGTGAACGTGTGCCCAAAATTCATAGACCTAAGTCTTCATCCCCAGCATGGCAGTAGTCACAAGTGCTGCATCTGGAAGGTAGCTAGAATGCAAGGTAATGCTCGCAGAATGACCCTTATAGAAAGAGGCCTAGGCATAAGAACACTCAGCAGAGAGACCCCTTCACCTTCCAAATCTCTAGAACTATTGAGAAATACAATCCTGTTGCTAAGCCCACCTGATTTCAGCCTGACATACCTACGCACTGCCTCACTAATTCCATTGTTCGGTAGTACTTTAGTACATTGATGTTTTAGTCTTCTCATTTCACAATGAACATTTGGATTCTTCATACTTTTGGATTAGTAATGGTGGTTAGGCTTACAGTGCTGCTATAAATATTCACATACACTTTACATTTTTCTGTGTAAATATTTGTTTTACTATCTCTGTTAAAATTTCCTATGAGTAAACATCTAGGTCTAATTTTAACAATTTCACTTTTTGAAACAAAATTGTTTTCCAATGTTGTACTTTTTTATTTTTTATACATTAATTTATACAAGACATGGATCTTTATTTATCTCTAATGGCCAATGATTTCTAAAATGGGAATGAGAAGAAAAATTTAATGACTTTTAACATTAAAAAAGAAAACATTGAGAAATTATCATAATCTTACAGTATAAAGTTTACAGTGGGTATATATGGAAAATAGTTATCTTGTATATTGCAAAATCAATATTATAATCCATATGATTGTTCTAAAAATATTAATTTGAGAATGTCTGAAGTTCATCCACAGAAAAGCACACCTCTCTTGTCTCTTGTGTCTTACATGCCATCATTGATTGACTACATCAAAGTCTCAATACTACTGTCTTATAATTTTAAATGTAGATAAGCTAATGTAGGATATGAATGAATGAAATTATTTAGTATGTAAGATATTAACATTTTACAAGGGGAAATGTTCTATGCCACGACTGGATTCTAACATGTAATATTCTATGTAATACAGCTGTTGCCTAGGACAGCATTCAGATGACATCCTGTCTTCTTTCTTTCACATCATGACTTTGAAAGTATACAAAAAAATTATTAAAGCTTCTGAGATATGGTACATTAAACTAGAAAAAAAGAAATAATCTCATGTGCAACAGAAATTAGATAACTTATATCAAAAGTTAACATCATTAAAAATTTAGCTGGTATATATCTATTTCACTATAGCAAACATCAAAATAATTATGATTCTGTGAATGTAATGTAATCTCAAGTGAATGATAACCAAAAAAACCTGTCTTCCAACTAGCACATTAGTGAGACTTGCCTAATTAAATCAATTGAATTCCAGTAGAAGAAAAGTCCCCTAAGTACATTATAAGCCTCATATAAAGAAACAGATGTAATCAGGTACTTACAATGCACATTAGAAAATTGCTAGAAAATGTTTAATATGTGAATTATTTTTGGCATGTAGCAAATCAAAGGTCTAAGAAAGATTTTAAACTCTAGTGTAAATGCATAATGTGCAAATTCAGGTTTTAAAAAAATCTATTCTGCTAATGCTTCTTTTATAATTAAGCAACGGTGTCTAGAAACCATTTTTATAGAATTTTATATGGGACTATAAAATGCATAAATTAATTTTCTAAGTATAAATGCCATATTAAGGGGTAATTAGAAAGGCCTGAGAGACATTATCATTACCATACATGCTGCTTCCTCGGTTTTCTGATGTTCAGGGAATTGTTTTACTTTTCCGGAACATCTTTTCAATACTACTTATAAAATGTACTTAAAAGTTGAAAATATCCTACTATCTTTAAATCTGTTTTTGCTCATTACTTTTTTTTTCTTTTTTATTTTTTGAGAATTCATATTATATATGTATAATAATATGTATATATGTAATGTATGTAAAAAATAAAAGTAAACATTTTTATTTTACTCATTTTTACTTCTATTTTTACTTTTATTTTTTTTTTGCAGTCCAGTTATTACCCCCATCCCAGTCCACCTTCCCAGAGTTCCTCATTCCATTCCTCCTCCCCACTGCCTTTAAGAGGCTGTTTCACCCCACCTGCCTGGTCTCCCCACACCTTGCATCCTCAAGTCTCTCAAGGGTTAGGCGCATATTCTCCCACTGAGGCCAGACCAGGCAGTCCTCTGCTGTGTACTTGTCTGTGGCCTAGACCAGCTTATGCTGCCTGGTTGGTATCTGTATCTGAGAATTCCATACTGTGTTTATATCAGTCTCCCATTTCCTCCCTTCAACTCAGCCCCTGTCTCTCTTACTCCTTTTCAAAACATGACCTCTTACCCTTTAGTTATAATTGTTACATATACATGTTTATGTTTATAAACATAATATGCTGAGATTATTTAGTATTGTTTATGTGTGATTAGGGCTCACCTCTTGGTATTGACTAAACAGACAAGGGGCTTGTTCCTGGCAGCGACTGATTTTTTCCCCTTTTCAGCAACCATTAATTGCTATGAGTACTCAATGACCTTTACAGCCTAAAGTTCAAAGTCTTTCACTGTCATCCCACAAAATAGTTTGTTTTTCTTTATGGCTGAAAATAATTCCAGTATGTATATAAACCACAGTCTTTATTCCTCTGTTGTTGAACAGAGATTGGTTCCATAGAAGAACTCTTAAGAATGGTATCGCAATAAACATTCATATGCAATTGTCTCTGAGATATGTTGACTTAGAGTCTTTGCAATGAATATCCAGGAGTGGTAGAGCTGAGTCACATGGAAAGTCTATTTTTGTGTGTGTAGTTGAGTCAAAGTATGTTACTAACTCAGGATAACACTACAGTCAAAGGCCCCTTGCCTCAACCTTCTAGTGTTGGGATTACAGATGTACCGTCATACTGAGATTTAAAATCAGTAAACTTGGGAAGGTAAAACTTTGTGGGAGTGTGGAGTGCTAAAGGAGGGAAGTGGTGTATAGATATGGCCATAATGTTCTATATATACATCTAATTCTTAAGCAGTAAGTAAAATATATTAAAAAGGAAAAAGAGTACCATTACATAACCCCACAAGGGGCAAATATATAGAGAACAACTGACTGAATGGCCCAGCCCCAATTGACACATCTACCACACAACCAGATACCTAAGGCTTAGGCAGCATCATAAAACATCATAGAAGGGGGCACAGAAGGATTTTAAGAGCCAGAAGACCAAGACATCTGCTGCAAGATACTGTCTGCTATATATGCCGGTACCAAGGAAATCTCAATGAGATGGGTACCAAACCAAGATCTAAACACCGATGTTTCAACACAACATGCCAATGTGAATGAGCCAATTTTCACAACATGCCAATGTGAATGAGCCAATTTTCACAAGGTGTAACTCCTAGAAGAAGAGTTTAAAGGGCAGTTCTTGTGAGAGTTTGGTAGATGGGAGTGTTAAGACTAATTCTGACAACAGTGGTCCACATTATGGCTCAGAGGGAGCAAAGATTACATCTGTAAATGAGATAAGAATTGATCCAAAGTTCCATAGAAGTCTGGGATACATCCACAGTAAAAAAAAAAAAAAAGGTTTTTTTTGATGTCCCTTACAACTCCAAAATGTTATTTCATTAGTTATTATTCCCTTGAATTTTCATTAATTAGACTTTGCAAAAGAATCTTGGATTGCTAATAGCATTCTTTAAATATATAACTAAACTCATAGGTGGCAAATGAAAAATAAATTATTCACAGGTTTAAAACAATCTTATGATCATAAATAAAATGACCTAAATGATGTTGGAAATGAAATAAAAGAAATAATATTTTTGCTCATTTAGCATAAAGAACTGACACTCTGGCATGTGCTTTCAAAAGATGGCATTCTCAGAGAAAATTCCCTTAAGTTTACTTTATGACTCTACATTTTAAAGTCCCCACAGGCTGCTATGCTTTTTCATTTCTCTGATCTGAGTCATGACTATCCAATAGAAAGCCTACTAGAGTGGAATCTGAAGAGTCCTCCAACAGAAGTCACAATTCTCTTCTCTATTGCTTAGTCAGACTTAATTATTTTAATGTCAAAACCAACTTTCAGCATCTACCTTGGATGTGGACACCTAGAGTATCACTCCACACTACACACAAAAGCCAAATGGTCTATGTGATGGCCACCTCTCTTACATCTATCAGAGAGCACTAAGACTCAGATCAAGAAACTAGAGTGAAATATAAAGAAGGAGCAGGGTCTCAAGAACAGGGTGTTATAAGCACTGGGCAGTCTGAGGTAGGGAACAAGTAAGACTGGGAAAGTGTACATAGAGAGTGTAAAAAGGTTTGCGTGAGTTGCTTGAGGCTAAGTGTTGAGTCAGACACAAAGGCTATGAGGTCCCAGGGACCCACAGACAGCACTATGGTCTGTGACCTCACAACGAATCTTAGGTGCCAGAGAACAGAACTGCAGAAAGCATATGCCATGGTGCAAACTAAAGAGATTTGCTGCCACTGTAAAAGGCCACATGCTTCATGCCAGACACTGTCTACATGTACTAGGGAGTACAATAAACATGTTGCTGTCAGAAAACAAACACTATAGCTGAAAGAAAAATACAGTCGGGAGGAAAGGCTTTTGGAAAAGCAGAAACACCATAAGATTGTTCCAGAAGCTCAAAATGACTGCAAAAGTTAGTCCCAGCTACTCAGAAACCTATCTAAAACTTATGCTGAGTCTTATAGTGTTAAAAGATCCTTCCGATGGCCTCATGTGTCACAAATAACATGAGATAGAGCCTTAAACTAAGGATAGAACATAAATACCAAAGAAAACTCTACCAACACCCACACCAACATTGGGACCAAGGAGGGAGCGTGGTGCCGGTAATGCCTGGAGATGAAACATAGCAAAAATAAAACACCAAACCAACCCAACTCCTGAAAAACAGTCCCAGCCTGCTACCTGAAGCCCTATCAGGGAAATTGTTAGAAACCTTATCCACATCATTTTTTAATCTTCTACATATCACATATGAAGTCACATTAAAATCAAAGAGGGCACTCTAAGAGATAATAGGGCCAGGAGGCAAAGCTTTACAAATGGATCAAAGAGTTGTTAAAAGATTGGGATACATAGAAAGAAACCAGAGTCCTGTTTGGAGTCTGCATTTCCTCTATCTACTCTCTGGTCATTTGATTCCTTTGACCACGTTATGGCAGAGCAAGGAGGCCCTCGTTATATAAAGCCACCTAATCTTGAACCTCCTAGATTACAGAATTATGACAAATAAACTTCTTCTCTTGATAAATTTCCCAGCCTCTGCTCTTCTGTCATGGCAGCATTAAATAGAGTACAGTGGGAATCCGGGGCTAGAAGCTGAATGTTCTGTAACAGACAGTGAGACATGGAAGTGGTGTTCACCCTGCACAATAGGTACTAGGAGCACAGGCTAGGAAAAGTCTAAACTGCAACAATCAATTTATTAAAAAGAACACCAAAACTATGAGAGGAGTGTACACTTCCTCCAAAATTATTTTTTTTAATTTTATTTTCTAAGTTTTTTTTAATTTACATTCAAAATCATTTCCCCTTTCCTCCCTGAAAATCATTTCCTCCCTCCCTGAAAGTCCCATAAGCCCCCTTCCCTCCCTCTTTTCCCCATTCAACCCCCTCTCGCTTCTCTGTCCTGGCATTCCCCTACATCCAGTCTTTCCAGGACCAGGGGTCTCTCCTTCCACCCTCTTGGAAATCTATTGATATGCGAATTGTGTCTAGGGTATTCCGAGATTCTGGGTTAATATCCCCTTATCAGTGACTGCATACCATGTGTGTTCTTTTGTGATTGGGTTACCTCACTAAGGATGATATTTTCAAGTTCTGACCATTTGCCTAGGAATTTCGTGAATTCATTGTTTTTAATTGCAGAGTAGTATTCCATTGTGTAAATATACCACATCTTCTGAATCCATTCCTTCGTTGAGGGACATCTGGGTTCTTTCCAGCTTCTGGCTATTATAAATAAGGCTGCCTCCAAAATTATTAAGTGTCAAGACTGGGGAGATGGTACAAAACAGCACTGTGTGGGCCCCCTGCTGAGGTCCCCATGGGAATGAATAGCAAGGGAATGAAAGTGGGATAAACAGATAAAGGCCACTTCTCTCACAAGGAATATGGTGGGATTGAACATGTGTCCTGGGACTTAAAGAAATAAAGAATGAAAGAGGCATAAAGCAGGCTATCCAGTGAAATAAACATCTCAACCGTAAAGCAACCATATTTTTGTGAGGCCACTTTTAGCTGTACACACATGAAAGAATGATTTAAATGTAGATGTATAATCAAAGGGGAAGCAGAGTTTAAAGAGATGGAAAGTACTAGGACTTCCCATATAGAATTAAACAAAATAACTATAGAAGAAACCAAGTCTTTCTATACCATAGATTTGTGTTTCTAGCCTTGAGAGTTGTAGGCTAATAAATTCAATGTCTAAGCCACTGTGTCTGATATTTGATAAAGCAGTCAAGAAAAGGCAATTCACAGCTGAAATTTCCTTCTTAACACAGGACTGTACTTAAGAGAGAACAAACAAAAAACCCCAGAGAAAGGAATGAGAAATTGTGTGACTCCTTAAAAGGGAGTAAAATCTTAAAACGCCAAGGCCTTGGGTCCTCAATGGTCAAAAAACTCAGGATAGGAGAGGCATAAAGTCTTAGAGAAGACTAAGCTCAAACTTCTTTAGTTCTTTCCAAACTGAACAACTAAAGACCGAACTTTCATTTCAAAATCCAGAAAACTTTACTGAGCCACCATTCTCTTCTGAAAGTTTGTGTCTGTGTGTTTGTGTGTTCGTGTGTGTGTGTGTGTGTGTGTGTGTGTGTGCATATGCATGTGAGTGAATAATACAGTGACCAGAAGAAGAAGATTGCATATATTTGACATGAGATCAAAGAAAACAAGATGCAGCTCTATAAAGACAGCAATCAAGTAGAGACAAACCTGTGAAACAATTAAAAACCCTAACAAACAGGGATCAGAAAGAGGGCGCAGTGGTTAAAAACACTGATTTCTCAGAGGAGTCAGGCTTTACCCCACACCTAGGCTGGCTAACTTACAACTAACTGTAAATCTAGAAGTAATAGATCTAGTTCCCTCTCTGGCCTCCTTGAACATTCACACACACACACACACACACACATGAAATAAATCTTTACAAATAAATAAAAATCTAACATGCTACATCTCTCTTCAGTTTGGCTGAAGAAGCAAAGCTAGCAAAAACATTACAGAAAAAGGAAGTTTTTATATAGGATTTAGAAAATTCAGCAAAGTGTAGGCAGAGTTACAAAGATATCCCCTACCAAGTTTATCTTAAAACAATGGAGTTGTTGAAAAAGCCAGAACTTATCAGAAATGCTGGGAAAATTCCATAGCTATTAAATGGCACTTTGGGAGAAATCCCTAATATCACTACTCTGCAATTAAAAACAATGAATTTTCAAAAAAAAAAAAAAACAATGAATTCACGAAATTCCTAGGCAAATGGTCAGAACTTGAAAATATCATCCTTAGTGAGGTAACCCAATCACAAAAGAACACACATGGTATGCAGTCACTGATAAGGGGATACTAACCCAGAATCTTGGAATACCCTAGACAAAATTCACATATCAATAGATTTCTAAGAAGATGGAAGGAGAGACCCCTGGTCCTGGAAAGACTGGATGTAGGGGAACGCCAGGACAGAGAAGTGAGAGGGGGTTGAATGGGGAAAAGAGGGAGGGAAGGGGGCTTATGGGACTTTCGGGGAGGGAGGAAACGGGAAAGGGGAAATGATTTGGAATGTAAATTAAAAAAAATAAAATAAAAAAAATTAAATAAAATAAATTTTATTAGTTTAATAAAAAAAAATAAAAAATAAAAAGATAGGATGGCAGAGGTCAAAATCAAGATTTCCAGGATTTGTCATTAATTTCTGTTTACTGTTTTCTTGTCAGCTAGCACATATTGATAAAATGTGAGGGTATCTGTGTGTCCTCTGAATCAATATACCAAAAGAATTAAAGTCCTTAAAACTGCAATGTCCCATCTCATAGCTATCGGAGCAAAAGTGCTGTGCTGTGTTGTTATCACCCAAGAATTTTGCTGCCTCTGTTACTAGCAGCCTGAAGAATGGACATTGAAATAGACAGTAACCACAGCTCAGCTCAGATTGCTTTCAGATTTCAAGCAAAAACAGCTTCAGCAAAGTTATTTTAAAAACACTATCAAAGCACTCAATTTCCTGAGTTTTCCCTTACCAACTAGATATAATATTTATTGTTACAAATGTATTTTAAAGGAAGCAGAATCTACACAACTTAAATTTATACTTTACAGAGAACTGTGGAACACAATTAGATTTCAGAATAAGGACTTTTTTCCATAGATCTCTCTCTCTCTCTCTCTCTCTCTCTCTCTCTCTCTCTCTCTCTCATTTATTTATTTGTTTGTTTGTTTGTTCAATTTCAATTTTCTGCCTGCATACGTGCCTGCATGCCAGAACAGGGCACTAGATCTCATTACAGATGGCTGTGAGCCACCATGTGGTTGCTGGGAAAAGAACTCAGGACCTCTGGAAGGGCAGTCAGTGTTCTCATCCTCTGAGACATCCCTCCACAACCCCTCCATAGATTTAACTTGATTGTTTTAAATTTCGTTCAAGTATTTATTGGCAGCTCTTTAATGTGTGAAAATGAAGTATGTGGCCATCTATTTTTCTTTCCAGCATAACAAATATATAAGAATCTGACAACTTGTAACTCTGGCTAAGAACCTATAGCTAGACAGGTCATGGGCCCCAGGAAAGAATGTACTGCTATTACGCTGCTGAGTGGACATAGTAGTGACCTGACTCCGAATGATTCATAGGACCACACCATAGATCAAGGAATTGCTCATCACTCATCTCATACATCTCGAATTTGAAATACGATTAACACATCCAGCCAAGGTGCAAAGAATAACAAACTGCAGAATATGCAGTCCAATGGAATCATATCCACCACAACTCCCTTCCCAAGTCTCAGGGATCATTGTAGAAGAGATGGTGGAAAGAATGTGGCAGATGACTTCAAGTAAACATTATCTTCTGATCACAGCAGAGGAACCACAGATATGAATGCACAGAGCTTGTACCAGAATGTGCAAAAGCTGTACAAGCATGGGGCAAGGGGAGAGAAGTTGGGCAACTAGTTGTACCCTATCCCTAGAGGGACTGGCAAAGGCTAGGAGCTGAGACAGAGACACAATTTCTCTAAGAGTGTACCATGGGATGCCAACCACTCTCCAGTAGACCACACACCCAAGAATAAGTGAGCAGTACAAGTTTGTCTTAGAGTTTTTCTTAAATGATACAGAGTTGGGTGTGAAGGAAAGATGAGGAGGTCAAAAAATGATCAAAACCTATAGTGTAGCAGAATCTTCCCCCCAATTAATTTAATATATATACAAGAAGCCTGTGTGTAATATAATTTGTCTTATCTAGATGGACAATTTACATCAATATCAATTGGCTCTGAGTAAATTGTGGACGTTTTGTGGGGTGAGAATTTACTGATATAAATCTGACTTATAAATTGCAAACCTCTAGAGTTTTGATTTTACTGAATTAGAGGAATTTTAATCCAGCAACATGACTGCTGTGACAAGGGATCACATCCAAACACATTCTAGGTCTGTGCAATCAAGCTGGAATGACACAACCTTTAATCCATCTGTCTGGAATACAGACAAGCCTTTAGTACCCCATCTTTAATCACAAACAATGTAGGTAGGGTTAGTTTGTAGAAAAAGCAGCAATGTTTGAAAGTGACATCTAATTTGGGGGCAGAAAAAGTGACAAATTAGAGAAACATTTGACAGAATGAGTCAGAGATAGGATAATGCCCAACTCTTACAAGAACAGTGGAGGAAGAGGAGGTACCTTTAAAAAGCAGCAGCAGCAGAGAGGGGGAGACAGAGAAAGAGAGAGAGAGAGAGAGAGAGACAGAGACAGAGACAGAGACAGAGACAGACAGAGACACAGAGAGACAGAGACAGAGAGAGACAGAGAGACAGAGAAAGAGACAGAAAGACAGAGACAGAGAGACAGAGACAGAGAGACAGAGACAGAAACAAACAGACAGAGACAGAGACAGAGACACAGACACAGACACAGACACAGACAGAGACACAGACACAGACACAGACAGAAGAGGGAGTTTTACTGTGGCAGTTTTACAGAGATGGGTTGCAGGTAAGGACAGAATGAGCCAGAGAATGAGAAGGAATCAGAAGGTAAGAACGTTGCCAGAATAGTTTGAGGCCAAGAAGAGCAATTCAGTCAGAAGACAAGAGAAGCAAGTTTGAATCTGTCGGCTTGGAGAGGGGTTTGAGCCAGAACAACTAAGTTGAACTAGCCAACCAGAGTTCAGAAATAACTAAAAAGAATGAATTTATTCATCAGTAAGACCTCAAGACAACAATTATCTCAGGTAAACAAAGTTACATTTACAAAAACCTACTATATGAAACTCTCAAAGAACTAACAAAAGAATTGCCTTATCAGACAATTAGATAAATAGTTCACACTAGAGAAACCAATCTACTATATTAATGCTACATCAAAAATATGCTAAAATATGCTTACTTAGGCAGACACACACATGCAAGCATATATGCATATATTTACACATGGAAGATATTAGTGCTCTAGTTTTTCTAAGTCTTTTTTTATTAGATACTTTATTTAGATTTCAAATGTTATCACCTTTCCTGGATTCCCCCTTGTGTCTCCCTATCCCATCCTCCCTCCCTCTGCTTCTATGAGGGTGCTCCCCCACCCACCCAACTACTCCCACCTCCCTGCCCTCGAATTCCCCTACACTGGGGCATCGAGGTTTCACAGGACCAAGGGCCTCTCTTCTCATGGATGCCCAACAAAGCTATCCTCTGCTACATATGTAGCTGGAGTCATGAATCCCTCCATGCTAAAGGTCTTGGAAAGATCAGGAATTCGAGGCCCATATCTAAACATAGTAAAAGCAATTTACAGCAAACCGGTATCCAGCATCAATCTAAATGGAGAGAAACTTGACGAATTCCACTAAAATCAGGGACTAGACAAGGCTGCCCTCTCTCTCAATATCTTTTGAATATAGTACTTGAACTTCTAGGTAGAGCAATTAGACAACAAAAAGAGGTCAAAGGGATACAAATTGGAAAGGAAGAAGTCAAACTATCACTATTTGCAGACGATATGATAGTATACTTAAGCGACCCAAAGAACTCCACCAGAGAACTCCTACAGCTGATAAACAACTTCAGCAAAGTGGCCGGATATAAAATCAACTCAAGCAAGTCAGTAGCCTTCCTATACTCTAAGGATAAGCAGGCCGAGAAAGAAGTAAGAGAAATGATACCCTTCACGATAGCCACAAACCATATAAAGTATGTTGGTGTGACTCTAACCAAACAAGTGAAAGATCTGTATGACAAGAACTTCAAGTCTCTGAAGAAAGAAATTGAAGAAGACCTCAGAAGATGGAAAAATCTTCCATGCTCATGGACAGGCAGGATTAATATAGTAAAAATGACCATCTTGCCAAAAGCAATATACAGATTCAATGCAATCCCCATCAAAATCCCAACTCAATTCTTCATTGAGTTAGAAAGAGCAATTCAAAAATTCATCTGGAATAACAGAAAACCCAGAATAGCTAAAACTATTCTCAAGAGTAAAAGAACCTCTGGGGGAATCAGTATCCCGGACCTCAAGCTGTACTATAGAGCAATAGTGTTAAAAACTGCATGGTATTTGTACAGTGACAGGCATGTAGATCAATGGAACAGAATTGAAGACCCAGAAATGAATCCACACTCCTATGGTCACTTGATCTTTGACAAAGGAGCTAAAACCATCCAGTGGAAAAAAGATAGCCTTTTCAACAAATGGTGCTGGCTCAACTGGAGGTCAACATGCAGAAGAATGCAAATTGACCCATTCTTATCTCCTTGCACTAAGCTCAATTCCAAGTGGATCAAGAACCTCCACATAAAACCAGACACACTGAAACTAATAGAAAGGAAACTAGGGAAGAACCTTGAACATATGGGCACAGGGAAGAATTTCCTGAATAAAACTCCAATAGCTTATGCTCTAAGATCAAGAATTGACAAATGGGACCTCATTAAATTACAAAGTTTTGCAAGGCAAAAGACTCTGTCAAAAAGACAAAGCGGCAACCAACTAACTGGGAAATGATCTTTACCAACCCTACATCCAACAGAGGGCAATATATACAAAGAACTCAAGAAGTTAAACTCCAGAGAGGCAAGTAACCCTATTAAAAAATGGGGTACAGAGCTAAACAAAGAGTTCTCACCTGAAGAATATCTAATGGCTGAGAAGCACCTAAAGAGATGTTCATCATCCTTAGTCATTAGGGAAATGAAAATCAAAACAACCCTGAGATTCCATCTCACACCAGTCAGAATGGCTAAGATCAAAAACACAGGAGACAGCAGTTGTTGGTGAGGATGTGGAGAAAGAGGAACACTCCTCCACTGCCGGTGGAATTGCAGGCTGGTACAACCACTCTGGAAAGCAGTCTGGCGGTTCCTCAGAAAACTGGGCATGACACTCCCGGAGGATCCGGCTATACCACTCCTGGGTATATACCCAAAGGCTTTACCTGCATGCAATAAGGACACATGCTCCACTATGTTCATAGCAGCCTTATTTATAATAGCCAGAAGCTGGAAAGAACCCAGATGTCCCTCAACGGAGGAATGGATTCAGAAGATGTGGTATATTTACACAATGGAATACTACTCTGCAATTTAAAACAACGAATTCATGAAATTCCTAGGCAAATGGTCAGAACTTGAAAATATTATCCTTAGTGAGGTAACCCAATCACAAAAGAACACACTTGGTATGGAAGCACTGATAAGGGAATATTAACCCAGAATCTCAGAATACCCTAGACACAATTCACATATCAATAGATTTCCAAGAAGATGGAAGGAGAGACCCCTGGTCCTGGAAAGACTGGATGTAGGGGAATGTCAGGACAGAGAAGTGAGAGGGGCTTGAATGGGGAACAGAGGGAGGGAAGGGGGCTTATAGGACTTTCGGGGAGGGAGGAAACGGGAAAGGGGAAATGATTTTGAATGTAAATAAAAAAAACTTAGAAAATAAAATAAAATTTAAAAAAAACAAAACAGATGCTGTTGTTCAAACTGGATAACTGCATGTAGAAACACATATATAAATCCTTACCAGCCTGCACAAAATTCAACTCCAAATAGATTAAGGACTTCAACATAAAATTAAATAACCTACATCTGATAGAAGACCAACTAAGGAGTGTGCCTGAACTCATTGGAACAGGAAAGGGCTTTCCGAACAGGACCATAATAGCAGAGGGCATAAAATAAACAATAAATAAATGTCACCACTTTAAGTTAAAAAGATTCTGTACAGCAAAGGACACCATAATTAACAGAAAGAGGCAACCTACAGAATGAAAAAATCCATACCAATTATACATTTTACCAATGTTATTATCTAGAATGTATAAAGAAATCAAAAAACTAAATATCAAAAAATGAATAAACCAATTAAAATATGGGGTCTGGAGCTAAACAGTTCCTAAAAGGTGAAACAGAGATGACTGAGAAATACTTTGATTACTGCGCAACATCCTGACCTCTCAGGAAAATGGAAATTGAAACTACTTTCTTACTTATCCAATCAGAATGGTAAAGATTCATACAAATGAATTACAATAGACATTGGTAAGGATGTGGGTAGAGGAGCATTTTTTCATTGCTGGTGGGGTACAAATTGGCACAGCAAGTATAGAAATTAGTGTGGAGGTTCCTCAGAAAGCTGAAAACAAATCTACCACAAAATCTAGCTATACCACTCTTGGGCAGATATCTAAAGGACTCCTCATCTTACTACAGAGATACTTGCTAATCCATGTTTGTTGCTGCTCTCTTCATAATTACCAGAGATTGAAAATAGCTTAGATCTCCATCAACTGATGAATGGGTAATGAAGAGGAACTACATTTATGTAATAGAATATTATTCAGCTGCTCAGAAAAAAATGAAGTTTACAGGTAAATGGATAGAGCTATAAAACAAACAAACAAACAATCATCCCAAAAGTGAAGTAACTCAGACCCAGAAAGGCAAACAGTGTATTTTTTTTCTTTTTCTTTTTTGGAGCAGGTGAGGGTGGTGGGTCAAAACAGGATCTTATGCAGCACTCGTTGTCCTAAAACTTAGTGTATACACCAGGCTGCCCTTGAACTTACAGAGATCTGGCTGCCTCTACCTCTGAGATTAAAAGCATGTACCACTGTGTTCAGCTGAACATGTTTTCTTATATATGGATGTTAGCTTTACCTTTTAGATATGTGTGTCTCATCTAGAATATCCAGGGAAGTTTGTTAGCTAGTAAGAGATCATGTGGGGGGGGGCATTGAATACAGTGTTATAAAGGGATGAAGGAAATATTAGAACAGGAAGATTAAAGGAGCACAGGTGAGAAGCAGCATAGAGGAGGGATTACAGGGAAGGATAAATAACAACTAGAGGCTTTTCAAAAAGCCATAAGAGACACTACTACTGTAGAAGCTTCTAAATATACATGTACATAAAGGAATCTTAATGATTTCGTCATTTAATGGGAAGACAATGCCCCAACTAGACATTATGTACTACAGAATAAAACCCCCAGTATCAGGAATTGGTTACATTATTTTCAGTCACTGAACAACGGGTCTTGTAGGACCCCAAACACTAATAGGTATTGCCAAGGTTATTATTTGATCTCTACATTAAAACCCTATTGATAAAGGCAACATATAATTGGGGCATAGAACATGGAAAAATATAGCTGGTACTAAACTGCAAGTATTACTCCTACTGGCTATTATCCATAGTCCTAGAAGGTACCATAAACACTACCAGAGGAAACAGTAATCACAAGTCAATGAAACCTGTAAACTTTAACAACCTCCCTTCAAGATATGGCCATTATTGTAATGGTGTCATGAATGTTAGAGAAATAACCGATCACGTTTGATTGGGTTTAAGGACTGCTCTATGAGATGGAATGTATACATGATGTTGTTACTGAGGACAGGAACTTGAGACAATGTAAGTCCTGAACCCAAAATAAAACCTACTACTATTACTCTGCTAAATGAACACAGAAATAACAGGAATCCCGATGACATATTCCTACACAATTAAAACAGTGAATCACTTAACTCTTGCCAAAGAAGCCTCCCCTTGGAGTAGATGGTAATTAATACAAAGACCCACAACTGGACAGTGAACAGATAGTTAGAGATAATAGAACCCCTCGACCCTGAATGGGATGTTTTTAACACACCTGTCAACTCAAGGATCACTCAGGTGTCAATGTAGAAAATGGGTCAGAAAGACTGTCAGAGATATAAGTGGTGACTGACTTTTAGGGAAACAAGATTTTTCAGACACAGCAGGACAGTTAAACACATGCTCTCACAGAAATTATGATGGCATGCACAAGTCCTTCGCAAGCTCAAGACAGTGAAAAAATCTCAGCACCTTGCCAGGTCAGCCACAGTGAAGACACCGTCTCCTGATACTTCCTAGAGAACCAGCTACACTCAGGGCATATGGTAAGATCCCCTCCCACCTCTGGAGGCCCAGAGCAGCTGTCTGGGGTCCAGCAGGACTTGCTACCCAGCAACCACCAAAAGCCCAGCCCTTCCAAATACCACTCCCCTTCCAATCCATCTGCCCCTTCCACCACCACCAGCCTTTTCTGCTGTGGCAGAATCTTGCCAGGTCTGCCACAGTGAAAACACCATCTCCTGATACTTCCTTGAGAACGAGCCACAATCAGGGCATTTGAGAACCAGTCGCACTCCGGTCATTTGGAGAGCAGAGAAGCCTGAGAGCACAGGAGAGCTGGTCTCGCAGGAGAGCCTATGTATGTGCACAGAGAGAACAGGAATCCCAGGAGTACAGACACAGGCTTCCAGGTCGGATAGGCCACAATCAGAGAAAGCAAGATCAGATAACACCAGAGAAAACTAGATGGCAAAAGGAAAATGCAAGATCATTACCAACAGAAACAAAGGCAATATGGCACCATCCGAACCCAGTTCTCCCACAAAAGCAAATCATGGATGCCCTAACACACCAGAAAAGTAAGAGCTGGATTTAAAATAACATCCCATGATGCTGACAGAGGAAATCAAGAAGGACATAAATAACTCCCTTAAAGAAATATGGGAGAACATGGGTCAACAGGTAGAAGTCCTTAAAGAGGAAACACAAAAATCCCTTAAAGAATTTCAGGAAAACACAAACAAACAATTGAAGGAACTGAACAACACTACCAAGGCCCTAAAAATGGAAGTAGAAACAGTAAAGAAATCACAAGGTTAGACATCTCTGGAGATAGAAAACCTTAGAAAGAATTCAGGAATCATACATGCAAGCATAAACAACAGAATACAAGAGATAAAAGAAAGAATCTCAGGTGCTGAAAATACAATAGAAAACATTTGACTCAACAGTCAAAGAAAATGCAAAATGCAAAAAGCTTGTAACCCAAAACATCCAGGAAATCCAGGACAAAATAAGAAGACCAAATCCAAGGATTATAGGTATAGAAGAGAGTGAGGATTAACAAGTTAAAGGACCAGCAACTATCTTCAACAAAATTATAGAAGAAAACTTCCCTAACCTAAAGAAAGAAATGCCCATGAACATACAAGAAGCCTACAGAACTCCAAACAGACTGGACCAGAACAGAAACTCCTCCCAACACATAATAATCAAAACACCAAATGCACTAAACAAAGAAAGAATATTAAAAGCAGTAAGGGGAAAAGGTCAAGTAACATATAAAGTTAGATCTATCAGAATTACATCAGTCTTCTCACCAGAAACTATGAAGGCTAGAAGATCCTGGGCAGATGTCATACAGACCCTAAGAGAACATAAATGTTAGCCCAGGGTACTATACCTAGCAAAATTCTCAATTACCATAGACAGAGAAAACAAGACATTCCATGACAAAACCAAATTTACACAATATCTTTCCACAAATCAAGCTCTACAAAGGATAATGGGTGGAAAATACCAACAAAAGGCAGGAAAGTACACCCTAGAAAAAGCATTAAAGTAATCTTCTTTCAACAAACCCAAAAGAAGATAGCCACACAAATAGAATTCCACCTTTAACAATGAAAATAACAAGAAGCAATAATCACTTTTCCTTAACATCTCTTAACATCATGGACTCAATTTCCCAATTAAAAAAAAACATAAACAATCAGACTGGATACGTAAACAGGACCCAACATTTTGCTGCATACAAGAAACCCATCTCAGTGACAAAGGCAGTCACTACTTCAGAGTCAAAGGTTGGAAGACAATTTTCCAAGCAAATGGTCCCAAGAAACAAGCAAGAGTTTCTTATATCAGATAAAATTGACTTTCAACCAAAATTTGTCAAAACACATAGGAAGGGACACATCACTCTAGTCAAAGGAAAATCTACCAAGATGAACTCTCAATTCTGAACATCTATGCTCCAAATGCAAGGGTACCCACAATAATAGAAGAAATTTTACTAAAGCTCAAAGCATATATTGAACCCCACACAAAAATAGTGAAGACTTCAACACCCCACTCTCAACAATGGTCAAATCATGGAAACAGACACAGTGAAATTAACTGAAGTTATGGACCAAATGGATATAATATTTATAGGACACTCCATCCTCAAGCAAAAGAATATACTTTCTTCTCAGCACCTCATGGTACCTTCTCCAAAACTGACCATATAATTGGTCACAAAACAGGCCTCAACAGATACAGGAATATTGAAATAATTCCATGCAACCTATCAGATCACCACCAGCCTAAGGCTGGTCTCTATTCAGTGATAGCTGGTTCAAGGAAGGAATAAAGAAAGGAATGAAAGACTTTTCAGAATTTAATGAAAATTAGGAAACATCATACCAAAACTTATGGGACACAATGAAAGCAGTGCTAAGAGAAAAAACTCATAGCTCTACGTACCTCCAAAAAGAAAATGGACGGAGCTTACACTAGCACCTTGACAACACGCCTGAAAGCTCTAGAACAAAAAGAAGCAAATGCACCCAAGAAGAGCAGACAGCAGGAAAATAATCAAACTCAGGGATGAAATCAACCAAATAGAAGCAAAAAGAACTATACAAAGAATCAACAAAACCAGTAGCTGGTTCTTTGAGAAAATCAACAAGATAGATAAACCCTTAGCCAGACTAACCAGAGGGCGCAGAGGCACTACCCAAATTAATACAATCAGAATTGAAAAGGGAGAAACAACAACAGAAACTGTGGAAATTCAAAAATTCATCAGATCCTACTACAAGAGCTTATATTCAACAAAATTGGAAAATCTGGATGAAATTGACAATTTTCTAGATACATATCAGGTGCCAATGTCAAAACAGGATCAGATAAACCATCTAAATTGTGCCATAAGGCCTGAGGAAATAGAAGCAGTTGTTAATAGTCTTCCAACAAAAAAAAAAGTCCAGGACCAGATGGGCTTAGTGGGGAATTCTATCAGATATTCAAAGAAGGCCTAATACTGATGATCTTCAAACTATTCCACAAAATAGAAACAAAAGGAATACTACCAAATTCATTCTATGAAGCAACAATAACACTTATACCTAAACTAAACAAAGACCAAACAAGGAAAGAGAACTTCAGACCAATTTCCCTTATGAAGATTGATGCAAAAATACTCAACATAATGACCAACCGAATCCAAGAACACATCAAAACGATAATTCACCATGATCAAGTAGGCTTCATCTCATGGATGCAGGGATGGTTCAATATATGGAAATCCATCAATGTAATCCACTACATTGATACATTGTAAACAAATTCAAAAAATTACCACATGGTCATTTCATTAGATGCTGAAAAGCTTTTGACAACATTCAGTATCCCTTCATGATAAAAGACTTGGAGAGATCAGGAATTCAAGGCCCATACCTAAACATAGTGAAAGTAATATACTGCAAACCAGTAGCTAACATCAAACGAAATGGAGAGAAACTTGAAGCAATCCCACTAAGACAAGACAAGGCTGCCCACTCTCTCCCTATCTATTCAATATAGTACTCAAAGTCCTAGCCAGAGCAATTAGACAAAAAAAAAAGAAGGTCAAAGTTATACAAATTGGAAAGAAAGAAGTCTAAATATCACTATTTGTAGATGATATGATAGTATACTTAAGCAACCCCAAAAATTTCATCAGAGAACTCCTAAAGCTGATAAACAACTTCAACAAGTGGCTAGATATAAAATTAACTCAAACAAATCAGTAGCCTTCCTCTACTCAAAGGATAAACAAGCTGAGAAAGAAATTAGGGAAATGACACCCTTCACAATAGTCACAAATATTATATACCTTGGTGTGACTCTAACCAAGCAAGTGAAAGATCTGTATGACAAGAACTTCAAGTCTCTGAAGAATGAAATCGAAGATCTCAGAAGATGGAAAGATCTTCCATGCTCATGAATTGGCAGGATTAATATAGTAAAACTGGCCATCCTGCCGAAAGCAATCTACAAATTAAATGCAATTCCACATCAAAATTCCATATCAATTCTTCATAGAGCTAAAAAGAGCAATCTGCAAATTCATTTGAAATAACAAAAAACCCAGGACACTGAAAACTATTCTCCACAACAAAAGATTTCCTGGGGGAATCAGCATTCCTGACCTCAAGCTCTACTACAGAGCAATAGTGGCAAAAACTGTATAGTATTGGTACAGAGACAGGCAGCATGATCAATGGAATAGAATTGAAGACCCAGAAATGAACCCACACACCTATGGTAACTTGATATTTGATTTTTTTGTTCAAAGCTCAAGTCCAAGTGGGTCTAGGACCTCCACATAAAACTAAATACACTGAAGCTTATAGAGGAGAAAGTGGGGAAGAACCTTGAACACATGGGCACAGGGGCAATTTTTCTGAATAGAACACCAATGGCTTATGCTCTAAGAACAAGAATCAACAAAAGGGGCCTCATAAAACTGCAAAGCTTCTGTAAGGCAAAGGGCACTACTGTCAATAGGATAAAACGGCAACCAACAGATTGGGAAAAGATCTTATAGCAGACTAATATCCAAGGTATACAAAGAACTCAAGAAGTTAGACTCCAGAGAGTCAAATAACCCTATTAATAATGGGGTACAGAGCTACACAGGGAATTTTCAACTGAGGAAACTGGAATGGCTCTGAAGCACTTAAAGAAATGTTCAGCATCCTTAGTTATCTGGGAAATGCAAATCAAAACAAGCCTGAGATTCCACCTCACACCAGTCAGAATAGCTAAGATGAAAAACTCAGGGGACAGCAAATGCTGGAGAGGATGTGGAGCAATCCCAATGCTTGTGGGATTGCAAGCTGGTAAAACCACTCTGGAAATCAGTTCAGCAATTCCTCAGAAAATGAGACATAGTACTACCTCAGGACCCAGCTATACCACTCCTGGGCATATACCCAGAAGATGCTGCAACATGTAATAAGGACACATGCTCCACTATATTCATAGCAGCCTCATTTATAATAGCCAGAAGCTGGAAAGAACCCAGATGTCCTTCAACTGAGGAATGGATACAGAAAATGTGGTGTATATATACACAATGGAGGATTATTCTGCTATTAAAAACAATGAATTCATGAAATTATTAGGCAAATGGATGGAACTAGAAAGTGTCATCCTGAGTGAGATAACCCAATCACAAAAGAACACACATGGTATGCACTCACTGATAAGTGGATATAAGCCCAAAATCTCAAAATAAACAAGTTACAATTCACAGACCACAGGAAGCTCAAGAAGGAAAACCAAAGTGGGGGTGCTTTGTTTCCTCTGAGAAAAGGAACAAAATACTCACAGAAGCAATTATGGAGTCAAAGAGTGGAGCAGAGACTGAAGGAAAGGTCATCCAGAAACTATCCTTCCTGGAGATCCATCCTATAAGCAGTCACCAAACCCCAACACTACTATGGATGACAAGAAGTGTATGCCAAAAGGAGCCTGTTACGGTTGTCTCCGGAGGGGCCCTGCCAAAGCCTTACAGATACTGAGGTGGATACTAGCAGCCAACCATTGGACTGAGTGCAGGGTTCCCATTGGCAGTTTTGGAGGGAGGACTGGAGGAGCTGAAGGGGTTTACAGCCCCATAGGAAGAACGAAGATGTTGGCCAACCAGATACCCAGGGCTCCCAGGACTAAGCCATCAACCGAGGGGTACACATGGTTCCAGGCAAAAGAGTGGCAGAGGAATGCCTTGTCAGGCATCAGTGGGAGGAGAGATCCTTGGTCCTGTGAAGGTTTGATAGATGTGTCAGGGTGGGGAAATCCAGAGGGGTTAGGTGGGAGTCAGTTGGGTAGAAGGGCATATTCTTGGAGGCAGGGGGTGAGAGGATAGGGTGGGATTTTCAGGGAGGGGGAAAGCTGGGAAAGGGTATAACATTTGAAATGTAAATGAAGAATATATTCAATTAAAAGAAGTCAAAAAGAAATCTCAGCAGGAAGCAGAAGTGGACATAAAGTCCCATCCTTATCCAAGAGGCTATTTATGAATGATAGCTTCTAGGGGGTGAAAATTTCATGGGATTTTGTAGCTTTTGTCTTATTCTTAATAGAAAAAAAAAGAGTATGAAGTTGGATTAGTAGAAAGTAGGGAGGATCTTGGAGGAATTAGGGAATAGGAAAGAGATGAAAGAAATAGTATATGAAATTTTCAAAGAATGGGGGGAAAAAGAGAAAAAAAAAATGGGAAAACAAACAGTTCTCATAGAGCACTAAAAAACTTAAAGCCTGTGGATGATGTCCCAACAGCAGAGAGAAATGCAAAGCATGACACCATCTGGCAGGAAGACATTTGCAAGAGTCCTTACTGAGATGTCATCTTCTAATTGCCTCATCTGCATTTGAATCATGACAAAGAAAATGAAAAAGATAATCTCTGTGGGGTAAAAGAGTAAACTTGTAACTGAATGCAGAGTTTAACAAGTCTTTCAGAGCAAGTAACTTTAGGACAACAAGCATTTTATATCCAACTAAAAATATCACAGAGATGGTGCCTAGGTTGTGGCAATTTGAATGAGAATGGCACCCAAAGGCTCATATATTTGCATTTTTTGTCCCCAGTTGATAAAGTCCTTATGAAGGATTAGACAGATTAGAAGGTGTGGCCTTATTGGAGGAAGTATGACTCTGAGGGTCAAAAACCCATGCAAGGCCCAGTCTGTGCCTCTGTCTCTGTCTCTGTCTGTCTCTCTGTTTCTTTCTCTCTGTGTCTCTCTGTCTCTCTCTCTCTCTCTCTCTCTCCTATCTCCATTTCCCTCTGTCTCTCTCTGTCTCTCTCTGCCTCTCTCTCCCGCTCTCGCTCTCTCTCTCCCACCCTCTCTCTCTCCTCCCTCTCCCCCTCCCCCCTTTCTCCCCCCCCCAGCTCCCTCCTTTCCCTCTCCTTCTCCTTGTCCCTCTTCCTCTCCCTCTCGCAATCCCAATTCCTGTTGCCTAAGTCAAGATGGAAAGCTCTCAGCTATTGCTCCACCACCGTGCCTGCTTGCATCCCTTTCACCACGGATCCTAACATGATGATAATGGATTAACCCTCTGAAGCTGTACACAAGGCCCCAATTAAGTATTCTCTTCTGTAATTTGCTTTGTTCATGTTATCTTTGCTAGCTTCCAGATGATTCCACTAGGCTACCCCCCAGGGACTCCCAAAGGCTTACCATCATCTACTGCCATTACATGCAGCCACCAGTTGCAGGTTGCTTTAAAAGGACTGCTTGCCACCCCAGGTCTCTCTTCTATCCTCTCTCTCCCTGTTCCCATCTGTTCTGAGCCAGTCTCTTTCTCTCTCTTTCCTTCTTTCTGTCCTTCTCTGTCACCCCACCCCCACCCCACCCCCACCTCTGCCCTCATGGCTCTGCTCCCATCTGTCTGCCTCTACCCCTTATCCAGGCCCTCACTTCCCATCTTTCCCCCAAAGAACCCTCCTTTATACCAGATTTGTTACATGACATGATTTCTCAGGGGGATGCCTTGGTATGGACCCACCATGTATTCCCCCCGCCCATGCTGCATTATATTTCATAACAATCTCTTCACAAAAATAGAATACTAACTAAAATAGCATTCAAAGATAATATCAGTAGTCATCTTCAATTAATTTCTGCCTTTTCCTTTTTTAAGACAATCTTTTACTGTACATGTAACTCAATGATTCATCTAAACTAGTTGCCAAGTAAACCCTGAAGCTCTGTTCCTGTAGCACTGGAATCATAAGAGAGCCTGCATCTAGTTTTTAATGCAAATATTAAAGATCAAATTCATGTCTTCACAGTAGCACTGTGTCTACTGAGCCATTGCCTTTGCCACTGTAATTACACTAACATTATGTATACTGCTGTAGATGGTTTTTAAACCAGAACTAAGACTATCAAACTGGATTTTAGATCTATTGCTATTTATACCACCAAAGTTCAACTTTGAAAAAAACATTGAAAAAAAATGAGTTCTATAGGGGTTACTTACAGGAGCAGATATTACTCAAAATTATTACACTATCAAAAATTTACCCCAGTATGAGTGAAAGATAACTTAAACAGAAAACATGGCATACACTACACATCTGCAGACAGCTTAATAGGTTGGAGAGTATCCTTTCCAGACAGATTAGTTGGTCTCTGTTTCTTCCAGACAGTTCAGCTTGCCTAAGAGTGTCTTGCAATAGTTTTTACTATTTATGTATGCTTAGGGAGGGAAGGGCTTGGTAAATCTGGACTTTTTCAGGTATTTTCTGAAGCCATTGAATTGTTAGCTTTCTGAGCACAATGAGCTTCCCTGTGGGATGAAATGTTTTACCTCTCTTAAAATATCCATTGTTTCATCTCCCCTTTACTGTGTCCAAAACTAGCTTTCTTCCTAGAAGGAAGGTTTTAATCTCAAACCCACTATACAAACACCACTAAATAAAGAAATATGGTTGATATAATGACCCAATAGTACAATTGTAAAGAGAAATCTGAACCTTAATTATAAAGTTTGGGATGGGCTCATCATCAAATCTTTAAAAATAATAAATAAATAAAATTCTAAAAGCAAAATAAACTTGCATTGGTATTAATGTTTTAGAGAGATGAAGACACAACATGCACTTCATAATGCTACTAAAATCAAGCTTCATTTCTATAAATTGAGCTTTAAGAAAAATCTAATTCATTCACATAAAATCAGGAATGGATAAATAAGGGTAATACATTGTTGCTTTGGAGAATAAACAACTAACTTCATTTTCTTCATCTCTATCAATCAGCATGCATGCTGATGATCCATTTTCTTAAATGCTGGCATCAGATCTGCCTCAAGTTGTGAATTTTTTGAGTGCAGGGAAATTGGAATATGTGTATACACAGGAAGATACATTGTAGATAGGACCTAAGGCCAACAAAAAAAATGTAGTTTTACTTTTTATATAATTTATACACATAGCTTGAAAGTAACTTTATACAAACTTTAACATGCCTGCATTTTTACTGTAACCTGATGAATGATATCAACAATAGAATTTTCCACTTGTGACAATGTATTGGCACTCAAAAGTGTTGTACTTTTGAAACATTTCAGATTTAAAGTTTCATAATAGAATGCTTAACTAAAAATTAGCTTAAAGTTTACTGTGTTCAAAAATGTCTTCTACCTAAATATATGGCCAGAGCCCTATTGGATGATAAGTTTTTGCATACATCTGGAATTATGCAAATGAAGAGGGTATATGATCTAAAATTTGGAGCCTCCACTTAGAATGCTTTATATTTATTGTAACAAATAGAAATGCAAGGGGAAGTGTCACAAATGCAGCTAGATATTGACTAAAGTTCAGAGGGTCATGGAAATATAGATAGGTCTTGGTTAGAAAGGCCCTCTTCTTTGGAATGGCAATATCAGAACAGTTCAGCATGACGATACACACAACCTGGAACTCCAGCACTGAGAAAGGTATAGTAGGAGAATGGATGGCAGAGAATTTGAGGCCAGCCTGGGATACATAGCAAGTGAGTGTGAAGCTAGCCTGGTATACATAACAAGTGCAAGGTCAGTCAGTGCTATACAGAAACATTTCTCTAAAAAGAATAAAGAAAATCAAATAAAAATAAAAGTAAACTCTCAACTATTATTATACAATTTCAAGTTTGGCAAATCCCCAAAGGTCATTAACACGTGAATGTTATAGACTAAGTAATATATACATCCATTTGAGCTAAAGACTTCCTACTGTTACTAAATATGATGACTATCAGGCAAAATCAATGGGCTTTAAATTTAAAACTTCATAGTGCATACATAAAACTCAAAATATTTCATGTAATTCGATGCTAAATTTGAAATCTAAGTTGGAATATTTTAAATTTAATAAGCAAGTTTAAATAAGTAAGTTGAAGAAAAAATTTTAACACTTATAATAATAACATTTTTAGGTAACTTCCTGATTTTGAGTGTTTATTTTAATCTGAAATAACAAAATTATAATTGCAAATCCTGAGAATATTCAGGCTTGAATCAAAGCTGTACCTTTAGAACAAGGTACTAAATATAAAATTTCCAAAATATGTAATAAGTATGAAATGTAGACATGCGTGCTAGATTATCAAGCCTTTGGACTGACTCATCTGAACTAAATGTGCATAAGAAAAATCTCCCACAGAGCTGTTTTCAGAGTAGCTTGTGCCAGAGACAAAGTTGTCCTAAATTACATTCTCACCATATATTCCTGAGCAATCTATGGAAGTAACCACAATGAAAGGAAATGCTGGTTTGGTGACCCAGTCTCAATTTCTCAGAAAACTGAGTTAATAAAAGTACACAAAAACAAACTGCAAAATACAAAATTCCAATAATTACTAAGAGAATTAAACCCTTGAAAATAACCTCCCAGCAAAGATAATATGTAGGCTTTTACAAAGTAATGAGCAGAACTCTCCTATGAAAGAAGGTGGAGACACTATCTTTTCAGAAGCCAATATAACTTTGACTCCAAAACCTGTAAGATAAGTATAAACTAAGATTAAAACATAAACTAATTACAAAGAGAGGACATTTGACTTTACTGTCTGTGCTCCTGTGTCAAGATGCTGCTCTTTTAACTTACACGATTACTTGTTGTTGCCATTCTACTTTAGACATTATTGCTGACCAGAGACTTTTACAGCACGAGGAAGAAATTATAGCAATGGGTTTGTATCAACATAATAAAAAGAATAATTTCACATTTTCTGGGTCACACCTACCCAGGCACTACAGCGTAAATAAAAATATCTTCTTTATGAAGGAGTTGGAATAAAGGAGCGCATAGCCACAGACAAGTGTATCAAGCAACTAAAACCATATATGCCAGGACGACCCTAAGGTCAAGCCTATGCCAGTAGCTCTCCACTATACACTATAGCCCCTGAAGATAAGATCCAGCCATGCCTCCAGTTCAAGTGTAGCTTGACAAATAAAAAAATAAAATAAAATAAAATAAAATACTTGTTTTTCAAAATTCTCAATTTCTAAAAAAATGCAGTGACTTATATGAAACCAGTACACACCTAAACCTAAAAGGCCAGAGAAATGATCAAGAAAAGAAATAAAAGTTCCACCAAAAGGAAGAGACCATTTAGAAGGGAGGAGATAGAGTCCAGAAATTACATGAAGCAGATCAGAAAGGCAGAAAGCTAAAGAAGGGGTGGTAGCGGTGTCTGGATTGAAGTCATCAGCTCTGGAAGACAAAAGGATCTGCTTAAGTGAGTATGAAGAAAGTATAATCACAGGACAGCATCAGCTGGATCAGTACATGTTTCATAAGTACAGGAGAGAAAAAAAAGTATTAAAATGGAGCAAAGGTTATTAAAGCAGATGTTTCCAAACTAAAGATACATGGGTATCTGGGGGTTAAAAAAGCACCAAACAGATTAAGCAATAAAGAATCTTCCTGAGACATATGATAATCCAATTCCCAAAAGTAAAAGGCAAAGAGAATTTCTGAGTGGTGTTTTAAAAGACCCTCATCTCCTGAATGAAAATCTCTGCAAGACTGCCATAGGATTTCTCAGAATACTCACAGACCTGAAGAAAACAGGATGATATATTAGAAAACTAAACTCTTAAAACAACCAACATCTTTTTAGAAATCTATTGATATGCGGATTGTGTCTAGGGTATTCCGAGATTCTGGGTTAATATCCCCTTATCAGTGACTGCATACCATGTGTGTTCTTTTGTGATTGGGTTACCTCACTAAGGATGATATTTTCCAGTTCTGACCATTTGCCTAGGAATTCCGGGAATTCATTGTTTTTAATTGCAGAGTAGTATTCCATTGTGTAAATATACCACATCTTCTGAATCCATTCCTCCGTTGAGGGACATCTGGGTTCTTTCCAGCTTCTGGCTATTATAAATAAGGCTGCTATGAGCATAGTGGAGCATGTGTCCTTATTGCATGCAGGGAAAGCCTCTGGGTATATGCCCAGGAGTGGTATAGCCGGATCCTCCGGGAGTGTCATGCCCAGTTTTCTGAGGAACCGCCAGACTGCTTTCCAGAGTGGTTGTACCAGCTTGCAATCCCACCAGCAGTGGAGGAGTGTTCCTCTTTCTCCACATCCTCGCCAACAACTGCTGTCTCCTGTGTTTTTGATCTTAGCCATTCTGACTGGTGTGAAATGGAATCTCAGGGTTGTTTTGATTTGCATTTCCCTAATGACTAAGGATGATGAACATCTCTTTAGGTGCTTCTCAGCCATTAGATATTCTTCAGGTGAGAACTCTTTGTTTAGCTCTGTACCCCATTTTTTAATAGGGTTACTTGCCTCTCTGGAGTTTAACTTCTTGAGTTCTTTGTATATATTGGATATTAGCCCTCTGTCGGATGTAGGGTTGGTAAAGATCATTTCCCAGTTAGTTGGTTACCACTTTGTCTTTTTGACAGTGTCTTTTGTCTTGCAAAAACTTTGCAATTTAATGAGGTCCCATTTGTCAATTCTTGATCTTAGAGCATAAGCTATTGGAGTTCTATTCAGGAAATTCTCCCCTGTGCCCATATGTTCAAGGTTCTTCCCTAGTTTCCTTTCTATTAGTTTCAGTGTGTCAGGTTTTATGTGGAGGTCTTTGATCCACTTGGAATTGAGCTTAGTGCAAGGAGATAAGAATGGGTCAATTTGCATTCTTCTGCATGTTGACCTCCAGTTGAGCCAGCACCATTTGTTGAAAAGGCTATCTTTTTTCCACTGGATGGTTTTAGCTCCTTTGTCAAAGATCAAGTGACCATAGGAGTGTGGATTCATTTCTGGGTCTTCAATTCTGTTCCATTGATCTACATGCTTGTCACTGTACCAATACCATGTGGTTTTTAACACTATTGCTCTGTAGTACAGCTTGAGGTCCGGGATACTGATTCCCCCAGAGGTTCTTTTACTCTTGAGAATAGTTTTAGCTATCCTGGGTTTTCTGTTATTCCAGATGAATTTTTGAATTGCTCTTTCTAACTCTATGAAGAATTGAGTTGGGATTTTGATGGAGAAGTTTAGTTCTGAAATAACAAAATATTTAGTATCTATGATTAATTTTCCCAGAAATATGAGGAAATGGTCATATGGAACTGTATCTCCTCATCTTGGGGAGAGCTGGGAATGCTTTTGTCTTTCAAAGGCTATCACAGTCCATGAGACAGAGACAAAGTTGTTTGCAATAGTGATGGAGGCTCCTTCTCATGTCAAGACTTTGAGCAGTCAAAAGGGAGAAGGAAGCCAGCTTCTGAAGTGTTGTCTCTTAACCTGCAAATTCAGAACCACCGATTCTATATCTGCTCTGCTAGATGGCTCCTTGTCAACCCGAGGAGGAGTTAGAGCATGTGCACAGGGCCCACAGAGGGGCTTCCAACCTCCCCTTCACAAGGAAGCAGCAGCTCTTCCCCAGAGATGCAAGTTTCCAGCATCCTTCCTTCTGCTTTATGCTTTCTTGTGCTATTTGCACACAAACTTTGGTTTCTTTTCGCCAATGGCATTTTATACATCTACCAACCTCATTTAACTATATGAATCAATTAATTTCTACATTTATTCTCTGGGTCCTTAAGCTTATAGGATTTGTTTCTTCATCATTAGAGGTGATTCTGAAAAGATAAATGAATTCCTAATGCTCAAATATACTAGATAAAGTTAATTTCTCATGGATAAACTCATCTAGAATAAGGAAATTAGACTTTTTAAAGTCAACTTCTAAATGTCATGTTTCATTAATCAGGCATTCTTATAAAGAGATTTAAATGGTATTAATACCATCTTATACCAATAAAGAGGTTGCAGATATAGTTATTCTGGCATCAATGACATTAAATGAGAAAGGACAAGGACTTAACTATTCATCGGAAAATCATTTTGAACATTCTGTCCTTTTAACTCCCACATAGTCTACAAACCATGACTGGTTAGCATATGGTGTGGGAACCAGACTGGGACAGATGCCATGAATAGAGTAGAATTTAAGTCTCAGATGTTATGTAAAGTAAATATCTTGTTGGTGTTCACTTTGAATTACTATAACACCTTCAAATTGAGTACAGTTTTCATTCTCAAAACACATAAAAGAGTAAAAAATTACCAGCCCAAGAATAAAGGCATGATGATTTCTTTATAAATTTATTATTGATATGTGTATGTTATGTAGTCTAAACAAAAGTAATTTAAAACTTTTGGTTTTAACACTAGACTAAAGTTAGGTTGCTCTATTTTGTTTGCTATATTAATTATTGATGGGTGTCCAACAGGAAGAAAGAATTTAGAATGAGGCTTCTCATCATACTTTTCAGACTAGTTGTCTTCGGTATTAGGTCTAAGTTTTGATAGAGATGGCAACTACATGGCTATTGGCTTATGAAAACTACATTGAGAACTAATGAAGTTAGAAAATTAAATAAAAGTATTATAGAGACTTTAAAATGGAAGTAAAGGGCAAGGACAAATATGTTGTGATTGGTTCCCTTCTCAATATGTCATAAATAGAGTGCCTAAAACCCCTTACATATCTCATCTGTCCTGCAGTGATAGATTCTCCAATACTTCTTAGAATACAATAAGATTACCAGCAAACCATCCAATCTGAAAAGCAAACTAAAAAAGATGTCAGAATCTAATAAATAAATATGTATGCATGTGTGTGTGTATATGTATACATAGGCATATATACATATACACATACACATGCATTCATTTTAGTATAAGACAGAAGGAATCAATAAGATGAGGGCAGTGAATACAGGTTTTCAAATAACCCCAATTATATAGGATATCTCCACTGAAATCCACCTCTACAGTCTTTATAGTATCCCAGACTCTTATGATCTAGGTCACAGGCAGAGATAATTTTTATTTTGAGCTCCAAGACACCATTACCAGCTGACCTGGCTCCAGAGGTCTAAAGGGCTCAGAGCTTCCCAAGCTTAGGTAATTCTGTCCTATTGCTTTTGCTCCTCAATACCTAGAAAAGATGGCAGCTTCCTGATTGCTGTCTCCAGCAATGTTCTTGCCTTTTCAATTTTCAATTGTTCATAATTGCTCATATTATATTATCCCAAGAATGTAGATTTTTGTCTTTTTAGTGCCCCTGACTACTACAGTGCTTGCTGCTAAAAGTGTAACACTATAGCATTTGTCAGTAACAGGAAAGACAGTTATTTTTTTCAACACCTTCCAAACTGTTAGGTAGAAATTTGAAGCATTCATTTTTCATCGTCTTGGCAATATTACACCAGAGTCTCTGATGAGCTACCACTGTTCCCCATGCCTGTCTTCCCAGGGCTCACTCACATTTCTGAAGCAGAAAACAGGCATTACTCTTGAATCCCACATTCTCTATTTTCTATACTTGTCCACTTTTCATTGCGGGAAAGACTTTTTGTCTATCTGTCCTGCAATTTCATACTCTGCTTAGAGTAATGCCTTGATACTGTCACAACAATGATAAGAGCATGTCCCAAGTATCCTTCTGCTCTCATGAGCCACCTCCATTGACTCTAAGTGTAAAGTCGTTTCTCCAACAAACCCATAGAGATAAGCATATCTAATGAGCCAACAAATGTAAGACCACAATAAACAGTATGGCTGTGTTCTATGAAGGTTTTGAGTTAGTTTACTGTTCCATAATAATGAAACCAAGACCTGCAGCTTTTATCTGAGCTCAGGTTCGAGAATACTTTAAGGTAAGTAGAAAACTCAGATAATTCTTTGACATACAGCCTCAGTAAATCTTACCTGTACCAGACACACAAATAATGTCTCTGAATGAGCTACAAGAAATGTTTGTAAACTTGAAACTAAACATATTTTCTTTCCATTCCTGTAACACTGTGAAACAGTGCCCCAAAGTGAAAAGCAGAGGGGTAGTTTCACTTAAATGGAAGTGTAAGATAAGTAGTGTCTTATTTCAGAATGCTCCTGTTGCAGGAAAAACTTTTTCTCTATCTGTCCTGCAATTTCCAGCTCAGATAAAAGCTGCAGGTTTTGGTTTCATTATTATGGAACAGTAAACTAACTCAAAATCTTCATAGAACACAGCCGCCATTTTTGCTATATTAATACAGCCAATCCACAAGCATGGGAGATCTTTCCATTTTCTGAGGTCTTCTTTGATTTCTTTCTTCAGAGACTTGAAGTTCTTCCCATACAGATCTTTCACTTATTTGGTTAGAGTCACACCAAGATATTTTATATTGTTTGTGACTATTATGAAGGGTGTCATTTCCCTAGTTTCTTTCTCAGCCTGTTTATCCTTTGAGTGGAGGATTTTTTTTTGAGTTAATTTTATATTAAGCCACTTTGCTGAAGTTGTCTCACAAACCAAATCCAAGAACACATCAAAACAATCATTCACCATGATCAATTAAGCTTCATCCCAGGGACGCAGAGATGGTTCAATATACAGAAATCCATCAATGTAATCCACTACATAAACAAACGCAAAGAAAAAAAAACACATGATCATTTCATTAGATGCTGAAAAAGCATTTGACAAAATTCAACATCTTCTCATGTTAAAAGTCTTGGAGAAGATCAGGAATTCAAGGCCCATACCTAAACATAGTAAAAGCAATATACAGCAAACCAACATCAAGTAAATGGAGAGAAAATTGAAGCAATCCAGCTAAAATCAGGGACTAGACAAGGCTGCCCACTCTCTCCCTATCTATTCAATATAGTACTTGAAGTTCTAACAAATGCAATTAGACAACAAAAGGAAGTCAAAGGGATACAAATTGGAAAGGAAAAAGTCAAAATATCACTATTTGCAGATGATATGATAGTAATGTAAGAGACTTCAAAAATTCACCCTGCACTAAACTCAAGTCCAAGAGGATTAAAGGCATAAATATAAAGGCAGATACAGTAAATCTAATAGAACAGAAAGTAGGTATAATCTTGAACTCATTGGTACTGGAGACAACTCCTGAATGATACCCATAGCTCAAGCACTAAGATCAATGGTTAATAAATGGGACCTAATGAAACTGAAAGGCTTCTGTATATCAAAAGACATTGTCAGTGGACAAAACTACAGCCTAGAGATTGGGAAAATATTTTCACCAGTGCTACATCTGACAGACAGCTAATGTCCAAAACATATAAAGAACTCAAAAAGTTAGATACCAACATCCCAAATATCATAATTAAAAAATGGGGCAGATTTAAACTGAGAATTCTTAGTAGAGGAATCTCTAATGGCTGAGAAACACTTAAAGAAATGTTCTACGTCCTTAGTCATCAGAGAAATAAATGCAAACCAAATGAACGTGAGATTCCACCATACACCCCTCAGTATGGCTAAGATAAGAAACCTCAAGAGATACCACATGCTGGTAAGGATGTAGAGAAAGAACACTCCTCCATTACTGGTGGGGGTGAAAACTTGTATAATCACTCTGGAAATCAATTTGATGGTTTCTCACAAAATTAGGAATAGCTCTACCTCCTGACCTAACTATACCACTCCTGGGCATATACCCAAAAGGTGCTCCACAATCCTACAAGGACAGTTCTTTGATTATGTTCATAGCAGGTTTATTTGTAATAGATAGAAACTGGAAACAACCCAGATACCCCTCAACTGAAGCATGGATAAAGAAAATATGGTATATTTACACAATGGAATACTACTTAGCTATTAAAAACAAGGGCATCATGAATTTTGCAGACAAATGGTCTGAACTAGAAAATATCATCCTGAGTGAGGTAAACCAGACTCAAAAGAACATGCATGGTATTACTCACTTATAAGTGGATATTAGCCATAAAATACAGGATAACCAAGATATAATCTACCAACCCAAAGAAGCCAAATAACAAAGAGGTGCCAAGGGAAGATGCTTGAATCTTTTCCTTCGGGGGAAATAAAAAAGATATTGAAGATAGGGGCTGATATTGGGATGTAAAGTAAATAAATAAAATAAGTTTAATAAAAAATAAAGAAGAAAGCACAGGCATGGTATTGACTTAGTTCTGAACCAAAAGCCTACCATTTACAATTTTTATGGTTAACTTACTTTCACTATGAAAAACAGGAAAAGAATGTACTTAATTCTTACCACAATATGATCTCTGAGGAAACAGACTTACAAAGTTGCTTATACTCATGTGTCTGCAAGGTACACCTGGATTTAGAAAATTTTATTCTTAATTCATAGTTTTGTTCTCAAAACTTTCTGACATACATTTATTATGGATAAGTATGCATATATATGATTAATTCATTTTAGCATATGTTCCTATCATCCAAAGTGAGAAACATTTAAATCTAAAGAGGCTAGGAGTGTACTGAAAATAATAAGGGCTGGTTCTATGTCTGATAGTGTGTTCTAAACTCATTGTTCAGAAAGCTTATATTGGAGGAAACCATTACTCGAAGCTTTGTCACCTTTTGCATTGTTGCATGTATCAAACAAAACACTATGTAGGATGTATTCATCTCCACTATGGTTTTCTGTAAGAAGTAATTTGGCTGAAAATAAAACTCTAAGAATATTTCAATAAATGTATTTATGCTTGCATAACTACTTGGAAAGATAAATATACAAACTCTCGGTGTTTACACTCCTGAGCTTGAAAACAGTCACAGATGGTATTCAGAATATCTAATACTCAAAGTAACACAAATTAATATACAAAAGAAAAGCATTTTCACTATTTCCTTACATTGTTTTTATATTACAAGTATTTATCAAGTGATTAAACCAGCAAGATTCCTCAGTGGGTGTCTTAGTTAGGGTTATCATTGCTGTGATCAAACACCATGACCAAAAACAAGTTGGGGAATAATTAAGAAACTGCCCTACGGGCTGGCCTGCAGCCAGCTCTTATGGAAGCATTTTCTCAAACGAAGTTCCCTCTGATTATATCTGTATCAAGCTGGCATGAAACGAGCCAGCACAAGTCACCCCTTGTCCACTTGTCACACAAGCTCACTGCTGTTAGGACACAATATTTCCTTTCTTCTACATCCCCAGGATTACATATTAATAAAGGCATCGCAGTATAAACAAATTAAAAAATAAATAAATAGAAGTGCCACAGGAAAACCGACAGAGTCAACTAACCTGGACCTTGGGGCTCTCAGAGACTGAACCACCAACCAAATGACATATACAGGCTGAACCTAGGCCTCCCTGAACACATGTAGCAGATGTGCAGCTTGGTCTTCATGAGGTCCAGCTACAGTTGGAGCAGAGGCTAACCCAAAAGCTGCTGCCTGTCAGGGAGTGGGGTAGGAGGAGATGTTCTTCCAGCTGGGCTGCCTTATCTGGCCTCAGAGGGAGAGGATGTGCCTAGTCCTGCAGGGACATGCTGTGTCAGGGTGTGTGGACATCCTTCTAGGTCTCTACCCTCTCAGAGGACTAGAGGAGGGAGAGGGGGAAGGATTGTTGGAGGGGGTGACTAGGTAAAGGGGCAATGAAAGGGATGTAGAGGAAACAAATAAAAATAAAATGAATTTTTTAAAGTCTCTAAACATATCTAGTCTCTCTTAAATCCAAATTCTCTGTAAAACAACAAAATCTCTTTTTTTAAAAAAAAAGTTTAAAGTCTTTTAACTGTGGTCTCCTATAAAATCAAAAATAAATTAAATACTTTCTTAACTCAAGACAGAAGAACCAGGACATAGTCACAATCTGAACAAAGCAAAGTCAAATTTCAACAGTGTGAGAATACCCAATGTCTGAGACTTACTCACGGTCTTCTGGGCTCCTCCCTGGGTCTGGGTCACTTCTCCAGCTCTGCCCTCGGCAGCACACACAGCTCATGTTCTAAGCTTCAGATGACTCGACTCTACTGCTGCTGCTGTTCTTGGTGGTGGTCACATGGTACTGGCATCTGCAAAATGCTAGAGTCTGCTGCAACTAGGCTGAACTTTCATAATAGCTCTCCTGGACTCTCTGCATGTTGCCAAGTCCCAGTTTCTCTGCACTACCCCTTTAATCCTGGGCCTTCAACTGCTACTGAGCAAGTACCTGCATCAATGATCTCTCTTGGCCCCTCACAGTGTCGAGCCTCAGTTGCTCTCTATGACACCTTCATGGACCACCTGGGTGACTCTTACACTACTAAACTTGGCTACCCTTTTCTTGGATGACTATAGTTTGTGCCTAGTTGACATGAAAGTAGCTATCACAGTGGGTTAAGATGTTTGCTGCCAAGACTGGAAATTGAAATTCAATTCCCAGAAACCTCATGTTGGAAGGAGAAAAGCCCACTGCAAATGGTCTCTGACCTTCACAGGTGTATCATGACATACCCTGCACATATAAATGGTCTCTGACCTTCGCAGGTGTACCATGACATACCCTGCACATATAAACATATCCATAAATAAAGAACATGGAATAAAATGGAAAGACTTTTAAGTATAGTGATTTTTTTCATGGAGTAACTTTAATTAATTCCAAGGTTTTTCATTTTAAAAAACTATGAGTTTTTTAAGTTTGATGCCAGCTATTCCCAAATGGCTTTATAGCCTTTCTGAGCTATAAATTGACCTAAGAAAGTATGTTGGACTCTTCCAGTGAATTCCCTGCTGAAGCCACACTCATACCTACATTACAGTCTCTCAACAACTGGAGTAAAGTTAACTCCAGCAATATGGCTGGCCCTTGACTTCTGTCCATTTCCACTGCACAGCAAGTGAGAATCCTGTGTCCCTGCAACCCTGAGATGCCCACACTTGAACAGTATAGGAATCATACCATGCTGTACTAATCTTGGTGAAAATTAATTTTAAGCCATAGGAGAATAACACCACAGCAGGCATTGTCATTGAACTGTCTCTGTTTACATTTGGACTCTCTCTTAAACTTTAAATTCTCCATTGATTTCTCTCAGTTAAAAGATGACCATAATTATGATATTCAAATGAGCTAGTATCATCTGAACTAATGTACAGCATAAATTAAGTACTAAGTATTAGCTCCTGTTTATACGAATAAACTCAATTTCATTAATGTCTATGGAAGACAAATATTTCATGTTTTGAATAATTCATCTCATTTAATAAATGAAATATGACACCTTCCCAAGGGCAGTCCTTCTATGATAGGATGAAGACTTACAGACTCAAGATGAGAAATTGCCCTTTAAATCTTTGAGTGGGTGAGAAATGTAGAAATACAGGCATTTTCCTCCTGAAACTGCATTAGAGTCTTAACAGATTAATGAATTTTCTTTGAGATTTTCCATCAAGAGTATCTAAGCTTCCACTTTATCCCAAGGAGATTTCTGAGCCTATCAACTTAAACCTGAAGCTCATGTGGCTTGACAGGCTCCTGGGGTGAAGGCTCCTGGGGTGTGGCTCCTGGGGTGTGGCTCCTGGGGTGAAGGCTCCTGGGGTGAAGGCTCCTGGGGTGAAGGCTCCTGAGGTGAAGGCTCCTGGGGTGAAGGCTCCTGGGGTGAAGGCTCCTGAGGTGAAGGCTCCTGAGGTGAAGGCTCCTGGGGTGAAGGCTCCTGGGGTGAAGGCTCCTGGGGTGAAGGCTCCTGAGGTGAAGGCTCCTGGGGTGAAGGCTCCTGGGGTGAAGGCTCCTGAGGTGAAGGCTCCTGGGGTGAAGGCTCCTAGGGTGAAGGCTCCTGAGGTGAAGGCTCCTGGGGTGAAGGCTCCTGGGGTGAAGGCTCCTGGGGTGAAGGCTGGCCTCTGCTCTGCCTGCCATTCCACATCCCCCTGAATTTAGCCTTTAGCCATTCATTTTACCTCTTCAAAGATTTCAGGAATATTGATTTGTCCCTATTTCATTCAGAATTTTTGTTTTCAGAGAAGGAGTCAGCTGAGACTCACTGTATTGCAACACTATTCTAAATGTATATTCAATCTCTTGAGTGCAATTTATACATCTATTTTAAAATTTATTCACTTCATAAATAAAATTCAAGTCACACATAGAGTCTAAGCTGAATAATAACATACGCCTCCTTTCTCTTCCCCCCTGGCTCCTTTCTAACAAATAGCTCCTTTTAACAGTAATTGGGTCTTTGAGGGTTTGTTACTGTGTTGGGTTTT